>CM074736.1:23791349-24391349 GCA_037367245.1 Phrynocephalus guinanensis
TTCCAAAGTAGGGGCAAGATGGAGCTTGGGTAGCAGATCATTCCAGAAATGTGGAATTTACAAATTACATACAATATAGTTACAAATAGTGTCTTTATACACACATGTACAGTTAGATATGACTGAATTTATCTCTGCCACAAGTAAATTTTCTCCCTTAACTCATAAGTAGCAAACTGCCTAAATTATTGATACACTTTGGGTCCCAATTTAAACACTAATGCTGATGCAACTGCAGATAAAACGTAGATGGATCCAGTAACTATCCTCTTAATAACTGTGTTGAGCTAAATGGTTAAGATTTTTAAAAAATTATTGATGGTAGATAGGGAGATTCAAATACTTTAAATTGAATTTCTTTCTTTTTTTTAATGAGTAACAATGGATACTGCAGAATCAGAAACTTATATCACAATCCTATCATTGTTTAATTGGGAAGTACAGTAATTTCTATTTTCCATGTTGTTTTATTGCTGAGGCGGAGAAACTTTTGTGGGTCCTGTGCAGCTCTGCCTGCTTCCTAAGAAGCCTCTCAAAGAGTGGAATCCTGTAGCACCTTAAAGAATAAACAATATGTATTTGGCCTTAGGTCTCAGACTACACATCCTCTGGTGAATGGACAGTAGCCAGAGTCAATGCCAAGTTCATGTCAGAATGTTTATTAGAGCCTGGCTTGTTTGTCCTGTATATGATGCAGTCGAGAACTGCAGGCATGGTGTGTGATATACCACATTGATACTTAATCTGGTCCTGGTGTATGATAAATGTGAACCTCTGCTATGGTAGATGACATTATTGGGGCCTGTAATAGTGTCATCGATGCAGATGTAAGAATAGAGATTGGGATCTACTTGAAGGTCTGCTTCCTTTGTCTGTATGGACCTCTGTTGTGAGGTCTGCTGTTGCTGGTAAGTAATCTCTCCTAGTGAAGTTTTAGCTAGCTGTAAGCAAGTACAGGTCTACTACCAAAGCCTATGAGAAATAATTGTCACATTTCCCCTTCAATTAGGAATTCTCAGAAAACTTACAATACACAAGCATTTAAGGTTTCTACAAATACGTTCATAAATGATACTACAGTGGTACCTTTAGCACAGGGTCTGAGGGGAAACAGTCTCTAGGCTCCCAGGAGGGACCCCAGGAGCTTTGCTTGCAGGGGGGAACAGAAGGAATAAACAAGCAGGGATCTTTGGGAAGACAGCCTAAATTGAGGTGAACTTTTCAGCCTTGGGTGAGCATTTGCTTCTGCCTTTCTTTGACCTTGGAGACTGCATGCTTCGGCCATTCTCTGCCCTGGGCAAGCCTTTGCTCCTCCCTTTTGCTCTCTTTTAGCACAGGGTCTGAGGGGAAACAGTCTCTAGGCTCCCAGGAGGGACCCCAGGAGCGCGCGCCGCTCTCTAATTTTACTATTTTTATACCAAGAAGCAGAACTTGAAAAATAGGAAAAACAAATAGGAGGACATATTTTGAACTTACATGAGAGTTTATGGAGACTTTATAGAACTTGCTCTTAGGGGAATGAGTAACCTGGGGCAGGATTCCAAGGAGCAAGAAGAGAACTGGAGGAGTAATACCTCCTTAAAAAACCTTGGTCCAGCTGGCCCGGCTGGTAGTACCTCGTAAGGGCCCCCATCTGGGGTTACAGGAGAGGATGGTCAACGGTTTTGAAGGCGGAAGAGGGCTCTCATTGCCCCAACGGAAGAAAAAGCGGAAGAACCACCCTTAGGAGAAGGAAACTCTTTCAAACCTCCACTGTCTTGTGGCTATACCCCTCACTGGAAAAGGCTTCAGGAGTCAACCTCAAGGGAAAAAACGGAGCCGGAGTCCCGGAGACAGTTCAGGACTGTATACAATCATGTTCTGGCAACTCCTGCGACGCAGCTGGAAATAATCGTATCGGCTTTGCCGTTCCATTGGACCACTCCAGCTACGTGGAGAGGGGCGTTTCGTTGCCTGGGTAACAGCCTAATCTCCATATTGAATTACCCAGGCCTTGTGCCCTGGAGAGGACCATTTGCAGCAAATAGTGGGGGAACAACACAGGAAGCAGCAGCTACCTGGGTGTAGGCAGATCAGGATGGAAACCAGCAAATGAATCGTTGACTCCGCACCATGCAATAAACATAAAAAAATCTCAAGCCTAAAGTTGGGCACATGGAATGTTAGGACAATGAATCCTGGCTGTTCAGACTATCTCCAAGAAATGGACACTATACGAAAGACAGCTGTCATTGACAGGGAACTGTGCAGACTGCGGATGGACATTGTTGCTCTCCAAGAGACAAGGCTACCTGACTCTGTATCTGTTAAGGAGAGGAACTTTACGTTCTTCTGGCAGGGAAAACCATCAAACGAGACCAGGGAATGTGAGGTTGGCTTTGCTGTTAGAAATACTTTACTAGGTCTCATTATCCAACCTGCTGTAGGAAGTGAGAGAATCCTGTCCATGCAACTACACACTACAGCAGGGTTGGTTACACTTATCGGTGCATATGCACCAACATTATCATCTCCAGCAGAACTCAAGGACAAATTCTATGATGATCTAGCTGCCACTATCAAGAAAATCCCTGAGAAAAGACCAATAGCTATCCTCGGTGACTTTAATGCCAGGGTTGGAGCTGATTATAACTCCTGGCCCACCTGCCTAGGTCGGTTTGGCATTGGAAAGGTGAATGAAAATGGCCAACGCCTGCTGGAGTTTTGCTGCTATTATGGTCTCTGTGTCACACATTCTTTAACACAAAGCCCCAGCACAAAGTCTCTTGGAGACATCCAAGATCGAAGCACTGGCATCAGCTCGACCTGATTCTCGTCAGGCACTCCAGCATCTCTAGTGTTACAATCACACACAGTTATCAGAGTGCCGACTGTGACACAGACCACTCCCTGGTGTATAGCAAAGTAAAACTGAAAACAAAGAGATTGCACCACCTGAAGAAGGAAAGAAGATCAAAAACTGATACCAGTAAGACCTATAACCAAGGAAAAGTGGAGGAATTCTCCCACGTACTCAAGGAAGCTCTTCCTGGCCCTGCTGAAGATAATGCATCTAAACATTGGGAACATTTTAAGAATGTTGTTTATAAAACTGCTTTATCAGTATTCGGCAGGGAGACTCGAAAGACAGCAGATTGGTTTGAAGCCCACTCAGAAGAGCTGATGCCAGCTATTGAGGAAAAGAGGAGAGCCTTGACTGCATATAAAGCTTGTCCCAGTGAGCGCAACCTACAGGCCCTGCAAGCTGTTCATAATAAAGTCCAGCAGACTGCCAGGAAATGTGCTAACGATTACTGGCTGCAACTGTGTTCTCGGAATCAAATGGCAGCTGATACACGTAACATCAAGGGGATGTATGATGGAATTAAACAGGCCTTAGGGCCAATACATAAGAAAACTGCACCCTTAAAGACTGTTTCAGGTGAGATCATCCAGGATCCAGATGGCACGCTGGGTGCAGCACTACTCTGAACTATATTCCAGAGAAAACACAATAACCGAAGAAGTCTTAAATAATATTGAGTGCTTGTCTGTCTTGGAGGAGCTTGACAATGAACCAACACTAAAAGAACTAAATGTGGCTCTGGATTCACTTGCCTCTGGCAAGGCACCTGGGAAAGATAACATTCCTGCTGAAGTTCTGAAGTGCTGCAAAGAGATCATTGCCACTGAACTGTATGAAATCCTCTGCCTTTGCTGGAGGGAAGGGGGAGTACCACAGGATATGAAGGACGCTAATATTGTTACGCTTTATAAGAACAAAGGTGACAGGAGCGACTGTAACAACTATCGCGGTATCTCTCCTCTTAGTGTTGTCGGGAAGCTGTTTGCACGTGTTATACTGAAGAGGCTCCAGATACTTGCAGAGAGAGTCTACCCAGAATCACAGTGTGGCTTTTGAACCAACAGGTCCACTACTGATATGGTATTTTCCCTCAGGCAGTTGCAGGATAAATGCAGGGAACAAGGACAGCCACTTTTTGTAGCATTCATAGATCTTACGAAGGCATTTGATATGGTTAGTAGGGACGGACTCTTTAAAATACTCCTCCGGGTTGGATGCCCACCCAAGCTCCTTAACATCATTAGGTCTTTTCATGAGGATATGAAGAGCAATGTAGTTTTTGATGGCCTAGTGTCAGTTCCCTTCGACATCCGAAGCGGAGTGAAGCAGGGCTGTGTCCTTGCGCCAACCTTGTTTGGGATCTTCTTTGCTATCATGCTGAAGTATGCTTTTGGAACTTAAACAGAGGGTATCTATCTCCGGACCAGATCAGATGGAAAACTCTTCAATCTCTCTAGATTGAGAGCAAAGTCTAAGGTACAGGTGAAATGTTTGCGGGATCTCCTCTTTGCTGATGATGCCACCATTACTGCTCACTCTGCCGAAGATCTCCAACAACTCATGGATCATTTTAGTAAAGCTTGCAAAGATTTTGGGCTAGAAATCAGCTTGAAAAAAACACAAATAATGGGCCAGAATGTGGACTCTACTCCTCGCATTACAATTTCTGCAAAAGAACTGGAAGTTGTCCATGCCTTTGTGTATCTTGGCTCAACTATCTCAGATACACTCTCACTAGAGTCTGAGCTGAATAAATGTATAGGTAAAGCAGCTACTATGTTTTCCAGACTAACAAAGAGAGTATGGCTCAATAAGAAGCTGACAGAACATACAAAGATACAGGTCTATAAAGCTTGTGTACTGAGCACACTTTTGTATTGCAGCGAGTCTTGGACCATCCATGCCCGACAGGAAAGGAAGCTTAATACTTCCATATGTGCTGTCTTAGGCGAATATTCAACATTACCTGGCACGACAAAGTTCCAAATAGCATAGTCCTGAATTGAGCTGGAATCCCTGTACATGTACACTTGATTGAAACAGCGACGCCTACGCTGGCTTGGACACGTTGTGAGAATGGATGACGGCCAGATCCCAAAAGATCTTCTATACGGAGAACTAGTGCAGGGAAAGTGCCCCAGAGGGAGACCAGAGCTGCGGTATAAGGATATCTGTAAGAGGGACCTGAAGGCCTTGGGAATGGACCTCAACAGATGGGAAACCCTGACCTCCGATCGCACTGTCTGGAGGCAAGAGATACACCATGGTCTATATAAATTTGAAGAGGCATTTGTCCAACAGGCAGAGGAAAAGAGGCAGGTACGGAAAGAACGAAACTCGAGGACCGGGCAAGAAACAGAATACATCTGTCCCCAGTGTGGTAGAGACTGCCATTCCCAAATTGGTCTATTTAGTCACACTAGGTGTTGTTCTTAGGATCTCTACTCCAGGCATGATACCATAGTCTTTCGAGACTGAAGGATGCCAATGAAGGTACCTTGTATAAAGTAATTAATTCGTTCCAAATGAAATTATGTTAAGCAATTTTTCCTTTATACAAATTTCCCATAGGAATGCATTGAAAACAGAGTAATCCCTAATCGCAAATATTTTTATGTTGTATGGATTCACCCCATAGGTGATTCTGTTTAGTAAATTTCCCCTATCTCCAGAATTTTTTATGTTGTACAGATTTTATGTTATACAAACCGTTTGTTATACAAGGGTCCACTGTATTAGTAACAATGCAAAGAGTAGATGTAATTTCAGTAATTTTTTGAACTTTTTGTCATGGCCAATTATGTCCTCTTTGTATATTTGCACACACCATAATACAGACTTTTAACTGAATTAATCCAATGATACTGTATATAGTTAGCAAAGAATTCGGGCAAGAATATCTTTGTAGGGATATGGAGCTGCCTATAGTTTTCAAGTTTCTTGAAAAGCAAAACAGCAAAAATTAGAAAGCCAAAAATAACAAGAGAAGGAAATTATTTAATAGTTTCAGACAGTAGGAGAGTTCATGTGAGCTGAGTATTCCTGTTATCTACAAAGAGTTGAAAGTACACTGTGTGGTGCCCATGAAAGATTGTGTGGGTTTCTGATTGAATTTTCAATTTTGCCTTGATGTTAGACTCAAGCAATCCAACCTGTATGGATACATACCCATATACACATACACACACTGTTTAATTACAGATATAAATAGAGATTAACGTTTCAAACTACTAGATATGTGGTTCTGGAGTTGAGAAAGCATTTGCTTGAGCATGCATTCATTCACAGGGAATAAAAGATGGTTGCAATATTAACATACTTTTGGTTCCTTGAGGAGCCTAAAACTGCTTCCCCCCAACTCACAAGAGAAGTCCTTCTAGATCAGATCAAAGACCTAACCAGAATTTCCGCATTCCATTCCTAGTCCAGTACAGTATCTTGTTTCCTACAGTGGCCAATAAGATTTTATGGGGAACCCGTAAACTGCGATATGATACCAAGAAGCAAATGTAAGTCTGGTTTCACAAACCAGACTGGGAAACACAAATCTTTTGGCCCCTGGAAGATAAACATGCTTACTGAAAAGTGAGATGATGAGGATTGCAATCCAGTTTCTCTCACACACTTTCATCTCCTTCAGCTCTTATGTGTTTGAGAAAGTAGTCTGTAAGATACAGAAGCTTGCATTGAAATAAATCTATTACTCTTTAAGGCACTGCAATATGATTTGCATGCCATCAAGTCAATTCCAACTTATAGCAACCATTTTTAGGGTTTCCAAGGTAAAGTGGACTCTGAGTTGGCTTTCCATTGTCTTCTTCAGGAGTTCCTCTGGGGTCATGCAGCATGTCCAAGGCTGACACAGGCTGGTTCTTCTTGCAAAAAGACAAAGTAAGGAATCAGACTCCTGACTCCTAGCTAAGGTGCCAGAATACGTCTGGTTGTTTGTTTTTATTACATTCTGAAATGGACATTGTGGCCCCATTGAAAGCCTTTCTTAGGTTGAAGTAATTTTTTTCCCTTAGAGTGAATGTTCATACTTCGAATAAACAGTATTCAAAATGAAAGGGAATTATCAGTAAGTTCATGAAACACTTAAGATTAAACTGCAAAAAGCAGTGGTCATTTGTTATGTATAATTTTTAGCTATAATATTTATAACATGTTATGATTTTGACATATGGCAGCCCTTACAAGTTTTTCTAGGTATAGAGAACTCAGATGTGGTTTACTCTTCCCTTCTTCAAGAGATGCTTGAGAATTGTGCAGCTTGCACAAAACTACACAGATAAACTCTTTTTCTAGGAGACATATCAGGAAAAATGAACTTGTGACCTCTGGCTCCACAATCAGGTACTCAACTCACTGAGCTACACTTTATTATAAATATAGCTATGCCAGATAGAAGCCAGGCAGCCCTTTATTTAAAGAAAGATATAGTGCTTTTGGTACACATTAATTTCTAGCTAGATGTCTCTGAAGCTGCCTAGATGCCCTAAGCACATCTGATCTCACCTGATTTCGGAAGCTAAGCAGGGTCAGCCTTGGTTAGTACGTGGATGGGCAACAACTAGGGAATACCAGGTGCTGTAGGCGCCTGGAGTAGGAACTGGCAAACCGCTCCAGTATTCCTGCCAAGAAAACTCCATGGACTTCAGCCTCTGAAGTGCCCTCCATATTCATAGCAAAACTAGAGGACTTCTGGCAAGATGTCGGGTGGGGCTGGGAAGATAGAAGGAAATACAGTTACCATGCAGAAATAATCTTTGCTGGGCTAAACCTTATAGAGATGGTGGTACGTGGTGCCTCATTTTGTGTTTCTTAATGGCTCCTCTGCAGACGCTTTCTGTAAGTTGTTTCTGTAGATCTGTTGACACCTACTTTAAGTTGTTTATTAACTGCTAATCATAGGTGGCTGCCTGTGTTTCATGCAGGGTTTGGAATGTACAAAGTACTTTTACCCTATGATAATTCTGCAGTGTTTGCAATCATTTACTATATGATAATAATGGCCATAATTTCTTTATTCACAGAAGCTATTATCTCTACTTAAGGAATGGGAACAATTACTCTTCTATAGGTACTGGTGTGTTATGATTCTTGTATAAACTAAATTTACATATAAAAAGCAAGGGCAGCCAATAAACAATTGATAGCAACTTATCAGAAGTTTCCAGCTTAAAGATTTTGTTGTTCGGCTCATGCAATATTCCTGCATGAGGAACGTCTGTCGGAAGTCTGTTGGAAGTAAGCCATGGAGCTCTAAAACCCGGAGTGGTTAAAAATTTTATTGGACCACTAAAAAATTAAAACCTGGTGAGTTTTGCATCCTCCAGGCCCCTCTTGAGGCTGGGCATTAGAGTGTATGGGGGCTGGTCAGGGGAGGTGGGAAAGATTACAAAAATTATCCAAATCAGATGATCCAGTTTTAGGATCTTTTGCTGAAATAATTTCCTGGATGCAAACTCGACTTGTTGGGTAAGGAGATAGCTACTCCACAAGTCCTGTGTTTTGCAGGAGAAGGACCAGTCTAGGTTGCCTTGGGCAGACTGCACAGTCTTGGTACTCTCGAAGAAGAAGGGAATGATAAATCACCTCTATCCTATAGCTAGAAAAATCATAAAAGATTTGCCATAACTGTTGGAATTGACTTGATGGCATGTGTTTTATTATTTTGCCCTAGCATGGGGAGAACATCATCAGTAAATTCACATTTCTAAAACTTCACAAAGAAAAGATAATAGATGCCAGATATCTTTGCTGTCTAACTGAAAAAAAAACTATTTAGCAGAGGACTATCTCCTGCCAATCGAGCAGTATGAAAGCATGTAAATGCAAGTAGATAAATAGGTACTGCTGTAAAAAGCAGGAAGGTAAAACAGTGTTTCCTTGCAACCATGCCGGCCACATGGCCATGGACTTACACAACACTGGCTCTTCGGCTTGAATACGGAGAAGCACCGCCTCTAGAGTCGGACATGACTAGCACACATGTGCGGGGGGAACCTTTACCTTTTTACCTATATAGATAAGAATTGATTTAAGGTGAGCTATAAGGAAGGAGAGTGTAAGAAGACTTTGCAGTACAAAGAACTTCAGCGCACTGGCTTAGCCTTCTTTGAGGAATAAATAAGTGCCTCAAAGGAGGTAATATGTACTGCTATGATCAAAGCCAAGAAAATTGAACTTGTAACCTTGTATATTGGATCCATTTTTGTTTATTGCATTGAGATATGTTGTTAAGGTAAGTGTTGAACAAGGACTGGGCTACCACAAGGAAGTCCCCTCCCCCCAAATGTGTAATACACTTGTAGTAACACCTCCTTGCTACACTAGAGAGTTAAAGTGAAACAAGTAGGTGTGATAAAGCTTGTTCTTGGTTTGGAAAGAGAAGTACCTGTATTTCTGAGGTGTTAGTGGGGCCTTATTATTACTAGTGTTACCTACTACGACATCTCTGAAATGTCTTGTGAAACTGTGCAAGTAAAGATACAGTAACCTGCCACCATTTCGCTGTTCATGCACTGCCATCCCGCTATATCGCGGGACTGCAGTACATGCCGGGTATCCAGCTGATTAGCGCGGGGTGGGGGAGAAAAACCTTTATTACCCCATCCCAGTGCCAATCAGCTGGAGCCGGGCTGTGGGGAAGGGGAAAAACGGTTTAAAAAGCCAAGGCTTTTCAAGCCTCCCCCCCCTTCCCCAGCCCAGGCTCTAGCTCATTGGCGCTAGGTAGGGAAACAAAAGGATTTTCTCCCCCACCCCAGTGCCAATAAGCTGGAGCCCGGGGTGTGGGGAAGGAGGAGGGGAGGTTTTAAAAAAACTGGGCTTTTAAAACCTTTTTTTCCCTTCCCCAAACCCCAGGCTCCAGCTCGGTGGTGGGTCAGTTCCGCCATCGCCGCTAGCACGGGGTGCTCCAAGACTTCTTGGAGCAGTCCGTGCAAGTGGTGTTGGGGGATCTGATCCACCACCACTGCTTGTACGGGCTGCTGGAAGGCTTTTGAAAAAGTCTCCCAGCAGTCTGTACAAGTGGTGGTGGTGGTGGTGGATCAGATCCACCACCCAGCTGGAGCCTGGGGCGTGGGGAAGAAAAGGTTTAAAAAGCTTGGGCTTTTAAAACCTCCCCCCCCCTTCCCCATGCCCTGTGCTCCAGCTCATTGGCAAACGTGGTGTGCTGCTCCCCACCCCCCACACACGGGGGCTTGGGAGAAGCAGCACACGCCTTTTAAAATGCCTTCCGGTCACGGAAGCAAGTCTCACTTCGGTGGCCACTCCCAGGGAGGCCCGGAAATCTACTACTCAAAACCAGGCCTTTTCTGTGGCCGCCCCCATGCTTTGGAATAAATTACCAAGTGAGATTCGCCTAGCACAGTCCCTGCTTAAGGCTCTGGTTTTTAGAGAGGCATTTGGCAACCATTAGTGGTTTTTTCCTGCCACCATCTTGACCGATTTTTATTATTAGTTTTTTTTGTTTTGTTTTTATTATTTTGTTTTTGTTTTGTTTTGGATGCTATCTTTGATGTTTGATATTTTATATTTCTTTTTTATCTATCTATCTATCTATCTATCTATCTATCTATCTATCTATCTATCTATCTATCTATCTATCTATCTATCTATCTATCTATCTGATTGTTGTAAACCGCCCAGAGTTCCTCTGGAAGACAAGTGGTATAGAAATATATAAATAAATAATAAATGATTACCGCTTTAACTGCTCAGGACGTGTATGGAATAGGATGCACAGAACACAATAATGTTTCGTCTGATGAAAGATGATCTGTTAGTGGCTTTTAAGTACAGTTGTTAAAGGAAATGTTGGTATTGATTATTATGATAAATGACTAACTGTATTCAACAGTAAGAGAAGCTAATGAAAGTCTGCAGGTTTCTGCACGATTAAATAAAACATTAAATTATTTGATTATGTGCAAGTGCTGTCAAGCAACAAAGGAGAGAAGGGATTTGCATTCGCTTCACAGACTAACAGACAACCTACATTTGACTTATTTATTTATTTATTTGTTATATTTCTATACCGCCCATCTTCCAGAACGGAACTCTGGGCGGTTTACAATTAAATCAAAACAACAAAAGACAGAAAACAAGTAATAATAAAAGAGGAGGGACAATACCCTCCATAGCAAATGACACGGGCGGCAAAAAGACGAAAAAATTGGCCTGGAAAAAAAATTCAGCAGCAGTGAAAAATGACTATTCAACAAGCTATGGTTATTAGGGAAAAGAAATACCGTACAGTATTGTACAAGTGTGAACGAAATGTATGTAACATATTCAGAGAGTAATGTGAAGCAAAATAATTATATACGATGCAAACATCTAATCTTCCCTTAAACTGGGGTGAGAACTGTGCGGCCTCTGAGTCTTATTTGATTCCAGGGACATTTTTGCGACTCATGGGCTCACTGTGCTCTCCTCCAACTTGTCTGGGATTGCCAGTTGTGCTCCAGGAAAGGTTTGCAAAGTCTGTTTCTGCAAGTCCATATTATGTTATCATTGTAGTCATACAACATGCTGTAAGAAACCATCTCTCCCTCGTTGATGTGTTCTTTATAGTACTCACAATGGATGCCATGAACTTTCTGTATAATGATTAATCAAGCTAACCTTATTATTATATATTTGCTCCTTCAACTTTTTTGCTCCATCAGCTTGTGTGTGCATATGTTGGGAATCCTTTCTTTAAACTGTACTGGTAATGGAAATTTTTTATATCTATATCTATCTATCTATCTATCTATCTATCTATCTATCTATCTATCTATCTATCTATCTATCTATCTATCTATCTATCTATCTATCTATCTATCTATCTATCTATCTATCTATCTATCTAAGAAAGGTATAACACTGTACATCAGGGCCATTGAGTACATGTTTCCAAAGGAAAATTCGTACTGACTATTGCCACTGAGCATGGTGCAAGCTCTGGTACAGCTTAACAATGGGCCTTTTTACACGACCCCTAAGATCCGCTGGCCACTTAAATTCGGACCGGAGATCTTAGGGGTTCGTCGCTCTTCCTCTGTCCCCACCCCCCTCCGCACTTCCTGGTTGCTGGCTGCGTGAGGGAGGGAGAAAAAAGAAAGAAAAGAATGCCGTCTTACCTCCGTTTTGTTCCCGGCAGCATTCAGATCTCTTAAAGGGGCGGGGCGCAAAAAAAGAACAAACAGAAGCCAGGAGAGCCCCGCACTCACTATCCTTACACTGGATCAAATATTTGTCACATCCAAAAAGCAGGTACCTGAAAGCTGCGCTGGGACGCGCTAAAGTGGGCGGGGTCGCACTTAATTTCCTGTTAACTCCGGAGCTGGTGGGTAAACATTTTTAATCTCCGGAGCTGGGAGGCATTTGCCCCGGAGTTTAGGGGTCGTGTATAAACGCCCAATGGTACAAAAGAACACTTCTAAAAACTTCACTGGGGCATCTATTGTTAGAAAGTCTATTTAGAGCTAATGTATTGGCCGTGAGAATTACCTATGCTGCCTCTGGCTTCCCATTGTGCTTTTATATGGTTACATAGTTTTACTTTCTCGTGATCCCACTGGGGAAAGGGCAGTATATAAATTAATTACATATTAATTAAGCGTGCGCATGCGCACACACACACACACACACACACACACACCATTTTGTTCCCTATCTAGCATCTGTGAAGTCTTCTGCTCCTAAATGACATTTTTTTAAAAATCCCAGAGAATTCCTTTGAGCCCTGTAGACTGCTTGGGAGATAATTTTGCCATTTGTTCCCACAGCCCTCCTCCCTCTCTACTTGAACATTTGTTTTGTAATGTTTTACAAAATGTAGTTTTAAAAATACTGTCCACTAGTGGGCATGAGAGGTCTTTGCAGTAAAACAAACAAATCCACCTTAAACTGCTTTGGGTAGAGGTGCAGCTACAGATATGGTTCTCCAAGGTCCAGGGTAGATGTATATGAAGCCATCAGACTTCTGCTCATTGATGCTTGTGTCTGAATAAGAATGCCAGTGGATAGAGAAATATGTTAATTGCCTTGGGTCCTTTTCCAAGGAGAAAGGCAGAGAAAAATACTCTAAAATAAAATAAATAAATTTTATATTATTTTATACTGTGAACAGACCAGGCTGGCTAATTACTTTTTAACTTGCTGTTTCTCTTCCCGGGGTTAACCTTAAGCCCCAAAATCATTTGAGCAAAGCAGTTTTATAGTGAAAGAGAATGAGTTCTCCATTATATGTGACAATCTCAATCTTATCCACTAGATGTTAGAATGAGGACATTTATCCCCACCCTCCAAAGGTCATATTCAACCTTTTATGAAATGTTGAATGGCTCAGTGGTTTAGGTATCTAGGTGTGGAGCCCCTCCTTGAGAGGGGCCAGACCTGACCTATAGCAGTGATGGCGAACCTTTTAGAGACCGTGTGCCCAAACTGTGATTCAAAACCCACTAATTTTTCCCAAAGTGCCAATGCAGCAATTTAACCTGAATACAGGTAGCTTTGAAGGGGTGATGTTGGGTGCCCACAGAAAGGGCTCCAAGTGCCAACTTTTGCACCTGTGCAATAGGTTTGCCAGCACTGATCTATAGAGTCCCTTCCAGGTCTGCAGTTCTAATGACATCTATTCTTGTTATGTCATGTGCTACCAAGCCAGAACCAACTTATAGTTACCCTTACAGAGTTTTCAAGGTGAAATATTTAAGGGTTGGTTTTGTCAGTTCCATCCCACCTCCAATGAGTTCCCATGTCTGACCAACAATTTTATGATGTTTAAGGTTCCCTCATCCCACTCTCCAAAGATTCTCCCAGGACCAAAGTGATTGTAAGGGAGCATGTGAGAGAAGGATGGGAAAGGTTTTAGAAGGATGGGAAAATATAGCCAAAGCTGATGACATCATCAGCCTTATGCAGCGTAATTTTATGTGACTGGATTTTTGCCATTGCGAGGTTCTCCTAGTTCTATGCCAGATCTGGATGTTGTAGCCCAGAAAAGTACATTTTGTTTCAGCCTGTGCCCATTTGTAATCCATGGCATTCACCACAGGCGATCTGACTCCTTGGCATGGCAGTGGACCAGTGTCACTCAAATGGTCTTGAAGGAGTGACCAGAAATGAGTAGGCATTTAATTTTGAATTATTCAAAAGCATGTTTTAAGACCTTGTTGTATAATTTTTCTTTTCAACAAATTAGAATGGTTCCCTTAATAATAACCATATGCCATAAATTAATTCTGGCTTATGATTACTCTCCTAGAGTTTTTCCAGGTATTAAAGTACTGAGAAGTTGTTTACTAGCCCCTCCTTTTGGAAGTGTTTTTAGGGACAGTGCCACATAGAAGGGGAAGACATAACTCCATCAGCCACACACAGATACACATTTTGGGTTACCTTAACTGACCCTCCTCCTCGGAGGTGTAGTGGAGATTTAAAGTCCTGGTTTAATAATCAGATTCTTCAACCTACTTAGACAACAACTAGATCCCTGTCCTTGCTCCAGGGTATTGCAGTGATGCCTTTCAATTGTACCTGAACAGCATGAGTTTATCACAAGAGGTTACTGATACATCCATGAAACCTAGGTTGATTCATGGCTAAATTTGCTCTAGACTCACTGTTTGAAGTGGAATGCACTCTCCAATGCCTAGGTTGCTGGTTTACTTGCTTTGCAACATATTGGAATTTACCACGAAACTTCAAAGGCTTCCTAACAAGAGTGCCTACAGTTATGTTGTAACCTACATTACAACACCTACTGGGAGTCAAAGGGCTTGACCTCATAATTGATTTGAGGAGGAGGAAGTGGTACAAAATGTGCCACACAGACATAGTTAATTCCTTACTTGATTGTGGTACCGGGAAGTGCTGCATTTTTCTATCTTGGAATTCTCTCTAGTCTTTCCGTGATTACTGAGGTTGGAGGAGTCTGGCAGGGTTTTCAATTCACAACTTCAAAAATAGCTTTATTAACTCCCCCCCAAGTGTATGTAGTTTTCAAAGTATATCATGCATAAGAATAACGTGTTTTACTTTAGACATTTTTATATCAGAACCTGAGGGCTGATTACTACCCGCTATAACTGGAAAACATGTTGATATACTGGCTGGGATTGATGGGAGTTGTACTGAAACTACATCTGGAAGGCCTTAAGTTGCTCACTACTTATGATATAAGCTTTTATGAAACCATGGATTTACCATGCATTGTCTCTATCCATCATCTCAAGTCATTTTTGCAGGAGACTGGCCATTCTATCCATGCTAAACAGATGAAAAACGAGCATTCATCTCATGCTAATTACATCAGTGCTATCCAATTTTAACATGACAATCGGCCACATAACAGTAACACCACTCCTATAGAGATTAAGGGCGTTTATACACGACCCCTAAGCTCCACTGCAAATGGCTGCAAGCTCCGGAGCTTAAAAATGTTTCCCCACCAGCTCCGGAGTTTGCAGACAATTAAGTGCGACCCCGCCCACTTTAGCACGACCCAGCGCACTGTTCTTGTACCTTCTCTTTAGAGGTGAAAAATCTTTGATGCAGTGCAACGATAGTGAGTGCAGTGCTCTCCTCGCTTCTGTTTGCTGCTTTTTGGCTCCCGCCCCTTTAAGAGCTACTTTTACAGAGACGAGGGTGTTGGACTTGATGGCCTTACAGAGATGAGAGGCAGAACGAGGTGAGCGGCATGCTTTTCTTTCTCTTTTTCTCCCTCCCTCACGCAGCCAGCAACCAGGAAGTGCGGAGGGGGGTGGGGACAGAGGAAGAGCGACGAACCCCTAAGATCTCTGGTCCGAATTTAAGTGGCCAGCGGATCTTAGGGGTCGTGTAAAAAGGCCCCAACATGGACAAAGAATATTTTATTTCTTAGCAGAATGTTCTTCAGTTACATACACTCAAAGAAAAGACTAAATTTGTCATTATTCATTTTTATCCTATATCCTTTTTGCACATTTGTACACAAGATGCCTTCAAGTGTTGAAGTTAACTTCCCTCTCCCCAAAACAGGCAGAAATAAAATTTATAGGAGAGAGGAATATGGTAGCCATTTATTAACTCCATAAATTCTGCCCCTACATAGTTAGAAGAGCATGAGATTTTAAAAAGGTGAACATACTATACAGCATATAACACTTACCTTTCTGTGAGATGTGTTGCAAGTATATCAGATCTCTGGATCTGGGACAATATTTGGCAAATTATTATATTTTGCATAGAAAATTTACCAGTAAGACAGTATGTTTGCTGCATTTTATTCAAAATAAAATACTATATAACTGATATGTGGAGAAATTGCACATGGCTCCACACCCAGATAGCTACATTGCACATGAAGACTCCTGCTTCAACAAAATAGCAGAAGACAAGTGGGAGAAGTGAGAACAAGTAAAGATCCCTAAATAAATTTTCATAGACCTCTATTCTAAAGCCAGCTTTTGTCTTCAATTAAATTTATGGCAAATTTAAAGATTCCAATTCAGGTTAAATTTTCTGCAAAATTTGGAGTGTTCTATCAGTGGTTTACTAGATACTAAATTATTGGTTAGCATAATACTAAATAATTGGGTCATCCCTGCAAATTAAGTCAAAGGCAAGAGGTAGGAGAAGGTGGTGTCTACATTCCAGTAGTTAAAAGTGTTCCACTTACCTCTATTTCAAAAGCAGGTCTAGCATAGATACAAATATTTTACCAAAGTTATGTAAGCACTGCATGTACTAAGTTTTCAGATAAATATACAGCCCTTATGATTTTACAGAGTTTAGAGCAGGGGTCCTCAAAGTTTTCAAACAGTGGGCCAGTCCACCATGCCCCAGACACCACTGGGGGCCGGACCACAGTCCAAAAAAAAGGCCGACATGGAAAAAAGGGGGAGGGGCAAGTGCGCGGAGCCCCCCACAATTGGCCCATGATAATTGTGTCTCCAGGGCCCCAGCAATGCCTCCTGCTCCGTGTCACCACCCTGAGGTGACACCGCTGGGAATTCTCTGCTGCGCCTCCTCCTCCTCCTCCTACATTGGCAGCAGCTGGAGTGGCTCTCCTTCCTTCCTTCCTTCCTTGAGTCGGGAAGGAGGTGGCAGCCCAGGCAAACTCAGGCCCCCCATCACCTTCTGGGCGGCCACTCAGGATGAGGAGCAGCAGCCGCAGCAAGGGCAGCAAGGCTGGTGCTACTGCACGCAGATCCAGCCGTGTGCCCTGGCCATCACGTCCTCACTGTGCCCTGGAGGGAAAGCTGCCTCCTCTCTTAGCCTGTCCCAGCCCGGCCCGACTCGGTGCGCTGCAAGTGAGGGAGGGAGGGAGCAAGGGCTGGGAAGGAGGGAGGGGAGGCAGGGAGGCATGCCCAAAGCCACCTGCAGCCTGCTCACTGGCTGAGTCCAGCCAGAATGCGGTGCTCTCTTGGCTCGCCAGCCCGCCCATCACCAACTGGGGACAAATGCAGCCCTGCCAGCCTCCCAGGAACCAGACCCAGGCCACCGTTGGCCTTCTCTTCCCTTCTCTTCTTTTACCACCACCTCCTCCTCGCTGGTCTCTAACCCGTTGATGGTGGTGGCAGCTTCAGCCTCCGGCCATGGCTGTGGTCCCTCCTCCCCTCCCTCACTCCACGGAGCAAGGCAGAAGTTCAGAGGGGGCTGGGTGGCCAGGAAGTAGCTCAGTTTCCCCCTCGGTCGCTTGCCATCCCTCCCTCCAGCAGTTCACTGCCATGGCTGCTCTGGCTTGGAAGGCTGGCTGGCGCTGCCTCCGCCTGCCCCCTTCATTCCTCACAACTACAATAACACAGGCAGCAGCCACACAAGGAAGGCAGGTGGGCAGGGTGGAGGAGGAGCAGGGGTGGGGCCTCAGGGCCATGGAGAGAGTCTGGGATCTTGCCATAGCCCTCCCACTTTGAATGCCCCACAAGCCAGCATGCTTATCATCTTTGCAGTAGTTGGGGGGGGGAATGGGAGAAGCGACATAGCCCACTGCTTCGAACTGCCTCAGCAATAGAAGCAGCTGCGGAGGCTGGCTTGTTCGCAAAGCAGGGGGTATGTGGGGGGTTGCAATTGGTCCCAGGGGCCGGATTCAGGACCTTTGGGGGCTGCATCCGTCCCCGGGGCCGCAGGTTGAGGACCCCTGGTTTAGAGTGTATGGTGTTGACGCCACATTTGTTAAATTAAGGCTGCAAATTTAATTCAGAGAGCAATGGTCAGAGAACATTATTGCAGGTGAAAGGTAAGAACATTTTTTTGGAAATTATTCTGTTGGTTTCTAGGTAAAGATTATATATATATATATATATATATATATTTGTTTTCGTAGATTTTCACGGGTATAGGTATGCATGTTAGGGTGGATTCGGGTTTCTTCCCGTGTAGAAATCTGGTTGTTTTGGCGACGTTTCGACGAGGTCTCACTCGTCATCTTCAGGCTGGTGTTCTGGCTTCTTTCTTCTTGAAGCAGAGCGTGATCTCAGTTGAAGTCCTTCTATAAATACTGCTGGGGGGTGTGGTTTGCTTGCTCTGTTGCTGATTGTAGGTTCGTTTGTTCTTTTGTGATTTGCTGTGTGGCTGAGGCGATCGTTAAGAAGAAAAATCTTCCTCTCTCTTCCAGCACATAAAAACAACAGGTCATGAAATTGATTTTAAAAGAACCAAACTCATCTCCAAAACTGAACACTTCAACAGTCGAATAATCATGGAAGCCATTGAAATAGAGAAACACCCAAACAACATGAATAAACGTGATGACACCTCCCGCTTGCCTGACATCTGGAAACTAGCCCTGGTCAACAGACGAGCCTCTGTCACAAAGACTGACACCAGGTCCAAAAGGACACAAGATGCCACCACCTTCCATCCACACCAAACACAAACCCAGACCCTTCCCACAGATGAAACAAAACCACCATCCAATAACAAAACCACGACTGCACCATCTACCGCTACTCCCCACTCCAGCCACCACATGGAGCACACTTACACACGCCAAAAAAACATTGGGAGACCACAGACACGCAGCCAGACCAAAATGAATTCACAAGACACAGGACCCCACTCTACCAAAGCCCAGGATGCTGCCAGAACACCCATCACCAAGGTCGTTAAGAAACAAAAGGCTAATAGACACACATCCAGCACCTCACCCACACATGATGTCTCTAAACAGCCATCTAACCCACCAGCAGTTAAGCCCTTAACGATCGCCTCAGCCACACAGCAGATCACAAAAGAACAAACGAACCTACAATCAGCAACAGAGCAAGCAAACCACACCCCCCAGCAGTATTTATAGAAGGACTTCAACTGAGATCACGCTCTGCTTCAAGAAGAAAGAAGCCAGAACACCAGCCTGAAGATGACGAGTGAGACCTCGTCGAAACGTCGCCAAAACAACCAGATTTCTACACGGGAAGAAACCCGAATCCACCCTAACATGCATATATATATATATATGTTTTCGTAGATTTTCACGGGTATAGGTATGCATGTTAGGGTGGATTCGGGTTTCTTCCCGTGTAGAAATCTGGTTGTTTTGGCGAAGTTTCGACGAGGTCTCACTCGTCATCTTCAGGCTGGTGTTCTGGCTTCTTTCTTCTTGAAGCAAAGTGTGATCTCAGTTGAAGTCCTTCTATAAATACTGCTGGGGGGTGTGTGGTTTGCTTGCTCTGTTGCTGATTGTAGGTTCGTTTGTTCTTTTGTGATCTGCTGTGTGGCTGAGGCGATAGTTAAGGGCTTAACTGCTGGTGGGTTAGATGGCTGTTTAGAGACATCATGTGTGGGTGAGGTGCTGGATGTGTGTCTATTAGCCTTTTGTTTCTTAACGACCTTGGTGATGGGTGTTCTGGCAGCATCCTGGGCTTTGGTGGAGTGGGGTCCTGTGTCTTGTGAATTCATTTTGGTCTGGCTGCGTGTCTGTGGTCTCCCAATGTTTTTTTGGCGTGTGTAAGTGTGCTCCATGTGGTGGCTGGAGTGGGGAGTAGCGGTAGATGGTGCAGTCGTGGTTTTGTTATTGGATGGTGGTTTCGTTTCATCTGTGGGAAGGGTCTGGGTTTGTGTTTGGTGTGGATGGAAGGTGGTGGCATCTTGTGTCCTTTTGGACCTGGTGTCAGTCTTTGTGACAGAGGCTCGTCTGTTGACCAGGGCTAGTTTCCAGATGTCAGGCAAGCGGGAGGTGTCATCACGTTTATTCATGTTGTTTGGGTGTTTCTCTATTTCAATGGCTTCCATGATTATTCGACTGTTGAAGTGTTCAGTTTTGGAGATGAGTTTGGTTCTTTTAAAATCAATTTCATGACCTGTTGTTTTTATGTGCTGGAAGAGAGAGGAAGATTTTTCTTCTTTTTTGACTGCGTTCTTGTGTTCTGCGATGCGTGCGCTTATTCTCCTGTTTGTCTTCCTGGACGTCCTAATCTACAAAAAACCCGACGGCTCCTTAGGACATACCATCTACCGGAAAAAAACACATACAAACCGCTACTTAAATGCACAATCACACCACCACCCTGCACAGATCAACTCCGTAGCAAAAACCCTCATCTCCAGAACCAAACGCCTCGCTGACAAAGACCACCTAAAAACTGAATTACACACTCTCTCGAATGCTTTAATTGCGAACGGATTCCAAAAAAACACCATCACAAAACTAATCCAAAAAGAAACACCCCCCAAGAACCAAGAAACAGAAGAGAACAACGGCACTGCCCTCCTCCCTTACATCAAAGGCACCACAGACAAAATAAGCAAAATTCTCCACAAACACAATATCAAGACAGCCTTTAGCACCGAACAAAAAATAGCCAACATTTTAAGAAACCCCAAAGACAAGATTGAGCTAGAAAACCAAGGAGTCTACGAAATACCATGCAAAGTCTGCCCAGCCACATACATCGGACAGACAAACAGGAGAATAAGCGCACGCATCGCAGAACACAAGAACGCAGTCAAAAAAGAAGAAAAATCTTCCTCTCTCTTCCAGCACATAAAAACAACAGGTCATGAAATTGATTTTAAAAGAACCAAACTCATCTCCAAAACTGAACAGTTCAACAGTCGAATAATCATGGAAGCCATTGAAATAGAGAAACACCCAAACAACATGAATAAACGTGATGACACCTCCCGCTTGCCTGACATCTGGAAACTAGCCCTGGTCAACAGACGAGCCTCTGTCACAAAGACTGACACCAGGTCCAAAAGGACACAAGATGCCACCACCTTCCATCCACACCAAACACAAACCCAGACCCTTCCCACAGATGAAACGAAACCACCATCCAATAACAAAACCACGACTGCACCATCTACCGCTACTCCCCACTCCAGCCACCACATGGAGCACACTTACACACACCAAAAAAACATTGGGAGACCACAGACACGCAGCCAGACCAAAATGAATTCACAAGACACAGGACCCCACTCCACCAAAGCCCAGGATGCTGCCAGAACACCCATCACCAAGGTCGTTAAGAAACAAAAGGCTAATAGACACACATCCAGCACCTCACCCACACATGATGTCTCTAAACAGCCATCTAACCCACCAGCAGTTAAGCCCTTAACTATCGCCTCAGCCACACAGCAGATCACAAAAGAACAAACGAACCTACAATCAGCAACAGAGCAAGCAAACCACACACCCCCAGCAGTATTTATAGAAGGACTTCAACTGAGATCACGCTTTGCTTCAAGAAGAAAGAAGCCAGAACACCAGCCTGAAGATGACGAGTGAGACCTCGTCGAAACGTCGCCAAAACAACCAGATTTCTACACGGGAAGAAACCCGAATCCACCCTAACATGCATATATATATATATATATATATATATATATATATATATATATATATATATATATATATATATATATATATATATATATATATATATATATATATATATATATATATATATATTTGTTTTCGTAGATTTTCACGGGTATAGGTATGCATGTTAGGGTGGATTCGGGTTTCCGAAGGAGCCGTCGGGTTTTTTGTAGATTAGGACGTCCAGGAAGGGAAGTTGGTTGTTGGCTTCTATTTCCATAGTGAATTGTATTTTGGGGTGTAGGCTGTTGAGATGTGTGAGGAAGTTGTTCAGTTTGTCTTTCCCGTGTGGCCAGATAACAAAGGTGTCGTCAACATATCTGAGCCAGAGTTTGGGTTTATGTTCGGACTTCTGTAACGCGTTGGTTTCAAAGTGTTCCATATATAGGTTTGCGATGACCGGTGAGAGGGGTGATCCCATGGGTGCTCCTTCTATCTGTTTGTATCTTTGTCCATTGTGGATGAAGTATGTGTTGGTTAGGCAGTGGTTGGTCAGATCTAGGATGTGCTTGGGGGGGTTGTATTTGTTGTGGATAGCTGTCAAGGCTTCTTGAATGGGCACTTGTGTGAAGAGCGAAACAACATCGAAGCTCACGAGTAGGTCATTGGGTTGTAGGTCTTGTTTCTTTATAATTTCTATGAAGTGGAACGAGTTTTGTACGTATGAAGTGATGGATTCTGCATAGGGCTGGAGTTGTTTGGCAAGAAATTTGGCGAGGTTTTGTAGGGGTGAGCCTATGGAGCTGACTATGGGTCTGAGAGGTGTTCCTTCTTTGTGAATCTTGGGGAGGCCGTAGAGCTTGGGGCATCTGGATGATTTGCACCATCTACCGCTACTCCCCACTCCAGCCACCACATGGAGCACACTTACACACGCCAAAAAAACATTGGGAGACCACAGACACGCAGCCAGACCAAAATGAATTCACAAGACACAGGACCCCACTCCACCAAAGCCCAGGATGCTGCCAGAACGCCCATCACCAAGGTCGTTAAGAAACAAAAGGCTAATAGACACACATCCAGCACCTCACCCACACAGGATGTCTCTAAACAGCCATCTAACCCACCAGCAGTTAAGCCCTTAACGATCGCCTCAGCCACACAGCAGATCACAAAAGAACAAACGAACCTACAATCAGCAACAGAGCAAGCAAACCACACCCCCCAGCAGTATTTATAGAAGGACTTCAACTGAGATCACGCTTTGCTTCAAGAAGAAAGAAGCCAGAACACCAGCCTGAAGATGACGAGTGAGACCTCGTCGAAACGTCGCCAAAACAACCAGATTTCTACACGGGAAGAAACCCGAATCCACCCTAACATGCATATATATATATATATATATATATATATATATATATATATATATATATATATATATATATATATATATATATATATATATATATATATATATTGTTTTCGTAGATTTTCACGGGTATAGGTATGCATGTTAGGGTGGATTCGGGTTTCTTCCCGTGTAGAAATCTGGTTGTTTTGGCGACGTTTCGACGAGGTCTCACTCGTCATCTTCAGGCTGGTGTTCTGGCTTCTTTCTTCTTGAAGCAAAGTGTGATCTCAGTTGAAGTCCTTCTATAAATACTGCTGGGGGTGTGTGGTTTGCTTGCTCTGTTGTTGATTGTAGGTTCGTTTGTTCTTTTGTGATCTGCTGTGTGGCTGAGGCGATCGTTAAGGGCTTAACTGCTGGTGGGTTAGATGGCTGTTTAGAGACATCATGTGTGGGTGAGGTGCTGGATGTGTGTCTGTTAGCCTTTTGTTTCTTAACGACCTTGGTGATGGGTGTTCTGGCAGCATCCTGGGCTTTGGTGGAGTGGGGTCCTGTGTCTTGTGAATTCATTTTGGTCTGGCTGCGTGTCTGTGGTCTCCCAATGTTTTTTTGGTGTGTGTAAGTGTGCTCCATGTGGTGGCTGGAGTGGGGAGTAGCGGTAGATGGTGCATTCGTGGTTTTGTTATTGGATGGTGGTTTTGTTTCATCTGTGGGAAGGGTCTGGGTTTGTGTTTGGTGTGGATGGAAGGTGGTGGCATCTTGTGTCCTTTTGGACCTGGTGTCAGTCTTTGTGACAGAGGCTCGTCTGTTGACCAGGGCTAGTTTCCAGATGTCAGGCAAGCGGGAGGTGTCATCACGTTTATTCATGTTGTTTGGGTGTTTCTCTATTTCAATGGCTTCCATGATTATTCGACTGTTGAAGTGTTCAGTTTTGGAGATGAGTTTGGTTCTTTTAAAATCAATTTCATGACCTGTTGTTTTTATGTGCTGGAAGAGAGAGGAAGATTTTTCTTCTTTTTTGACTGCGTTCTTGTGTTCTGCGATGCGTGCGCTTATTCTCCTGTTTGTCTGTCCGATGTATGTGGCTGGGCAGACTTTGCATGGTATTTCGTAGACTCCTTGGCTTTCTAGCTCAATCTTGTCTTTGGGGTTTCTTAAAATGTTGGCTATTTTTTGTTCGGTGCAAAAGGCTGTCTTGATATTGTGTTTGTGGAGAATTTTGCTTATTTTGTCTGTGGTGCCTTTGATGTAAGGGAGGAGGGCAGTGCCGTTGTTCTCTTCTGTTTCTTGGTTCTTGGGGGGTGTTTCTTTTTGGATTAGTTTGGTGATGGTGTTTTTTTGGAATCCGTTCGCAATTAAAGCATTCGAGAGAGTGTGTAATTCAGTTTTTAGGTGGTCTTTGTCAGCGAGGCGTTTGGTTCTGGAGATGAGGGTTTTTGCTACGGAGTTGATCTGTGCAGGGTGGTGGTGTGATTGTGCATTTAAGTAGCGGTTTGTATGTGTTTTTTTCCGGTAGATGGTATGTCCTAAGGAGCCGTCAGGTTTTTTGTAGATTAGGACGTCTAGGAAGGGAAGTTGGTTGTTGGCTTCTATTTCCATAGTGAATTGTATTTTGGGGTGTAGGCTGTTGAGATGTGTGAGGAAGTTGTTCAGTTTGTCTTTCCCGTGTGGCCAGATAACAAAGGTGTCGTCAACATATCTGAGCCAGAGTTTGGGTTTATGTTTGGACTTCTGTAACGCGTTGGTTTCAAAGTGTTCCATATATAGGTTTGCGATGACCGGTGAGAGGGGTGATCCCATGGGTGCTCCTTCTATCTGTTTGTACAAACAGATACAAACAGATAGAAGGAGCACCCATGGGATCACCCCTCTCACCGGTCATCGCAAACCTATATATGGAACACTTTGAAACCAACGCGTTACCAACGCGTTACAGAAGTCCAAACATAAACCCAAACTCTGGCTCAGATATGTTGACGACACCTTTGTTATCTGGCCACACGGGAAAGACAAACTGAACAACTTCCTCACACATCTCAACAGCCTACACCCCAAAATACAATTCACTATGGAAATAGAAGCCAACAACCAACTTCCCTTCCTAGACGTCCTAATCTACAAAAAACCTGACGGCTCCTTAGGACATACCATCTACCGGAAAAAAACACATACAAACCGCTACTTAAATGCACAATCACACCACCACCCTGCACAGATCAACTCCGTAGCAAAAACCCTCATCTCCAGAACCAAACGCCTCGCTGACAAAGACCACCTAAAAACTGAATTACACACTCTCTCGAATGCTTTAATTGCGAACGGATTCCAAAAAAACACCATCACCAAACTAATCCAAAAAGAAACACCCCCCAAGAACCAAGAAACAGAAGAGAACAACGGCACTGCCCTCCTCCCTTACATCAAAGGCACCACAGACAAAATAAGCAAAATTCTCCACAAACACAATATCAAGACAGCCTTTTGCACCGAACAAAAAATAGCCAACATTTTAAGAAACCCCAAAGACAAGATTGAGCTAGAAAGCCAAGGAGTCTACGAAATACCATGCAAAGTCTGCCCAGCCACATACATCGGACAGACAAACAGGAGAATAAGCGCACGCATCGCAGAACACAAGAACGCAGTCAAAAAAGAAGAAAAATCTTCCTCTCTCTTCCAGCACATAAAAACAACAGGTCATGAAATTGATTTTTAAAAGAACCAAACTCATCTCCAAAACTGAACACTTCAACAGTCGAATAATCATGGAAGCCATTGAAATAGAGAAACACCCAAACAACATGAATAAACGTGATGACACCTCCCGCTTGCCTGACATCTGGAAACTAGCCCTGGTCAACAGACGAGCCTCTGTCACAAAGACTGACACCAGGTCCAAAAGGACACAAGATGCCACCACCTTCCATCCACACCAAACACAAACCCAGACCCTTCCCACAGATGAAACAAAACCACCATCCAATAACAAAACCACGAATGCACCATCTACCGCTACTCCCCACTCCAGCCACCACATGGAGCACACTTACACACACCAAAAAAAACATTGGGAGACCACAGACACGCAGCCAGACCAAAATGAATTCACAAGACACAGGACCCCACTCCACCAAAGCCCAGGATGCTGCCAGAACACCCATCACCAAGGTCGTTAAGAAACAAAAGGCTAACAGACACACATCCAGCACCTCACCCACACATGATGTCTCTAAACAGCCATCTAACCCACCAGCAGTTAAGCCCTTAACGATCGCCTCAGCCACACAGCAGATCACAAAAGAACAAACGAACCTACAATCAACAACAGAGCAAGCAAACCACACCCCCCCAGCAGTATTTATAGAAGGACTTCAACTGAGATCACACTTTGCTTCAAGAAGAAAGAAGCCAGAACACCAGCCTGAAGATGACGAGTGAGACCTCGTCGAAACGTCGCCAAAACAACCAGATTTCTACACGGGAAGAAACCCGAATCCACCCTAACATGCATATATATATATATATATATATATATATATATATATATATATATATATATATATATATATATATATATATATATATATATATATATATATATATATATATATATATATATATATATATATATATATATATAATGGGGTTGCTTTTCTAATGGTGTAGCGGATGATAGTCTAAAAGTCTGGAGACCCAGGTTTGAATCCTACACATAACAGGAATTTTGATATATGTTCCAAGGGTGGCATATCGTTACCAGACATCAGTAAGCTCATAGGTGAGAGGGTATTTGAGCCCATGTCTTCTGAATCCCAGGCAAACAGTATTTGATCCTTGGGACAAATCTTAAGTATGGCGCACTACAGGGTAACTATGTTTTAAATGACATGTTCGAGCAGGAGCAGGAGCAGGAGCAGAGAGCTTCCACACTGATAGGAAGTCTTGCACCAGCAGTGTAGCAAGGTTTTGGGGCACCTGGGGATAAAGTTGTTTTGCGCCCCTTCAGCCCTGCCCAACCCCATCGCATCCACCCAGCAAGGGGCGGGGCAATCCTGCAGGCGTGCATGTGTTTGTGTGTGCGCACGGTAGCACACATGCCTTACCTCTCCTATAGTGGCCCAGAGCAAGACGAGGAAGAGTTGGAGGAGGAGGAGGGCGCCGCAGCCACCACACTCACACGCCTGCCTGCTTGCTTGGCCACTTGCCTGGCGTGCGGCGAAGGAGCAGGTGGCTGCGACAGAGTGGGTCCTGTCACCAAGCCTGAGGACTGCGGGTGGGAGGGTGCAGGGCTTCCTCCTCCTCCCGGTGCCCCCAGATTGCTGTGCCCGGGGCAGATGTACCCTTCTGCCCCCTAGATATGCCCCTGTCTTGCACTGATACGGGTCTTGCAATGATTGGGCAAGTGGCTAAAATCAAGCTCAAATTGGCCATAGTTAGTTGCCTCCACAGTGCATTTGTTTTCTTCATGGATTCAGCAGCACTCCCCACTTATTACTTTCTCTTGCTCATCAACAAAATCACAGAGCTATCTATGCATGTTCAGCTTAGTATCTACCTTCATTAATTCATCCCAGAAGAATCAGGTCTCTAAATATATACTTAGCACCAATCAATACATTCAAAAATAATTCTACCAACTTAAAAGTCCATACATTTTGTCTGGTCTTAGTTAGCATAATTTGTGCAACATATAATTCACTCTTATTCCAGATGAGGCAGAGTCTTGTCTGAAAAACTGAATTTGAGTCTTAATAGGATGGCAGAATGTGTATACTGTATAAACCTCTTCCAAGGTGAAGACCCCTTTGACATACGTTTCTCCCATACACATGGACAAGGTGCTTTAATTATTTTAACAAAGTAAACTAACAAACAGAAGATATACAACTTGCTGCTAATATAGCTTTTGGATTATTTAGGATAACTGCTGATGTCCAAGTATGTGTTAACACATATACAGGCACTTGGATCTCTTTCTTGTATTGCTATTGCTCCTTTGCAGTTTCACTGGCGCATCTTAACAAAGAACACACCCTCCAAAGTGTTTCACATCTAGACAGGGAAAACTGGTTGTTGGGTGTTACCTCCTACTTCTCAAGTTCCTCTTAACGTTGGATGTTTTTCATATATTGGCAGCTATCCTCTGCCTAGTGGCAAAAACCCATCTGCCAGTTAGGATGGCACAACCTTTTGAACAACTGCAAGACTGAAGTGTGGCAACTTAAAAATATTAGGTCAAGTGGACCAGCTGGTCAACTGGGTGGACATTTTTTGTCATTTCCCAAATTAATCAGGTACGCTATCTCCCATTGAAATAATTTAGTTGCCAGATGAAAATGCATTTCACTATGCATGATTTTGGTGACAGGCAAGTGGTACATTTATTTAGTTCAGAGAAGAGCAACTTCAAGAAATGTCGAGCCTCCACCGCATGCCACTTAATAACCCAACAGGGGTTGTATCTTGCTTTTGGCAGCAGTACAGCGGTAGTAAAAGAAGCAGCTTCTTCCCTTTAAATACGTGTTCATAATGCAACAGGCCCGGCATCAAGATGGAGTGGACAATTGTGGCTTCTAGATGTTTTTGAACCGCATCTTCCATGATCCTACACCATGGACTATTTCTGGCAAAGATTAATGGGACCTATAGGTTTAAAAAAATAGGAGGGCAACATTTGGTCATCCATTTTAAATTAAAAACATTCCTTGTTTTTTAAACCAACACTGCGCCACATTCCAACAATAGAAAAGATGGGGGAAGGGTTCTTTGCCAACAGGGTTGTTGTTGATCCCTGCAGATTATTTTATTTTATTGCATCATGTAACTGTGAATATTCAGCAATATTCACTTTGTGTTGTGTTTTATGCAGTTTTATGTAGTCATCATAGGCTTTTGCAAATAATTGCAAGACATAAAAATAAGTAAATATTCTTTAAATGTAGAGGAAAACAACAAACAGTGAGTTGCAAATATTTTCTCTCTCCTTTTTGAAGAGGGGATTGATCTGAGCTCCATCATTTCCATGCATTTTACTGGGCATTGCACTGCATTGCATTGCATGGGGGGAGTGAGCTGAGCTTCATTTCCATGCCTGTGTGTTCTGTATTGTGTGTGTGTGTGTGGGGGAGGTTCTGCTGTGTATGCTTTTAAAGGGCACTATATAAAGAGTTTTTAACAGATAAAAGACTTTTTCTGACTTTTTTTTTGACCTCCGGAACAAATTACAGTAATTGGTTTTCAATGCATTCCTGTGAGAAACCGTTTTGGTTTAGAATTTTGTCAGAATACAAAACGTCCCAGAGAATGGATCAATTACTTAAACGGAGGTACCACTGTATTGGTGACAATTTAGATGGTGTGCAAATACTTGATAATGTCAATGAACTACATAATCAACATGATCTGAAAAAGAACATTTAAAATAAATAGTTCATGATAATCAGTGAAATCAAGAAGCTCAAAAAATTGAGTTACTGGTCCAAAAATCTAAATGTGGAACATATGAGTATACTTTGCACTTTGCAATTTCTTTGAATCAACAATGGAATTAGTGAACAGATAAATATCAGAAGAGAGAGGGCTCAGAGTACTTTCATTAGAATGAAGACTTTAATACATAATAAAACTTAAAATACCCAGATACAGTACATTGCAGTGTTACGTTCAGTTCTGCTATGTAGTGTGTGATCATAACCTTTAACACCAACTACACAAACAGCATTTGAAACATGGATTTCTCATGGATAGCAAGAAGTTCTCTTAAGAATGCAGATTGGAAAAGGCAATAATGCTAGAAAAAGTGAAAAGCCCCAAAGAAAGAAATACCAAATATAAGATGGTTTGACTCAATAAAGCAAGACATGCACTTGGCTTTGAAAGAACTCCCCAGGCAGTTAAAGATAGGATCTTTGGGTGGTTTCTTATTCATGGAATCCCCATATAACTCAGAAGAAACTTGATACCATATAATAAGGATTTTTTGAGATGGATAGCATGACCAGTTTAAGATTGAGGGGAATGAATAAAAATCAAAAAAATATAAAACCACACACACACACACGCACGCACGCACGCACACGCACACACACACACACACACAAACACACACACACACACACTAGAATCATGGAGTTGAAGGAACCTATCACACAATCTAGTTCAACTTCCTGCTCAGTGCAAGAAACCAGATTAAATTATATTTAACAGATGGTTGTCTAATTTTCTCTTGAAGGCTTCCACTGTTGCAGCACTACCTCTTGAGGTAACAGGTACTGTTGTCATGCTACTCTAATGAAGTTTTTCCTGATATTCAACTGAAATCTGGCTTCCTGTAACTGGAAGTCATTATTATGTGCCCGGAACTCTGAAATGATTGAGAACATCTCTGCTCCTCCTCTATATGACATTATTTCAAGTATTTGAAAAGTAACCTCATATCTTCCCTTAAGGCTAAACATGCCTAGTTTTTTCAAACCTTTCTCATAGGGCAGTGATGGCGAACCTTTTAGAGACTGTGTGCCTAAACTGTGATTCAGAACCCACTAATTTTTTGCAAAGTGTCAATACAGCAATTTAACTTGAATACAGGTGGCTGTGAAAGGGCAATGTTGAGTGCTCCCAGAAAGGGCTCCAAGTGCCACCTTTGGCACTCGTACCATAGGTTTGCTAACATTGTCGTAGGCTTGGTTTCCTATCCTCTGACCATCCTTTTTGTCCTCAGAACTCGTTCCACTTTGTTGGCATCCTTCTTACAGTGTTTAGAACTGGATATAATACGATGAGGCCTAACCAGTGCCGAATAGAGAAGAACTAGAACTTCATGGGATTTGGAGAGTCTATTTCTGTTAATGCAGCTTAAAATAGCATTTGGCTATTTTAAGAAATAACAAATAAGCACTGGGATTCTTGCACTTCATTTTTCAAAGGTTGCAGCCTCATCTCCTTGACTGGTTGATCAGTAGTAGGCTTCAACTGCCATGTTCCTTTTATTTTTTGCCCCAATTATATTAATCTAGATCAGTGGTGGCGAACGTTTGGCACTCCAGATGTTTTGGACAACTCCCACAGTCCTTTATCATTGACAGCACAGGCTTGGCATTCTGGGAGTTGTGATCCAAAATATTTGGAGTGCCAAAAGTTCACCACTACTGATATAGATGCTCTCAATGGGACAACCAAGCTCATTCTCCAGTATTTCTGTGCAGGAATATGTATTTTTGACATATAGCGTGATTCCAGCACCCTTTACATTAATTCAGTTCTATTTAAACAATTTATATTTTATTTATTTATTTATTATGGGACTTCTATACCGCCCATCTTCCTGAAGGAACTCTGGGCGGTTTACAAAAGCTGATCAAATTCAGCCTAATCAAACAGACTCACAATCAATCAATACAAAGCACAAACATTTAAAAACAAGTGTGCACCCCTGGCGTATAACTGCAGTAACTAACTAGACAGATGGTGTGTGGGGGGGAATTAAACTAAGTCACCGAAGGCCTTGCGAAAGAGCAGGGTCTTCAAAGCTCTGCGGAAGGCCGGCAGGGACGCTGCAAGGCGCACTTCGTTGGGAAGGTGGTTCCACAAAGTCAGGCCAACCACCAAGAAGGCCCGGTTCCAGGTTGAGGTTTTCCGGGCCTCTCTGGGGGTGGCCACCCGAAGCGAGTGTGCCTGCGACATCCACATTGGACGGGCCGAGATTGATCGCTGGGCGATCCGCTCTGCCAGGTAGTCAGGTCCCAGGCCATAGAGGGTTTTATAAACTAAAACCAGGACCTTGAATCTGATCCGGGACGCAACGGGTAGCCAATGCAGGCGAGCCAGAACTGGGGTGATGTGGTCGTAGCGGCGCACACCCGCCACCAGCCTGGCTGATGCATTCTGCACCTGCTGCGGACGCCGGAGGAGAATCAAGGGCAACCCCATGTAGAGAGTGTTGCAGTAGTCTATCAAGATCATCAACACTTGCACAACAGTTCTTAGGGAGTCTCCGTCCAGGTATGGGCGAATCTAGGGAATTTGACGAAGGTGGAAAAATGCGGTTCTGGTCACGGCGGCCACCTGGGCCTCCATGGTGAGCGCTGGGTCCAGAACCACACCCAGATTCTGAACACTGTCCACCAGCTGGAGTGAAACACCCTCCATGCTGGGGAGAGGGCCTCCATATCTGGACAGGAAAGTCCCGAAGAAATCACCTCGGTCTTCTCGGGGTTGAGTTTGAGTCTGTTAGCCTTGGTCCATGCCATGACCGCGTCCAGGCACTGGTTGAGGGTCCAGACAGCTTCAACTGCAGAGGTGGAAAAGGAGAGATAGAGCTGCGTGTCATCAGCGTACTGATGGCAGCAGACTCCAAATCTCCTAATGACCCCAGCCAGCGGCCTCACATAGATGTTGAACAGCATGGGGGAGAGAGACGACCCCTGCGGAACCCCACAACGGAGTGTCTACGGGGTCGACAACTCTCCCTCATGCTGCACATACTGGGGACGGCTCTCCAAGAAGGACCGGAGCCAACTGTGAACAGTGCCCCCGATACCCACCTCGGACAGCCGATCCAGTAGGATACCGTGGTCGACGGTATCAAAGGCTGCTGACAGATCCAGGAGAACCAACAAGGTAGAGCAACCCCTGTCGGCCCCCCGGATCAGGTCATCTTGCAGTGCGACCAAAGCTGTCTCAGTCCCTCGGCCAGATCTGAACCCAGACTGGCATGGGTCAAGGCGGTGTTGTTCCTCCAAAAAAGATTGGAGCCGGATCGTGGCCACCCTCTCGATGACCTTGCCCATAAAGGGAACGTTGGCAATCGGATGATAATTGGCCAATTCATCCGACACCATGCGAGGTTTTTTAAGAATGGGCTTTACCACAGTCTCCTTCAGGCGAGAGGGGAAAACCCCCTCCCCGAAGGAAGCAGTGGCAATGGCAGAAGCCCATTCCGGCATGCTCCCACCGGCAGCTTTTATTAGCCAGGCAGGGCAAGGATCGAAGGGGGTGGACGCGGGCCGGCAATGGGCAATCGCCCTGGAGGCCTCCAAGGAGGAAACAGGCCCAAACTCAACCAATTGAGGAGAGCTAGGGGGTGCAGCGTCTAGGGATGCCGAGGATGGACTAGTGCAACGGGAGTTGAGACCGGCCCGGATGGCCTCAATTTTCGATCTAAAAAAGGCTGCAAAAGTCTCACAACTGAACTCAGTAGGAGGAGGCCTTGCCAGACTAGGATTGTAAACCACCTGGAAGAGTTCCGCCTGGCGGATCGAGGCCTCACCAATTTTCAGGGAGTACTGTGTTGTTTTAGCCTCCCTGATCGCAAGAGAATAGCGCCTAACAACTGCAACCTTATTAAATGCCACCCGGTCCCTCCTCCAGCTGCTCTCCAGCCTCCTCTGCTCCTGCTTCATCGCTCTCAGCTCCGCCATAAACCACGGCGAAGATCGAGCTCTGCAATGGACAAGGCGCCTAGGGGCGATCCGGTCGACAGTGCGGGACGCTGAATCAAACCACTGGACTACTGCTGCCTCGGCCGGATCATCAGCCAAGCCACCAGGAAGCTCCCCGAAGGCTTCACAGAACCGAACTGGGTCTAGTAGCCTCCGGGAGAGGGCCCAAATAGGGGGCCGAGGATCCCCGTGGGGAGGGGCCGCGATCGACAGGGAAAAAAGACAACAGGTGATGATCTGACTATGACACCGGTAGGGAAACAATGTCCCCTACCCCCAGATTCGAATCCCCCGACATGGAGGTAAATACCAGGTCTAGGGTATGCCCTGAACTGTGGGTGGGGCATAAAATATGCTGGGTCAGGCTCATGGAGGCCATGGACTCCATGAATTCCAGAGATGCACCAGAAAGTCCATCGCCTGCCCGCACATTGAAGTCCCCAACCTCCAAGAGGTGGGGGGACTTCAACAGCGCCGCCGCGATGAACTCCATGAGCACTGGGAGGCATTGTGCTGGGTTGCGGGGAGCACGGTAGCCCAACACAATCTGTCCCGCTGTCCCACCAACAGGTGAAGGCATTCTAACCCCGGACTAACCAATGTTGAGGCCCTGCTGACATGAATGGATTCCCTGTAGATGATGGCGACCCCCCCTTCCGACCCTCTAACCTGCCCACACCCTGACCCTGAAACCCGGGAGGGCACAGCTGGGTGAACGAAGCCCCCCCCTCTGCCCCCACCCCGGTCTCGGTAATGCAGGCCAGGTCGGCCCTCCCATCACTGATGGCATCATATACGATGGGGATCTTATTGTGGACCGACCTGGCATTAATTAGAAGGCAGGACAGGTTGGAGGCACTGGCGGGATGGCTCCGAGACACGTGGCAGTGAGTTGAGGGGTCAGAATGTGGGACAGGCACACGTTGCCTGACCCGAGTTCTTCTTACCTGAATCAATGTACTTCAGTAATCAGAATATCACCAAGTTTCAATTATCCCTATCACTTTGCATTTACCCTTCCAAGCAATGATTTCTAGTTCCTTGTTTGCTTCTCATACCTTTGACATTTGTATACAGACACAGGAGATTATATGATCTGCGGACTGCTTTCCTTTGTACATTCTTATGATGGCTATTATTGGGTCACATTAGAGCTGTTTGGTCCATTGGGCATAAGCCATCATCTTTGTTTAACTCCCATGTTTTCATCTTGCTCCACTTCCCATTCAGTTTAATGTCATCCTGATCAAGTTTTTCATGCTGCAGTCAAACAATTCTCAAGATGAAAGATTTGTGTAAAGAAAGAAACTGGGAAAATTATGGGAAGCATTAAATAACTGCATAAATTACAGAAAGTACTGCAGGACAGGCCAATGACCACATTCTTCATTATAAACTATAGATGATGTCTGAACAAATGTGCATAAAATGAAAAATCTGATTGAATTCAAAACCTGGCTGCTTCATTCATATGTTTTGGTGAATCCACAATAATAATAATAAAAATAACACAACTAAATAAAAATCAGACTAGCCTTGATATCATCTAGTTTCCAGCAGGAGAGAAAGAAAGTTAATTGTAAGCTGCTCAAAGAATTAAATGTGATATGGGGATATAGATATTGTACAGAAAAAATTCAGACATCCTTTGAAAGGATTCCAGATTACATTCAGATCAAAATATATTTATAGTTCCAGCATAAATTACAATATGCAAAAATACTATATTCAGCATAGGATCTTAAAACATTACCCAAAATTTTGAAATGTATACAGGTCTTTAAAATATACAGTAGGACCCCAGTATCCACTGGGGATTGGATCCAGGCCTTCCTGTGGATAACGAAAACTGTGAGAACGCCAAACACACACACACACACACACACACACACACACACACACACCTCTGCCCAAACTGTTTTGTGACAATAGCTTGATTTACGGCTGCTGTTTTGTGACAGTAGCTTTACGACTGCTGTTTGTAACAATAGCTCAGTGATGGTGAACGTATGGCACGGGTGCCAAAGGTGGCACTCGGAGCCCTTTCTGTGGGCACCCAACATCGCCCCTTCATAGCCACCTGTATATAGGTTAAATTACTGTATTGGCACTTTGCAAAAAAATATATATATATATATAGTGGGTTTTGAATTGCTGTTTGGGCACTCAGTCTCTAAAAGGTTCGCCATCACTGCAATAGCTTGATTACACACACACACACACACACACACACCTACCCAAACTGTTGTTTTGTGACAATAGCTTGTTTATGGCTGCTGTTTTGCGACGGTAGCTTGCTTTGCTTTTCATCTGCTGTTTGTGACAGTAGCTTGCTTTACGGCTGCTGTTTGTGCCAATAGCTTGATTTACGGCTACTGTTTTGTGACAGTAGCTTGCTTGGTGGCTGCTTTATTGTTTAATTATTATTTTCCTGCCAGCCGTGGATAACTGAATCAGTGGTTAATGAATCAGTGGATATGGGGGTCCTACTGTATTATGGTAAAGCAATCAGAAGGCAGATTAGACATAAGCGTATGAACTGAGAAGAGGATTTTTAATTAGGTAAAAACAGGTAACAGAATAATCAAATAATGAAGTTGGAAGGGGCCCTCAAATCCAACCCGCAGATCAATGCAGGAATGCAAATCAAGGGATACCTGCCTGGTTGTTATTTATTTATTATTTATTTATTTATTAATCTTGTATCCCGCCCGTCTTCCCACTGGGAACTCTGGGCGGCTTACAACAATAAAACAGGTAATAAAAACACTAAACAGAAAGGCAAGACCCAAGTATAATTAATGCGAGGGGACAAGGTGGCGGCAAGACCCATGCATAGTAGAGCGAGGGAGGAAAAAAAAAACTAACTGGAAAGGTCGCCAAACACCTCCCTGAAGAGGTGGGTCTTCAAGGCCTTCTTAAAGGCGGGCAGGGACTCTGTCAGGCGCAGCTCGCTGGGAAGATGATTCCAAAGCATGGGGCCCACCACAGAGAAGGCGCGGTCACGCGTACGCGATTTCCGCACCTCTCTGGGTGTGGCCACCCTCAGTGAGCGCGCCTGCGCCAGTCTCGTGGGTCTGGACCCGGTTGATCTTTGAGAGATACGCTCCGCCATGTATTCTGGTCCCAGGCTGTGGAGGGCTTTGAAAGTCAAAACCAGGACCTTGAACCTGATCCGGAGGACAACGAAGAGCCAATGCAAGCGAGCCAGGACTGGGGTGATGTGCTCGTATCTACGGGCACCCACCACCAGCCTGGCCGCAGCAATTTGCACCCGCTGTAACCTCCGGACCAGGGTCAAGGGCAACCCCACGTAGAGGGCATTGCAGTAGTCGATCCTCGAGATCACCAGGGCCTGCACTACTGTCCTCAGGGAGGACTCATCGAGGTACTGGTGGATCTGGGCGATCCTGCCGAGGTGGATAAAAGCGGCCCTGGAAGCAGCCATCACCTGGGCTTCCAGGGAGAGGGCTGAGTCCAGGACCATGCCCAGATTCCTGGCCCTGTCTGTAGGCTGGAGGGAAACACCCCCCAGCTTAGGGAGGGGGCCATTGTACCCAGACGAGAGCGCCCTGAAGAACAGAACCTCCGTCTTCTCCGGATTCAGCTTGAGCCGGTTATCTCTGGTCCATTCCAGAACGGCCTCCAGACACAGATCAAGGGAGCGAACTGCCTCCACTGCAGATGATGAAAAGGAGAGATAGAGCAGCGGGTCATCAGCGTACTGATGACAGCGAACTCCAAATCTCCTGATGACCTCCCCCAGCGGCCTCATGTAAACATTGAACAGCATGGGCGAGATTGCCGACGCCTGGGGCACCCCACAAGGGAGAGTCCAAGGAGCCGACAAATCATCACCCAGCTGAACCCGCTGAGTCCGGCCGCCAAGGAAGGAACGGAGCCAGGCCAAGGCCTGACCACCAATTCCCGCCTCCGCAAGCCGGACCAGTAGGTTACTGTGGTCGACGGTATCAAAGGCAGCTGACAGATCAAGGAGAACCAACAGGGAGGAACACCCCCTGTCGGCCTCCCTGAGGAGGTCATCCTGCAGAGCGACCAGGGCAGTCTCGGTCCCGTGAAGAGGTCTGAATCCAGACTGGAAGGGGTCCAGGATACGATTTACCTCCAGATATGACTGAAGCCTGACAGCAGCCACCCTCTTGACAACCTTGCCCAGGAAGGGAACAATGGCAATCGGACGATACCTGGATAAATCGTCTGACGCCATGCCAAGTTTTTTAAGAGTGGGTTTCACCACGGTCTCCTTTAAACGGGCAGGGAAACATCCCTCCCTAAAAGAGGCCATGGCAATAGCGGAAACCCACTCAGGCATGTTCCCTTCGGCAGATTTAATAAGCCAGGCCGGGCAAGGGTCAAAGGGAGTGGCCGCCGGCTGGCAACAAGCCATAGCTCTGGAGGCCTCTGCTGGAGACACCGGCCCAAACTCATCCAAGAGGGGAGAACGGAGGGGTGAGGCCGCAGAGATCTCAGAGGGTGGACTAGAGCAACTGGGGGGCAAGTCGGAACGGATGGCCTCTATTTTGGATCTAAAGTGGGCTGCGAATTGCTCACTAGTGAAATCACTAGGGGGAGGCCTCAGCTGACTGGGATTGGCGAGGTCCCGAACCACCGGAACAACTACGCCTGGCGGTTCGAGGCCTCGCCAATTCTCAGGAAGACATAAGATCTTCTAATGTCCTTGATTGTGCGAAGATAGCGGCCAGTCAGCTGCTTAAGAGCAGCCCTATTCTGTTCCATCCGGCTTGCCCTCCAAATGACCTCTAGTCTCCTGCGTTCTTGTTTCATCGACCGCAACTGAGCCGTATACCACGGAGAGGAGCGGTCTCCACAGCGCAGGAGGCGCTTGGGGGCGATCCGGTCCACCGCCCCGGTGGTTCCCTCATACCACCTATCCACCAGGGCATCGACTGGATCGTCTGCCAGACCGCCAGAAAGCTCCCCGAAGGCTTCCATGAACCTGGCAGGGTCCAGAAGCCTACAGGGCCGGGCCCAGATATATGGCCGACGCTCTCCACGAGACGGGGGGGGGCGATCGACAGGGAAAATTTTAGCAGGTGGTGGTCCGACCATGACACAGGCAGGGGCAAAATACCCCTAACCCCCTGACACGAATCTGATGATATGGAGGAAAACACCAGGTCTAGGGTATGGCCAGCTCTATGGGTGGGGCACACAACATGCTGAGATAAGTTCATGGAAGTCATGGATTCCATGAATTCCAGAGCCGCACCAGAGTTCCTCCTCGGCATGCAAGTTGAAGTCCCCGGCCACCAAAAGGCGGGGGGATCTCAACAAAGCAGCCGAGACGAACTCAGCGATCTCCAGAAGGGATTGTGCTGGGTTGCGGGGAGCACGGTACACCAGCACAATGCCAAACTTATCTTGCTGACCCACTGATAGATGGAGGCATTCTACCCCAGGACACACCATTGTCACAGAACTGCTAACATAAAGGGATTCCCTGCAAACAATGGCCACCCCGCCACCCCTACACTCCGATCTGCCCACCCACTGGACCTGAAACCCAGGGGGGCACAAAAGGGAGAGGGAAGCCCCACCCTCTGCGCCCACCCAGGTCTCAGTAATACATGCCAGATCGGCTCGCTCATCCACGATCGAGTCGAGGATGAGAGAGGTCTTATTATGAACCAACCTAGCATTAATCAGGAGGCAGTACAGGTCGGAGGCGGTGGCGGGATGGCACCCAGGCACGTGGCGGTGAGCGAAGGGATCAGAACGGGGTACAGGCAATAGGTGCCTGGCCCGCGTTCTTCTTACCCGACTGATCCCTCCGCCCAAAGCATATCTCCCACGGCCAGACACCACTGAGATATGGGTCCCTGCTAGCATGGCGACCTGACCAAAAAAAAAAAAAAGGAACCAATGAAAAATATAAATAACAATAAATAATGGTAAACAAACACTAATAGACAAAAGGTAATAAACTATACACAGTAAACTAATAAAGAGCAAAATAATAAGCTAAAAGAAAATAATAAGCAAAATAAGATAACATAGAAATAAAAAAAAATTGTGCTCTAGGGCATGCAGGCCAGGACAGATGCTAAGTGGGGGGCAAATGAAGGGGAGAACAGCTCTACTAGGGAGAACTCAGAAGCTAGAGACAACGGCCCAAGTGATAGGGTCCGTTGGCCAGAGGATCCCCACAACGCGGTGGAGTAGCTCTCCAGAGGCTGCTGATGTTGCTGAGGCCAGTGAAATCCACCTCCCACGCCCATGCCAGAGGGAAATGCCAGAATGGAAACAAGGGGGGGGCAGAAACCCCCACCCAGGTCTGGAGTCCAAGTCCATAACCCCAAGTCCGAGACCACCCCCCCCCACAATTTGAATGAGTGAAGATGATTTCCCCGCCACCGTCCATCCAGGGTAGATACCCCCTCCGCGGCAGCCAAGAAACATCAGTGGGAGCACCGCCAGCAAGTTCGTTGGTGGGGACGGCAGGGTCCCATCATCCATGCCGGGCCAATCCAGTGCCCTCGAGGACCAAACTGGCTCGCCCGGGGATAGGAGCAGGGACACATGGGGCCCCTCCGGCAGCAAAATAAGTGTGGCGGATGAAAACAGCCCCGACCGCCATAATGGGGCCCATCGGGCTAATCGTCGCCCGCGAGTCCTCCCAGGAGTCAGTGGAGGGGGGCCTCGTCCACAGTTCCACGGCTCCCCCAGAACAGGCACCTCACCCCAGCCCAGGATGGAATATGGGCCATGGGAGTGGACAAGTCCGGCTAGTACACGGCAGACTGGGGGGGGCAGACGCAATTAGGCAGGTAGGCGGATGGAGACAGCCACAGGCGTCAAGATGGACCCAGCCACCGCCCCACCAGCTGAAAAAGTCCTCAGGAATTGGGGGGGGGAATCTTCTTCTCGGTACGACGGCTCCCCCAAAGCGGACAGCACTCACCCCAGCCCTAGGTGGGATATGGGCCGCGGGAGAGGCCAAAAACGTCCAGTCCAGAAAAGTCCAAAGGCCGGAAAGTCCAGTCCTCCCAGGAGTCGTGGGGGGGGGACTCCTCCACCGTACCACTGCTCCCCCCAAACAGGCAGCACCTCACCCCCGCCCTAGATGGAGTATGGGCAGCGGGGGAGGGCGAATGGGAAAAAGTCCACGGCGGTAGAGACAACCCCGGCCGCCGAGATGGAACCAACCGCCGCCCCGCTAGCCGACAAATCCTCTCAGGAGTCAGGGAGGTCTCCACCACGGTGCGATAGTTTCCCCAAAGCGGAGAGCACTCACCCCAGCCCTTGATGGTGTATGGGCCGCGGGAGAGGCTGCAGGAAAGGTGAGTCCACAATAAGCTGGGCAGGAGGGAGGGTGGGTTACCGGACCTCCCGTGCAGCGTTTCCGCATAGGAATGACCAGGGCTACCTTCCTCGAAGTTGTTCTCCGGGTTGTTCTCTGGGTAGTTCTCCAAAAATCCCACCTTCAGGGTGCACCCCCATAGCCTGGCCAGCCCGGAGTAAATTAAGCGTAAAAAACAAGGCAAGCAGCATGTAGAAAAACCACAAAAAAGTGCCGGAGTGAGAACACCGCAAACCACTGCTGCCGCTGTCCGCCATCACGGGGAGGAGAACCATCCACGTGGCCTCATGGTCTAAGATCATGGCCACTGGTCCAAACTTCTCTTGAATGCCTCCAGCGTTCCATCACCTCCCAAGGTAATTGGTTCCATTGCAGTACTGCTCTATCAGTCAGGAAGTTTTTTCCTGATAGTAAATCAAAATCCAGCTTCCTGCAACTTGAGCCCATTTTTGCATGTCCTGCACTCTGGGATGATCAAGAAAAGATCCTGCCCCTCCTCTGTATGACAAGCTTTCAAGATTTTGAAAAGTGCTATATCTCCCACTCAGTCTTCTTTTCTCAAGGCTAAACTCAGTTCTTTCCTGACAGGGCTTGGTTTCCGGCACCCTTATCATCCTTGCTGCCCTACTTGGAAGTTGTTTCAGTTTGTCAGCGTCTTTCTTGGGATGTGGTGTCCAGAACTAGATACAGTATTCAAGATGAGGTCTAACCAAATAGAGGGGAGCAAGCACATTGTGATGTTTGAAGACTACACTTCTGTTAACACAGCCAAAAATAGCATTTGCCTTTTTGTAGCCACATTACACATTTGTGTGACCTATACACTTTTGTGTGACCTATGGCGATTCCACATTACACTTTTGTGTGACCTATGGTGACTCCAAGATCCTTTTGTCCATAGCATTGCTAAGCCAGATATTCCCCACATCTTGTAACTATGTAGAGTATTTAGTTTCTTTTTCCTACGTGGAGTACTTTGCACTAATCCCTGTTGAATTTCATTATGTTGTTTTCTGTCCAGTGTGCAAGCCTACTGTATCTAGATCATTTTGAATGTTGTTTCTGTCTTCCAGGGCATTAGCTATTCCACTCAATTTTGTGTCATTTCCAAAGCCGATAAGCATCCCTCCATTCCGTAATCCAGATCATTAATAAAAATGTTGAAGAATGCTGGGCCCAGGACTGGAGTAATCCCACTTGTTATCTCTTCTCAGTCTGAGAAGGAGCCATTAATCATCACCCTCTGAGTATGATTCTGAAGCTAACTTTGTATCCACCTGACAGTTGTTCCATCCATCCCACAGCTACTTAGCTTGCTAATCAGAATATCATGGGACACTTTGTCAAAAACTCTTGATGAAGTCAAGATATACCATGTTTATAGCATTTCCACTGTTTACCTGCTCAAAAAGACAAATTTGTGTTGGCTTCAAGTTGTTACTATATTGGTTTTAGGTACTTGCATCTGTTCCAGAATCTTCCCTGGGACTAATGTCAGTCTGACTGGTCTGTAGTTTCCCAGATCCTCTTTTTGAACTTTTTGAAGATAAAGACAACATTAGTCATTTCTAATCATCAACTACTTCATCAATTTCCCATGATTTTAAGAAAATAATGGGTAATGGTTCTAAGTGTTCTTCAGCCAGTTCCTTCAGTACTCTTGGATGTCATCTGGCCCTTGAGATTTGAACTTGCTCAAGATAATAGATATTCTTTGACTATTTGTTTATCAGTTTCCAGCTGCAATCTTGTCCTCTATATTTGCACTCCACATTTGTCAGGAGGGTCACTGCCCCTTGGGAAAAGACTGAGCTAAAGGACCAACTATGACCCTACAGACAAATATGAATTGTACAAGTGGAGATATCACTTTGTAGTTTGGTACAGATAAGCTCAACCAAGATGACTCTTTGATATGTGTATTTTGTATTGTACATTATTGACATTTACTGGCCATCTTGGATCCAGAAATGGAAGAAGCAAAAAGAAAGCAAATTCATAAATCTACTGTGTGTGCATGCCACCTCTAGTAAAGCTTGGAGTAATTTGTGAATATACAGGCATATGTGGGTGGGTGGGTCAGAATAAATGGCAACAATTTATATGTATAGATATTACTTGGGTTTCATTTTATATCAGGGAACAGGAGCTGGAAAAAAGAGAGGTGGTTAAGTTGTTAAATTGGTGGTTTGACTATCAAACGTTAATCATATGACAGTGTGCTTGACATCAAGAAATAAGGCAGAGAGTAAGAACAAACTCCTTGTCGCTGGCTATTTTCATGTTACTGCTGCCCAGATTCACTCTTCTTCCTGAGTTGAAGGAGGAGATTTGAACAAGAAGCCTGCAGTACTCGTGCTGGGTTGCCCTACAGTTCAGAACCCAGCACAATCAGGTTACTAACTGTACAGGGAACTTAGAAATGAAGCAGGCACTGTCCTTATGCTTATCCTTCAGGGCAAGGAATAGTGTGTGTGTGTGTGTGTGTGTGTGTGTGTGTGTGTGTGTGTGTGTGTGTGTGTGTGTGTGTGTGTGAGAGAGAGAGAGAGAGAGAGAGAGAGAGAGAGAGAGAGGATGCACAGAATTCTGTAAAAGGGGAAGGTATATTTATGAAATCACATTTGTATCAAGGAAAAAGTGTTAACTGTACCATTTATGAAAATAATACAGTGGTGCCTCTTAAGACGAATTTAATTCGTTCTATGGGTCAATTCATTTTACGAAAAATTCATCCTATGAAACAGGGTTTAACGTGGTTCCCACAGGGATGCAATGAATTCGTCTTGTGAGGCATCCCACAGGAAAAATTTGTCTTACAGGGTTTTCCTATTCCTGGAAATTTCATTCGTCTTACAAGTTTTTCGTATTAAGGGGCATTCGTCTTACGAGGGACTACTGTATAATGCATGATTTTAGTGGCCTTGTTTCAAAAAATAAAATGAGCCATCTATATTCCATATAAATTTTAAAAAATTAAATACAGATGTAGTATGTAATGTTTTATTACAGCAGGACAGTGATTCCAGTTAAATAAAATTAAAACCCTTTATCTTTCACAAATATAAAATTACTAATTCATGTCTTAAAACAATATAGCAAAAGCTTAAATTACACCACCATTTACCACAGTAGTTACCATCACTTATATACTCCATCACTTTGGCAAAAATGATGTATTCTTTTTAAAAACAGTGCAAAATGTTACAGAAACTGTATACAACCTCATATTGCACTTATTTATGTACAAGTGTAAAAGAAAATAGAGCATTTACTTGGAATGAACATGAATTTCATCACAATTATAGAAGGATGATAGCTGGTATGAATACTAAAAATGTTTAGAAATGCATTACATCTATGTACAGATTTTATGACCTGTATTAACAAATATATACATTTATTTTTTTATGGATAGCATCATACAGTGACCTTTGGTTGAATGCAAGTGCTTGATCAATTGTATGTTTCTGTTCTCTCTCAAACACCAACAAGGTATAAAAAGGATAATAAATGTTAACAAAAAATCTACCTATATGAACGTTAACCCCCAAATTAGTGCTCACTTAGTACAATAGTGTTTGCATTTTGTATCAGTTTCAATGTGCATACAATGAAGAACATTTTCATGGTTTTTGTCTGAAAACTTACATTCCACAAAATCTTGTTATGATGTGCCATTCTTTTTATAGTATCAGTATTACAGCAAAAGAAAGTTGCTTCGAACATTGCTGTGTTTGTGTTCACTTTTGTGAGCGCTGCGAACTTTAATATTGCCAGAAGAACACTGTATAAAAATATGTGCATATGTTTTTCAAAACTACCACCTACTATTTCCTTATCCCTGATGATCCACAAATTCAAGCACACTCAATTGTTAGAATCTGCACAGTTCTCTTTCAACTGTGGATTTCCTCCTGAGTTTGCAAATCATCCAAACATCCATCTGTGTTCCAAATTAATTGTACTTTTTTTAAAAAAAAATTAGGCAACTGAAGAAGAGCTGGGCATCCCATGAACTGTTGTGCTTGTTGGTGTCCCACTAATGGCATTGAAAATATGTATCGAGTTGGGCATCACGCTGGCCTTTTCTTCCACAGAAGCAATCTTAAAGAGAGAGATAGAGAGAAATACTTCTTACACACAGCTGGGAGAGGATCGAATAGAGAACTTTACCTCTACTTAGCTATCAATCAAAATATGAATTGGACTGTTAGTCACCTAATGTAATAAAGGTACATGTACTAAAAATCAATCTCAGATACATTTACTTGGAGTCACTGTCTCACTGACTGAAATGTAATGTATTTCCAGGTAATTGTGTATAGTTGTCCAGTGCCAAAAGAGTGAGATTTGTCAGATTAGTTCTTATGAAACAGTATCAGTTCTTCACGCAAGTTACTGCAGTCAACAACCAACAACATAAAGGTTCTTAGTTAAAATTCACTGCTATATTGGAGTACTTTTGCTAATGACAAAACAGCACATTTTCTGTCTCCGAGTTTTTTATCTGTTATATTTCAAAGTTAGCATAAATATTTTGCTTTTGAGTGAAAACAATGAGAGCCAGACCACATCTGCAAGTTACCCTAAAATGAGGTTTAGCGTGATGTGCACAAAGAGGGAATGAGCTGAACACACCTTGGATTCGCACCCTCTCCTCCTCCCTTCTACATGCCCAGACCCTTTAACTGAGGTTAATATGCACAGGTGTTCATTTTAAAATATATTACATGTCAAATTGTGGCTTTTGAAGCGACAATTTATGATTCAGACATGATAGTAAACTGGGATTAATGAAAAGTTGAACGGAAAGGTTTTAAATTCTTCCCGACAGCTGGCTCATTTGTGTCTCATTCCTACTTCCACGCTGTCACACTAAACAATGGTCTAGCATGGTATACAGCTCCTAAATGAGCAACTGTTCTGCTTATTAAATCAAAGGACAAAAGCAAACATCAACCTGCACTAGAACCTAAAAAATAACACATTTTATTTCACAACATGGGATCAAAAGGCAACACAGAATCAGAAAGAGAAACTGAAAAGCATTACCATCCCAGCTGATCATATTTTCAAAGCAGCATAAAGGTAGAGGGAAGGAAGAAAGAAAGATGCCCATTAAGACTTCTACACAATATGTAAAACTTTCTAACAGAACAAGTATTCAGTCTTTTCAAGATATATTTAAAGGAAAGCAAAATGGACATTTCAGCTTTTCCAGAACCGGCAGTTCAATTAAATTTACATGCTTCAAAATGCAAGATGGATACTTAAGAGGTGTACGTAAGTAAAATTAAAGAGTTGCTCTCCACTGTAATCATTCCAGTCATGAGTTCTGCAGAATTTAAACAGAACATGTCATACAATAATGAGCATATATACTAATTCTTCAACATACACCCAGCTAATGCAGTGCTGGAACACAGTCACAGCAGAAATAATTATTTTAATAAAGCCACTGGTGGCATGCATGCACTATCAATTCTGATGGTTGAACATTGTAAGATTATAATGCTGATATTCTAATGCTATACACTAAGAGTGCTATATGCCCTATTTATTTCAATTTTGAAATTATCTCATCTATTTACCCCATGCTTATAGATAGCACCCTGATTTATTAAGCACTAACTAGTGAAAAACTAAGAGATAAGAAGCAAAGACATACAACATCTGGATGTAATAAAAGTGGGAGAGGAACTCCCTAACCTAGCACATAGGATGGGCACTCTGGTTTATTACAGAACAAATTATCCCACAGATACGATTGTGGTGCCTTCTATGGCCTGGATTATAGACACGATGGTCATGTTTCTACTTAAAAGTTTGCCAGAACTTTAGTGATAGGAGATTTTGTGTGACTCCTTATTAACATTTGTACTACAGAGTCCTGCCAAGTTCAACCACTCAGGTTTTTAAATAATTACATAAAGTTATTGGGAGAGACCCGCTCAGATTTGGGATGTAGTGCCAGGGATGCAAGTTCTCACGAAATATACTATAACTACTGAATTAGTGGGAACTTGGTAAATCAGTTGAAATTTATGTAAATTCCATTTGCTTGCTAAGAAATAATCCTGAGGAAGTAGACATGTCGACAAAAGTTCAGATCAAAATATAGCCGCTAGTCTTTAAGAGGCCACAATATTTTGTCTTCGTTTTTGTTGTTTTTGCCTGATACTCATTCCTTCAGTGGATCTGTTCTGGTTGGCATCAGAGAGCTTCATTTCTGTCCAGCACTAATACAGTAAGAATGAATGTCACCAAGACAGAAGTTCTGCTGGTGGACATTTCCCAGTTTCAGGAAAACTATGTTCAACTCTATCCAGAACAATGTGAAATGGCTGTGAAGAATCAGATTATAAGTGTTCCTAGATCCAATACTTTCATGGAAATGTTATGTATTGAGTGTCTTTTACCAAATCAAGTTGACATATCAGCTGTGGCCTATAGTGGACCATATCAGAAATTTAGAAAACCAGGCAGTTTCTAGTATTTTCTTGTTTAGATCACCACCATATTCATGTTATTCTAATTACTGCTGAAGTGGGGTTGGAAATTGCAGCTACTAGAGAAAGGAGCATTCCACTAAACAACTGGCTAAGATCATACCCTGCTAAGATTCAAAGAAATGTTGATTGCCAAAGTATTTCAAAGTCTAGTTCAAGATTCTACTGCCAATCATTAGTCCCTTATAATACAATCATGCCCTAGGCAAAGGAATTCTTACCTCTATTATCTAGCTCACCAAAAGTTAAGGTAATCTATTGTCTTCCACCCCCTGCCACTGGAGATGAGACTGGTAATAAGCAAAGCACAGTCATTCTTGGCAGATGGTATCTGGGAAACACCCACATTAGAGATGCCGATCTCCTTTAATTTTTAGTCCCACCTCCCTTTTTGTTTTACCAGGATTCTAAAGTATTTAAAAACTTTCTGCTTTGATTTCTGCTTTGAATTCTGAGGCATAAATACCCTTTTTATAGATATGCAGATATCACTTTGAAGCATTTCTGCTCATGAAGGGTAGTAAAGCAATACCCCAAACAAATCAAAGACAATCAACTGTAGGTATAAACAAAAACTCAAGTGAATTTCTCTTGGCTGGTTACTCCATTTCAAAAGACTGCTATATAACTTGATAAGAGATGTATAAAGAAAACATTCAGAATTTTTCTCATCTGAATTATACAAATAAGACAGATTTAAAAAAAAACCCAATAATTAGTAAATGTTTTTTTTAAATTTATTAGCATCTAGAATATCCAGAATAATTAACAGGTTCAGTACATACCTGTTCATGCATAATTTCAGAAAGTTCTTTTGCCATTTCTCTATAGTTAGCCTTCATTTCTTCTTGATATTCTATCTGATCTTCTTTTATAAGTCGCTCATTTACTTCTAGGCCATGTCCACAAGCTTCAACAAATTGTCTGGAATTGTAATAAACAAAGAAAAACCCCATGAGACTGAATCCAATGTCAATAAATCAATAAGTAATATAATGAGCTTTGTTTACCTGAAAACTTCCTTCAATAACTTTACTTTATTGTCTGGGTATCTTTTGGTGTTTGTATCATCCAGGAAAGCTCTGGCGTAGGCTAAGGGCCCAGCATTAACCTAACAAAATAATGAACTGCTATCAAATTAATGTTATTTTTTCTTGTAACAACTTTAAAAGCAATTTTCTTATGTACTGATCACAATACAAATCAAATAAAATTTGAAAGGAAGTACTGTACTTTGTTTCACTTCATGCCTCACACTCAGAAAAGAAACAGAAAGCATGCCAGGGAGTGTCAGAACTGCTTTTTGGGTTGGCAGAGGCCCTGAACAGACAGCATTCTGTTCAGAGGACTGCCCCCTTGACCTTCCCTCTATAGCCTGATCACTTCTGTTGAAGTAAAACTTCCCTCTAATTTAGAATGCCACTTGAACGATGCTGTAATTGGGCTACAAATCAAGTCACTTCTCATGATCCAGTGTTCGAAGTTAATGAATTGTTCCATGATGCACAAATCAGGGAGAAATTAATCCAGATCCCAAAAAGTCAAAGGCCACCATTGCTACTCACTGCATATTGTTGGCTCTGCATTTATTTTAATCAGTGGCATAGGCCAACTATAGAACTCAGAAAGAAGAGAGACTGTTACATGGTTGCAGGTAAAAGATATATCTGTCTAAAACAATTTAACCACCTACCTGGACACTGACACTGCCTTGTAGCTTCAACTGAAGTTTAATCATATCTACTTCAGCTGATGAGCAAAGTTGCCGCAGTTCTGCAACCTTCTTACTCATTTCATCAATGGCTACTTCGATTGGATTTAAATCCGTGTGGTGTTGATACATTATGGGAATCCGCTTTTTTACATAAGGGAAACAATGTATGGCTATACAAAACAAACAAACAGACCCACAAACAATTAAGAATAAAACTATGGTTATACAGTTCATTGCAATAATGAGACAGCAAAATTATGAAATGATAGTTCAGTTATTTTTTCCCCCTATCAAAAACATGTAAAAATGAACAATTAGTTTTGTTAGCAGTATCCTGGGGAAGCTGTGTGCTCCTTTTGTGTAGCAAATGACACACATGCCTTTTGGAACATGCTGGAGGGATGCTTCAATACATGATTTGCCCCGACTCCTTTCATTCTGTGGAAGGCAGGCAGGCTATGATCTGTGCTGAAGGTGGTCCACCTCAACATTATGCAGTGTGCAACCTCCTCCTGGCTCAACTAAGCCAAAGGTACAGTGAAAACAAGGATACTCCTATGCTCAGTTTCAGCTGATACACCAGCCCCACATGTAGCCCCACACCAGCGCCAACACTGATGACATTTCGGCACCAGGTAAAAATCTTCCTGTTCCAGAAGTTTTTTTAATTGACATAATATAGATTGTGGGTCCTGATGGCAATTTTTAGTGTACTGTTTTTATTATTGTTTTAATTATTTATTGACATATTGATGTTTTAACTGTTTTAATTCTTTTGATTGTAAGCCGCCCAGAGACCTTTGGGTAGTGGGCGGCATATAAGCTGTAAAAATGAATGAATGAATGAATGAATGAATGAATGAATGAAGGAAGGAAGGAAGGAAGGAAGGAAGGAAGGAAGGAAGGAAGGAAGGAAGGAAGGAAGGAAGGAAGGAAGGAAGGAAGGAAGGAAGGAATGTACCTGGTATAGTTAGAATTTGTCATGGTCCTATATGCATTACTAATAATGTCACGTCGATTTCTAAAACCCATTCTACTTGGGACTCCCCTTGCAAACAGGAAAATTTAAATTATTACAGAACCCTACCGATACATTTTGGTCAGGGTCATCTTACTACACTGCAGGCTGCTGGACTCATGGGAGAACTGAAGCTGATATCTGCTCTGTTCCTTGATGAGTCTACCTATGTAATATACAAAAGTTTCAAATGGGAAGTCTGAAAATTAATTTTCTGGTAGTAACCGTTAGAAACTGGGGAAACAATTCATAGCTATTTAAATCTGTAAATAGTTAATTAGTTGATTGAGCACTAATTAAATATTTAGTTTTAAAATTAGCAGAGTTCACAGGAAATGCCGTGCAGATCATAACCACGAGATATCCTTGAGGCAACTGCTCCTTGACATAAATAAGCATTTATTCAGGACTTTATTAAGTAAAGAGGAAGGACGTCAATAGGGATTACTAACCTTCAACTCCAATTAGCCCCAGAATCTGGGTTTCAAATTATAGAGATATGTTTGGCACAATCCTAGAAGTCCATTGGACCTAACCTCTGAATTTATCAGAATGATCACCTGAAACTTGATTTCTCTCCTCCAAAAGGCTAAGGCTTCAGGACATGATAGACTCCCTCCAGAAGCCTCTGCTTTAAATTGTTGTGTGCAAGGGGCCAGGCTTCAATTTTAGCCAAGGTGTTCAGCTCCATAAATTCACTGGGAACCTTCCCTCATAGGTAAACAACAAGTATTCTAGTACCAATATTTTTATATTTTCAGAAAAAGTAGACTTCATGGACTGTGGCTTTAAGATGTATACATGATATTTGTTACAGAAATTGCAAGGTTGGTTAGACAAAAATGCCACCGTACACAAAATGCAGGGTGGCTTTATGAAAGGACAAGGTCCAAACTGACTAAACTTTGTTCCGGGTCATATCCTTTTCAAGTACTAAATGTACCCAACAGAGATTTGTTGCAGCCTTTATAGTTTTTTTCTTCCATTTTCAATGTTCTATAGTATAATCAGGCCACTACTAATATTGATAAAAGGCAAATTCAGTTAATACTTCAAGACAACACAATGCAAGTTAGGTCTTGATTTAAATGTGCCTTAACAGAACCAATTAATATCAGCAGGGGAGCTATACAGGCCTGCATTTCAGCCCCATTTCTTTTCAACTTTTATGTTAAGGATTAAGCACACTTTAATGATATGGTTACAAAAGTTGTCTCCCCCTACGTTCTTTGCGCCCTCAGTACATTAAGTCTCTGTTTCTCTGCTATGTCATAGGTCATAGGAGAATGCTGACCAGCTTGGGGTTCCTAAGCAGAGAAGAAACATTGTCCCCAAAATATAAATGGTCCATGGACAGGTATCTGTTAGAAGAAACTGGAGCTCATAAATACTGATCATTGAATTGTAAGTCTCTCACAGGAAAGCAGCTGCTAGTAAGTTGTGAAGTAGTAAAACTATCAGCCAGATTGAGATATTGTTCTACTCAAGGGATAGGCAATTCATTAACCAGATTTTAAAATCTTCACTGTTGCAATTAGAACTCATATGGAGCCAAATAATGTCAAAACCAGGCAAAGTAGTACAGCCTGTTGATAGAGAGCCTATTAGCATATGGATGCGAACATACTTTGAGAAACTACAAGTTTGATCAGGATGCTGGTTAAGATGGGGGTTATTAATGACTAGAGATGGGCACAAAAGCTTCGTTGTGCTTCATGCCGTTCTGCCATTCTTCGTGTTAGTGGCTTTCATTTATCACATTGGGTTATTAAGTTAACAAGAAAAATCCTGGGCCTATATCCAAATTCCAATCTAATCTTAATCCACAGGGCTTCTACAAAGCCAAGTTTTTAGGAATGCCATCTGCTTAACTAGATGAGAGATATAAGGTATATCTCCATTACATATCCATTACATTGAATCTGTGTTCATGGCTGTGGTCAGGTTGGGAGCATTATACACAATGTCTTGAACTGTCCTGATACATAGAATTAAGAATAAAATTCCTTTCTTTTAGAGAGAGAGAGAGAGAGAGAGAGAGAGAGAGAGAGAGAGAGAGAGAGAGAGAGAGAGAGAGAGAGAGAGAGAGAGAGAGAGAGAGAGATGTCATTACAGTCGTGACTGACTCCTCGTGACCACATGGAGTTTTCTTGGCAGGAATAATGGAGTGGCTTGCCAGTTCCTACTCCAGGCGCCTACAGCACCTGGTATTGCCTGGTGGTCGCCCATCCAAGTACTACCCAGGCCCAACCCTGCTTAGCCTCCGAAATCAGGTGAAATTGGATGTGCTCAGGGCATCTCCAGTCCTTTCTTTTATCACTGCTCAGTATACCAAACAGGTCACCTCAGGTGTACTAGTAGAACTTTGTGTGATGATCAGGCTTATGAAATTCATGTTTGCTGTTGCAGCAAAAAGAAAACTAATTAGAGTAATATAGATTTTTGTTTTGTATTTTCAACTTTGTAATATTGTTCGTATTTTGTAGCTAAATACAGTTAAAATTTCAAGTTCAACATTGTATTTGGAGCAGAACCAGCAAGAGACACAGTAAGTGGGCTGAATGAAATTCATTGCTATGCCCCCTACATGTTTCTCTAAAGAAGGTGTGGTAGCTACACAAACTAGGAGCTATTCAAGGAAGGTGAAAGGATGGTGGTAGTAGGGGCTTGTGGCTTTCAGAGGTGGACATATGGTCCATATGGTCTGTCTTCTTCCATTCTTTCTGCAACCATTAATTCCCCTCTATGCAGTAGAGACTGACACTATCCTACCATTCAAAAAAAGCTCTATCAATCTGGGACTAGACCAGATGATTCAATTAAGCAGAAAGTTATGTCGGATACAGCATTTAACAAACAAAACAGCAACAAAGAGGTTTATCTTGAGGCATTTTTGGATAAAATATACATGGAATTCACAATAAAGAAAGCAGGGACCGCTTAGGGGCAGTGAAAAATGGAGAATGGTACCTGTAAGGATGGTGCGCCGTTTGCATTGCTCCTCCACACCACCTCGTCTTTTCCCCAATTGAGTAAAAGGCATCTCAAACATAAACCGACGGATGTTGTGATTTCTTTCAAATTCTGTTTTTCTCTCTTGCAATTCTTTTTCTTCAAAATATGGAACTACATGAGTCACTTGGATATAGGCATATTTTGAATCCAAATCCTTAGGGTTTACCTTTAAAAATATTGAGACAATAAAAATCTGAACTATGACTATATAGTGATTTTTCAACTGATTGGCTTAATTTGTTTGTAACCATCTAGATCAGCTTTTGCCAAAATATGTTCCAATTAAATGTCTTTCTGTTTATCTATCATTTTACTTTCAGAGGCGTAGCTAGGGTCTTCAGCGCCCGGGGACAAAGTCCATTTTTGCACCCCTTCCTGTTAAGTGCCTTAACAACCTAGTGACAGCTCAATCTGGCCTCGGGTCAGGGACCCCCACTGAGAAGCCTCCCAACAGCAGAGTGGGTGCTGCTATGGAGTGAAATCAGCCCACATTATTTGGTAGGATGCTTCCCCACCACCACCACCAGACACACACCTTGGACCAATTGCACTGGACTGTATATTATTCCTCATTAAAGGGATTAATGAGGTCCTCATTAGCATCAGCCGCCTTGGCTCATTTTCCAAGGGAAAAAAGGTAGGCAAGGAAAAAAAGGTGGGTAAAAATACTCTAAATAAATAAATGAAATAAAACCACCAGATAATTAAATGCTGTAAATAATAAGCCACTCAACACACTACAGTGGCTCCCTTGCAGACTACAGTGCTCAACCTGGATATAAATGCTAGCCTGACAATCTTACATGTGCGTATGTGCTATGAATATTCCATCAAAAGCTATTTAGTTCCTCCTACTTGTACACACACATATATATCTATATCTATCTATGTATCCATACATACATATTACTATGTTATTATTATTTTATTATTTTATTAATTTTTAATAATTTATTTCATTGTATGTTATTTCATTTCATTTATTTTTAGTTAACTGTGGTCCTCTGTACTAAACAATTAAATCTTATACAATACCCCTTCCATCTACATCTATATTATAACCCCCAAATGATTCATAGACACTTATTTTACAAATCCCATTCACCACCCCTATGAAATACACCTCTAGGTAAACTCAAAAATTAATACTCGTACAAATCAGCAACTCTAAACTGCAATATTACTTTCCTTCTTCTTCTTTTTTAAAATTATTCACTCCTCCCCCCTCCCTAACCCTTCGCTGCAGCCTTTCCTGGGTCTTGCTTCACCCCACCATCTCTGAAACTTCCTCAAACCCTCTTGCTTCATCTGCAAATCAAAGTAAACACAGAGAGTTTAACCCTGCTAATTAACACAATAATCAAAAGAACGCTCCATTGAGAGGAAAGTGAAATCAAGTCAAGTTGAAGCAGCCTCCGTAGGTCCTGCAAGATGCTCGCTCACAAGGAAAAAGAAGGGCGAATGCCACAGGTAAGCCTCTTAAATACCTTTCCTCCAGGCTGCACCGCCCTCCCCAAAGCCTGGGCTTTCCCCCCACCAAGCCTCCCGCTTGGGCGAGCAAATCCGCCCTGCCCGGTAACAAGTCCCAGCAAGCTACCCTTTCCTTGGGGAAAAGCAGCACCCCTAGACCTCTTCCCAGGGGAGGGCTCCTGCACCTGCTGTCCACCCCCAAACGCCCCAGCTTACTTTGCCAGAATCCTGTATCATCCTGACATTTTCAGATCCAAATTTATCAGAGTAGAGTTTTTGTAGTCTCTGGGAGATCTCAGAAAGAGATGTGAGTTTAGGCTCTTTGTAAATATACTCTTTTCCATCTTCATCTTCAAAGAATCCCTTGAAAAAAAATAAAGTAAAACAACAGTGAATTTCTGAACAGATAAATAACTAGTATGTGATGTACAGTTAATGTATAATGTCAAGCTTGAAGCAAAATAAAAGAAGCTGAAGAATCAAGAATAGAACATAGCTATTATAGTATTGATGCATGTGAAATGGAAACACAAGGTCATTTAGGGAATGCTGTAAATTACATGAAATATCAAACATTAATGGCTTTAAGGGTCAGCCCTCTTTTTCCACACTGATTCTTCATATGCCTGTTTCACATGCCAGTATACTGCTCTCAGAACAGTAGCATAATAGAAACCAAGTGTGACCTACATCAGTTTTAATGTAAACCTATTTAAATTAATTTTTTATATATTGCAAAATGAGACACCTATTGGTGTTCACATACTACTGATCTGTTTTCATTCAAGCCCAAAGTATAATCAAAATAGATTCCTTGGAAGGTGAAACAGGTGTCGCCTTTCATCCAGAAAGCCAGATCTAAGTTAATGGTTTAAGTTATCAAAATAAATACTCCTGTCTGAAGATGAAATGGAACAATGTAGTGCAAGGAACACAACATAACAGGTATAGAATGCAGACTAGTTTGACAAAAATATTCACATCAAACTAAGCTCATATGCAGTAATTATTACTGCATTGCTTGCTTTGGAAAGCAATTTATTTAATTACCTCCACATCTGTTTCACTGTCAGTAAACTGGTATTGCTATAGCCATAAGAGACAACAAAATACATGGAATGTTACACTACTAGAAATGTACAATCCAGTGTCCTTTATTATAGTTGGCCATCTTTTTACTCAAACTAAAACTGATTTTCCTCTCTAAATACACACACACACACACACACACACACACACACACACACACACACACACACACACACACACACACACACAAGCACCCCCCCCAACATACTTTACTAGGCTAAAATAATGAAATCTACAATCAGCAAAAAATACTATTCTTTGTAATGCATGCAATACAAAGGCACAATATGCTGTTTTATCTTCATAAATATAGTGACCAAGTGATCAAAACGTGGGTTGTTGAGAATGGGACATTTTGCAAATTGTTCATTCATAGGGTCGCTGTAAGTCAGAAATGACTTGATAGCACATGAAAACAAAAAAAAATACGAAAGCACCAAAAGATAATTGTATTAAATAGCTATGAATTGTCATTATTGGAAAACTTACCGCTGCCTTAAGAAAGTAATAGTAAAGAGAAAAAAAAAAGAAAAAAGCAGAAATTTTACTGATGAAGAGATTTCCCATTCAGAATACAGTTCAATAAATAGTGAATTAGTTTCAAGTTATGAGCAATTATAAATATGCAATAAAGACACTAAATGCAAGCTGTTAAAAGACTAAATTACTCAGCAAGCAATGAGGAAAACAACAGTGCTCACCTGACCAAAAAATGCAACCCTGAAATAGGTTCCCAACAATCTCTTTCCTGTATGCATAACTTCGGTGACCTTGCTATATGCCCGATGTAATGTGTCATAGAGATGAGCTAACCTCTGGAAGTAAAGGGAAGCACATTTCTGTGAATTGCAATACGAAAGTGACTTTTCAAAATGGCAATAAACACTGATAGCACTCTGCGTTAGAATAAATCCCTATTATCAATTAATAAAAGGGTAAGTCTCATCCGTTTTATGGCAGCAATATATTTTTATTACTAACAGTGGCAACAGCTTGGGAAACTAATGGAAGTCAGCTAAAATCAAACATGACTAGGAACCAGTGGGACAAGCCAACTGAAATCTCACTACTTTTAAGCAGGGTTTATCTGTGACTCACTTTAGCTCATTTGATGCCAACATTATATCTCTTTCAAAGTTTATTGTAACATAGCACTGACCATTATTACATGAAACCATACTACTGTTCATAAAAAGAGTATCTAGCTTGCTCGGGGGCAAAGTATTCCTTGCATAATTATGTTGTAAACTGCCCAAGAGTGTTCTAGCATTATGGGGCAATGTATAACTTGAAACAATAATTAAAACTTGTATTACATACCTCAAAATCCCTCCGCTTTTCATAAATAGGAATGATTAGTTTATAAATGTCAGCAATCAATTCATAACGTTCAGCCTTCCACAGACCATCTGCACACTGTTCTAACAGCTCCATTAGTACATCCTAGTTAAAGATGAAGAGCCAAACAAAACAAGGTGTGCTTTTACTTTGTATAGAGTACAATCTTGAGCAATCTAGACTTATTTACTCCAGCATTTAAAGAAAACATTCATTTTCAGTAGGCCTGGGTGTTTTTGGATCTTTTCAACCATAAATCCCAGAATTCTCCATTCTTGGAATATTACCTGGTTCACCTGGGAGAACAACCTGGTCTGGAAAGGACTGCAGCCACCTAGGTTCCTGTTCAGAAAGGAAGGTACCCTACTGCTGGCTGAGGGCTTCCTTTCTTAACAAGAAGCTAGGGTGAGCTACATACAGCCTTCATTTATCTCAGGTGATCCATATTTAGGTGTCTTTATATCATGAGGAACACTCAGAATGGTGAATTGTGGGATGTATAGTCTACCTCCTGATGTTTTGGACCACAACTCCCAGAATTCCAAGCCTGTATTGCCAATGGCAAAAAACTGTGGGAGCTGTGGTCCAAAAGATCTGGAGTGCCAAAGTTTGACCACCACTGGTCTAAACAATCAAACTAAGCCCATGCCTAATTTCCAGAACAATGAATTTTGTTATAATGGTCAAAATCCTCTTGTGCAAATTAGACTTGTGGAAGAGGGAAGACTGAAAAGTACCATAATCAAAGACTTCCTTTTTGCCCCGTGACTTACCTGATGAATAAGCAATCCTTTTTGTGGCAAGGAAGGTGTGGGAGCAATGAGATGGAAAGGTGAAATCTTTAATGACAGAAAACCTTCCCTACTGGTGATGTCAATGCTTTTTCCAGGTATAACTTTGATTTGGGCCTTTAAACACTGAGCAAAATGGACAAATACTAGGTATGTTTATACCTTTAAGGTTTTAAAAATACTTGTATCCTTGTTTTAAACATTTATAGTCCACCCTGTATCACATGATCTCAGAGCTATATAAAACATTTTAAAACATGTTTAGAATTATTTAAAACCGAACAGTTCAAAACACAACATTCAAACCACTGCAAGCTATGATCTTCAACCCCAGAGGCTCTAATGTTTTGAATTGGCAAGGAAATGACACCAGTGTCTAGTCTATGCTAATCAATCCTCTCAGGGAAGAGCATTCAACAGATGGGATGCTATGACAGAGAAAGCCCTCCCCCTTGACTCCAGGCCGAGCAGTACCAATACATAGTAAATATTCTAAAGCAGTGGTACCTCGACTAACAAAATTAATCCATTCTGAATGCATTTTCAGAAATTGAATTTTTCATAAGTTGAACAGAGGTTTCCCATAGGAATTTATTGAAAATCAATTAATCCATTCTGGAGGGAACAGATTAATTGGTTTTCAGTGCATTCCTATGGAAAGGCTGTATAAAACCCCCACAATCAAGGGACAGCTGATCTTGACAGCTCAGAGTTGTCAAAATCCGTTTCTGTCTCAGCTGTGTGGAGGAGCTTGCAGCTGCTGGCAATTGAGGGGGCACCCACCTCCTCTTCGCCCGTGTCTCTGTGCAGAAGCTTGGGTGAAGAGGAGTCCCTTCCCAAAGTGTTGGGCAGAGCAGGAACCGATGGCTCTTTGGCCAGCCCGGGCATCTTGCAAGGCAAGAAGCAGCAATGGATCGCTGTTGCCACTTCCCTTGGAAGACGCCCGGGTTGGCCGAAGATCAGTCTGTCCCTGCTCTGCCCAACACTTAATTGGGCAGAGCAGGGAACAAAGAGCAAGAAGGGGGGGGCAGAGAGGCAGAGATCACCTCCTCTCCTCCTCCTCCTCCTCCTCCTCCTAGATCAGGCATGCCCAAATTTCAGCCCTCCAGATGTTTTGGACCGCAACTCCCACAGTCCTTTGCCATTTGCAATCTAAGCTTAGAATTCTGGGAGTTGTGGTCCAAAACATCAGGAGGGCCGAAGTTTGGACATGCCCGTCCTGGGTGCTTCAATCTCTTTTGCAGAGATCAAAGCACCTAGTAGTAGGAGGAGGAGGAGGAGGAGGAGGAGGAGATCTCCCTCCATCAAGGGCAACAGCACCAGACAGGTGATTCTGACAGGATGCACCCATCAAAATCACCTGTCTGGCATGGCTGTGGAGAGCCTTCGTAAGTCGAATTTTTTTGGTTGTCAAAGTCGAGGTACCACTGAACACGTGACTGGGTTTATACAGAAGCTTCTTCACTAAATGTGAAGAATGAATAGCCCAAAATTTGTTGCCTTTGCTCATTTAGCAATGCAAAGCAGAATCATAGTTGTCATGTGTCAGTTTAATTACAGGACAAAAGTGCATTTTTTATTATCATCAAATCTGGGCTTGCCCTCTCTCTACTTAGGACATCTATATATATTTAACAGAGTTTAGAGTTCACATGATTAATATAATAAGATAAAACATTAAACTTAAAAGCATGGATGGCAAAGAATACGTAATAAATATCTTTGCAGAAGTTGTAAAGATCAAAGTTTAAGATAAACAGCAATCAGATCAGATCCACAAGGAGAACTAGCTTTGTTTTGCTTTATTAAATCTAAGCAATCTTGTGATTCATATGCCTAACACTGTTCCTTTCCTTATTGGCACCTTTAGTTGGCCTCACTGCTTCATCACGGCATATAGGCTGTAATATTGTAGGTATTTCATATTTTTGGTGAACGTAAAGGCATTTTAAAGGTGCTTGAGATGATGTAAGTAGCCCAGACTAAACAGCAGGATATAACTTTTAGAGGTTAACTGGGAGTTGAGTCATGGCTACTGGACTTCTTTTTTGAGAGATAGAAACGTTTCGCTGTTCATCCAAACAGCTTCATCGGTCAGACCGATGAAGCTGTTTGGATGAACAGCGAAACGTTTCTATCTCTCAAGAAAAAGAAGTCCAGTAGCCATGACTCAACTCCCAGTTAAACGAACCTGGATGACTGAGAATCTTCACAGACTTTTAGAGGTTAACTGAAAATAAATGTATAACACAATTACATTAAAATACATGTGAACTGAGTGTACATACTTCATTGAAATGGACATCCTGCATTCCCACATCTTCCATCATTGAAGCCTCTTCATCTATATTTGGAGTGATTACTCTGAAGCTTATGCAGCCCTGTTTAAACATTCCTGTTTATCCAGAAGAAGAATGTACAAATTAGTTTTAGGAGGTCCATCAATTGAGAGGCGAAGGTATAAACCCATACAAAGACATATGAAAATACCCGATGGTTACAGGCAAACAGATTTAATTTCCAAGTGACCTCAGTACAATTACCTCAAGGATGCTTTGTAACAAAGGGCTATTACTTGAATGTCGGAGCAGGAAACTATTATGAATATTGTTTTACACAAACAGAACCTTCCACTGACTGGAACAAGAGAACTTATTCAACAAAGAAAATTGTAACAGTATTAAGTCAGCCAGTAGATAATTTTGTCAATAATCTGACTGTGGCACCTCAGACTATACACATTGGAGACTTTACAGTAGCGACAAGCCATGCAACTTAAGCGTATCTATGTTCACCACTTTGATACTTTCCAAATCTGCCTAAACTCTACAGAATAGAAATACCTCTTATATATACCAATGAAGTTATGACGACATTTTAGACCCGTTTTTAGAGAGACGTATATTCAAGAGCACAATATTGCAAACCAGATGTCAGAGGCTTTCTGAAGAAACATAGAGGGTGACAACTATGTTAAAACAGCAATACAAAAGACTATTTTCCTGGGGGTTCTTTATGTTGCCACAATGTTTAAAGAGAGAGCACAGCTATATGAATGCTCCGCAACCACTGCCTAGTCAGTCACAATTTGGGGCCTTCGCTTGGTGATATGGAACTATAAGACCAGCCCTCCCATGCCATGACAGAATCACTGGATGAGCCTAGGGAAAGGTGGCTGGCTGTTCAGACTTTACAAAACATCCACCATCTTTTTGCAATGACATTTCTGAGAGGTAGTATTTTTATTCAGGCTTGGGACCTGAATACCTGGCGGAGCATATCTCCCAGAGGTCAACCGAGGCGAGGCCCACTCGAATGTCGTGGACACGCTCATTCAGGATGGCCACTCCCAGGGAGGCATGGAAGTCGGCAACGTGCAGCCGCGCCTTCTCTGTTGTTGGCCCTTTATTATGGAACCATCTGTCGAGTGAGCTGCACCTTGCAGAGTCCCCACCCGCCTTCAAAAAAGGCTTTAAAAACTATGCTTTTTAAGGAGGCATATGGTGACCTTATTTCTACTTACCGTAATTTTTTGTGTGTGTCCGCTGCTTCTTGCTGAGGGGTTCCCCCTCTTTTTGCTGTATTGTTGTTTTTCTACCTGATGTTACCCCATATTGCTGTTTTATCTAATGTTTTTTTTTAATCTGTAAACCGCCCAGAGGTCCTTATGGAAGATGGTGCAGTATAAAAGTGTAATAAATAAATAAATAAATAAATAAATAAATAAATAAATAAATAAATAAATAAATAAATAAATAACAGTTATATTTATTTGGGGGTGCATTTTAAAAAGTTTTGCTACTGTTTTTTTCTAGAAATAACAATTGGGCAATACCTACCTTTTCGCAGAAGATACTCTGCCACCAGAGCGGCCACATGGACATAGCACATTGCTGCCTAAAAGATGGATACAAAACATTACTACAGACCTTTCCACCATCATAGTATGTTCTCCATTTAGAATATTACAGCAACTCTTCTTGATTTCCACCTGTGAATTCATACATATGGGCATTTCTGTGCCCATGCTTAGACAGAGAGCCATTAGAGAGTAGCTCTCTTCCTCAGTCCACCACAGAACGAGGGAAAGTGATATGGCATTGTAGAATGTGGGGAGCATGGGCAGGTTGGTCTTTCCCAAGTTGTGGATGCTTAGCAAGGGGAGAAATCCCTGAAATGATGCAGAGATTCTTCGTGTATGTGTGGTTCATAGATCTTGTGAGGGAGAGCTTGCTGACTGAATCGTGGAGTGAACGAGTCCAATCTGAATATTAATAATAAGAAATCTCACCGTGATGAAACTGGCAAAGGAGGTATTCTGCTTTTGAGGTTTGGGAAATTACTGATGGGAGATCTGAAGGGAGATCTCTTGGATAATCCTGTTGCTTAGAGCAACTGACTTTAGGGCTTTTTTTTTTTTTTTTTGGCAGAAACTTGGTCCCTGACACTGAGGCTGCTGTTCACCTTGAAGTATATTTGGAGGGAAGGCTTTCCCTTGAAACTGATCAAATGTTGATAATAGTATGCAACTGTGAAGCTTCTACTTGTAGTGAAGGTTGATCAAGCTGTAAAACAGTATCTGACTGAAGATGGGAAGGTTCTATTGTTTTGGTGGAAGAACAATCTTTGGAAAAGAGAGCTGCTTCCCTGTAGGAATTTATTCTGAAGATGATATTCAAGTTCAAAGGGCCACCCTGCTAAATTTTCTGGAATGTGGATAAGATTGTGCCTGGTGCCCTCATGGAGGCAATAGAGAGACTGTCATTGACAGGAAATTTTGTTTCCACAGACAATGCACGTTTTGAATGGCCCCTTTGAGGTCATAAAAAATAACAAGGAATTCAGGAAAGTATGCCGGAGGGACGGGGGACAGGAAGGATGGAACAGACCACTAATTTTAAGGGATTATTTTTTGGGGAAGGGGGGATAATACACAAACTGAGGAAATGAACCAGTGACGAATAGGAAGAAAGGGAGGCGATGAAATGAAACAGGTTTTTTAAAACAAGAGGATCTAACATATGGTGAAGCTTCCTAACTGATGGCTAAAAGGAACTGTGGCATGATATGTATGTATGAGTGCTAGAGAGAGTGGGATGGCTATGGGTGAATCACATAGGAAAAAACACAGGAAAAAGGTAAAGGTTTTCCCTATACATACGTGCCAGTCGTGTCTGACTCTAGGGGTGGTGCTCATCTTTGTTTCTAAGCCAGACAACCAGTGTTGTTCAAGTCCGTGGCCATGTGGCCGGCATGGCCAAACACATTTCTGCGTACGGAGCATTGCTTTCCTTCCTGCTTTTTATGGTGGTACCTATTTATCTCCTTGCATTTACATGCTTTTGAACTGCTAGGTTGGCAGGAGCTGGGGTTAACAATGAGAGGTCACTCGACTACATGGCACCTGGGATTCGAACTGTCAATCCACTAACTTTGCAGCTGACAGTTTCAGAGCTCTAGCCCACTGAGCCACCATTCATTTCTTGGAAAAACTGTCAGCAGCATATTTTTCCTAGGCCTAAGTTGAATTTTACTGCATCTTGAGCAAACACTTACAAAATCACTTTAACAACAAAGGAGCATTTTCTGCTTTGCTTACCTCTGAAAGATCTCCATTTTTAACATGAATTCTTGCCATACTATCCAACCACGTCTTCCTGAGCTCAGGAGTGCTAGCGTAAGACTTTGCCAAACTGTACTGAAGATCCACAAGCATTTCCGGATCATTCTCATGCTCCTTCATTTGTGCTGTGGCCATAAGGACTGTACGGATCCGTTTTGTCAAATCCTTTACATCCATAGGGAATTTAGTGTGCTAGAAGGAAGATATACAAAATGAGCCCAAGGGCACAGACTTGTGGGCAACTAAGCAGCAGGTAATCAAGACATGCAGAGGAGGAACTGAACAGCACAGACCACCACTTGCTCCCCTAACTGCAAAGTGAATGTGTCTTCCAGTATTGGCTTTGTGTTGATTCCTGTTACTGCCACATAATTCTCCTTTAAAGCAAAAACACTCTGAACACAGCTGTTTCAAAAGGTAGTAGTTGCTTCTTCAGGCATTCTTAAATTTTCCTACACAACATAGAGGGAGGGAAGTGGCCTTCTCTGTGCCTCCTCTCTTGTCACTTTGGTAAGGTGAAAAGTAGGAGACTTTTTCTATCCAGGGATGCTCTTGTCTTGATGTTGAGTAGCAATCTTAAGGGCACTTGTATAGGCCTTGAGTACGGACTAACATTGCTCAGTGTATTTTAACTCTGTCCCTCAACAGTATACTACAAAAAGATTTTGACAAAATGTTTTCCTTTACCTCACAGACATGAAGAATAACCATAACTAGAGGCCCTGTTTTTTTTTTTTAAAAACCCCTCAAATTGGTCACCAATTTTCCTTTGGTGAACCCTTTTGTATTTTTCATCCTAGATACAGTTTGGTACATTTTAATCTCTGCTTTAGTAGCACTACAATCTTTCTGAGGGTTGATTTCCTAAGTTATTTGGCTCTTGAGATTCCTTTACCAATGCCAAGTGAATGGATCTTATGATTTGCATAATTTTACAGCAACAGAAAAAAAGCTTGCAACACACCTTAATAAGCCTGTCATTGTTGGCACAGTTATTGATGATAGAAAGAGACTGCTGAAATCTGGTGCCCCCGATTCCAACAACATCTGCAATCAATTGACTCACAGAAATGATAACCTAGTAAGAGAAGAAAAGAAACAAAACATAAACACCAGGTATTGCAAAGCTAGCTGGATGGAGAGCTCAGTGAGTTAGATACCTGGGTACTCATCGAGAGGTTAGGAGATCTAGACTATATTGTACTTTCCAAAAAGAGTCTGCCTGGGTAGCCCTGGAGAAGCTGTACATTCCCAGCACACCCCCAGAAGAAGGGAAAAGTAAACCACTTCTGAATATGCTCTGCCTAGAACGCCCTGAAAAGGATCACCATAAGTCAAAATGGATTTGGTGGCACACAATCCTGCTGCTTTGTTATGCATGTGGAAGGCAAATCTCATAACATTAAACTTCTAGCAGGCAATTAATAAGTCACTGCTTTGATTTTCAGGAGCACACAAATCCACAGGCTTGGTATACACTTAAGAACCCCAGCCTGGATTCGTGATTGGCAGCTGGGAGACACTGAAAGTTACATCTGTGTAATTAAAAAAATGTGCAAAGTAACCATCATCCTATGATTTCAGCTATTAGAATGAGACAATGCTTAAAACAACAACAAAAATATTAAATACACAAAAATTATGAAAGAATCAAACATCACAATAAAATGGTAAACAAAATTAACACCCAAACTCATACAAAACAATAAGGTACAACAATCAGAATTTACTGCTTAAAATGGTACAGATGGTATAACTTTTTATTGCTAAATTTATATTTTGGAAATGTTGCTAATAGGTGTCTAATCTAAATAGATATCTCTTCTCCCTGTTGGATAATTTATCTTTCGATATCTTGTAATTAAGAGCAGTAGAGATTGAGAGGGGAAACACTGACTCCCTCCCCAAATGAAATCTAAAATATAAAAAGACATGCCGTGGAGCACCATTTCCTCAATAAATGTGAACTATATCTGAAAAATAGAACTTCCTCCCTGAGAGGAACAGTATTCTTTCATTGAAAAGGGTTTGGAGATCTATGAGCAGAACGTTTGGGTATGAAGTAAGAGGAATTTTATTGTACAAGTGTAGTCCTAACACATGGAACTTTAATTTGTGTCTATGTAACGTTTATGAACCTGTACTTGTTGAAGAACTACAGTTTACACAACTTTCTATTTAAGGTGAAACAGCAGAAGAGGTTTCTATTTCTTCTCTCTAAAATGCAAGAAACGAGTGAAACAACAATGTATACTGACCTGTAGATGGGTCCTTACAAATGATCTCTTTCCAGTGTAATCAAAATTATTTCTCATCAAGAAATAGAGGAGGTTGGATGCTTCTGTGCGAATTGAACTCAGTTTGGAGTTGCAACACTTCAAAATTTCATAGCACAATGCAGAACACATGTCAGCTCTCCCTTCATAAAATGTAGAGGGGAACTGTAGAACAGAAAAACATTTACTTCTTTTGAGACAATAAAACAAAATAAAATCATCTTCATAAAAACAAGCGTAGTAACACTGAAATAAAAAATCAAGAGGATTGTAAATCCCTGGATGCACTTCCATAAATGCAAAATAAACTCTGGGTCCATCAGACTGATGAGAAATTAATTCCAGATCAAAAGCTACAAGTATAGAATAAGAGGAAATGAGGTTAAAGTCGTGACTCTCACCTTCAGTATGTATACTAATCACAAAACAACATTAACCTCAGAGAGTAGGGTCAAAATATTCAGAGCTAGGAACTGCATCAAAGTTAGCAGTAAGTAGTACACATAAATATATAGGTAAGATGGACCTGCCCTCTTCGTCTCAAATGTCTACAAGAAAATAGTTGGTAACAAGGAAAAGGGTTTTTTCCCTGGACACTTAAGAACAGTGGGGAGCCTAAATGGTTCTTTAAAATAGTCTAATACATTAACATGCAATTTTCATTAAAAAGGCACTGAGTCAAGGACTGATGGAATACAGGTTTGGAAACTCTTAAGAGATCTAATCTGCTGTATGCCATTTTATGTCAGATATTCTAAATCTGCATCTCCTTAAATCTACTCGTATCTAGAAGAGTAATACAACAATAATTTTCAACTCAATTGTTTAACACCAGCTCAGTAAAATACTGGAAATGCATGCCATTCCAATAAAGTATCATCATCATCATCATCATGGAGAAGAATATCCAGTTTACACAAAATTACTGGATGTAAACACTTGGGATTATATAACAAAAACCCTTGGTTTTAATCAGGACTGAGGAATCCACAGTCCCCCAAATGCTGAAGCCTAAGCAGGAATGTTGTACTTCAGGTTCTTCAGAATAGATTTCACAAGTTCAAAAGCCACTTTGCTTGCTCTGGTATTAAAGTGTGGGAGGCTGCATGCTCTGAATCTTCTCATTTTCCAGAGACAGCTACTGATGAAGGGAACAGTGAAGCACAATCTGTCCAGCACTGTACTTTCTTGACAAAGAGTCATGAGAATGACCTGTTTAGCTCAAATTGCCCGAAGTGGAAAAGGCAGCTTTTGGCTCCGGACAAACCTCACTATTCAACCAGGCCTACTCAATCCATCGAATAATACGAGAGCCGTAGTGCTCACTGGCCCTCTTCAAGTATCAGTATTCTGCTTCAGCCAAGTGATTTTTTTCAAACTCTGCTATTTGAAATGCAGCCCCCGAAAACTGCAAGCAGTTTAAAAACTGTTGTGCAAAATAAAAATCATGCCATCCAGGTCTTCCTGTTTATAGGCAACGCATAATGGACAATCACCACCACTAACAAAAAGTAGCCAAGAGCAACATTTCATTCAAATGGAAGAAAATAAGCATTTATGACTACTTACCTTAAAAATCAATGACCTTAACGCATTGAAGACATTTTTTAATGTTGTTTCTGACTGATTTTTTTGCAGGCAACAAAGGTAGACATCAAATACAGTTTTCATCAGAGGATTATGCCCATGATCCACCAGTAACTGATTCTGAAAATTAGGAGAATTTATTTCTGACAATAATCCCAGAAAAATGCTCACCAAGCTTTCAAAAGCCCATTGCTGCATCATAGACCTGTTCACAAAACATCCCTGGAGACTACAAGTACAAAAAATAACTCTACAACTGGGGATACCACTGTGCAATAAATTGCTGATACTCTTACAGCAGTGAATTACAAAAAATTACTGATAAGCAATGAAACAAATGATTATTGATTCATGAGATTTATGTCCCTTCTTTCAAGGGAAAGTGGGATGGATTTTGGAGCTCTTATAAAAAGTACACTATTCTGTCATGTGACCATGCCTTTGATCTTATATACTTCCAAACTTCTGTGCGTAAAAGAAAGGCACATTCACTGTTCCAAGTGCCAGATGGCAAAGCTCCTGAAATTAAGCAGCATATTTAGCAAGTCGAATTTTGATTGTTAGTTGCTAACAGTAGCACAGGCAGGACCGAACTTTGGCCCTCCAGATGTTTTGGACCACAACTCCCACAGTCCTTTGCCATTGGCAACCTAAGCTTAGAATTCTGGGAGTTGTGGTCCAAAACATCAGGAGGGCCGAAGTTTGGACATGCCTGCAGTAGCACTAGTCTCAATTCAAAAATGTCTACAGTACAGTCCCGCCTCCCCCCCCCCCGGCCAGGGAAATGCCATGACAGTGTTGGCGAACCTATGGTACAGGTGCCAAAAGTGGCACTCGGAGCCCTTTCTGTGGGCACCCAACATCACCCACCTGTATTCAGGTTAAATTGCTATATTGACACTTGCCAAAAAATTAGTGGGTTTTGATTCACAGTTTGGGCACTCAGTCTCTAAATGGTTCTCCACCACTGCCATATGACGCTACATGGACATTTCAAGTTTGGTGTTATCAACAAAGTAGCCTATGTAGATATAAAAGGACTCTATTGTGGTTCCCAACCTTGGGTCCCCAGATGTTCTTGGGACTTAAACTTCCAGAAGACTTCACTATTATTTGTGCTGGCTCAGGCTTCTGGAAGTTGTAGTCGAAGTACACCTGGGTTAACCAAACCTGGGAACCATTGCTCTAGAAAAACCATGAGATGGCACACTGCATTTTACTGTCACATCTAAAGGTGTCATTGTTTTCATAATTTTAAGGTAAAAAAAACCTGATACTCTTCTACAGCTATAGCATTTCTAAAAACATACCTTAAATGCCATTGTAAACAAAGATAATGTATCCAAAATTGTAAGGCAAACTTCAGTGGCAATGTTGGCTTCTAATAAAGACTGATGAAGGACATCTGCTTCTGAATGGCCATAACCTGTAGAAATATGCAGCAGATTTTACTCTATACGCCATACAAACTTTTACAGAATTACACAGAGTTGAAACACTACAGCTAGAGATATAGCGTTAAAAAAACCCAATAAAATGGATTCTACCTACAGCATTAGCACATATCTGTAAGCTTTCATTACATAAATAACTTCTGTATTTTCCAATGGGTTTTAAACTAAACAGTTGAAAATACAACAAGGAAAAAAAAGTTAGAATGGTATCCCAAGTTTATGCTGAATTACAGGCATAGCTATTAACAAATGTGAAACATTTTCACAGTTTGATACATTTAATTTGGCTCTATTGAATGCTTTCTGAACTTGACATCTGGGAATTCATGTTGTCAATTACAATTAGATTCATAACTCATTCTCGCCTCTGAAAGAGTTTCTCTCTTCCTAGGAGTATAAATAACATTAAGAAGTACTATACCATCCTTCAGAAGAATCTATTGCCTGCATTTCTGAGTGGATTATCCTATTCTAGCAAAAGCCTAAGGAAAATCAGGACCTCATACCTCCACTAGGAAGGCCATTGCTAACAACTTATATTTTATGGGTGTGAGAAGGGCTGCAGAGGTGTGAATTTCACACACCCCAAGACATGGTCCATCTAAAGAGCCTATTCTAAATTTATCTGAGGCAAACAGAAGAAAGGAGAGAAGTCCATATCTGCGTGGAGCCCCCCCCCCAAAAAAAGGTAGTAGAAAAAATAGGTAAGTGGCTAAACAATCTTGATTAAACACAAAAAAATGATTTCAAGCCTAGCAAACAAAAGAAAATTCTGGTCATGTTGGAAAAAGAAGTTCTCGATGTATTTGTCACCTCCCATAAATTGCATTTCTACAAATTGGTCCTACAAAAGTCTGAAATCAAATTTTATCTGTTAAAGCTTTAAATAGGGAATTCAATAAGAGGGTTTCATAATATGAATTTACACGACATGAGGGCTGTACTGCCTATTACTTTCTGAACTTTCTCCCCTCACTCAAAGGAAGGATCAAATACACCATGTGGAGAAGTGCTTGTGGCTGGCATGGGAAATCAATGTCTTCCATTGTACGAGTGGAAATACTTTCTCATCACACTAACGCTGTGCTTGAATTATATTTATGTACATGCAATGGTACAATGTACTGCTATATATGATCTGGACAACTGTCAAACTCTTTTCTGACCTCTGGAAAATGATTTTTTCAGAGAACAATTTTTAGAATTCCACAATGTCTGAAGGAAGAGGTTAGAAAACTGAATACTGAACAAGAATTTTAAGAAAGAAATTTTTCTTCTTTTGTTACCTTATTAAACAATATATTGTCAAAACTAAACTTTCAAAACTATTTTCACACTGCTAATTAAGGTCTGCTATATTCCTGTATTATAAACGTAAAATACCCAAAAGTAAATCAAGATTTTCTTTAAAAAAATCAGAACACAGACAAAATTTCCTGTCTTACCATCTTTTAGGAAATAAAGAATATTTTTGTTGCACAGAAATACCGGACAAAATTCTCTAGTGTAACTATAGTGTAACTCAGCATTATGTCCATAGTAGCTAAAATATCAACGAAAGCGCTATCCAGGAAGCACTTACACCAGTAGATTGTGCAACAGTTGCAATGAGAGTTGTTCAACCATTTACACAATTAAACTGCATTGCTTTTTTGGCTGGCATAATGCTTTTACAGAGACATAATTTAACATTACATCTGCATGAACAGGACTTAGCACATTATTTACATTGAACAAGATGTATACTCTCTTTCAATTTATAGTGAAACTGAGAAAAACATGGATAATATATTCAAAAATCAAAATACAAGAATTAGGACTCAAGTGTACAAAACAAGAATCAGCTTCTAAGTCCACATGTATAGCTCTTTCTTCCAAATGTCTGGAAACATCAGCTTCTAGATAAATGCCTTACAATATATTAAACAAACCCTGCAGAGACTGCACTATCCAGTTAAATCAAAATCACATGAAGCCTAAAACATTTTAATTGGAACTGTGAACACTAAGTATTAAGTAAAATTTAGCTCTTCCACTTGTTACTTCTGAACCACCTGAATTTGGACGATAACATTTGGAAGCTATTGGCTTTGTCAATTAAATTTTATTTTAAGTAGGCTTCTATATACATTTAAAAAGTGGTACAGAAGCAGGTTGGCTGAGAGAGGGGTGGGCGGGCAGGGAGTGTCAAGCAGCCACCATAAAGACTTTAACTGGTTGGAGGAGTCTATGATCAATCCACTGATTGATGGGACCCAGCTATTTTTCTGCACTTTCTTCAAGTAAATCATCTCTTCTTGCCTGGCGAGCAGAAGCAGAGTGTGCTTAGCAGTGTACTTTCTATGTTAGTGTTTCCAAGACCATGATGATATGAATCAGTCTGAAGGGAGAGCCTTCAGCCCAGGCTTTCAATTTCACCTCTGAAGTTTTGTCTTCCTTCTGTTATGCAACCTAATGGAGCTATAAGTTAAAAGTCAATGAGTCAGAAGAGGGAAATGAAATCAAAGGGGGATGGCTGAAAATAATTTCCACGAGCAAAGGTCCCCTTTATTCAGTAGATTTATTTATTAAATCTTTTGCAATATCATTCTGGTCTAGGAGAATTTTTACATGTGGAGGTCCTGAATACTGTACATCCATCTAGGTTTGCTACTGTGTATGTAACATTTACTTACACAGATACCAGCAGAGGATATGTTTATGATTATTTCAACAAGATGCACATTCTTAATCCTGGAAATTTCACCCACTTGACAATCGCTGAAGCAATATTAACAATGCAGCATAAATATTTCTAGAGATGATTTAAGACTGAATTTCATTTCAAGCATTTCCAATAGAAGCTGACTTTGACCTCATTGTCTTACCATTGTCTACAGAAATTCCAAGCAAACTTGATATTTTTCTCACACTGAAAACACAGAAAAAGTCACTTCATTACTGGGTGCTTCACATCTGAACTAAATCATGGACTTGACATTTTCCACAGTACCTTTATACCGCCTCCAAGTAGTTTCTCTTAAACACTATGCCAACATATGGTCAACATGATCAACCAAGCATATTTTTCAACGCATCCTCATGAAAGTGTAGTCTAATGAAGTTAAGTTCAAATTGTAAATGTTTAATTACAGAATGCAAATGCATGATTTTGAAGCCTGCCACGTACTCTCTAGTACATAAGGTGTGGATTATGTTTTTAAATGCTGTAGTTAACCATGTTCCAAGTTGTGTCATCACCTATTACTACTTGGCAGTGAGCCGAATCCATTCTGTTGGTTCACCTAAAAAAATAAAGTCCATGACATACTCTGGTGTGGGTTTCAGTCTGCCTCTGGTTTTGTGGTACTAGATGAGATTTCAGCTGTTATGATGTCATGGAACTTACTGTGGCTAAATGTGAGAGAATTATCCAGGCTGCTCAGTTGTTGTAATCTGGCATGCATCATTCCTGTTCTGTTACGGGAAACAGGCAATGTCTGAGATTTTCGATCATGAACTATGGGTCCCAACCCCTCCTGGTTCCTGCAAGATGAGTGAAATGGGACAGAAGCAAAAGTTAGACATTTCGCACCGCAGCAAGAGAGAGGGAGGGTTAGTAAAGCAGCTCAAGCAAAAAATCTACTAGATGGTGAAAGCAGAACACAGCCTATTATGTGTGTTCATCAGTGAACATCCTGGTGAAGTTATCCAGCCAGGGAATAAAACCCAATTACCTATGGCTCACAGTATATAAAGGATGTGGCCTAAATATTACTTCTAAACAGAATGAGTTCTGTTTACAGTCGGAGATGGATTAAATGACCACCACGAGAGCCTAGAAGACAGGCTCACAAGAGTAATTGTAATTTGGCTGCTTTATCTACTCATAAGAGGCAGCATTCCACAAGTATCATAGCAAGTCGGCATGTAAATCCAAAAGCTCCTAAAAATGCTTGCGGGCAGTAAAATATAGTTGCTCTAGAAATATTTAGTTCAAAGCTGTAGATGTTCTGCATGTAACAAAATTATAATTAATCTGGAACTATAAAGAAGCTCATGTGTTACAGGAATTTGTGAAATAACTTTAAAGGAAGGTGAGGAAGTTTTTTTTAAAGTAAGCATACATGCAGTTAGAGCAGAATTATGCAAGATACTATCTTACCGAGACAGGAAGGGAGTAGAGCCATATACTTTGTTAAACTTGCCAGCAATGAAGTGAAGGAAAATAGAAAAGTGACCTGTGTTAGCAATCAGTACAGACTAACCTCCTAATGTGTACCACCACCAGAGCTGACAAGAAATGAAAACCAATACCAGGATTACACATATCCCTGTTTCTTCAACCATAGGGTGTGCAAAGGCTGCATGCACTTTCTTGCCAACACATTCCTTCCGTTCACTGAATATGAACGGTCTCTACTTTTTGTATTTATCAATCCCATAAACACCAGAAACGTGCATAGTTTTCATGTCAATGTATGCACATGCAGCACAATCAAGTGATACATGCTCAATGCAATAACAAATTCTCGTTTCTTCATACGTTTCCTTCCTCTTACAAGACTTCCACAACCAAATCAAGTGCAAAACACAAAAATACTGAGACTCAAGAAATCATCATCATTTTTAAAAATTACAACATATACTATCCTAACTGATTTTTAAACATTAGTCAAGACCATGAAGTAATAGAAGAATCATGATACTTTTTGTACCTTATTCTGAAAAAATGAATCACATTTAAGTCTTAATTTTCACAGACAGACATTACAAAGGAAAACCGGTGTCTGGAATGTACCACTGTGGATTGCAGATGAGGGCTCAATGATGAACACCAGAAGACCCAAGAACTGGACTCATGACATCTAATTTAATAGCCTAAGTATACGCTGATACAGCATGTCAGAACTTTCTCTCTCTCTCTCTCACCTACCCCACCCATACACACCATCTGAAAACTTCCAGATGGTTTCCCAGCCCTCTCAAACTGGCTTCTGGCATATACCGGGGCTCCAGTGCAGAAGACAGGTCACCCCCTTGTCAGAAGCCCACATATGGAATTAGCACTTTCCGCAGATATTTCCCACTGGGTTCAGGCCATTACGTGTGGGGATATTTGGGTGCTTTTGATTGAGGAGTCCTCACATGCAGTCTTATTTATCATCTTGGCTGCTTTGCAAGAAGAAACGTTATCAAACACGTAAAATAAATTAATGGCTTAAAAAGAAGCCAATACCTTAATTATTTTTTCTTGGAAGCAACTCAGGGAGATGGAACACAAATGGCAATATATATGTTACAACAATTTAAGGTTCAGAATATCTGTGCAATTTGATTAGCAAAGCAACATGCTATTCTAAATTTAAATTTATCTGTTCTTTTTAACAAAAGATGTTTTTTATTGTAAAAAGGTTAGGCAGAATTTAAAAATAGCCAAATAAGGCAGGTGCCCAAGCAACATTTGAGAAAAGAGGGGGCCATAGGAGGCAATAAACAATGCACTTCTCACTTCTGAGCTGTATTTTTCCGTAATTATATTAGGAACAAGCCACTTAACCCAAATATGGCGGATAACTGCAACCATAATAATAGATTTATGTGAAAAAGAGATAAGGAGTGGTGCACAATAGCAGGCTGAATGTGTGTAAATTATCTATGTAAAAGGTTATTCCAACAGTGCTATATGGCAGAATCATAAGCATGGCATTACCATGCCTGGTGTGACCTAAAAGTGTCCAAGGTAGCAGAAAATCAGTTATAGCTAATTATGACGGCCAGGGTTCTAGTTTTCCAACCTGGCCAGCTAGATTGGTCAAAACATGCTACACAATTTCAATGATCAACAGAAATTTATATGGGTGTGCCATGTAACAATCTGACATGGTGTCCCAAAAGAAAAGAAGCTCAAGACAGCAATAATATACTAAAAATTATGTTACCTGTCATCCAATGATATGGGTCTCTTACTATTAACACATGACATTCAACTGAAAAAAGTTTAAAGTTTCAATTTAAATAAAATACTCATTTAAGCTATACACAGTACCTGGCTATGTATCGTTTTCCCATGTACTGAAACTGATGCAAGCACACTCTGTAAAAACATAGAAAGTGTTTATATAATTTAATGCTTTCTGTAAAGATATAAGTTACATGTTAAAAAAGCAAGGTAGAATATAAATAAACAAGTAACTGTAATAATTGTTTGCCTGCACTTTTGATCCTTTACTAAATGTGTGTTCTTCTCCACTGCATCCACTGTGTTGTAGCTTTCCATTTCTTTGTCACTCAGATTATTTCTGTCTCCGAGACTTACCATGGAAGGCTTTTTTGTGCATTCAGTAAACCTCTTGGTTCCCCAAAAGAAGTACTAGCAATGCATTTTCAGTAAATTTAATTAATGGACATATTCACAATTTAAAATTTTAAAGATAATTCATATTGTATGAAGGTACAATGCTCAGAGAGGCTTGGGGAGCAAATGAAATAGATAAGAAAGGCACAATAAAGTATTTTTTTTCAGAAAGTGGCTTGGCAGATTATTGAAGAAGGAAGGCAAAAAACCAAGTAGATGAGAACAAAACAGATTTTGTGGCACAAAGAAAGAGGAAGATGTATAGTGGCTCTAGTCCTGGCAAATTCTAAATGCACCGGTTTCATTCCCTACACAGTAAACACTAGAAAAGTTATCTAGATAGCATACCCTGAATTACAGGCTATGCCATTAACAGAGTCTTGTTTCTTAACAGAATATATACTGTGGCATTAATGTTGGCTTTGAAACTTAAAACCCATGGTTGATGGAAACAGGATAATTGTACAACATATCAGAACAGTTCAACCAACTCACTCTGCAATGGTGAAAAAATCCATCAGTTCTGACGTTGAAGCCTTGTTCCAGTATGTGAAAAGAGCATCTGTAAAACCCACAGTGATAAAACTGTTATTAAATAGTCAAGTAAAAACTGTTCAACGATTCCTAGTTTCAAAAGTAGTAAAAGATGCTATACAAACTAAAACTTTTTTGAAGTCACATATCTAACAACAGACAGCATTCAGAATATGTGTTTATTGCCTAAGTGTGCTACCTATTGCTTTCTCATGTAGCAGGAGTCACTTCAATACTGAGGCATCCATTATTCTATGCTATTAAGAAGTATACAGAATTTGTGATTCCTTGAACAAGACCAAGCAGAATCAGAATCTTAAATGCTATAGAAATAAGGAATGATCTGTCAGATGTAATCAATTCCAACTAATGCATGACTGAAAGATCCCTCTTCTAAATGGAGATCTGGAAACATTCCATTTTAACTCACCTTCAGAATTAGTAAGAAAATAAAATGAATGGTCACTTACCATCTGACATGCTTTTTAAAATATGAAGGAAACACATCAGCAGACTCCTGATCTCAGATTGATCAAGTTTGTCACATCTAACTACAGAACTTCCTGAAAGGCATGCCTGTCGGTTCTGAAGAATAAAACAAGGAAACAGATTTAGATAAGAAGTCTAATTAAAAGTTAAAAAAATATATACAAACGCAAGCAACTGGTATCTGAAAATAAAGAAACAAGCATACTCTGCACACGCAAGCAGACAGCACACCCATGTATAAAAGAACCATACTTCTGCAATTTACTCAAATCTAATTCCTTTTCTGCTAGCATGCCACGGCTCCTTCTGCGAAGACCTCTTGTTTGTATGCAGAAAAACCTATCTGACAAGTAATATGGGAGAAAACATGAACTTTCAGGGCAACACGGAAATATCGAAAGTCCAAATCATTATGTTTCCTTTGACATGTTCTCAGAGGGGTTTCAGGATATACACTTGTTCCTTGTCAAGGGACTTTAAAGCTGTAAGAATTCTAGCTGGGGAAATTTCTGCTGAATCCTGAGAGCTGTAGTGAATCAAATCCAAAAATCCCATGCCTAGTCACTGCACATCCTTTCATTTGGTTATGGACACATCTCACCAAACTTCTGCATTAAGCTCCTTCTAGCAAACTGCTTTTTAAAAAGGCTTTTCTCCTCCTGCATCTTGAAGGTCCTCCAGCATCCCAAGCACAAATATATATAAGATTCCCCAACCTCCCCAAATCACATGCAGATCTTTCAGAATAAATGCTCTGGAATAAAATTTGGCAACACCTTTTGCACTAATCCAACTCAATATTTCTCCCCTGCTCAGATTCTGCAACTCTTTGTCACATCCTCCCTCCTTCCCTCTCCCATACCATACCATACACCTGATACCAACTCCTGTCTTCCAGTCTGACCCAAGATCAAACAAGAGGACACTTCTATCACTTTGTTTTGCAGAGGTGCTCTACAAATGGTGAAAAGCGTGGCTCTAATAACTTTCCTCATCTTTATATTTGTATTTAGTGTGTTTTAGCTTTCAGCTGGTATTTACTGTAAAGTAAATACAAGCTTAATTTGCAATCATAGATATGACCCACTGGGGGGGAAGAGAAATTGCTTAATTCTAGAGCATTAGCATTCCCCTTAATAGTCTCAAAGTAGGATGGATACAAATGGGCAGAACAGGAGAGCACCTTAGGTCACCTATATATTGCCGATTTGTAAACACCCCGCAATTTCTAACTACACACTATACTAGCTACTTCTGATGTAAGTGACAGTGCAACAACATTGGGGAATGCACACAATCTCCATTCCTGATTTTAAAAAAAACTTATGAATGGTCTCTTTGGCCCAGACAAAATGCCTTTCTAGTTCAGCATTCACTTAATATGGGGCCAACTAGTTACCTATGAGAAATCCACAAGATGGGCAGGAACAGAAGAGCACTTATCGCTGTAAAAGTATTCCCATGACTCAATTGAGCAGACATGTTTTCGTATATGTTTAAGAGCTAAAGCATGAAGAACTGTTACTTTTCAGTCTCATAGTAGATAAGCTGCATACTTGAAAGAAATGTATATATACATTTAGTACAAACCAAAGTGAAATCAGAGAAGATTATGGGCACAAAATAGAATGTAGTAGTGGAAAATAAGAAGAGCCAACACAGGTAACGTTCCTGTGATATCTGACAAAATATTAATGAACCTAAACCAGTTTTGACACAAATGGAGTATTTAGATTATCTAGTAGACACGTATAACCACATGTCTTCACAAAGCTCTTTTCTGACAGACAAATATAGTCACAAAAAAGCCAAAGGCAAGTTGACAGACAGTAACTCAGATGTTCTTGAATTAAACGATTCTTTAAGCCAACACAGTTCAAATTTTCCTAAGCCACCTTAGGTGGATGAACCAATTCCTCTCATTTTCCTACATATATGGTAAAATGAAAAATTAACAATCGTCAAGCAAGAACACAGCATAAGCCCATAATTTTCAACAAGGCTATAAAAAGTTTTGAAAGTCCGTGTAGCATTTGTTACTTCACACTGCAAATGCAAACCATTAGCTTCAAGGAGGGAGACTGGAGACAATTTTGCCATTAGCAGAATCTTGCTCGGATTACTGAAAACATTTATGTTTCTTTACCATTTCAGTACGCCATGTCATGATAACCAGGCAATTGACAAAAACTGCTTCAGTGGGTTATAGCAAAACCGTCCAGTACACACTGCACTCAGAAAAGAACAAACCACAAAAAAGCAATACTTCTTGTAATGGAGGAAATGCAACATCATGAGAATTTGATTCTGGAAAAGATGGAACTGTGAGTAGAGAGAAGTCCACTGTCACACGTTTTTTCTTTGACAACAGGTGGTGCTCTTCTTCTTCTTCTTCTTCTTCTCTGTTAGTACACAATGCATAAGCAGAATGCCTTCTCAGGAGTTTCTCCCTCTGCCACAAGATGGCATATTAAGAATCAAGAAGAAAATATGAAACCGCATTGTGATAGCAGACGTCCAAAACTCGAAAATGCTAAACATAGGCCATGTTGAAGATTCATGCAACTGAACACAAATTGAAATCAGGCAGAAGGATGCTTAATTCATAGTTCCATGGCACTGAATGCCACTATGGAGATTCCCATGGGATTCACTTTACTGAATGATACCACTTAGTAAATCTAAGTTTCTTTAAAGGAGTGATTTTATATTGCTGCTTTACAAAAATAGTTCTTCTATAGTACATTTATGGAGTTTCAATGAACAAATATCCCCCAAATAATTTGATTTCACACATGCACCTCCATATGTACAGGCACACAGATATTAAAGGGATTTCACACCATGCTAACTCTTTACTGAAGCCATTGTATCCAAATAAATCTTCTCTCAGGTTATTTGCTCCCTCTTATAGTTAACATGCATTATTTCATCTGGTACACAAGCAACAGCTTGAATCATGAAACTAGAATAGCAGTCTGTTTTCAGCTGGAATAAGCAGTCATTTACAGTAGTGATCTGGACCAAGACAAAAATACAAAGATCATTCTGTTACTGTACAAATGTATTAAAGTGCTCATACCTTATCAAGAGAATTGTTCTTTTCACTGGGCTTTTCTGGAAGACTGTTTCCTGAGTCTGTACTTATGAGGGAACCTCTTGAATCTGCATTTCTCACGCAATTAACATTGGGAGTAGAAGAGGTATATGGGGATGCTGAACAATAAAATGGTAGAAAATGTATGCTATTATATTCCATTAGTAAAGAACCCACATTGCCCAAAACACTTGGCTATGCAATACCGCTGCTATATTTTCTCACTGTGATGCAATGTTCTGCTGTTTCCTTCTAAAGATAATATAGTTGGCAGTAAACCTCATCAATGAGCTCCATCTGACTGGATCCCTCCTAGAAACTCATATCATTAAACTTTGCTTATATATGTGGTTGTTAGCTGCATGCAGTTAACTCTAGAACTAGATCACACCAGGATTCTCAACCTTTTTAGGAGCTGTTTTCAAGTTCCATTGTTTCCTGCCAAAGAAAGAAAGCTTTGGGGTTTTTGTAAACAAGGATACAACACAGATGAATCTGTGCCTCCCTTCAAATTTGCCACCCCACCCCCCCCCCGGGTAGGGGGCATATGTCTGCCCTAAATCAATGGTTCCTAGCCATGGGCTCTCAGATATTCTTGGACTAAAATTAACAGAAATCTTCACCGCTAGCTGTGCTGCCCAGGATTCTGGTAGATTCCTGGGAGTTGTACTCCATGTTAATGGGGACCAAAGGTTGGGAAGCATTGGTCTAGAATAGATAATTACATTGCATTAAAAACCGGACACACTTCAGTTCTACTGATTAAGATCCCTTATATTCCCGTATCATTTTGCATCTAAGCAACTGATTTTATACCAACTAATAGCTCACAGACCCACAATCTACAAATTTTATAATTACATTTAATTTAAACCTACATCTCCAAGGCTTACACCAGAGGTGTCCAAACACTGTGATAGAGTTCAATTTTCCTCCCCCTAGACCCACCTTAAAACATATTATTAGAAATCACCAAAAGTCCACTTCTGCCTTTCTTATCAAGGGGTAGGGAAGTAAGACAAGGGTGTGTGCTCTGTGCACACTTATAAACGAGAACTGCTGCTCCTGATACCTTCTATAAATGAAAACTCTCCAGATTTTCCCAGAATCTTTTTATTTCTTTGTTACTGTTGGAGGGAAAGAGCGCAGCTCCCCCCCCCAGTTTGCTAACCATATAACTCTACTCTGAGTCAAAGTTCACACAATATTCTCTACTCCGTCCACCAGAATTCTTCACCAACAGAAAATGCATTTGTAAAATACCTATTTTAATTTCTTGGAAGGACATATACTGATAGATGCAATGTGTTCCTAAAATCATAACTGAATGCAAGATAAAGATTTAAAATTGTTACCAATGCCTGATATAGCTCCAAACAAGTCTTTGTGGAGGTTATTATCAAGTGTATTCACAGATTTTTGTGGTGTTACCAAAGGATTGGCAGTGGCTAAATTAAGTGAGTCTTCTTTCCCACTCTGTTAAAAGACATAAACAATTTGTTTTATACACTTAAATTTGTTTAACTTTCTGTTGAACACATTTGTAGCAGAAATTATGCAGTATTAATGAGTTCAACAAGGAAAATATTTACTTACACTATTAGTCGCATTAATAGGGAAAGGTGAAATATCCTTGACATCAATGCGATGCACATTTTCTATGAGGAGACTAAATGTTGGCAGATACAATGTAGCTATTCTGGCTTGATGGCTCTGTACCAAAAGATAGTAATGCAAAAGTAGAGAAAAACACTAGTAAACAGAAACAGCATTCTCCCCTAAAATAATCAGCACCTACAGCACTCCATAATTTCATTGCCAGAGCTTCCCTTCCATGAGGCATACATTCTTTCGGGATAAATTAATTAACAATTTCTTTTAACAGTGTTGATGTTTAAACTGAACCGTTCTTAATATATAAAAGTTTGCCAGTTTCTTAGATATTCAAATTACTATTTCCTATAAATCCTTTACGTAAATGTTCTGACTACATGCTTTGAGATGATGAAGTTATGTTTACATTGATCACCAGGAAGTAGTATAGAGGACAACTTATCCTTTTTTACTCCCTAGTTCTTAAAAATTCCAATTAGAATTGATTAAGGACTAGACCAGTGGTTCTCAACCTGTGGGTCCCCAGATGTTCCTGGACTGCAACTCCCATAAATCCTGGCCAGCTCAGCTAGTGATGAAGACTTCTGGGAGTTGCAGTTCAGGAACATCTGGGGACCCACAGGTTGAGAACCACTGGTCTAGACTTTCCAGCTATGAGTACAAAAAAAAATACTCTCCTCTATAGTAGTCAAGCTTGCTAAGCCTATTTACAGTTCCTGTGGATTCAATCCCTGTTGGTCAAAACCCAAACGTTCAGGAACAGTAGGATAACCCCATCCCATCCCCCAGTCTGGAGAATCAATACCTGCTGATTTACTTACCCATTGGCTGAAAATATTAAATGAAAAAACCAGATAAATACAGTACCTATTTATATGTATTTCCAAGGTGTATTTACCAGAACTGGCCACTAGAGACCATGTGATGTAAAGCACACTCTACTTCCACGCATTCCAGCATCTGTGGGAGGGATTGGAGCCAATCCCTGTGGACACTGTGGCCCTCCTTGTAGTTCAAATAGGTAAATGGTAGGACAGTTTTTATATGCAATTTTAATTTCACTAAAATAAAAGGTAAAGGTTTCCCCGCCACACACATATTTGTTAGTCATACGTCTGTGAAGATTCTCAGTCATCCAGGTGCGTTTATCTGGGAGTTGAGTCATGGCTACTGGACTTCTTTTTTGAGAGATAGAAACGTTTCGCTGTTCATCCAAACAGCTTCATCGGTCTGGATGAAGCTGTTTGGATGAACAGCGAAACGTTTCTATCTCTCAAAAAAGAAGTCCAGTAGCCATGACTCAACTCCCAGATATTTGTTAGTCATGTCCGACTCTAGGGGCAGCGCCCATCTCTGTTTCTAAGCCAGTGTTGTGCAAGTCCGTGGCCATGTGGCTGGCATGGCCAACCACATTTCTGCGCATGGAACACTGCTTACCTTCCTGATTTTTATGGTAGTACCTATTTATCTACTTGCATTTACATGCTTTCGAACTGCTAAACTGGCAGGAGGTGGGATTAACAACAGGAGCTCACTCCATTGCACGTCACTAGCATTTGCCACTGATGCTTTAGCCGTGCCTGTCTTGTGCTGCCAGAGGACTGGACTACATGACCCCTGGAGTCCCTCCAACACTACAATTCTATGAGTCTATAATACTTGTACAGCCATTCAGAAATTAACTTCACAATAACACAAGTTATACCCTGATTTTTGTTCTTTGCACTTTTAAGAGAAACAGATGTTGACTAATTCCAACTGCCTGCAAGTTTAAAGAAACTGCAGGAACTCCAAAAAAAATGCTCCAGAAATGGTAATGTAAGTTGCATAAATGAATATATCTGAGAAACACCAGGTATGACATTTTCCTCAAAAACAACTAGCTTTATTTCTTGCTTTCTTTTTTAATTGGAGGCATAGTTTGAATTGACTGGCTAATGAATCTCTGTCCATCAATTCATTTGCTGGAACTCTTTGGCTTAGCATAGTAATTTGCAACAGATTAGGCCCACTGAGCTCCTGGGGTGTAGTGAGCCAACTCTTCCATAAATTCCACTGCTTCAAATAAGCCTACTCAAGCTGTAACCTCCTATGAAAATGTTAAATCCCAATTTATGGAGGAGTAGACTCACCAGATCCCCAATGATTAAATGGGTCTACTGTAATGCTACTTACTGTGGTAACCAACAGGTTCCAGCTATTCCTGCATAAACTGACATAAAAGTAAGAAGGCTTTATGATAATCTGTCCCAATGGGCAGATGAAAAAGTAGTCCATACAAATAAAAGTGAGACTAATCTAGGAGGAAGATAAGATACAAGACTACTATATACAAGGTTACTGTAATCCTCAACTAGTCATTACAAAATGTCCAATTCTAAATTCAAAACACTTTGCATTTTTTTAAAAAAGAACGAGCTCTGTTCTGCCCTCTCTGTTCACCATAATGTTTTGAAACTCTGCCAGTGCGACAAGTGGACATATTTTCATTTACTATGAGCTTCCCCTTTAGTGCTAGAAAATGTTTGGAATCCAGAGATTAGACTGACCTAACCTATGGAAAGTTTAACAAATAGCATCAGCATTATTAAATAAACATTAAAAGGTTTCCCATCCAAAATTTCTGGAAATCCTCTTACTCTGGTAGAATATCTATCATCAAAAGAATGCTTTATCATCAAATTCTTCAAAACACTGATGGCAATTTGACGGATGTCTCTGAACTCCTGCAAGGCATTTCCCACCTCCCTGAGAAGAAGTCCGACTAGGAAGTGATGCTTGCAGAATTCATCTGATAAGGAATAGTCAAGCTGAAGGTCTGAAAGCAAACACCACCATTAAGTAAAGCATAAACTAATACTAAATAATATAATCTATAATCCTTATATAGCCATTTATAAACACCATAACACTCTCTACACGGTGTGCTTTCTCATTTTGCCTTTCAAAATCGAATGGCATTATTTATACATAGCTGTGATAAACAAAAAGCAGGATAAAGATGGAAAATAAGTAGCTAGGGTAGGACAATATTTAAACACAGTAACTCAGGACTAATAGTGACTCTCAGCAAACATGCTGGCTTTGGTTCATGAATAAATGCATGTGATTTCTTGAAAATGTATTCAACTGCCAGTCTACTATGGCCATAGCCAATCTCTTCCATGCTTCATCTGGCTTCAGAACAACATTTAAGCCTTTTGAAAAACCGTGCAGACAGCCACACTGCCACATACGTACATTCTGCTAAGATCAAGTAGGTGTGGATGACTACAAGCAAAAAGCTAGGTATTTGTGACAAAATGGAGCATGCATTTTAGAGCAAAAAACAAACTATGATACACCTGAAATGCAGTGGCACTTTAAGTGCTGACAGTGAAGCAAACCTGCTAAATCCCTTTAAAAAGAATTCCTAAGGAAAACAGAAAAGTACCACGCTAGCTGTCAGTATCCTACCTCCATTTAGATAGGGAAAATCACCCCCCCCACAACATTTTGGGGATTAGTGCCAAGATTATGCTCTGGAGCACTTATGAAAAGCAAGTATGATGTCAAGAAACTAACCTCATATTGTAATTTCACAATGCATTTCAATATCCTTTAGTGCTGGTCACAGAGATTTTCCGCTAATGTTTTAATTGAGATGACCAGGCACTGGAAGAATGCCTAGAAGTCCTTAACAGGTTTGGTATGGCAGTGGGAAGGGAAATCAAGTGTGGCTTAGCAGATGTTTTACTGCAACTCTCAGACACTCAGGGCAGAATCTCCCACAGTTCCATCAGAAGTAGTGGACTTAAATGCAGTATGCATCTAGCAATAAGCTTATTAACGTTTATATTACTCATGATTTGGGAAGAAAGTTAAACACACCATCCACTGCAAAAGTCACAATAGCAAATCAGAGCAATTCAAGAGGGCTTCCAGTGAATCGGATAGCTCCTGTTTTATGTTTAGCATCAGCAGAGCTTGTTAACATAATGGTAGGTTTGGGAAGACTGCTAATGGCTAGATAGATCTGATTCAAATAATCACACAAATCAGGCATTTAGGCATTTTATCTTGGCAGAAGTTAAGCTTGTTATATCATGCTTCCTTTAAAAGCTTCCGTTTTCTACACACAGCCATCTATAGCATGATTCACAAATGAAATTACTGCACATTCCTGATTTGATCAGTGTCAAATGAAGGCTTGGGGTCAAGTGGTGCACTCCACACCTACCTACAGGAGTATCATATGATTCCACTGTTGATGAAAGAAAAGCTTATTTGAAAAAAAGGGGTAAGGAAAAGAAGGACAAAACAAACAAATAATAAGTAGCATTTTTTGCTGCTGAACAAAGAAAAGAGAGAATGCTATTTTGTCATTCACTGACATAAAAAGATCTCTCTCTCTCTCTCTTTTTATTTAGGTTATATTGTAAATGCACATAAAGTAACAAGAAAGGAAGAAAACAGAGAAGAACACCTTCAGCCATATAAAGAATCTCAGTATGTATATAACGTTGCAGTCACAGAAGACTTGACTGTTTTCTCTCTAAAAATATCAAAATTTTCACTCTAGCAATATCAATGTAACTACTTTGAACATACATTTACCTTGGTATCTCTGAATTCTGCCTTTTCCAAATGGCATTGGAAGGTTCAAAGGAATGTAGTGTTCGTGATTACATACTACCCGGAGAAATTCAAATTTGAACTCAAAAAGGGTCTGCAAAATATATTTAAGACTAAATGTTAACACGACTGATTATAACACCAAGAATACATGACTTAAAACAGTAATCTAAAAATATAAATATTACAAGTGAAGAACATTTATCTGTAAGTATCTTCACTCAAATACTGTACCACTAAAAGTGAAACTGAACATTAGGACATGAAGAACACATTTCTCAGAATAGGAATTGTTTCTTTAAAATGATACCTTCGGATCTCCTGGAGCAAAGAAGGTGATGTAGTTATTAATTTGCTTGAACACGAATCCTCTGTCCATAAAAGTAAAACATCTCTGAAAAGGGGAAAGATAGTAGCTAATAAGTTTTGCTTACATAGTTGTTTGCAACCAACACTCTCAATAGATAAAATTAGTCTAAAGCAGTATCTGTAGCTGAATATTAGACACCTCAAATAAAATGTGCCATATGAAAAATACATTTCAGGACTTAACAATGTCCTGTTGATAATCTCACTCTAAACCATTTTTATCACCAGTCACCATAGGAGATGCCCAAATTGGATATATTTGTCATAAAACAAGATATTATAAATCATAAATCCTAAGTGTTTTGAATTCATGACTCAAAGACAATTATGACAATACAACAGACCTATTTATTGTTCTCCACATTGCACTGAAACAGTGCTGCACTGTTTATCAGTTAAATCTTCTCTACAGTAAATATGACATTCAGTTTTTATAGGCCGTATTCTTGATAAACTGTTCTTTGAAATTTTAGTTTCAATTAAAGAATAAATTCAATTGAATTCCAATTTACATATGCAACACTGGCCAAATTCATATAGCTTCTGTTAGTCACAACATACCGTTGTTGTTTTACAGATAAGAACAGTTTAGAAGTTCCAACAGGTACTTCATCAAAGTAAATTAATGTAAAATCCATATACTTCTGCTCTGAACAGACAAAGCTACATTTGAAAAAGACTAACAAATAATTATACTCACTTTTATGAAGACAGCAAGGCTATGGTTTGCATTTTTTGAAGCTTCTGGGTTATCTTTATATTTCTGTGTAATATGTGGCATCAGCATATTGACAACAGTTTCTACAGCATGATGGTAAGATGCTGGGAACCTTTGATTTCGTAACAACTAGAAACAAAAGAATTAAATTTACAAACAAAGTACTGCAAAATTATCTGCTTATAACATGCTAGCATGTCAAGGGGAGGGGTATGATGCAATTTCTGATCATTCTAATCTATTTATGAGTCTCAGCTGCACTTCAAAAGTATGCTCAGAGACCATAGCACCTTGGTCCTTGATGGGCACACTTTCTTCTTTATGCAAATACCAAGATTGAGTAGATTGGCAGAAATAATACTCTTAACCTCTTCCTACAAAGACAATGTGGCAGAAAAACAATACCTTTGTTTCTGTGGCAAATGGAAGTCATTTACTTGCCTATGCAAAAAGGGCAAAGTCAGATTCTGAAATATGTTCATAAGCTATTAAGATGATTATGGGAGGTACAGGGGAAAGTATGGTTTTAAAAGTATACCTAGAGAAATAGTATGTTGCATTTCTAAACAATCCACCATTTCACAAAATAGTCAGCTTTCCAGAGAACAACACCAATGAAATGTACTTACCTTTACTTTTCCATTTTCTAGGAGGTGCTGGGCCATTGATTTGATTAGAATTTCAAAGAAAAACCAGGAGTACTATTAAAGAGAACAAAATAAAAACCCTCACATTATATAAAGTGATATATTTGTATTAATAATGTAAAGACCATTTACCAATCTTTATACAGAACAGTTGGATACTTTTCCTTATAAAAACAGTACTTTTTTGTATTAAGTGTAGCCTGCACACTGTAATTAAAAAATTGTAAACCGCCCAGAGACTACTTGTAGTGGTATGGGGTGGTATATAAGCAGAACACTTTTTTGCTTTGCTTTTTTGGGGTTCCTCCATATTGGCTCTTTTCTCTTGATTAGCTTTCTCTTGATTGCACTTCTTAAAACTCATTTTTAAAACAGAAAATGCAGTTGACATTTGTCAAACTGCCACAGCCAAATGATGTTTTCTCTTTTCCTCCTCACCCTAGGTCAGTGTTGGTGAACCTATGGCACAGGTGCCAAAGGTGGCACTAGGAGCCCTTTCTGTGGGCACCCGACATCGCCCTCTCACAGCCATCAGTATTCAGGTTAAATTGCTGTATTGGCACTTGGCGAAAAATTAATGGGTTTTGAATCATAGTTTGGGTACTTGGTCTCTAAAAGGTTCACCACCACTGCCCTAGGTTTCTTCATGTCTGATTTTTTTTTTGAAGTAACAAATCGTTATAGCATAAATAACGATTACATTTTACCACATAGCCAGATAAGGTATCATTGCCTGTGCACATCTTCATAAATTTTGTTCATCTTCTTGATCCCTTTTGACTATAAGTGAAGTACTAGTGGTGAACGGCTTCAATTGTTGGGGCTGGGATTGGAGGTCAGTTAACTAGTAATTAAGGCCCTCTCCACTCTCAGGAAAAAAAACTTACTCTAAAATAACTTTAAAAGCTGTTTAAGAGATTATTAAGGAAGTATTCATTATTAACAGCATAGCCACAGCCAGCATGTAAAACATGTAGGTCCTACAAACAAAAAACAGCCTTGGAAAGACATCTGCTGAACAGAACTTGCTTATGACTCAACATTACAGAAGTGTCCACCGGAAACCACATATGCTGAATAACTTAATTCTATATCAAGCACTGCATGGGAATTCTGTTTTAATTTCAAGCATAGCCAGTTATGGACCAGTAATGCCACAACAAAAATAAGAACCATCATCATAATGTTTTTTCCCCCCAATACAAACCTTCAGTAGCTTATTGCTTGTGAGGAAGTCAGCAGATGGCTTCAAGATGGTTGTCATGGATTTGGCAAGTTCTTCATGAACAGTCTTATATTCAGAAGTAATGTAAGGCTCTGCTTTGTAAGCATACTTTAGAAGAGAAAAGTTCAATTAAGGTTACAGAACGAAAGAGCAATTAGTACTGCCAGCAATAATTAGCAGTAACTATTATAAATAAGCATGCTTATCCGATCTCTACCTTGACATAGGATCTCAAGTAGCTATCCAACCCTTCTTCGTGACACTGGGCAACTATATGGATAATAACTCTAAATGAAATAAAGTGAACATAAGAAGAAAGTTCAGATAAAGTATTGTTAAGGTGAAGGATAAGGACTGTCAGGAAATAAACACCCCAAAAGGATATTTCATAGTTATATGATTAAATTTAATGGGATCCTTTCAACAAAACGTTTACCTGGTTGCATTTACAGCAACTTCTTCCTGAGTGGCCCTGGTGAGCACTCTAAATAACTGGTTTAAAACAGTAGGCAGAAAGGCAATCATCACATGGCCCTCCATAGCATGAAGACTCTGGGATCAAACAACAAAAATTACAACAGAATCATGAAACAAATGGTATTTAAGGCACATGTTTCAGAATTGAAGTCAACAGTCTACGGCTGTAGCCCCAACCATTTTCATTTAGAAACAAGGCCTATTCTATTGAAATCAAGATGACTTACATTTAACTGACCTTACTTACAGGTAGGATGCAAATCTACAAATATGTGTGAATTTATTTTTTACATATAACACACACTATTTGACATACAAATGTTTCAGAGTAAGCTATTGAGACCTAAGTGTTAATTAATGAAAAAGGGGTGGACTCGGGGCAACCTGTAGCTATTCTCCTCTGTGGGTCTTTGTACTTCTATTGTGTAGCAAAAAAATAAAATTTATCAGAAATCCAAAACTCTTCAACAAAAAAACGTGAACCAATCCATCCCTGCATTGCACCAAGACGCAGGACAAATGCTTGTCTGATCGAGTCCATCGCGGAATTAAGAGTTAATCAAGACTTAATATCCCCCACTGTCATTAGTGTATGTCAGTCTCACTGCAAATTATACCTTAAGATACTTCACAAGTTCCGTTCCCAAAGCTTGAGCTCCAGACTCAGTTTTCTGACAGTAATGGAAGAAATTGTTTAAGTGCTGGTCCTAGCAAAAGAAATATAAGTAGGTCAAATCAACCCAGCAATTTATATAATGTTTTATTACAGCATCATTGGTCCATTTAAAAGAAATCTAGTGTTGATACAAGCTTAAATGTCTCCACTTTTTGGAACACAACACAGAAAATACAAAGGAAACTGACCTGTTGAGACTACACGAAAGATCTTATAGCTGAACCTTTACAGGGGACAGTTAATTTCATCTTTGCAGTTCTTCAGGCTCTTGAAACCACACAGTTGTCAGGCAAAAAGCATGTGTTTTAATTTTGTTAGATGCTTTCAGATGACACTTCTTCACACAAGCACTTTGCCTCAAAAAATAGAATCAATGGTGTCTTCTATTTTATAACCACTTCGGTTTAGGATATGCTTTTTGGTAGGGGTGGGAAATTGTCCCGGAATGTTCCCAAGAATTCCCCAGACAGAATTTTGGGAGTTGTACCTCACAAACTCACACCTAGAGCCACCTGCATTTCACTGAACCTGGCAAGGGTCTACTTTGACATACGCATGGCCTAATGACGCTTGCTCTCTGTTGTGAGTACAGTAAATCCCCGCTGATTGCGGGGTTAGGGACCCACCCCACCCGCGATCCATGAAAATACGTGATATGCAGAAGCGGGTGGGGGGTCTGGGGGCAGGTGGGGGAGCTCACAAAAGCCTCGGAGGAGCGTGGGGGGCGTAGCAGAGAGACCCGATCGCCCCCCGCCGCAGCCCCCCGCGTGGCTCCAAGGCCCTCCGGAGGCGCCCGGGGTGGCTGCGGAGGGGGACACCGTCCCTCCGCGCGGCTCTGAGGCACTCTGGAGTCCCCCGGGGTGGCTGCGGAGGTGGACGCCGTCCCTCCCCGCACCCGCGCGGCTCTGAGGCACTCCGGAATCGTGCGGGGCGCCATCCCTCCATGCACCTGCCCCATGAGGCACTCTGGAGGCGCACAGGGTGGTGGCAGAGGGGGACGCCGTCCCTCTGCGCACCCGCCCCACGCGGCTTGGAGGCACTCCAGAGGCGCCCGGAGTGGCTGCGGAGGGGGACGCCATCCCTCCGCGCACCCACCCTGCGTGGCTCGGAGGCACTCTGGAGGCGCCCGGGGCGGCTGCAGAGGGGGACGCCGTCCCTCCATGCACCCGCCCCGAGGCCTTTCAGGCTTCTCGGAGGTGTGCGGGGGGGGGCTCACGGAGCGACCAGATGCCCCCCCCCCCGCGGTGCAGGTACTGCGATCCTGTGATGTAGCGGTACCGTGGTACCTGAACCGCGAAATGGCGGGGGGTACTGTATTCCAAAAGGGAAGCCACTGTGGTGCCTCCTGGTAATTGTAACTAGCTTTAGAAGGATTGTCCTGAACGAGTATGATCCCCAGCAAGGATCACAGCAACCTTCTTTTTGGAACATTCACTCAAGTAAGTAAGGCCAAGCTGGGCCATGTAGGCTCCAAGGCAGGCCCTTGTCCGGGTGTGCGAAGTGTAGGTGTAGGTCTGTGGGCTCCAACTACGTACTCTTGTTAAACAGGGAGCTCATCAGACAAAAATGAGTACTGGCTGGTTTTAATGGCCAGACTGGAAGGTAATCTTGCTAGGAATGTCTCCCCCAAATGGACAAAATATATATCCCTGACCACTAGCTGCACCTCCAATATAGCCCAAATACAGAATTAGGGCAACAACAAAAATCTGCTTCTTCTAGTTCTATAAGCCTGCCACAGGTGGGAGGGACAGAAAACAAGCCTTCCACCTCAATGGCTCAGAGATGAAGGGTGCAGGAGCAAACTCTCCTTTGGGTAGAAGCAAGCTTGGAGCTGAGCTGGGGGTGGGTGTTCAGAATATATATATATATATATATATATATATATATATATATATATATATATATATATATATATATATATATATATATATATATATATATATATATATATATTTGTTTTCGTAGATTTTCACGGGTATAGGTATGCATGTTAGGGTGGATTCGGGTTTCTTCCCGTGTAGAAATCTGGTTGTTTTGGCGACGTTTCGAAGGTCTCACTCGTCATCTTCAGGCTGGTGTTCTGGCTTCTTTCTTCTTGAAGCAAAGCGTGATCTCAGTTGAAGTCCTTCTATAAATACTGCTGGGGGGGTGTGGTTTGCTTGCTCTGTTGCTGATTGTAGGTTCGTTTGTTCTTTTGTGATTTGCTGTGTGGCTGAGGCGATCGTTAAGGGCTTAACTGCTGGTGGGTTAGATGGCTGTTTAGAGACATCCTGTGTGGGTGAGGTGCTGGATGTGTGTCTATTAGCCTTTTGTTTCTTAACGACCTTGGTGATGGGTGTTCTGGCAGCATCCTGGGCTTTGGTGGAGTGGGGTCTTGTGTCTTGTGAATTCATTTTGGTCTGGCTGCGTGTCTGTGGTCTCCCAAAGTTTTTTTGGCGTGTGTAAGTGTGCTCCATGTGGTGGCTGGAGTGGGGAGTAGCGGTAGATGGTGCAGTCGTGGTTTTGTTATTGGATGGTGGTTTCGTTTCATCTGTGGGAAGGGTCTGGGTTTGTGTTTGGTGTGGATGGAAGGTGGTGGCATCTTGTGTGCTTTTGGACCTGGTGTCAGTCTTTGTGACAGAGGCTCGTCTGTTGACCAGGGCTAGTTTCCAGATGTCAGGCAAGCGGGAGGTGTCATCACGTTTATTCATGTTGTTTGGGTGTTTCTCTATTTCAATGGCTTCCATGATTATTCGACTGTTGAAGTGTTCAGTTTTGGAGATGAGTTTGGTTCTTTTAAAATCAATTTCATGACCTGTTGTTTTTATGTGCTGGAAGAGAGAGGAAGATTTTTCTTCTTTTTTGACTGCGTTCTTGTGTTCTGCGATGCGTGCGCTTATTCTCCTGTTTGTCTGTCCGATGTATGTGGCTGGGCAGACTTTGCATGGTATTTCGTAGACTCCTTGGTTTTCTAGCTCAATCTTGTCTTTGGGGTTTCTTAAAATGTTGGCTATTTTTTGTTCGGTGCAAAAGGCTGTCTTGATATTGTGTTTGTGGAGAATTTTGCTTATTTTGTCTGTGGTGCCTTTGATGTAAGGGAGGAGGGCAGTGCCGTTGTTCTCTTCTGTTTCTTGGTTCTTGGGGGGTGTTTCTTTTTGGATTAGTTTGGTGATGGTGTTTTTTTTGGAATCCGTTCGCAATTAAAGCATTCGAGAGGGTGTGTAATTCAGTTTTTAGGTGGTCTTTGTCAGCGAGGCGTTTGGTTCTGGAGATGAGGGTTTTTGCTACGGAGTTGATCTGTGCAGGGTGGTGGTGTGATTGAGCATTTAAGTAGCGGTTTGTATGTGTTTTTTTCGGTAGATGGTATGTCCTAAGGAGCCGTCGGGTTTTTTGTAGATTAGGACGTCCAGGAAGGGAAGTTGGTTGTTGGCTTCTATTTCCATAGTGAATTGTATTTTGGGGTGTAGGCTGTTGAGATGTGTGAGGAAGTTGTTCAGTTTGTCTTTCCCGTGTGGCCAGATAACAAAGGTGTCGTCAACATATCTGAGCCAGAGTTTGGGTTTATGTTCGGACTTCTGTAACGCATTGGTTTCAAAGTGTTCCATATATAGGTTTGCGATGACCGGTGAGAGGGGTGATCCCATGGGTGCTCCTTCTATCTGTTTGTATCTTTGTCCATTGTGGATGAAGTATGTGTTGGTTAGGCAGTGGTTGGTCAGATCTAGGATGTGCTTGGGGGGGTTGTATTTGTTGTGGATAGCTGTCAAGGCTTCTTGAATGGGCACTTGTGTGAAGAGCGAAACATCGAAGCTCACGAGTAGGTCATTGGGTTGTAGGTCTTGTTTCTTTATAATTTCTATGAAGTGGAACGAGTTTTGTACGTATGAAGAGATGGATTCTGCATAGGGCTGGAGTTGTTTGGCAAGAAATTTGGCGAGGTTTTGTAGGGGTGAGCCTATGGAGCTGACTATGGGTCTGAGAGGTGTTCCTTCTTTGTGAATCTTGGGGAGGCCGTAGAGCTTGGGGCATCTGGAAGATTTCTCTCTGGGGATGATGCTTGGCTTGATTTCTTCACTTAAGGGTGAGGCTTTTATTTTGGCTTTGGTGGTTTTTTCCAGGTAGGTGGTGGGGTCTGTGTTCAAAGGTATGTAAGCAGGGTCTTGTAGTAGGTTGGATAGTTTGGCTTGGTAGTCAGATGTGTTCATCACCACTGTGGCATTGCCTTTGTCTGCTGGGAGAATGATTATGTTGTTGTCTTTCCTCAGGTTGGTGAGGGCTTTTTGTTCTTCTTTGTGTAAATTGCTTCTGGGTGGTTTGCTGGAGCAGAGGATATTGGTGACTTCGAGTCTGATTTTGTTGGCTTCATCTGGGTTGATTTTGGTTAGGCTGGCTTCCACTCCGCATATGATGTTTTCAGTGGGGATGTGTCTGGGGGCGACTGCAAAGTTGAATCCTTTGGACAGGACTTTGGTCTCTGCGATGGTGAGTGTCCTGTCTGATATGTTGTGAACTGTTTGTTTCATGGGCTGCTGTGGGGGGTTGGGCTTCTGGCGTTTTTCCAGTTTGTGGAGTTTGTTGGTGTGTATGTCTGTCTTGTGGGAGGTCTCTGTTTCAGCTCTCCAGGCGGCGAGTTGCTTGGATTTGTTCCAGAGTGTTGGGTGGATTTTGTTGCTGAGTTTGAGGTGGAGAGTGAGTAGGTCTCTGTTGGTTTGATCTAGTAGGTATCTTTTCTTGTGTAGTTCGTTTCTGATTAGGGCTAGTTCTGTTCTTTTCAGGATCTTTTGCTGGATGGGGTTTTTGAGTGGAATTTCAGTTGGAAGCTTGTGGGGATCACATTTTTATCTCGGCAGTTGCGTAGGAATGCAATGTCACATAAGATGGTGGCTCTTCGGACTTCTAGTTTCTCGTAGGTTCTGGTCAGCTGGAAGGTTTCCTCCCTTACATCAAAGGCACCACAGACAAAATAAGCAAAATTCTCCACAAACACAATATCAAGACAGCCTTTTGCACCGAACAAAAAATAGCCAACATTTTAAGAAACCCCAAAGACAAGATTGAGCTAGAAAACCAAGGAGTCTACGAAATACCATGCAAAGTCTGCCCAGCCACATACATCGGACAGACAAACAGGAGAATAAGCGCACGCATCGCAGAACACAAGAACGCAGTCAAAAAAGAAGAAAAATCTTCCTCTCTCTTCCAGCACATAAAAACAACAGGTCATGAAATTGATTTTAAAAGAACCAAACTCATCTCCAAAACTGAACACTTCAACAGTCGAATAATCATGGAAGCCATTGAAATAGAGAAACACCCAAACAACATGAATAAACGTGATGACACCTCCCGCTTGCCTGACATCTGGAAACTAGCCCTGGTCAACAGACGAGCCTCTGTCACAAAGACTGACACCAGGTCCAAAAGCACACAAGATGCCACCACCTTCCATCCACACCAAACACAAACCCAGACCCTTCCCACAGATGAAACGAAACCACCATCCAATAACAAAACCACGACTGCACCATCTACCGCTACTCCCCACTCCAGCCACCACATGGAGCACACTTACACACGCCAAAAAAACTTTGGGAGACCACAGACACGCAGCCAGACCAAAATGAATTCACAAGACACAAGACCCCACTCCACCAAAGCCCAGGATGCTGCCAGAACACCCATCACCAAGGTCGTTAAGAAACAAAAGGCTAATAGACACACATCCAGCACCTCACCCACACAGGATGTCTCTAAACAGCCATCTAACCCACCAGCAGTTAAGCCCTTAACGATCGCCTCAGCCACACAGCAAATCACAAAAGAACAAATGAACCTACAATCAGCAACAGAGCAAGCAAACCACACACCCCCAGCAGTATTTATAGAAGGACTTCAACTGAGATCACGCTTTGCTTCAAGAAGAAAGAAGCCAGAACACCAGCCTGAAGATGACGAGTGAGACCTCGTCGAAACGTCGCCAAAACAACCAGATTTCTACACGGGAAGAAACCCGAATCCACCCTAACATGCATATATATATATATATATATATATTTCTGTCTATTGAAGTCCATGTTACTTAAACAAGAAACCCCACATGTAAGCATCTCCGATTTTAAGCTCTGCATGAAAAGAGAAAGAGGGGGTATACGGCTTTGCCTCTGGTAGTAGTTCCACCAACTACAGTGGCATATTTTTCTGTGGTTGTTAAAGCGCACCATAAAAATTATCTCCAAGAATCACTGAAGTAACAAACCCCAGTTTAAAAAAAGGCTTTAGCAGTATAAACAATCTTACCTGGGTATATATAGTGGAAACTAGATGGGTAGAAACTTTGAACAGTGGTTTTCCTCCATCTACCCATTTAATTTCAGGACCTGCATGCTATATCACAACAAAGAAAATTTAGATGTATCAGCTATTAGTTGTCAATCTAAAAAACACCATGAGCCAAATATGGGCATGTTGTGATGTTTTGAAAAAGCAAGCAATTTAAACATGGTAAAAGAGTAAATTAATATCCACAAATGGACATCTACCAATCAGTAATTTTTAGCAAACCTGCTTAGATTAACATTTCATGCCTGGCAGAATTTGCAGCAACTACTATTGCTGCACATGACACAGACCCTACTGTGTTTTAAAAGTGGCACCACTGTGCACTTTTAAAAACTGATTTGGGAGTTCCATTCTGACCTGCCCCTGACAGGAGGTTTCCTATCTACAGACAGTCCTGAGTTGGAGCAGAAATGTTCTTATCTGCTTGTCATGTAGTGAAAATTGACCCATTGGAGCCAAAACAGCCAGAAAACCTGGTTGGTGCTAGGAATCTTTCCAGCTACCTTAGCACTGGCTAGGGGAGGGGGGCAACTCTGTGCTTGCGCAGGGGGTGTCTCCAGAAAGTCTGTTTTCCCTGCATGCAAAATGGGTGAGGGCTCTCAGCGGCTGTCCTGACCTAGTATTCTGACAGTAACTAGGAAACAACGGCTGGCCGATGACTACGTGTCCCACTTTAATGTGAGAAAACTAATTAGAACAGGATGTGTGTTCGTGCTTCTTTGCAGACAACCAGCAATAAAAAGCTTAGCTGTCGGTTATGGCAAACATGTAGTTCCTGCCCTACCCTGATGTAAGTGAGAAGTCAAGCTACAGATCCCCCTCTAAAAATTGTTGATTACTATTTCATCATTTCTCCTGTACAACAAACATGCACATAACCCTTCACTAAACACTGATATTAAAACTTCAGTTTTTCTATGTCAATATTAATTGCTCCAAACATTTGAAGTTTTGTACTAGGGACACATTTTTCACCAACTCGTAAACGAAAAACTGATTCTTGGTTGGTTTCCTACGACACCTGAGAGACTAACCCTAGACCACTGAATCTAAAGCTCAAGTGAATTATACCCCATCCTAGGCAATAGTAAATGTGTCAGTCACCCTTAAGACACCAGAGGAACTCTCTGTTCCTTTTTCTTCAGTGGATTAACATAGCTGCACCTTTGGAAACAATTGAATGGTGTACATTTTGTAGTTTAAAAAAAAAAGACATAAGCAGTTACAAAAGTAATTACTGACATTGGCGCTTGCTTCAGGAGAGAAAAAAAAGTTTTAAAAGCCCACTGCTTCTCCTTCACCTGAATATAAGTCAAGGGCTTTTTTAAAAAAACTTTTTCCTCTCTCCCAAAGCAAGCACCGATCCATCGGCACTTGCTTAGGGAGAGAGGAAAAAGTTTTTAAAAACCCCGCTTCTCCCTCTACGCGCTTGATGGGGGGGGGAATAAGCGTTTTTTTTTTTTAAAACTTGGAAGCCCCCTCCACAGGGATTTGTAGGTGGCTGCAGCGGCGCTGGGAGGCCTCCCCACAGCCTTGAAAGCCCCTCCCGCTGCTTTTTGAGCGCTCGGCCGGGAGGCTCAGGCTGCACCGGGCCGGCTGAAGGCTGCCTCAGTGGTGAGGTCAGGTGAGGAAAATAAGCCAACCCGAAAATAACCCCTCGACTTATACTGGAGTCAGTTTTTTTTTTTTTGTCTGGAAAGAAAACTGCCCTCGACTTACTGTATATTCGGGTCAACTTGTACACGAGTATATACGGAAAAAAATAGCTCTCTCATGTTTGCTTTTCCCCCTCCTTTTTCTGACAGAATTCTGTCTTATCAAATTAAACAAGTAATATCAGTGCATTTTATTTTATTTCATTTACTTTGCTCATGCCAGGTTCTTGACTGCTGAGATATCCAGATGGAAGATAAGCAGATACTGGAATGTGCTGTTCATTGGTCACAACTCTTCCATCTTTTAACAGCTGAAGCCAAGAGTATCCAACTAGAAAAAAATTCAAACCGAAACAAGAGATTTTAAATCCATACCTCAGTTAAAATATACCCAAGTATAAAAACATCAGTAGTAAAAAAATAACTGATATTTAAGACGGGTCCTACCAAAAAGGCATTTTTGTGTGTGGAGAACACAGTGGTTCTTCTGTCAGCAGGCCATCACCCTCCCATTCTAGGCCCAAAGAAGAAACTGGTCTACCACCAGATGCAGCAGACAGCTTGGTGCCTCTGGAGCTGAACAACCACCAGAGGCACAGGAAAAGGAGTACCAAGCCAAGGAAAGTGGGGCTCAGTCTCTGACCCCGTTTATTGCTCTGGAAACCACGGGAATGAGAGGGAGGCCCCTAGGGGAAAGACATCCTTGAGTGTATCTCCAGCAGACGAAGGATATAGAAGGAGTCTTGCTCTGAGGCCAGGAGAGCTCACTGTCAGAGAGCCTGCAAAAAGAAAGCTTTCGAAATGGACAGGGAGCCCTTTCTAACCCTAAGGGGGCCTAGGGAGAAGTCCTGGAGGAAGAGACAAGTGGAAACACCCAAAGGTTTTCTCAGGACCTTACTGGGCAGAGGACTCACCCAGATGGAGAATGGGACTGTGTTCATAATGACAACCCTGGGGTGGCATTTTTGTTCAGTTGAGAGTCTCTCAAGAGGGGGAGAAATAAGAGAATCCCTGTCTCCCCTGCAAACCTCCCTGCTGGGGGAACAGAAAAGGATATGCCAGAAGGTGCTGCAGTCTAGCACATAGCCTGGGAAGTCTACCACCACTCAATCTGATATGGGTGGAGAAAGTGACAGCAGGAATGTTGGCCCTGGAAAGAAGAGGAGGTAAAAGCGACAGTCCTAGATGACACCCCACAAGATTCCCCACCCCACTACCCTCAGTGTGGGCACAGCACCCCTCACGGCTGAGGGGTGAATGGTTACTGAATCCGTTTGGACTAAGGGCCTCAGCTCCAATGCCCACTCGGACTTTGTGAATAGAACTGAGGCCGGGAGAGACATGCAGTATCCCTTAGTGAAAAGATGCAGAGGAACTCGGGCTGTGTATAGCCATGAAACCCTAGGAAAAGAATCCAGGCAAAAGGAAGTTAGTCTTCCCTCTTATAACAAATCCTGTTTTGTTACAACCCTTATGTTTGAAGTTCATGGGACACAAGATGGAAGAAGAGAAGCCAGCTGAGGCTGGTTCGGCTCACAATTTAATCTTCAAAAATGTGGTGGCAATTGGAGTTTGAAAGAGCAAGAGGAAGTCAGTGTTAGTAGCAATGCAAGCCCTCTCGGTGCCTGTGGTAGAAAAAGAAGCATTGAGGTTGTGGCTCCTGCATGCTTCCTTGATACTGCAACACTTACCAGGGAGAGGAGGAGGAGGGCTGGTGGTGGTGCCTTCCTCCCCACCTCCAATTGCCCAGTAATGTCTACAGGCCAGAAGTCTTCAGGGCCAAAGCATTATGGATTGGCCTCACTTCCCATAACTCCCAGCCCTTCAAGGTTCCAGGCATTATTCCCAAAGCTGGCTGAAGACCAGACAGACAGACAGGCAGGTGACCGTAAAGAGGCTGCTGATGCTGATGTGCAGCTCAGGTGACAGAGAATAGATGGTGGTAAAAGTTTTACCACTTTTTCCATCTCAAACAACTGCCTCACTTTGGCTGAATGCCTATCCAGCCCTGATTAAAGCCTATTTTCTTGAACGTTTTCTGTGCATTAGTAAATACAGTTAACACTGCACTCTATGTCTTAATAACAGCTGGCTGGATATCTCTGTGATTTTAGCTATATGGCTGCAGAGTCAGAGACTGGGAGCTCAATACCCCACTGCGTTTCCTGGGAGAAAAGCCAGCCTGTTGGGACTTGGGACAAACTGCACAGTCTCAAAACAACCCCAGAAGAAGGAAATGGTAATCCACCTCTGAGCATGCTCTACCTGGAAAATGCTGAACAGGTGTGCTGACTTGATTGCACACAATTATTATTATTTTAATATTATTATTATTCCTTAATATCAAGCATTTTAAAAACAAACAAAACTAATTGTGATTTTTCATATCTCATTAAGGAAATGCTTAACCTTAAAAACAAGTCCACCTAATAAAAGCATACCTTGTGTTTCAATCATGTCCTTCTTTTTGGTAGTTCCTTTGCTTGAGTTGTCACAACTGACATGGTAGAAGCTAAACAACAAATGATGTTTTTCATGTAGCTGTGTGGGCAATTCTATTTTCACCTAAGAAGAAGCAAATATAAGTTTGGTTGCATACATAACTTTAAATAATAATATCTGACACACAACGTACTATCCATATCACAGTATCTGGCACATCATGTATACTTAGTGCAATTAGGGTCAATATACATCACTGTGAAAGCATAAAATGCATGCAATCCAATGTTGAGGAGAAGTGACTCCAGGATACGTGGAGCTATTTTCATATTAGCAGAGTTCCTACTACAATTCAATGGAAAAGGCAATTCTGAGCATGCAAAAGGATGAATTCACTAATCTTGCTGTTTGAATAAGTGGGAAGAGCGTGACACAAAAAACTCACCCCACATATAACAGGATTATTTAAAAGAGAATAACACAATTTAAAATAAAATAGGTGGAGCACAAAGATGTAGACTTGCCTGCATGATTCTTCTTTCACATAACCATTATTTCCTATACTCAGTTATACTTGATTAAATATACTGTATACTGTACCTGATTTACTACACTAAACGTAGACTTAATTTACTTTTAAGGGAACAAGTTTCGATATCTTACTCAACATTACTGCTATCATTATCCGTGACTAAGGATGATGAGATATACAAGCAAATTTAAATTAAATGTCAGAAAGCTGTCCCATGGAACTAAGTTGCGGTTCGCCACCAAGAAAGATCTTCTATCGCACACGTGCTTAGTCCTCGACAGACGGACATAAAACTGAAATATACTAGTATAATGAAATGAAAACTAGTAGAGAGGGTAATGTGCAAAAGTGAGCTGGATTTTTATCTATGGTGGAGAAATCACTAAAACCATAATTACATCTGACCTCATTCATTTTTCCTAGCCTTGCCGAGTGCTTGAATGAGGACACCAGACCCTTCCTAATTTGAACATGGGTAAAAAAGGCTGGGCGGAAAATAATCCAATGAATCACTTCTTCAGCCTGTGAGATATTCAGAGCTCAGGCCTGTCCACTGCTACACAACCCTAGGCTGCTACAGGTTTCAACCTCATTTTGTGAGCTTAAGGCTGATGCTAAATTAATGCTGTATCAAGGAATTTGACAGTAATCCTTCTCTACCCTGGGTTTTAATTCATCCACTCAACCTGTCAATACCTTGCCTCCTTCAAGTATTCACTTACCCTCAGAATTGACTAACCAAATACTCCACCCCAAAACCTCCTATGGCAGCACCCTAGAGCCACAGAGACTCATGCTCCAAACTTTCTTAAAGGGTGAAAAGAATTAGATTGACCCTACACCACGACAGCAGACTCCTAACTAGTGCAGTTATTGTAAGTGTAGGCTGACCACAGAGGGTCACATTGCCCAACGAAAGAATCTGCTGCCATACATAAAATACAGACTCTGTATTCTACTCCCTCCCACAGGAGGCTAGGTTGACCCCATTTTTAGTGTCCTTCTATAACCAGGCAAAGACCTTTCTCTTCAGGCAAGCTTCCCCTGAGTGAATGGCTGCTGAGCTGAGTTTTCAAATGAATAGTTTGTACCTTGCTGCAATGAATGTGATGTCACTTATGGTTTTTAGCACAGTATTAGTCTGATCATTTTTAGTATTTGTATACTCACTGTTTTTAATTTAAATGCTATTTTAATAGAAGTAAGCTGCCTTGGCTCCTTTTTAAGGAGAAATGCAGGATAAAAATATTTTAAGTACATTTTAAATACACAAAACATTTTATAACATCGAATGCATCTTGAAAACATTTATGTACTGGCAGTATTCTCGCTTCCAAATGAAACTGCATGGATAAAACTATGCCAGTAGCTGATGACAGACTTTAATCTGGGGTCAAACTAATGGAAACCAACGAACGCTTGCAAGTGTTGGCAGATATAAAATTGCGTACCTCATCATAAAACTCTGGGTTTTGGTGGTGATGCAAAACAGTAGCAAATGCTTGTCTTGTAAATATTGTTCCACCTGGTCTCCCATAGATACACTAAAATCGAGGAAGAACAAAAGATTAAAAGGCTGAGCTATTCAGCTGTCTTGATTTCTTAGACAAATAAATTAAACCTACCCAGCAGCAGTCATTAACTTGATAGCCTCACACAATCCATTATTTTATTGAAGAGAAATTTGTTCTGAACAACCAAAAGTTCTGGGGGGAAATCATCAGAATGATTACCTGTAATAATAATTGTGAGCCCTCAAGTTTCTGCCCTATGGCGACCCTCTGCAGAGTTTTCTAGGTAGAGGATAACTCAGAAAAGGTCTACCATTGCCCACAAGCACCACTCCCTTCATTTGCATAACAACATAATCAAAATAGCATTAAGTATTGGCTTTCATGTGGTCATCTAGGGAAAATTTAAAATTTAAACATTAAAATAAACATCCTTTGAGTGTAAAATGATTTTAAATGCTGCCTTATATAATTCAGTATTTAATGCTGGGAGGAATGGAGAGTGGCCCACCTCAAATGGCAATTTGTTCCACAAAGTGGAGGGTATTACTGACAAAGCTGGATGCCTCACTACCACCTTTCCAGCTCCACCTGGTGTAGCTGCCTTTAACACTGTGGAGTGAAAGGAGCATGTAATACAGAAAGCTGCTTTTGGAAAGAGACATTCTGATAAATACTGAATTCCCAAGCTGTTTAGGGCTATTGAGGTAACAACCAACATCTTGAACTGAGCAGAGAAACTAAACAGGGAGCCAATGTAGGCAGGCCAAGACGGGGGATATACAATCAAATTTACTTGCCCCCAAAGATCAGTGTGGCTGTCACATTTTGAGCCTGCTGCAGTTATGTGTGCACTATTGTGATGTGTATTACTTCTGTCAGGCACTACTTATCAGGGAAGGGACACAGCTTTGAAATCAATCAAAGATGACAGAAGGCACACCTGACCACCGCCACTACATTAGACTACGCAGAGAATACTGAACCTGATCTAAACCACTGTAACCCCATCTAGACCAAGTAGATTCCCCTGTGACCAATTTAATGCCCCTCCTACCAACATAATTGAAGTCTGGATTCAGTTTCAATTTATTAGCCCTCATCCAGTCCATTACCAATGCCAAGTATTACTCAAGAACATGTACAAGATTCACTGCAAATGAAGCAAACCAGAGATAAAAGCTATGCGCCATCAGCAAACAGTTGCCAACATATTTCAGATCTTCTTATGACTTCTCTTAGACTTCTCCTTCAACAGAGCATACTTTAGACTACTATAAGGCATGAAAATAACATTTAATATTGTGAAGTTTTCACTTTACCATGCAACTGGCAAATCTGTAGAGATTATTTGACTGAAATGTTTCTTATTAAGGCCCCCTTTAACAAACCTTTAAAGGCACTGAATCTTCATCATCTGAATCCTTGAATTCTATGCACACTGCAATATTTCTTGCCTATAAGAAGCATAGAGGTTTTAATTTCTTTCAAATTTCATGTAAACAACTAAAGTTCACAATAAGACAACCTGATTTAATTCAGATTCAGTTTGGTCTTGAATCTGAATCTAATTAGTGGGCACGTTAACTCACCTTTGCAAATGACTTTTGACTGTCATATTTCAAGTGCTTTGGATAAACATAAAGGTGATTGTTGTAGATGGTGAAAGGCTGAGTATGTTTTGGTATACAGGGAACAAACTCTTCTACTTCAAACGTTACTATTGCCTTGGTACTGTTTTCAAACTGTTTCATGGGAATGTATGATGAGCTAACAAAATCTGAAAATATATTAAAAACCAATAAAAAAATTGAAGAGGAAAAAAAGTGTTTCAGCCATTTAGCAATACTTTTTCAATACTCACTTGGGATGTCTGGAGAAACGTTATCAATTGTTATGTCTAGGTTTCCTAAAATAACTGGTAATTTGGCCATCTTTTCGGGTCTATGGGAACAAAAAAAACAAGATAAGTCAACAGAAAAATACTTAGAAGGTGAGTAACAAAGTAGAACTCATGCAGGAACACCAAAAGAGGCTGATCAAGGGTGAAGTCTTATGCTGAACAGTCCTACTCTCGCCACAGGACCAACACTACTGATTAATACTATAGGCAATGGGGTTGTTAAGCTACTGTGTCTGCTGCATTAAATTACTGTAAACTAAATATTAAGCTACTGATGAGGCAGTGGACTAGACAGTCAGGCTTTCTTGTCTCTCCTCAGCTCTGCAACAGCTACAACCCCACCCACTCCAAGCATTTCCAGAGAGCTGGAGAGGAGTGTCAAACACCATGGACTCTGATTAATGGAAACATTCTAGGTTCTTGGAGATTTTCCTCTCTCACTGTAGTTCCTTAAGACATGGCTCACAATACTCAGTATGCTCTCCTGATCCTTTGGAACAGTATTTTAGAGCTGTAAAGGGGGAAGGAGGGAAAGAGAAAGATCCAGTGCGTGAACTCTTCTTCTATTTGTACAATGCTCAATGCAATATGATAGTTATAACTGCACAATCTGCATATTCATGCACCCTTTTCAATGGAAAATACAGCAAAAGTGATTCAATGTGATCCCTTAATACAGCAGCATATATATTTTGCATATGCAAAATTCTGCAGTCTTCCATCAAGACTATGTCCCATTAGATTTTTCACTCTCAATCCGTACATTTATAAAGATTTCTGTTTTCTTCCACACACAAAAAGGAAGTTAGGTTTCACAAGGCTCTTAACATTTTTGGATAGAAATTTTATTGGCCAAAGTTCTGTTGCATAATTACACTTGTGCAAGGGCAATGGTGTAAATTGAAATTAGAGATGAGCACGAATCAGTTTAGCCTGGTTCATCAAATTACATATGCAGTACCACGGGTGCTGCCCATTCTCTCTCCTTACCCCCTAGCAGACTATCCCACTCACAAGTCAGAGCATGCAAATTAGGCTGTGCCATCCAGACAGGAGCAGGGACTTCCCTTCCCCACGTCCTCCATCACCTGCCCATTCAAAGCATGCAGGTGAGGAAACCCTGCCCCATCTCCATGGCTGAGGGGGTGGCTCCCTGATGGGCCACAGAAGGGAAGTCCTTGCCCCCAGCTCAGGAGGAGGGCCCAGCAAATTGGCTTGTGAGCGGGGCAGCAAATTGTGGGTGAATGGAGAAAACCATGCCAAATTGATTCATGCCCATCTCTATTTGCAATGGCAAATTGCCTCTTATTAAAAAGTCTTTACAGTATTTGGATTCCTCATCGCAAGATACTTTGCTGGCTTCGGTAATAATCAACGGTCTAAGTCAGTGTTGGTGAACCTATGGAGCGGGTTCCAAAGGTGGCACTCAGAGGAGCCCTTTCTGTGGGCACCCGACATCGCCCCTTCACAGCCACTTGTATTCCGGTTAAATTGCTGCATCGGCACTTTTGAAAAATTAGTGACTTTTGAAACGCTGATTGGACACTCGGTCTCTAAAAGGTTCGCCATCACTGGTCTAAATTGTAGTTATGCCATTGCCCTTCCATCAACATAAATTCACAACAGGATTCTGGCCATTTTCATTCTAATAAAAATACAAAAATTCCATTCTCTTGTATAAGTACATTATTTCTTCTTTTAGAACTCTTAAACTCAGAGGTTCTGAAATTCCACTTCTTTCACAGCAAATATTTAACTAAGGCTTTAACATGCCCAATCAATTGCATTCAACATCTTGTGAAAATTACTTCTCATTCCAAGTACTGTACTTATTTAGTTTTATAGTTCAAAATTGCTGTAGGTTATATTTCTATTATCAAATTAATTCTGTTTGCTTGTGACTCTCTATGTCTATGAAGTCACTAAAATAAACCACCATATCTGTGGGAAAAGGCTATGTGAGTGACTTTGCTTGTCAACCAAAATTATAGAAAGTAATATTTCCATTACTGATTACGCATTTTATTAGCACAAAATCTATCAGCTTCTAAAATACAAGTTGCATCCACTGTTCCCCCACCAAAATACACACACAGACAAATAAAATCCAAATATTTTGTACCTTTTGTAGTTTAAAGCCTGTATACTATTGCTAGCCTTAGAGTAGACTCAGTGAATTGACTGCTGAAGGGTGAGGAATATCTTATATAATTCCCACTGATCCATTGAATCTACTTAAACTGGAACTATCAATAAGATTCTGGCTTATGAATAAAAATCTAATAATAGGAAAGCAGGTTCCATTTATATGTTATCTTGAGCAGCATTATGTTAAACTTTTATAATTTAGGATCAATATTACATATGTTCCATTTTGAGGCAGCCTGCTATGAAGGAAAGTCTCATGATCTGTTCCAGGTACTGGAGTACAGAAGTAGACACCCCTGGAGTAAGAAGGTAAGAGCAATAGCTATACTGATTCGGGGAATTTATAAAATGTGGACTCATCATTGAGTGCACATGTAACACAACGAACAAAAACAGCTTTAGTTGCATGTTATTAAATCTGATGTTTTCCAAACATAAGAACAGAACACTCACTTTCTGAAATCGGCTAATAACTTCAGAATGTCTTCATTTGAAAGCTTGTTACTGTCCTGTTTGTAAAGTGCTGAAAATCGTGCATTTTTGTCCAGTGTTCCAGATGCATCCTTGAATAGTGTCCTGAAACATAAATCTTTGGTTAAAGACCTCATAGAGCTGTGCTACAATTTATAGAAAGTTGTCTTCCTGCAGCCCATTTAGCAAGTGCCAATATAGTGATCAGAGAGACATGCCTGCCTGCAAAAAGCCAAACTACAGCAATCAAAATATACTATTTCAGCCAAATGGAAATGTAGGTGATAGCAGTATTTTTGGGTAACAACCTTTTTAAAAACCCATAGCTGGTTTTCTTACAATTGGCCAATTCTATCATCTATACTACATTATCTATTTTCTAGATTCTTTGACTGGAATGTGATGAATTAAGAGTGAGTTCTGCTTTATTCCCATTACCCGTTACAAATAGTAAGGTGTGTTGAAATCAAAATAAATAAGGCAATAAATATACAAATGGTAATAAATCCATTTTAAATAGGAAATAAGATCATATGTTACCTGGCTGCCCATGCAAATGGCATTCTGTATTGTCCCAACCGCTGGCAAGCCTGTTTTGCATTTTTCAGAACCTTCTGAGCAACCTAAAGGTGACCAGAGAAAAATAAGTCAGATGTGTGAATGCCCTTCCTACAACAGATCCAGAAATACTATACTCACCTTCTGTACTCGTTGCTAATTGTTTCTCCTTCTCTCACATTTACTATTATCAACGTCTAACTCACCTTTTTCTCCTCTTTTCCTATAGTTAATTAACTGTTGTATAATTAACACAAGGCGTGCAGTTCTCATTAAAAATTTAGGACTAGTGTTTTCCACTCAACTTTTCCAGAATCAATTAAGACTAGGGGACAACAGGTTAATTACTTGGAACCATGGTTCTTTGAGGGTCATCTGTGAACTCACATCTGTAGTCTTGCTGTGCCTGTGCAGAATGTCCCTAAATCTTCCACAGAGGGCTCAGACATTTTGGGGGGGATCCTAAACCATCTCCCTACTATGCATGATTACAGTGCTCCCCACCCCCAATAGGCTATAATGAAAACTAATATAGATGCAAATACTCCAAGATGGGAGGCCTGTGTGTGTTCACAGATGACCATGTGAAGGTTAAAAATAAGTAACTTGTCCTCAGTCTTCATGGTCTCTGTAACGCACACCTGTGGAAGAGCAACATACAGAACGATGTTATTGTAATGATATGTTAGCACCACTGAAAATTATAGCATCAATATAAAAGTAGTGAGGATCAATGAAATAGTATCCAATGCTGAATCAGCAGGTTTCGAAACTGTGGAAGTCAGTTCAGCATGAAGATGGCGGTGAAAGGTCATCCATCCTCTGCTATCCTGCCAATCTTTTCTAGTCCATGTACAATACTGCCTTGATTTGTCTTTGTACAAGCTGGTGGTATATAAATGCTAAATAAAGTAAAGTACCATGGATCATCACAATAACAATTTCCATAATGACCAGTGTTGAATGGTGAAAAGATATCCCATGTATACACTGGAAATTTAGACCTCTGCCCTCTATGTATGGATGTATACTCACAATTCAACAATGAACATTCTGAAGTGTGGCAGTACAGTGGGGAATACCAAGCATAGCAGGAAATCAGAAAATGATTTCAGGATCAAGATCTGGATGGGTGCTGAGTTGAGGGATATCTAATCAAGAACATTTTTGCTGATTGGTGAAAGTATATATTGGAATGTTTTTTTTCTCTCTCAAAGTCTCCCCCTTCTGAACAAGATGCACAGAGATGATGACATGCTTCAAGAATATTGTGTGAAGCAAACTGAATAGTGAGTACAGTGGCTGCATGATTGCCATGACAATTTCTGAAATACTGTAACACATTGTATTGGTATAGTTTGAATCTGATCACTGATCACTCAACAAACTCAAAATTGTGACCAGAGTAGGTAACACCAGGACCTCAGGAAATACTAAGGACAAAGATATGTTATCCTTTCTCCTTTCTTTTCAAATCTGAAGAGCCAATTCAGCCTGATGTTTAACTGTTGTGATGATGGGGAAGGGAGATCAGGACCAGATGGTACAGGGCCAAAACCAAGGTCATCAACACCAAAGAAGCCAACAATTAAGGAATAAAAGCTGGCTCTTTCTATCTTCCATGTTCTTCTTTTATTGCAGAGTATAGGCAAACCAGTGCTTCAAATTGTGGGTACTGAGTGGAACATCTAACACTTTTTAAAGGGAAGTGGGGATGTCATTAAAAACCATTTTATGTCTAGGAAGAAGGGGGGGAAACTACTACATAAGCTCTCCCCCCCCCCCAGTAGCATTGAAAACCTTCAGCTATTTAAAGAATAAAGGATCAAGAAGAGAGAGCTCAAAATGCTGCTGTTCTAGTGGCTGACAAAAAGGAACTTAGATAAAATAGAAGGGAATGCTGTTGTTGTATAGAGTAGGGGAAAAGGTGGCATTCCCACTAGAAGGTCTTTGCTCAGCTTGGGAGATTCTAGAAAGTTCTGTGCAGACATAATAAAACTCACAGATATGACTCACAGAGACCATGAAGAATATTTTAGCCACAGTCTAGATTTTGAGGGTGACACGTTCTCTTTACAAAGTAAGATAGCCTGCTGAGAGCTGTCTAACCAAGGTGTAAGATATTGCCTGAACTTCAAGACTGTGACTTGAAGTACATTTTTTTCCTTGATGTTTTCCAGAGAAATGTCTCCAAGCAAAATTACTGCTTTTTACTTTCTGAAACTAAGCATACAAATTAAGCACACAAATAACTAAAATAAAGAGGAAACTTTTATTTCAAAGCTTTTACAACGGCATGCAAGAAGGTAACTCTTACTGTTGCATCTTTCTGGAAATATGCCAAGATCAGCCTCTAATATGAATAATATCTGTCCGAGATAAACAATGGGGGAAATCTATACTATCTTGCTTTAAAAGGCAATTTATTTTACTTTTATTTTTTGCACTGTTTCACTAAAAGTTATCTGGATTTCCATCCCCTAGAAGGCATGAGTCCGGTTGTTACCCAGGACTAAGGTCAAATAGATTTTTCACTTTTAATACAACAAACATGTTTATTTTCAGAAGAGATTCAACTAGTTAAGTGCTTACCAGATATCTTATTAGACTAAATTGCATTATTCCTTAATCACTTTTAAAACAAAGGTAAGTGTGCAGGGTTCACTCTTCAAATTTGGATATACTAAATTGAATGTACAAAATATGGGTAGCATCCAGTACAGGATGTCTACTGGCAGAACAACCATAGGATTTATTTCACATGATCAACAAAACACAAGACTATACCTTAGAAGAATCAGAACTTTTCATATATGGTTCAGCGCAGTGGGTAATGCTCCCTTGCAGAACTTTTTCTATTCTGGCCACTAGAAATATTTCAGGATGTGGACATGTTACTGAGAATATTCCCTAGAAACAAAATTTAGTTTATTAAAGCTAAAATAAAAGACTTGGTCTCTACACGGCAATGAGGTAAAACAATGATTTCTTTATTCTTACTTGTTTGGGATACTGTAACATGCTCTCTGGAGCAATATCTTGAATTCGATGCAAGCAGTCACTGCTGCCGTTCAAAAACTGCTGTGATGAATCAGGTAGCATGCGCCTCACTGTGCTATGATTCAAATCCACATGGAAGTCTGACGAAATCTTGCGATTATGTTTAATGTCGAACAGTGACAATGAGATGAAAAATGGCTCTACCTGGACATTTTAAAAAAGGCAATGAATATGGTTATCATGATAGCAATATTGTCCCCCTTAAAATGATCCATGTTGTGATTATTGCCACATAGGAAAAAGCTATTATAACCTATACATTCAGTAGTGTGTGGTATGCAATAACCTATATGCATTAGGATATAAAACCAAGAAACTTACCGGTATGCTAGTTCAATATGTATTTTGAGAGCTTATGGCCTTTAAAATTTATATTATGGCAAACAGTGACACACTACTACTTAAGAAATTATTCTGGTACATGTATTTAGTTAGTGATCAATCAATACTGATACAGCCTCACATAAATGTTGTCCTTTCTATTGTCTACACTTTTGGCAAGAATCAATTATTTTCCTTCTCTGTATTTGATCACAAAATTCTAATATGTACCTGCATGTACTACTACTACTACTACTACTACTACTACTACTACTACTACTACTACTACTACTACTACTACTACTGTTCAAGATGTATGTGAGGTTTTTTTCTTACCACATTCATGTATGAGAGATACTTTGAAATGTTTAGAAATTGGATCAATTCATGATTTGAACATACGTTTGTTGTTGGTCCTTCCTCATTTTCAGCCACGCAGCTTTGTAGATTGAAAGCTAAATCATTGCATTTCACAAGAATTTTCTTCCCAAACTTCTCTTCAAATGGCTTTACTTCCGGTTCAATACCAGAGAAGTCAAGTTTCTTTGAAAGAAACAGAAGCATTCAAACAGTTTATCACTTGATATGTACCTTAAAAAACAAAACTTTGTTCACTTGCCTCCCCACAACACTCACAAATCACACCACTAATCTAACCTGTGCATCTGGATCCAATGCAAAGAGTTTAACCCTGTTTTCACTTTTGAATTTGATTTCGGAATCTCTGGAACCCTGAAAAATAAAGAGATTACACTTTTAATTTGTATTGCTAATTATAAAAAAAACCAAATCTGCCCAACAGTGTTGTTTGCCTAGCCCCCATTTCATCAGTTAAGCTACAGGAGTAACATGAGGAACCTTGTCGAATGTCCAACTGAAATCAGGATACACTGCATCGACAGCTTTCCTCTCATCTACCAAGCCAATGATGCTGTTAAGCTTGGTATGCTTTTTAATTTTATTTTAAAAAAAAACTTCTGGGTCTTAGAAATCACGATATGCTTTTCTACATGCAGACAGACCAATTGTTTAACTGTTTATGCTACAAACAATTTCATACAAAGCAGGTAGATTTTTCAATACTACTTCCTCACTCATCTTGGGCAGCAGTCCCATCCCTTCTTCCTTTTCTCTACTATTTAAGGTTGAACATGGTTTTCCTTTTGGGAGAAGACACAGGCAAAGTAGGTATTCAGGAACTCAACTTTGACTCTGTCAACTTCAATCACAACAGACCTATCATTTCCTTGTTCTGCTTCAAGCATAAATGATCAGAGAGACCAAGACACAACCACTTCATTGTTTTTAATCTCTCTTGCAAGTTGGAGCTTACTTTGAGCTTTAGCCTTCTTAGCCTTCACTCTACAATTACTGGCAACTTGTTCATATTGATCCTTGGTGATTGCCCCTCCTTTTATTTCCTATACAGGCCTCCTTTTAAATCTTAGCTCATCTGAAGTCTCATGCAGCCACTCTTGTTTCTTTAGGTGCCTCCCAGTTTTCGTTTCCATACAAATTATCTGTGGTTGTGCCTTCCCCATATCATCCTCAAGAAACTCCCATTTATTGTGTACTTCCTTTTCCTGCAGTACTTGATTGTGAGATACCACCCAGTATTTTTAATGCCGACTGAATTCAGCTTTCCTGAAGTCCAAAGTGTCCCTTACACTATTCTGAACTTTCTCTTTTCCCAGTAAAACAAATACCATGCGGGCACATTCACTTCCATCCTAAATCCATCCTATTTCTCTCTCATTGACCAGTTCTTCCCTATTAGCTTAGACCAGATGTAGGACAGCAGATACTCTAGAGGACAAAGTGGTCAGGAATTTGTGAAGCCTTCCAGTCCTAGCACAGTTGGATTTCTAATAGACACCAGGAAAGTCTGGAGTTTCCCATTATTCCAATATTTCTTTTCACTGAATGTTGATTTGATCTGAGAGGACACAGAATTTTCTACTATTATTTAAAATTAATCAAGTGACTGAAGTACCTCGTGGCACAGTGCTTAAACTGTACTGCTGTACTGCAGCCAAAACTAGGCTCACGACCCAGGGTTAAATCCAGAGTATCTGGCTCAAGGTTCACTCAGCCTTCCAGCCTTCCGAGGTTGGTAAAATGAGTATCCAGCTTACTGGGGAGAGGGGGGATGCTACACAATCAACTTGCAAACTGCCAGAGAATGCTTAAAGCACTATGGGGCAGTATATAAGCAACATACTTTATTTTTGCTTTTTCTAAACATTGTTAGAAAAAAATTTTAAATCTTTGGTTAGCTTCCCCTTTCCATTTCACCATTCAGCAATTCTATTCTATTTGGGGTTCTCACTCTCATCCACATATATCTCTGATCCAAATCTCCCTCCACACGCCTCATCTTCTCTTCCCCCCTTGTTCTTTTTTTTTTGTTACCCTTTTCAATTCTCACCTTTTTTAAATAAAAGAAAATCCCCTTTCATCCCCAAAGCTACTGTGAGAAAGAGTGCTTTTGAGTCAGTACTTTTGAAGACACAGTTCCAGAGCTCCTGCAACTCTGAGGGAATGTACATTTCCTTAACGTAAATACTGAAAGAGTGAAGCACAGCTGGAGTTCTAGAAGTTGAAAGCTAAAAGTTGAAAATAAATCATGAACCAGCTGGAGAGATGAAAAACAAGCTTCAGGGACGTTGGCTGTTCTTATAACAATGGAATTTTAATATGAGTCAGTGTAAGTGATGAGGAAGTAAGTGTACAAAGGTTGGGATCATAGTTGAAGCATAAAATATGGCAAACATTTCATTTGCCTGTATATTTAGTTCTGTACACTTCTCTAGGAATAGAATCTAATTTTGGAACTGCTGCATATTACTTATTTTTGTACTCAAACACAAGTTGCTTGACCGACATATATCCTGACTAGAATTATTTTGGTTCAAAACAGAGACAAAAAAAAAGAGAGTAAGACATCGACAAGGTAAGCCTTTAGCATTACAAGGGTTGTGCATGGCTATGAAAAAAAAGATGAGAACATATTTTAAGCTGCAAATTAAACAGAGAGCCGAACAGAAAGCCTGTGAAAACACATAGCTCATAAAAATACCCTTCACAGAAAAAACAACATAACAATCGAGCATCAGGAATCAGGCTCTAGTTTATAAAGAATTCAGGTAATTTCCAGAGAGGTTCTCTGGACATAAAAAATTAAGCTGATTGTAAACAGAAATAGAAAGCATGCAGCTCTTGAATGCAAGAAAAACAGTACAGTACACACCAAACAAAACCAAATCAAATGAAAAAACCACAGATGCTGAAATAGCCTTCAAGAGTTTACAGACACAGGAAGCAGCATTTGCAGCACCAAGTTTAGATATAATAAGCAGGTGTTCAGACGCTCCAAGAGCCGTCAAATCCCAATGGGTGTCTACACACCTAAACATTTCCTGTTTTGCAGTAGCTGCAAGCATGTACATAAAACATTCACGTTTTAGGTGCTTATATCTACCTTTATGAATTAATAACATGCATTCCAATACATTTGAAAAGGAAATCTTTTCAAAAACAAGCATTATTTTATAATGTTTTATTACAGCATGCTGTCAGAAGTGAGCAACCTATGGTCTTCCACATATTGAGCTTCAATCATCCCTAGATCTCCTATTCCTGAGACTAGCTGGAAGACTTCACACTACAGATATGAGCAGAACAGTTCGTTATATACTATGCAAAACATGCAGAAAGCACTCTTATTTTATTTCTGCATGTAGTGATCAGCAAGGGGTTCAAAATAAGCTGCAACTTAAATAAAATTATGTTTTAAACGGGTAGAGGAATCACCTAATTCGCTCCCAATCACAGAAGTGACATGGGAGATTGTATACCTCAAGGCTACCCAAGACAATGAAGGGTGGTGCTCGCTTCCCATTTATTAATTCATTCCTTATTTCACTATTTAGTTTGAATAATTATGTTCTGACTTTTCCCTGCATTTCAAGTGCTCAACACTACTTGAGGTTATTTATCTCTACTATGTGGAATGCTTATGCAAAAAAAAAAAAGTATAGGCCTTGTTACAAGAAATCTTGCAGCTTTGGGGTTGGCCCTTACTAAACTGAGGAATTTGGCAACAAGCAACTACTTTTATAGAAGGAACTTAATGGGCACACAATTCTACCAAAATAAAATAAAAAAACAAAATAAAAGATATGGCTCTGTTCCCAAAATATCTAACTGATGTAATCAAGCACAGTAGATAGCAACGCTTACTGTCTCGGTATTTCTCATAAAATCAAGGCCACAACAAACTTAACTAGGCAAACTCAGAATTATACGTATCTAGACTTTTTTTATAATAGCCAATTTTTCCTATTACAAAGAAAAAAAATTCAAATCAGTACTCCAAATGCTATATAAAAACAGCATACAATGTGAAGCAGCTAAACATGAAGGTATCTGTGCATGGTGTCTTTAACTGATGAGCTACATATTAAGTACTAGTAGATATAAGGTCTACACATGTATTAAATCTTTAAGTACCTCATCTTAATTAGCTAACCTAAAAATCAATGAACTACAACAAATAAAATAAATAAAACATTCTTTTCTACAAGAGCTTATTTAACTACTAAAGTATTCCATTATTAATTGCTAGAAATAGCATATCAATGCTATGTTCTCTTAAGGGATAAATCCACAAATTTCCATGGATTTGTCTACATTTTTCTAGCTGCCACCACTCAGGAGCCTCTGAATGTGCTCTGTGAAGCCAAGGGCTTGCCTTCTGGATTAGATGAACCACATACCCCTGCAAGGAGCAGAGTCTCCAGACAAGGAGCTTATAATAAATTGGTTTAATTCAAAGGAAAAGCAAAATGGCAGTAAGGTAAAAAAATTTAAGCTTTCAGGCTGCATTGCATGGTACAACACAAGGCATAAATGAAGCATAATTAATAGGATAAGAATACTGTTATTTATCTAACTATAATCTATCAGTCATGATTTTCCTCATGGCTGCACTACCCTTACATGAGAGTCAAAGAATGATCCAGTCCGTTCCATGATGGAGCCACCTGCCATCTCTCTGCTTGGAGAGATGTGTGCCCCACATCTTGCTCCTAAGCTCTTATCTTCCTTCTTTCCATCTCAGTCTCTCTCTTACTCCCATTTTACTCCTTACTTAAGCTCCTTATCTTTCCTTAAGGCTTTCCCCTCCCTCAATCTCAGGAGTGTATATTCTTTGGGAATCTGGCAATACAAAAGAGGGTCTTTGAAGTATGTTAAGGCTGGGTGCCTGGAGGAAGCCTCCTTCAACCATGAAGCAAGCTGGCTTTGCTAATTTACTCTTCAGATGCAGTGGTCACGGGGTGAACTAGCTCTACTCCCCTTTGATAGGGCAAATGATGAGCTCTTGCCATGATGCTGGTTCCTGATAACAAATCACATAACTTTTATGACAAAGCTATCTTGGTGTTGTCCCCCACCACCGCAACAGGGTGCACCAGAGTCCATTGCCTTACAGATAGATAGATAAAAATCATTATGAAAACAAAGAGATGGGGGGAATTATAGCTCCTCCCCCACATTTTAAGGAATGCTTTAATAGTTTCAAAAATATACTTGTCTGATAAGAATCCACCAAATGTGTAATTCTGGTATTAACGTTATGTACATAAATAATCACTATTCCTTCCTTAATTAGAATTAATTCTTGTAACTCAATCTAAAACAATCCAAACTTTAAAGGAAGAAAGAAAAAACACTGTACCTTGGCAATTTCAGGAAGATAACTATCTAAACTGGATGAGGAGGTATCCATCTTGCTTTGCTCATCATCTAGAAATGTAATAAAATATTAAACCAACAATCATGGAAGGCAAGAACTATTACCATAATATATAAAGGTATCATCTGTAACCTATTTTTTCAATTGTGTTTTGTGATGGGCACGCAGCTCAACCTCCTTTTTGTTATAATGTTCCCTGAATTTTCTATATAATAATTAGAAGCTGGTTTCTAAATTTTAACATACTTCTATCATATCAAAGAATCAAACAATGGGTAAATCCCTTCTTTCTTTTATAGTCTAGCCACCATTTCATGTTGAATTATACTCACAAATAGAACTGATTCCAGGTTCTGGGGGGTGCTGGCCAAAAAATATAATAGTGAGGGGGCTTCCTCCCCCCTAAACTGGTCACACAACATGAACAATTTAATATAATTTTTAAAATACAGACTTGCTAAGGTAATCTTGGTAGCAGCAAATAAGTGAACAATCCTTAGATACACAAACAAACAACGCCTCCTGTTACAGTGGTAAAATAAATACTTAGGATATGTCCATTTGCTGGATAAGATAGTATACTGATCCTAGACAATCTTTCTTTTTTAATCACCTTGCTCACATTTTGAGGGACTGGGTAGCACTGTGGCTCAGCAGCAGTTACTATAAACCAGGAAAACAGCCACAGTTGTTATGGACGTCCTACTGGGAGTGGGGAGAATAATATATGATATCCTTGTCCAGTGTTATCCATTTTGCTGAACGGTGATGATGAGGGGGCAAGAGGAAGATACATGGGGAGGGAAAAGAATGGTAGGTAGCAATTCTATGTGCATCTCTCTGGTCAGTCGAAAGGGGGATCAAGGGATAGGGATGCAGCCTGTACTGGATGGGATTACCCCCAAAATGAAAAAAGAGGCACACAGCTTAGGGGTGCTCCTGGACTCATCCTTGAGCCTATATGTGCAGGTCATAGGTGTGGCCAGGAGAGTATTTGCACAATTAAAACTAGTATGCCAGCTACGCTCATTTCTTGAGAAACCTGCTTTGGCCACTGATGGAAAGTCACAGGAAACTTCAATGGGGCCAAAATGAAGCAGCCAGATCGCTGGTGTTGATCTCCCTCAATCAAGGGCAGCCAAAGGCTGCTTTCTGCTTTCCTGTATCTCTTGGGGCAGATGCATGTTCACCCAGCCCAGGCAGTTTGGAAGGCAAGCGGCAGTGGAACTTAGGGAACTTTCCAAGATCAAGCACTATAATGAACCAAGCTCAGACTATGGGTCACCAACGTCTCCTGTGAACATACAGTACATATGTATTTATTGTGGGTGTTCTGTGCCATCAAGTCAGAAATGACTTAGATCCTAATAGGGCTTCCAACATACAGTGGAACCTTGACTTACGTCATTAATCTGTTCCAGTGGTCTAGACTTAAGTCAAACATGACTTAAGTCAAACGAACGTTTGCCATAGAAAGTAATGGGAAAGCGGATTAATCCGTTCCAGATGAGGAAAAAGACCCCCGAAAACAGCAATTTAACACAAATTTGACTGGGATAGGAGATTCCTTCTGGGGATGTAAATGAAATGTCTCTTCAAAGAGAGGAGGAGGCAGTGGAATTATAGTCCACAAATTATACGCCTCCACTTTTTAATGTTCATAGAAACAATGTCTAACATTTAAGTTTTACTGATTTTTAACTTGACGTTCCAAGTTCTGAACAACTCTATGCTTACCATTAGAGTCCCACAACTTTACAGCTCCCCAACTAAAACGCTTCCATTGCGGACCAGACTTCTGCAGCCAGATTTTTTTTACAAGACTGAGCCGACTGTCTAACCAGCGAGGCCAGCCCCGAGCTCCCGGCCCTTCTTCTCCTCCGGCAGCACCGGCGGCTTCGGTGAGGCCGAGGACCAGCTCCAGGTGCTCTGAGCTGGCCTCGCCGAAGCCGCCGCTGCTGGAGGAGGGGAAGAAGGCAGGAGCAGTTTGGAGGTGGCAGCCACAATGCTGGGTCGTGGCTGCTGCCCGATTCCGGTGCCTTGCGCCAGGGCTCCGAGATGTAAGTCAAAGCCTGCGACTCAAGTCAAACAGGCCCCTTCTTGCTGCAAGTTAAATATGATGCAAGTCAAGCAGTATGTAAGTCAAGGTTCCACTGTATCTGTGATGTTTAAGGAGTATTTTTACTAATGCAACATACCCCAGTGAATTTCTATGGCCAAGTGGGGATTCAAATCCTAATCTATTCTGTGTATGTCTAGGTAATAATTTTTAATTGCTGTTGTATATTTAATTTTTCTAACCTTGGAATTTATTATTTTAGTTCAAATTGTTTTAAGTATTTGAGAATACCAGGAGAAAGATGGCACAGAAATGAAACAAACAAGTAATAAATAAACAAAGTGCATTACGAGTATTTCCATAACTCAGGGAAATATTTTTCAGCATCTGAGAGCAACTCAAGAGTAAGTCCCCTTTCCCTCAAGGCAGCCTACCTAGGATTCTCTAAACAGCCTCTCCTGAAGATCTTAACATCTGGACAGGTTCATAAGACAAGAAGATCCTTAGCTAGCCAAGTCCAGAACTATTTATGGCTTTAAATCTCAAAACCAACACTGTGAACTGGGCCTGGAAAGTAACTTTGAAAGCAGCCCAATATAGGTGTCATATGTAGCTCAACAGAATAGTTCCTCCACACTGCACCAACTGAAACTCCTACACTGAGTTTGTTCCCATTTCTTTTGCTCCAATTGCATCACAGTGGCGGAAGGAAGGAAGGAAGGAAGGAAGGAAGGAAGGAAGGAAGGAAGGAAGGAAGGAAGGAAGAGGGAAACTTATTCACAGCTCCACGCAAATAGGCTCAGGTTCATCCTGGCTCAGCCTTGCTTCGCCATAAGCTCTATCACAGAAAAGGGGACAGCCAAGCCACTCAACACCAGTTGTCCAGTTAGTGGGCTTTGGGTTTTCTGGCTGAACAGGGAGAAAGACAGCCTGCTGCAGGTCAGAGTCCCAAGGGAAGAACGACATTGACATGAGTGTTGTCTTTACCTGGCTGGATTTGTCTGTTGAAAGGTGGTAAACAGAAAATTTGGCGTTCCGTTGGTCTTTGCCCCCACCCCGCACCCAGTCTTTCCATGCCCCTCCTTCATTTTTCCTTCCTTCTAACTCTGTTTTTTGCCGGTTGGCAAGCTGCAAAGTATCATCAGAAGGGGGGGAAAAATTCCACCTTCTTCATGTGGGTCCCTAACAATAGGGTCCCCTGGACAACTGCCCCATTTGCCCTTTGAATAAAGCAGTCCTTCTCACAAAGCTCTCACCACAAAACGTCTACATTTCACAGAACAAACAGCTTTTTAATTTGAAGGTCACTTTTTCATTCATATGATTCTTTGCTACCACTTTGAAAAAGAGAAAACAGATTATTTTTACACTATCAAATAAATAAATAAATAAATAAATAAATAAATAAATAAATAAATAAATAAATAAATTTTTAAAAAGTTATTTATACCCCACCCTTAACAGTATATCTTTTCAGATTAATGGCAGAGCAGGTGGGTGGCTTTTAATATGATGCAGAAAAATTCGGAACAGACCACTGCATCAACAGCAGTTAACAGCCTGCAATTGTTCAGGCATAGGATACACTTGAACACCATTCTACCAAGGACCGACAAGGAGAGAATATCAGCCCTTTAATGTACCACTTAAAGTTTCCCAGCAATGCCTGGGGCACCTGTGTTGGAATTGTTATGCAAGACCAAATGCATCACTCATTTGATCAGAGTAGCTTTTTTGCTAGATGGTTGTGGTATATAAATCAAATAAATAAATCAAATAAATAAATCATTTCCCCTTTCCTTTATAAGATAAAGCTGTTTAGATTACCATTTCTTTTGCCGACATAATTAGGCAATCAATGTTTCAATGAAAGAGGTACCCTTTCACTTAGCCTCAAGAACAGTGAAAGAAAAGCAACCTCACTATCACACAAGAGTCTCTTTGGTAGACAAAATCTCGTGAATGTTCATTTTAGTGAATTATCTGGCTCAAGTGGATAGTGAAATAGTGCATTTACCATCATGGGAGTCTCCATTTCTTTTTTCTTGCATTGCAGCTTCAAAGTTTAATTGGAGAATTTTGTTAAGAGTTGCAATCCACTCCTCCATTTCTACTTCACTGTCTGCTGCAAGAAGATAGCTACTCTTGTCTTGCATCTTGAGCTCAAAGGCATAACGTCGGACCTTGTTGTTCTGCAACATAATAAAGGTTCTTAATCTACTACCTGCAGAGTTTTAAACACTTTTTAAAATACAAATGTTTTAAAACATCTCTCTCTTAATTTCATTCACACAATTATTTCACATGGCAATAACTCTTGGTGATGTCCTATCTTAAGTATGGCTGAGGATAAATAAAAATTCAGAACAAGACCTGCATTAGCACTATGGGAAAGAAACCACATGGATGCAACAAATTAAACTAAATGGAAAGACAAATTTATGCTTAAGACTCTTCTCTAGATGAGATCTATCTTTTTTTTAAAAAATACTCCATCGAGCAGATGAATTTCATGGGCAATTAAAGTATTTAATTAGAAACTTAAGAATCTGAGTTTTAATACTCCTTGTGGTTAAGAAAATTCTGACAATGTGAGCATCCTATTTGTACAATCCCTGGTTACAATAGTTGTAACAGTAGGCCATTTTCCGAGCTAGTTATGTCCATACACCCACACAAACAGTTGGCTGGGTGTATGGACATAACTCCGAACCAAGATGGAGCTGACTGATCCACAGACATGGCAGCAGAAGCTCTCAGATGGCTAGAACTGTGTAGTGTACTACTGCTACAATGGACGTTTTCTTCCAAAGAAAAATGTGACTAAACTTCTAAGTTTATTTACAGTCAGTGTCCTTGCATCCGTGTCTCCAAAATTTTGACCATGGCCAATGGCTCACCACAGAGTAGTTTCCAAACATGCTAACATAAGACCTGTTCCTTATTCATACAGTGCTCGTCTGGAGAAGTGTTCCATCACAAGGGAAAACACCTCCACACCCCAGAGTGGGAAAGACGCAAAACAAAATGGAGTTTAAAAATATCAGAACAAGCAACGTATCAATTATATGTAAAGTGAAGGGAGAACAGCAGAAGTTTTGATAGTTTGTCCAAGATATCATAATAGTGTCTTCCTGTGGATCATAATAAAGATATGGAAGATTTACAAGGCTGTAATGGGAGCCAAGCATATTCTAGTCTGGGGGGGGAAGGAAGGTTGTTTGATTAAGAATATATTCCTGTCCCCCTTCTGAACCTATGGCAAGTTGGACGCACATGGTTCTCGGAGTGTGCAGACCATTTATATCTAGCATCTAGTTCACTTTTAAAAGTGCTATTCTGTAGTTAACAGAAGACAGGGCTTGTTCCAATCGTGGATATATTATGAAGAACATGTTGCTGCTCTTCATAAAACACAGAAACTGCCAAATAGCAGCTGCTCTAAGTTCAAGCTACAGATGTCTGTACATTTGTCAAATGGAGTACAGCAGCACAGCCAACTACTCTGAGTGGATATTCAGTAAAATAATATATGAAATAATAATTTTAAAAAAACCAAGGGACACCCAACTAACTAAGCAGGGACTTGAGTGGACAAGGAAAAGCTCCTCTTCTTTCTTTGGTGCAAGTTAAAATAAATCTATTACAGAGGTACCTTGTCTAAAGGAATTAATTTGTTCCAAATGAAATTCTCTTAAGCCAATTTTCCTTTATACTATGGTAAAGTAGGAACTACAAAAACAATTTTAAAAGGATTAATTTTCACAGAGTTAAAGCCCAGGGAAGCCATTGGAGTGGTAACCACTTTCCTCCCTTCCCTTTCCAAGAGGAAGAGCAAAAAGCAATTGATCTACTGCTGCTCTAGTTTTCCTGTGCTATCATACTGCTTTTAAATATTTTAATGTTCGTTTGTTTGTTTGCATCATCTTGCCACACTGCTTCAGGGACATTGTAAACAGTTCTGGAAATATATCCTAGTTTTAAAAAAATCAATAGTAGTAGTAGTACTTTGTTTTACACATGAACATGGCTATTGAAGCAAATCTGACAAATTTGTAAATTAAAAGACAACAAAATGCAAGCAAAAAGACATAGCTGCAATGCAGTTTATACTATGAAATGTAATAACAGCTCCCACATATCTAAGAACTCATTCACTTCCACATTTGAAACACTCAAGAAATCCATAATGTTTTTGAGTAGGCTACATACTTAACAGGAAAAAAGCAAACAGCTCCCCTTTTGGGTTTTACTGCTGGCAAGATTTCAGCTCAGAGCATACATTCAGTTTTTTTTTCAAACTTAAAAAAAAAGATAATGATGAAAAGTTAACATGGTAAAGGTCAAGTGAAAACATTTAGGAGTACTGCTATAAATGTGATCTGGCTTCCACAACTGAAATCCCACACAAGAAGTTATGCAAAACATTTTACAGCCATATTGCAGTACTATTTATGCTTCTACTAGACCTTTAAGCGTTTTAAAATTTCTTCTAGGGCTACCCCTCCACCATTAATTTACATATGTATAAGCCTAAAGCACCAGGAATTCAGAAGGAGAAATCAAGAGTTTAAAGTGCAATCCAATATGTGCTACTAGTGAACACACCTAGTGAGTTTTACTAATTTTTGCCCAACTTCCAAATGAAATACATTTTTTTTTTGCATTTGCCTCCCCAGACCCGCTTCAGCCACAGGAACCATGGTCTTGAGAGAGCCAAATGGAGGGAGGAAGGGGGTTGGGTGGGCAGAGACTAGCACTATCCCACGTCCCTGGAAGATTTCACCTTTGGGGGAAAGGAGTAAAAATCCAAGGCAGAATGTGGGTTTGTGAAGAGCCCGGTGGGTTTCTGAAAATCTCCCACTTGACTGTCTGCTCCCATCTCCCACTACCACCACCATCACGAGAAGGCAGGTAGGGAGACTTGCTAGATGTGTGCATTGCACCGGGAGGAGCAGCTTTTTCAGCTAGAATTGGGGCATGCCTTTCTTTCTATAGAGAAATGCAGGGAATGATCTCCCAGCTCTCTTGGGAAGGAAGAAGGGAAAAAATGAACAATCCAGATGCTTTAGTATTGAAGAGAGACAGCTGAAATTTCTGTCGTGCTCCACCTTTCTCCTCTGCCCTCATCTATTGCGTGGAGCTCCATCTTGACACCTCTGGCTTGGGTGAGCAGGAAATGATGGAGACAAAAGAGGTGGCTTAAAAAGGAAAGTGACAGGAAAAAGAAAAATGCCAAGGACTGTGACATGTTTGGAAAACCCCTCTAGTTAAATTCATAACAGGTCCAGGGCTTGCTCCCTTTGAGATCTGGATTTAAAGGAGAGGCCTGCAAGGTTGTCTTTTTCCAGCCGATCTGAGAATGGCAAAGCATGCTGCCATGTTCTTGTTCTTATGTCCTGTCAAGTTGCTTCTGGCCTCTTAGGTCATTCCTCCCAAACGGTTCTGTCATTGGCAACCTTGCCCAGACCTTGCAAGCAAGAGCTCAAGGCTCCTTTTATAGATTTAACCTGGTTCCTCTTGGGTCTTTCTCTCTCCCTACCGCCTTCTGCTTTTCCTGGCATAATTCTTGACAAATTTACCCCAATGCTGGGCAAAAGGACAGAGCCGAAGAGTTTGCTGCTGGTTCCACTTCTGTATCTCAATGTGAAACATGAGATGTTTGTCAACCCAAGGGTCACTGTATTTCAATCTATGTTTAGTCCAGGGAGATTGACTTGGGCTGCTCCACTTAAAACATCCGGCCTAAATGGGATTCTCGGCACCCACAAGTGAGGTGGTCTAGAGGGGATTTCTCTTCTCTCCAAATAAAAGATGGAAGTCATTTAAGGTGCCTGCAGACGTTCTCAGAACAGAAGGGAAAGCTGTTCTGGCTGGTAGATAGCTCATCATGCCAGTAACTGGGGAGGGGTCAAGGTCCACTGTAGTTCTTTTGTTGTTCAGTGGTTTGGAGGGTTTACATAGGATTTGGGAACACAAGTCTCTGTCATCTCTACTGAGGAGCCTCAAGCTGTAATTTCCATATTAAGCAAATAAATGAGCCTAGGCAATATAAAACACCCCTATCCCCCTTACTATTGCTGACTTTACATGCAATAAAGTCTCTTCTGACTCATGGTGACCCTACTGATGAGAGTGGATGAAAGAGACCCCAGAGACCCAGCCTCAACTGTAGGCCGTAGAACCCATTGTTAAATCAGCACCACCAACAACATAAATCTGGGTTACAGGAACCCTGTTGAAAAGGAAGACCAGTGCCTCCCAGAGTTAGGCTAAGCCAGACACCGATGTGATCCAAAGCGCATGAGGTCTCATTCCCTTCATGGCCGGCCAGCTGCAGTGGCAGGAACTGGGGTTGGAAGACGCAGAGCCAAGGAAAATCTTTGGGTCATCCTGGGCCAGGGATGGTGGCCTCTCATCTTGGCCTCTTTCGAAAAGCACCCCTAGAGAAGGATCTAGGGAGGAGGCCAGCTCTCTCATCTGTTCTGGAAAGCTTCTGGAGTACTGTCTCTAGTGCAGGGTGGTCCACTTTGAAGAGGAGATGGAATTGATCCAGAGAAAACCAAAAGGGGTTATACTTTATATACTGGCACCAAGTACGGACAAACTATATGCAGAGATCCCCATTGGGAAATAATAACCACAAGACACATGGAAATAAAATACATTTCACTGTGATGGGAAAGGTGACCTGTGCCTTTTGCTTGTGGAGTCTTCTGGCCACCTGCTGCTTCCTGGGTAGGTGAGATCCTCCAACAAGATGTTGGATTAAAAGGCTGAGTATTTTACTTTTAGAACCCTAATTCCTTTAACATTAACGCTGGGTACAGATTTTTAAGAAGAGGTTATGATTAGGAACCACTGAATTGACTGGATTTCCTTGTAATGCCACCCTCCTCTTGTCCTGCTGGTGGGATGGAGGGTGGGGGGTGTAAAGGGAAATCCCCTCAGTTCACGCAGGCATCTGGAGACTGACCAGCAGCTGAGCAAGGCATTTTCCGTGGACTGGTGGTTGCAAAAATTTCCAGTTTTTCACATCAAAACAAAAGCACAAAACCAATGTACTCTCAACAAATCTAGATAAGTTATGCTACTACTTCAGAATTCTTCTGAAAACAGGATGTAATTTAGACTACTGTAATTGCCCAAATCAAAAATATAGTTTACAGTGCCATCCTATCTATGTTTACTCAGAAGAAAAGTGCACTGTCTTCAACAGGGAAAATATTCACTAGTATGTATGAAAACACAATATATGGAAATAAATGGATTTATGCTACTGTCCTTCAATAATATCAAAAAACAAAATGGATAAGCAGATTTCACAGCAATGTATTCAATAGTATCTTCTTCTGATTACCTGGACAACTCCCATGCAGGAATCCAAAAATATAGACCCTTTCGGTTCTTTTGATATCTTCTCGTCTTTGTAGAAATTGAGATTGTATGATCCATCTCCAAGTTGGAGCAGATGAAAGAATCTTCTTTTGAATGACTAGTTATGAAAAAAGAACCACCTTAAAACATTAAACACACACAGAGATACACTAGATTTCCATATACAGTGGACCCTCATATAACAAACGGTTTGTATAACATAAAATCTGTACAACATAAAAAACTCTGGAGATAGGGGAAACTTGCTCAACAGAATTGCCTGTGGGGCGAATCTGTACAACATAAAAATAGTCACGATTTGGGATTACTGTTTTCAATGCATTCCTATGGGGAAATTTGTTTAAAGGAAAATGTGCTTAACAGAATTTCATTTTGAACAAATTAATTCCTTTATACAAGGAACCACTGTATCAGGATCTAATGAGTCATTAAAGAACATGCAACCATCTGAAGGCTTTCATGAGGGTTTCTCATTAAGGCAAAGACAAGGAAGAGGCCTTTTTTATTGATGACCCCTCACCCCCATCTCTGGAACTGGTTACGAGCAGATATACAACAGGCTCCTGCACTTCTTATGTTCTGGAAATAGTAGAAAACAGAACTATTCAAAGCTGAGCTTCCCGGATGCTGTTAATATTAATGTTTTCCCCTCTTTTTTGTTCTCTCTCTCTCTCTCTCTCTCTCTCTCTCTCTCTCTCTCTCTCTCTCTCTCTCTCTCTCTCTCTCTCTCTTGCTCGCTCTGCATGGTTTTAAAAATCACCATATTGCTATATATCTTCTTTGTGGATTGGACCTTCGCTGTGGCCATGGGAAATTCAAAAAACTGCTCTTTGAACCTTGCTTTCCCAAAGGAGAGCACCCCTGCTCTTCTATCCTTGCTTTCCTTAGCACCCTTTCCCGAAGGTGAATTTCAAAAACCTATTCTTCTCCAAAGGGTAGCATGGGGTGCTACACTTCAGAAAAAACGAGGATCAAAGAGCAGAGGTGCTGCCTTTCACGAAAGAGAGGATCAAAGAGCAGGCTTTTGAATTTCCCGTGGCCACAGCACCCCATGCTACCCTTTGGGAAAGCAAGGACCAAAGAGCAGGGGTGCTACCCTTTGGGAAAGTAGGGATCAAAAAGCAGGCTTTTGAATTCCACCCAGCCACAGCAAGGGTGTGGCTCACTGTGGCCACAGGAAATTCAAAAACCTGCTCTTCAATCCTCGCTTTCCTGAAGGGTAGCACCTCATCCGCCTCTGCGCTCTGGGCAGAGAGGCAGATGGGGTGCCACGCCGTCAGGAAAGTCAGGAGGCAGTGACGGTGGCTTGTGGGTTCATTTGTAGCCCCTGTTTACTCTCAAGCCATGCCAATCTGAGCATCCCAAAAGCAGCGTGGCTGGAGAGTAAATTGGGGGGTGGCTATGAAGGAGCCCACAATCTGCTGCCTCCCCACCTGGCTCTCTGCAAGGAGCTATTTCAAGACCACCAAAATGGCTCCGTGCACAGAGTGGCATGGTTGGATAAAGTGGGGCCAGGAAGGAGCCCACAGACCTCTGCGTCTTCTTCGCCTGGCTCTCTGCACGGGGCACAGTGGCTTGTTCCTAGCAGAATGGGAAGTGCCGTGGCTGTGAGGGGGCGATGCCACATGCCCACAGAAAGGGCTCCATGTGCCACCGATGGCACCCATGCCATAGATTCGCCAACATTGAAATTCAAAAGCCTGCTCTTTGATCCTTGCTTTCCCAAAGGGTAAGCAAAAGAGGCATTCTTGAGGCATAATCTTGAGGCATTCTCTGGATAACAGCTGCAACACTACAGCACAGAGCACTGCACATTTAGAAACACTACTGTAACATAGGGCATTTATACATGACCCCTAAGCTGCACTGCAAATGGCTCCCAGCTCCGGAGCTTAGAAATGTTTCCCCACCAGCTCCGGAGTTTGCAGACAATTAAGTGCGACCCCGCCCACTTTAGCGCGACCCAGCGCACCTTTCATGTACTTGCTCTCAGCAGATGAAAATTCCTTGATGCAGATAAGAGTGCCGGGCTCTCCTCGCTTGTCTGTTGTTGTTTTTGCCCCCCGCCCCTTTAAGAGCCCCTTGAGAAGGAACCAGGAATTAACGGGGCTCGTGGCAACTTCGACCGGCACCGGCAGGTTAGTAAAGGCTTCTTTTGTCCTTTTTTCCCTCCCTCCCCTCACGCCGACAGGAGCAGGAAGTGCTGAGGGGTGGGGACGCAGGAACAAAAACGAACACCCAAGATCTCTGGTCCGAATTTAAGGGACCAGCGGATCTTAGGGGTCGTGTGAAAAGGCCCATATTTTCACTCATAAAGTGCTACTGTGAGCAGTGCTGCCATTCCCTCAGGGTTAACATACCCGCATTGTAACACTGATGGCACTGTTCATGTTGCCCTTGTACAGCCATCCTTGTTTTGTTATTCCACCCTTCTGTGATCCTAGAGATGCAGCATCCTATTGTTTAAAAAGAAAAAAAAGACCAAAATGAAATAAGGCAATGGGTTCTTTATCATGAGAAGTTCTATATGTTCTGATTAGGCATTCTTCTAAATATATAAATAAATGCTCAAAACTGGAATGAAAAGGCAAAGGCACAAAAATACAGTACTGTATTGTATGTGTCCATATCTGCATAATTTAGGTCCATTAAAAAGCTTTCTTGTACCTCCAGATGGCTGCTTCACTTGCCTCAGTATTATAAACTCCACACCAATCAACAGCAGCTCTGTAGTTAGCAACTCTTTTGAAGTCCTATCTGGAGATGGGGGAGATTCAAACTGACTCCTTCTATATGCAAACCATGTGGTCTACCTCTGAGCCACATAAAGGAATAAATCCCTTTTCATATTCTTTGGATTCAGCCAGAATTCCTAAAAGAGAAGTGCAAACAGCTCCCCATTTCTTATGCACAGTTCCCTAATTAATCTTTAGCAGCAGAAGGGGGTGGACAAAGGTGTGGGGACTGAAGATCAGGAGCTGCCCAATCTGTTCAAATATGCTCGAAGAATTCAGGAACCAAGTATTTTAAGAACATTTTGCTAGCCCTTTTAAAAAATCAGCTGGCTCAAAATTTATTGGGAATAAAAAAGACCTAACCAGACAAATGGGGAAGGTGAAGGAAGAGCCCAAAGGACTAGTCATGGGAATCTATTCTAGCATCGCTAAATGTCAGCTGAGTTCAAAATTTCTTCTGAGTCCTAGTAGAATAGGACTCTATTTGTAACTGTGAGTGGTATTCTGGTGATGTACTAAGCTGGACAGGATGTTTTGGACAGTGGAAACAGCCACCCCAAAGTATTTTCTAATTTTTAAAAAATAAACTACTGAGCTTAGCACTAGCTTACTATATTGCTACACTGATATACTTTTTTACCCATAGATAATCCCTGCAGAGACCAAAAAGAAAGATACAAATATGAAACAGAAGCAACTCTTGACACACTACAGCATACTTCTATGTTTCTCTGTTATGTGTGTTTGTACATTATGAAGAATTTTGGAAAACACACTGTTTTCCCTAGCACCGTACAACCCTTTAAACAGCCCACTAGCTTTACAATGAACCATAAAAACTAGATCAGGGATCAGCAGAGAAGATGATGAAAGCAAAGGGGCCTGTTATGTGAATCTGTCCATATCAGATTGAAGTGTTAGTGTAGATACTGGCACCTAAATAATCTGAAATTTTATTAGGATCATCTAATCTGAAGTGTAAAATAGGCCCTGAATAAACTGCAGCAGGATAGTCGCTGTAGTGTCACTGTACTTTGCCCCCAGCCCTTTCATAGGCCATTGACAAGCATCACTTCTAATTTTTCTCTTTCACTGCCACCAACTAGCTTCTCTAGTAAATTAATGCTTTCAGACTGATTTTAAATTCAATACAGATAAAAGGAGTTTATTTATTACAAAATAGAGTCAAACTCATAAAAGGTAATGTGTTTAGGTACAAACAAAAAGGAAAAATAATAGCTCAAGCTCACAAAAGTTTGATTACTGACAAAGCTGAACACATGCACACCCTGTTCTTAAGTTTACAGATGCTTTAGTTTTCCTCAAAGAAGTTTTAAAATCCTATCTCTTCTCTCTCTAGTGAGTATAAATCTCACAGTCAGACCCTATCTATCTTTACTCAGTGAGTGTAGGTCTCTATCTGACCTGCTCTCAGACAGTGTAAGTCTTCCCCATCTATCACTGTCTTAGTAAATACAAGTCTTTCTGTCAGTCCCTTTTCTGACTAATTCAGTGCTGGGCTGAGCCTTAAAAACCATTCCAGCTCCTCCCCCAAACTTTCCCATTGCTCAACAAACAAATCTAATAAATTATTCAACAACACCAAGGGATAAATGCCACAGTCACATCTTCAAGCTCTCTACTAAGCAATTTTTATGTGTGAGAACACACAGTGTACATAATTACAAATACAGTAAAAGATAATCACATGCGGTAAGAAGAGAAGACTTCTCCCAATATCTGACACAATATTTAATGAGAAAACTGTAGTTAACACTTCAGACATAGGTGGACAAAAGAACACTTCAAAACCTAGAAGATACAAATATTCCTCTATTTATGGTTACAACCTGTATGCTGGCTTTTTCCAATAGTGCGTAAAATATGTTATGAGAATCAAATTCTTATTATGAAGTTTAAATGTACTTCAGCCCACAGCATCTGTTAAATCAATAGAAAGCAAAGGTCTAATCCTCTAGCCATTTTAAAACAGAAAGTCACTTCCTACTTCCTGCTGTTGAGATCATTTCACCAACCACACTGTGCACAAAGCATGTTTTCTTTTTTGTTTTCTTTTTCTAAATCCAGCCAAAATTACTAACTGCTGATAAGCAGGCATATTCACTGTGCCAAACACAACAATGAACCTATATATTCCTGTTAGCAAATGATCTTTTCAATATGTCACACATACAAAGACTTAATTACACTTCCTCCAGTTCTGGCTCAAAATGAGAGAGGCAGGGCTGTTGAATGAATGTTGAGGATACCATGAAATATTGTTATCCTGTTGAGTCGCAGAACAAATATGCCTATTAAACTCAAACTCATGTTCTGGCAGAGATTTCACACACATTAGCTTTCAACCTGTTTTTTCTCATTCAAATCTATACATTAAGACATACAGAAACAGGGAAACATCACCATTCCACATTATAGTCCTAAAGGAATTATCAAGCTATGCACTGGACATTTTAAAAAGTACAATGGCATGATAATATAAGCATGTAAAACTTAATCAAGTGATATATATATAATGAATATAGTGATATTCGTTATAGACAGCATCTTACACCTGAAGGCAGGGACAACTGATATAAGTCACAGTGGGAAAAGCCCATATTAACTGCACGTACTGTACAATGCACAGCCAACCTGAGCCCATGTTCAACATTAAGATTTCTCGACAAAATCCCAACACTATGCTTGAAAGACTAAGTATTTCCCTGCCCCATATGTGTAGAACTGGTCAATATTTCTCATGGTGAGCAAATCTGGTAGCCTGTTTGAGAACAATTCCATATCCCGATTAAAGCTTCTATATCTGAAAAAAACAATTGAAACTAATATAATTCATTAACCAAGTCAATTGTCTTTAGATACAGGTGAAACACAAAAATTAAAATATCGTGTAAATGTTCATTTATTTCAGCAAGTCATCTCAAAGTGTGAAACTTCATAGGTAGACTCATTACATGCAAAGTGAGATATGTCAAGCCTTACTTTGGTATAATTGTCATGATTCTGGCATACAGCTTATGAAAACCCCAAATTCACAATCTCAGAAAATTAGAAGTGTGAAAAGGTTCAATATTCTAGGCTCAAAGTGTCCCATTCTAATCAGCTAATGAATCCATAACACCCGCAAAGGGTTCCTGAGCCTTTAATGGTCTCTCAGGCTGGTTCAGTAGGAATCACAGTTATGGGAAAGACTGCTGACCTGACAATTGTGCAGAAAACCATCATTTGACACCCTCCCTAAAGAGGGAAAGCCCCAAAAGGTATCAAAAGAAGTGGGATGTTCCCAAAGTGCTGTATCAAAGCACATCAACAGAAAGTTATGTCAAAGGGAAATGTGTGGAAGAAAAAGGTGCACAAGCAGCAGGGATGACTGCAGCCTGGAGAGGATTCGTCAGGAAAAGGCTTTCACAACGGAGTCGACTGCTGAGACTGAAGTTAGTGCATCAAGAGCCACCACACAGAGACGGATCCTGGACACGGGCTTCAAATGTCATATTCCTCTTGCCAAGCCACTCCTGAACACTGTTGATCAGTGGTCCAAAGTCCTCTTTTCTGATGAGAGCAACTTTGGCATCTCATTTGGGAACCAAGGACCCAAAGTCTGGAAGAAGAATGGAGAGGCACACAATTCACGATGCTTGAAGTCCAGTGTGAGGTTTCCATAGTCTGTGCTGATTTGGGGAGCCATGTCATCTGCTGGTGTTGGTCCACTGTGCATTGTTAAATCCAGGGTCAACACAGCCGTCTACCAGGAGATTTTGGAGCACTTCATGCTTCCTTCGGCAGATGAGCTTTATGGGGATGGTGACTTCATTTTCCAGCAAGACTTGGAACCTGCTCATGCTGCCAAAAGTACCAAAACCTGGCTCAATGACCATGGGATTACTGTCCTTGATTGGCCAGCAAACACACCTGTCCTGAACCCCACAGAGAATCTATGGATCATTGCCAAGAGAATGATGAGGGGCATGAGAGCAAACAATGCAACAGAGCTGAAGGCCGTTATTGAAGCATCCTGGTCTTCCATAACACCTCAGCTGTGCCACAGGCTGATAGCATCCATGCCACACCACATTCAGGCAGTAATTGATGCAAAAGGGGGGCAAACCAAGTACTGAGTAATATGCATGCTTATACTTTTCAGAGGTCCAATATTGTTCTATTTCCAATTCTCATGTTATTATTGATGTCAGGTAATATTCTAATTTTCTGAGATTGTGAATTTAAGGTTTTCATAAGCTGTGTGTCAGAATCATCAGAATTATACCAAAGTAAGATTTGACATATCTCGCTTTGCATGTAATGCATCTATCTCATATATTAGTTTCACCTTTTGAGTTGACTCAGTGAAATAAATGAACATTAGCACGATATTCTAATTTTTCAAGTTTCACCTGTATAATCAACTTTGCTATTCTTTTGCAAGATTACCTGAATGGATAACATAACGCAATAAGCAGACCTAACAAGCAGGAAGAAAATATTATATGCTCACCTCATCTTTATCTGCTTCTTCATCAACTTCATAAACATGAACTGGAAGTTTTTCTAATTTGGTCCCTTTGCTAAGAAAAATGGGAATATCACATTTTAAAAAGAACATTATTTTAGGATCATTAATGTCAGATAACACACAACAATTGCAACTTGAATTTATGGCAAAATGATGATATGGGAATTCTCCATGGAAGTTGATGGTCAACGGGAAATGATAGGCTGCTGTGATTACAGAGATAATATGAGTCCATTTTCATTCATGTAACAAAAATGTTTCTTACCTCAAACATTCCTGAATTAGAATGAATCCCAAGTAACATAATGTTAATTTTGCATTTCTACTGTAGAAGTGAACGCATAACTCCATCATTTAAAACTAAAATTCCTTACAACTCATTTATTGCTCACTACAATTTTGGCATTTTTTAGGTAAACGGTATTTAGGGGTGGTTTTATACTCCCTCCTTCTGGCGGCATGCTAGGCTCATGAAGCTTGCCCTAAGCTGCAGACACCAGTGCACATAACTTCATCAGCTAGACGAACCCTGGGTTTTCCTAGCTGGCCCTTAACCTGGATGGTAAAATGCAAACTCCTGGATTCTAGGGTCTGCAGCCAGGCATTCCAACCCACTGAGCTATAACAGCTTTTATATGCAGGCCACCACCCAACATAAATTAGGCAATCAAGCTTCCTTAACTTTGGAGAAATCACAGGGATCAGCACTCAGAATGCAACTGATGAGCCCCACCCTGGGAAAACCTCATCTTGATCAAAGTATTTCTCCTAACACTACTTGTCTTTAATATACCTATAAAGGTACAACATATGATTGTGACTATCTCATAACTCTTAACGTTTTAGAAACCATGGCCCATACTCCCAGCCAAAGGTGGTTGTTTTATATGCAGGTTGCAGACCTGCAGTAGAATTGTAGGCTACATGGGGAGTGTGCCTCTCACTGATAGAATACAAAGGCTGTTTTTCTTAATGTAAGTTTGCTATTAATTGTAATTATTTAAAAATGCAACATATTTTTAATAAAACAGCTTCCAAACATCTTTGGTGCAAATGTGCAGATCTTCAACTGCCATATAAGCATGACAAAGACACGTCTGTGAAGATTGTCAGTCATCCCAGTGAGTTTATCTGGAAGTTGAGTCATGGCAACTGGACTTCTTTTTCTTGAGAGACTGAAACATTTCGCTGCTCATCCAGTTTCATCAGACTGATGGAGCTGTTTGGATGAGCAGCAAAACGTGTCAATCTCTCAAGAAAAAGAAGTCCAGTTGCAAGATGTAGAGGAAGCATAGATTATGGCATTCAAAGCACCTTTCAGATTAGGTATTATGTGCTCACAAAAAAACCTTTTTTAATGTGTAAGGAGCTTATTAATGTTTTAAAATCATACTTACTTAGGCAGCTGCCGAAATTCTCCTGAGTAATCTTCAAATTTGTAGTTTACAATATGCCAGTCTGAGTTGTACGTCTTAATGCACTTTGAATAAGGAAAAAACATAAGTTAACTGAAAAGCTTTATATAACAATGAGATTTTCTTTGAAGTGCAAGGCATTATTTGAGAAAAACAGTTGTCTTTAAAACTGTGCCTGTTAAATTAGCACACTTTTGTAGGATATTTTCAATATAAGTGAAAAGTGTTTTAATCATTAAAAGGTTATTAACAGGACACAGTTATTTAAACAAAATGTACTAATAAATTTTATAGATTCTGCCACAAATGATAACATTTCAGAAGTAGATCATATGGCTCTAATATATCTGGCCATAAAAATGCTTTAAAACTGTCTTTTATGATTGCAACAAAGCTTTCTCAATTCTTCATTCGAGGAACTACATTTTTACTCCACCCTTGCTGAAGTAACATAACAATACTTATTTATTTTGGCTTCAGCACAAGCTGATCATTCATGCTTGCCAAGATCATTATATAAGCTAATATGAAAAGACCTGTTAGCAACCCTTTTTTTATAAAATTATTTTTTATAAATTACCAACTCCAGTATAGAAATGATACTGTAACAGCTGGGGCAACCAGACCAACAGCAGGAAACCAGGACCAAGGTTAATTCAGTGGCGTTGTCACACAAGGGTCAAAAAACACTGAGCAAGTGGTCAGACAGTCCACAATCAGATACCAAAAAACAACGTCCCACAAAGAGGCAGCAAGCCAACTAGACAGACGTACAGACAGCCGGATTCATGGCCAGAGCTTCAGAGTCCCAAGGCTCATGTTGTTGAGGCAAAGAGCAGGGAGGGGCAGCTTCCAGACTTATGCTAGTAGCAAGCCCCACCAGCTGCACTCCCTGACTGCCTCAGCTCCAGCAGGCCCTGGTTCTATAAAAAAGATTCAGAGCCAAACAGACCCAAGCCTGACAGATATAGAAAGAATTTTCAATTTTAAAAATTACCAAAAGAAACCCCACTCATACTGTTGTTTCTTTTAATTTTGGAAACACTACTTCTACACTGTACAGTCATAACATTTTAATGAGAGTAGGTAAAAAAGTCAACGATATCCAAGGAAATTGCTTATTAAATTCTGATTTGAATTTTGTTTTTATTATTTTATTAGTGATTATGTTTAATACTGTATTTAATAAGATATATTTAGATCCACTGTTTCTGTCATATTTTCTGTATATTTTTTTTTGCTGTGCAACACCCAGCCTGGAGATCTACAAATCAAATCAAATCAAATCAATAAACAAACAAATAAATATCCTGTTTGTTTAATAAACAAGGTGTTGACAGTTGTGATTGTTATAGTGAAATTATGAAATTAGCAAGGTTCTGAAGCAAGAATGAATGCAAACTATATCCTTGCTCTGACAAAATCCAAGAGCACCTCATTGTATCACTACATGGAACATTTACCTACTTAGGTCCTAACCATGGATGTTTCTACTGTCACTCAAATTCAAGGAATAGGGGAGGCAAATCTATGCCCTTTCAGATAGGACTGCAGAATGTTGGACTACAATTCCCATCATCACAGACAAATGGACCCAGTAACCTAACAGGGTACAGGGTATTTGCAACAGCAAGAACTATGGTATTTACTACTGTTTGACTGCAGAGAGGATCAAGAGAGGGAATATGCCGATTTACAATGATGTGCGTATTGTGTGCTGTCAAGTCGATTCTCATTTAAGACAACCCTTTCCGGGGTTGTCAAGGTAGAGACTACAGAGAAGTGGGTTTTACCATTCCCTTCTTCTGGGAGCGTCCTGGGACTGTGCAGCTTGTCCATTACTACTACACAGGCTGGCTCTTACTAGAGGGGCACAGCGAGGAATGGAATCTCTGGCTCTGCTGCCAGACGCTTAACCCACAATTACAACTAGTTTAAAACTCCACATTTCTCAATAATTTTCACTTTTTGAACTGAGGAATGCAGGAAGGTGTAAGATGAGAGGTGTCCAATTGAGAACCTGCAGAGCTTCCCCTTCTAAACCCATGCAATGCTTAACCAGACTTAACACCGGACGACGTGAAGGTGCGCTCTCCCACCACCTGGTTCACCGACCTGCCCAGCCCCTGTCACACCATCACCCATCATCATCATCACCCCTAGATAAGAGTTTTTGCTCTTATCCGTGGACTTTGGTATCTGCAGGGTGGCCCAGAACTGATCCCCCACAGATACGGGGATTCTATTGTAAACCATGCTTTATCGGGAGGCATTTGGCGACCTTTAATTTAGTATATTTTTTGCCTCTGATGCCTCTTGCTGATGATTCCCTCTTATTATTGTATTGCCTTTATCTTGTGTTGCATTGTTGTTTTAATCCTATTGTTAACCACCTGGAGTTCCCTGGGAAGACAGGCAGTATAAAAATAAAATAAAATAAAATAAAATAAAATAAAATAAAATTAAAATAAAAATAATGTCGGTCCAGAGAAGCCCCAACCACATTATACTGTACTTCAGATATTCAGGTACTGGCCCTGAACAAGAAGATTCCCCCCACAGCAGGTAGAAATATGCATCTACGTCTCATTTCAAGTCCTGTTCGTTACAAACTAAACTAAAAATATAAGCATTAAGGGAATTGCTTGCATATTCAGCGGTATTACCTCTGTAACAAATAAGCTCTGAGCTTCTTTCTCCGCATTGTCAGGGACTGTAGAGTATAAATACCGATGCTGTCGTTTCAATATGGCTGTCTTTGGGGGCAAGAAGTGAGAGAGAAAGTTAACTGCAAACACAAAGTTATCTTAATACAAAGTGCAGTGCAATCTTGCTCATGTATTTAAGAAAAACTAACCACCACTGAGTTTCCGTACTATATGGACCCATTCCTTCCAAGCTGTGCTAGACTGTGTGAGAATTTTCTTATCCCACATGCTTTTCTGGTAGGTTGGATTTGTAGGCAACAGCATGAACTTTTTTGTCTTGTGAAACAAAGGATACCCCCCAGCTCACATACTTCTTCCTTTTTTCTTTCCCCTATTGCTAAGAAAGAAATGTATCCCACTCCACAGCTGATCATATCATATCAAAAAAAGACAATGGAGAACATTTTGGCAATATTTCGGAAGGGAGATGAAATTCCATGCCAATTTAAGGGGACTTAAATCAATGCTGTTTGCTTATTCTATTTTTTTTTAAATTACACAAACCCGATTTGCTACAACTAATTTCAAACATCTCTGCTATGACATAATGTTTTCCAACAGAAAAGTGCGAAGTGGAGAATGCTGTGGACAAAATGACTACTTGAGTTATTTCCCCAGTGAACATGGAGACCGTTGTTTTTAAAAAAAGCTAAGCTAGCTTTTTTAAAAATACAGAAAAAAGTTTTTTAAAGCCTGATTAAAAATAGGTGCAATCGCAGAGTCCAGAATTAAAAAAAATCCAGGAGGCACACCTCTTGGTCAGTTCTTTAATGTTTTATACCATTTCCTAAAACCTATAGCACTATATGCTTCAGTCAGAACAGTGATTGATTGATTGATTAACCATTTTACTTTTGAGAAGAAACACATAAGAGAAAGCACACATGTACTGTATATAAACCACACAGCACTGAAGAAATCAAGCAACTTAGAAATACATTGAGGAATTTCCAGTTAGCCAATACCAAAGCGAAGCATAAGAAGAAATGAAACAAATATGCATACAGGAGTTCTGGCAATTATATTCTACATCTCAAGCTAACTATTAGGCATGAGGGGTTTCCAAAGCAGATACAAAACTGTATCTAAGTTTGGGCTTTTTGAGGAATAACCACAAAAACCACATCCTCAAAAGATTACTCAAAGCCAGGAGTTCTCACTAAGAGTACCAATACAGAGTCAGAAAGAGGAATCATAGCTATCTTAGGGGGGGAAGCAGAACAAGACTCACAGTTTACTGATTATGGGCAGCATGTGTCCATTTGTACAGTTTTTCCAACAGGGAACAGCAGTTAGCAGATTTATTTTTAAATGAAGCTGGGGACAGGAAGTCACCATTAGCTTCTGTAAACTGCACTCCCTAATATTATGAAGAACCACAACAGTACATTTATAAGGTTACACAGTAAGAGAAATGAGAGACTACCCATGTGAAAAGAATGTAACAGATTCTATATCTCTCTATAACAGTGTTGGTGAACCTATGGCACGGGTGCCAAAGGTGGCATTCGGAGCTCTTTCTGCGGGCATCTGACATTGCCCCTTCACAGCCACCGGTATTCAGGTTAAATTGCTGTATTGGCACTTTGCGAAAAATTATTGGGTTTTGAATCAGTTTGGGCACTCAGTCTTTAAAAGGTTCGCCATCACTGCTCTATAGGGATATTAAATAAACAAATAAACAAATCACAGAACACCTGTACAGTTGTTGGCAAACCTGGCATGAACCACTGAACCATTGGTTTGTGCCCACCTCTACTTCTAAATACTTATCAAAATGGTTCAAGGTTTTTCCAAAGGTGTAAGAGATGTACATGTTGATTTCAAGCTGTGAATATAATGTACAGGTGTGTGTGTGTGTGTGTGTGTGTGTGTGTGTGTGTGTGTGTGTGTGTGTACACTATGTATACTGTATATATAATGTCTACACACACACACACACACACACACACACACACACACACACACACACATAGGTCAACAGACATTGTGTGAAATACTCTTTAAATACCTTCCTTCCTAAATATTGTATTTTTTTTACCAAGAAAAAAACTGAAGGAGTGTGACAACATGGGAGAATGAAATGAAAAACATATTGCTGCTTAGATCCCATCTAAAATGTCTCAGAACAAAGCAGGACAACTGAAATCGAAGTCCCACTTGTCTATCAGCCCCAAATCCCAAAGGCCAGTATCCTGTTCAGGATTTCTGCGAATACAAATAATGTGGCAGTAGGCATCACACTACTAGATCAACTATCTCTTTTCACAACTGACTGCACAAAAATTACCAGTTGTGCAATGGATCATGGAATCAGTCCTGCAGCAGATACCTTGCAAACAGTGCAATTGCTTACACAAAGTTAGTTGTATACACGGAAATCTCCAACAGGATACTGGCCAAGATGTTTTACTTTCTTTGAGACACATATACATTTGCTATTGTTTGCAGTGACATCTGCTTCCTACGCTTGAAACAATGTCCTTCCAGAGATGCTCATCTTACTTTTTCCCAGATATGCTAAAAAATAGAATTATTGAAACCTAGTTTGTTAAAAAGGAGCAACATCCTGATATGCAAAATAAAATAAAATTGTAATAAGCATCTTTCCAAAGTCTGACAAAAAATAATGTGCTTGAATCTAGTATTTATATCAAGGAGTGAGTAGAAATGATCAATGACAGAGTATAATTCTAAATTTATTGTTTTATCTAGACGAGAGACGGAACTCTCTAGAACGAGAAAGGGTAACCAGGTGAGTCTATAGCTCACTATTCGGTTCACGTCTGACGCAGGTTGGTTTGCCCTTTTTAAGTAAAAACAATCCATCCTGCCCCTTTTGTGAACTGTTCTGCTACTTTCTGGCACAGCGCTAGGTTTATACTTTATTTGGGGCCACTAGAGATGCAAACTATCTTGAAATATTGAAGTGGGGGCACAAAACACAGTGGCAAATTGCTACTAATTAAGCAGATCAAAGGCAAAGTTACTGATTAAGTTATGATTTGTTACAACTTACACAATTTCACTTCAGAGCGAAATCTCTGTAAGGAACTCAGCAGATAAATAACATGCATCACAGAATGTTTTTGCTTAACAAAATTAAATAAAAAATAAATCCAAAGTAAGCAGCAACAATAAAAATAAAAATTGGTGTGCAGCCTTTGAAAAAAACAATTTAAAAACTGCAGCTCTGTAACAAACAAAAAATTCCACATCGTTAAATCCATATAAAAAAGGACTTGCAACCTTAAAGAAATTAGTGACATACACACATTATCAACAGTCGAATACCCAATCGTCAAAAGCCCCTCTCTAACAGATTTCCCCACACAATACAGTAGAGGCTGAACATTGATAAACAAGAACCAAAATCTTTCAGGATGAAAAGTTGAAGAAGATCCTGCATTGTATGCACTTCAGTTTCAGACAGCGGGGAGACAAGGCACACAGCAAAACGTCAGGTGTCGATCTCTCTAAGGGTAGCACATTGTAAGGCAACAGTACAGCAGTTCTCCTGACCTTAGCCTATTTTAAACATAGTAAGAACAAATATATTCCCAAAATAAAAAAGGGAGGCAATGCAAGTGAAACAATAAAGGAACATTATCTTTCATATGGACATCCCCCAATAATAATAAGGCAGTGATACTATAAAACACCAGAAAACTATTTAGTTGGTACCTTAGTATGTATACCACTCTATTAGTGAACACTTACAACCCGGGGCACTTCATAATATAAAACACAAAACCCCTCCAGCTCCACACACATATAGCAACACTATCAATACATGGATTAGGATGAGCAAAAGAGCACTGCCAATTAGCCTGCTTGGATACGTATGAGGATTTAAAAAAGCAAACAAAAAACCCAAAACAAAACTGCAAATGTTTCCATTAATAAGCTGCTGTTTATGAACTACTAAACTTGCAAATTTTTTAAAAAGGAAAAAGTACCTGGAAGTCATCATAAGGGAAAAGCAGCATCTCCCGCAAGCCATCATTAAGTATCTGAGTCTTCTTTTGAACAATGACATTTTCATAATCTATTGGCTCAATCAACTTCGGCTTCGCCTAGAAATGGACAGAAATATTCAAGTGAGTTTGTCACATCTCTAAATATGCATAATCACACAAACATTTGTAGGCTTTTGCAGTGTAACTCTATACACAATGGGAAGCAAGCACCACTAAGCGCAGCTGCTTAACAAAGTTATATTTCAAGGAGAACACATGAAATCTATCTGTGGTAACATATATAATTGACACAGCAAAAGATTTGCTTCACTATGAAGATTTATATGGGCAGCATGTGGAATCAACTCTTCCTAGAGAAGCAAAAGCAATCTACAGTTGTACCTTGCATAAAGGAATTAATTTGTTCCAAATGAAATTATGTTAAGCAAATTTTCCTTTATACACATTTCCCATAGAAATGCAGTGAAAACAGAGTGATCCATTTTTATGTTATACAGATTTGACCCATAGGCGATTATGTTAAGCAAATTTCCCCATCTCCAGAATTTTTTATGTTGTACAAATTTTATGTTATACAAGCCACTTGTTATACAAGGGCCCACTGTATTTTACTGAGTTCAGGGCTATATTATCTTTAAGTGCACATGGCAAGTTTTCATCTAGTGGCCATTCTTAAGGTGCTGTTGAGCTTTATGGATACAATGGACTGCAAGAAAAACAAATATGTCAATACTAAAAGAAATCAAGCCCAAAATATGTCAATAAGTAAAAATGATTGAACTGAAGTTATTATACTTTGGGTACATCTTGAAAAGAGAAGACTCACTGGAAAGATAAGAATACTGGGACAAACAGAAGGCAGAAGGAAAAGAGGAAGACTGAGATAGACTGACTCAAAAAGGAAGTTACAGCCTTAAGTTTGTAAGAACTGAGCAAGGCTCTTAATGGTAGTATCTGTGCGGCAGGTCATACTACGTGATGGTACATAAGCAACAACAAATATGATAGAATCAAATAATTATGAAGTGTATTACAAGAATTATTATAATTATATTAATATAACATATCTGTCTGTGAAGATTCTCAGTCATCCAGGTGCGTTTATCTGGGAGTTGAGTCATGGCTACTGGACTTCTTTTTTGAGAGATAGAAACGTTTCGCTGTTCATCCAAACAGCTTCATCGATGAAGCTGTTTGGATGAACAGCGAAACGTTTCTATCTCTCAAAAAAGAAGTCCAGTAGCCATGACTCAACTCCCAGATTAATATAACATAGTATTAATATTATAATTAATATGATTTGATACTTTTTTCCTCACTAGAGTGCTTGCGACAATATGAACATAAAAAGGTTCAGATAACAGTACTAGCATTATTTCTGTTTGCTTTTTTCTTTTTAAATCTAGATTTTTAGAAACCCTGAAAAAAACAAGTAATAGGCAGAATTTCAGTTTCAATGTTTAAGTTTCAATAGCATACTTAACCATAGCAAATACAACCCTTCTCATTATAAGGTTCATCTTTTCCCCATTCCAGGGGGAAAACACAAAACAGGCCCTTCCCAAAGGTTTGGGAATGCACAATGACCTGTACATGGGTTGAGAAAAAGTAACTTGCAATTCTCTAATATCTATCACACGGGGCATTCCCATTAAATAATGTTACTGGAAAATATTCAAAAGAACAAAATGTTATACTTGGAAAGAGACACTCTCAGGGCGAGGCTAGAGAACTAGGAGTGTTCCTCCAACTGCTTTTAAACAGTACACAAACTACATTTTTAGAAAACGAAGTATGCTTTGTTTGGAGAGCTGAGTATGCTCAGTTCAAAGAAGAGTTAGAACACCCACATGCATAAACAAACCAAAACAAAACTGGTAAACTACAAACTTCAAAGGCAAGTGTCTGCTCCACTGAGGAAACACATAGAAGAAGATAAGAGGGGCTTTCTCCCCCCCCCACAATTGAACAAGGTATTCAACTCACTGTGTGGGAATCTATCAGAGATAGTTAAATATTTTGCATACCCCGATTGAAGACCGCAGCCAAGGATTCAGAAGCAGCAATGAAGGAATTTAAAAATGTCATCAAGTGTAAGGATGTATCACTTGAGACCAAGACCAAGACCATCCAAGCTCTTATATTATTCTCACATATCATGTATGGGTGTGAAAGCTTAACAGGTAAAAAGCTGACAAGAAATAACTATTCATTTGAAATTCAGGGATGGAAAAGAGCTTTGCAGATACTGTGGATGGCAAGAAAGACAAACAAGTGAAAGGTCATAGAGCAACGATGGTGAACCTTTTAGAGACCAAGTGCCCAAACTTGGCGATTCAAAACCCACGAATTTTTCGCCAAGTGCCAATACAGCAGTTTTAACCTAAATACAGGTGGATGTGAAGGGGCGATGTCGGGTGCCCACAGAAAGGGCTCCTCTGAGTGCCCCTTTTGGCACTCGTGCCGTAACTTGGCCAACACTGTCATAGAGCAAACAAAGTCTGAATTACCTGTGATGACAAAAATGATGAAACTGAGGCTGGCTGTCATGCTTTGGGATCATGATGAGAAAGAAAGCTTCTCTGGAAAAAGGCATTAAGCCTAAGAAAGGCTGAAGGTAGCAGGAAAAGAGAAAGACCAAATGGATTGACTCCCTGATCACAGGTTTGGGTTGACAAATCTGAGCAGGGCTATTGAGTATAAAACACTTTGGAGATTTCTTGTTCACAGGATTGCCATGAGTCAGAGCCAACTTAATGCTATGCGACTACAATCTATCACCATCCAGGTGTGCAACGAGATCATAACTCATTAGATTACTGATCCATGCACAATAACTGTGCATGTAAGTATATGTATACATTTGCAAACACTTGCACATATTCTAACTTTCTTAAAAACTGTTACATTTAATGTTGTAGAAAAACGGATCTGGATGAGACCCATTTAAAAGCAACAGACATTCAGTGAGGGCAAGAGATCAGAAAAGTCTTTAAAAATGAACAGCAGTCAAAAGAAACAACACGCAGGCTGGTATGACTCACATTCTCTAGATAAAAGCATGAAAGAGAATGAAAATAAAGTATCGAATCTGCAAGATTAGTTCATGACCAAGATTCTGTTAATCAATTTTTGTTTTGTTTCTCAAATAAAGGGATTGGTGCAAGTTTTCCCACAGTGGATTGTATAACAGAGCTAAGGTTAAGATGGTATATAAATTTCTCTTCACTGCTTGAAACAGTAACTCTTCAGCCAAACCAAAACAGTGAAATATAATGGGAACCAATATTCTAACACTGCACCACACAGCCGAGCACTTTAAGAGACCACTTGGTAGTGGGGTGGCTAATTTTTTTTGTAAATAAATAAAATAAATAAGATGCACAATAACTGTAAAATCAAAAAAACACTATGACTGAGCTCTCTGTTTGAACAGACCAAGGTATACAAAATCTCTATGGTGATAAATAATTACGTTAGTTGAGTATCTTCGATATCTCTTCTGAAACGACTATGATTGAGCTTTATTTTATTTTATCTACTTTTAATCAAGTTTTCTAAAGCTTTTTCAAAGCAAATATTCTAAATTCAATTGCACTGCAATTATGTGTTTATACTATTAATACAGAATGTACTACATGAGGAAGAAGACAAAGCACTACACAGAAACATCAAAAGTTATGAACTGCTGTCTTGCATTATACTGAGATCCAATTCCACACTCCCATGCCAATTAATTTCATTCAGAGCCAAACAACACAAAAGGTGTTTCTTCAGTTCGCCTCAAAAGGAAAACTAAGGCAACATAAGAGGCTATTTTTTAACTGTAAGAATAACCTGTTCATAATAAACATAACACTGTTTTATTTGCATACATCCTTCAAAATAAAAGACAGACATGATATTGTTAAGAATTCAAGCAATTATTTCTAATTAGTAGCACAATGGGGGGAAATGAATTGCAACCCAAAATCAAATATTTGCTTGATGATGGTGGAATGCAGAATCATAAAATCTTGTGGAGGAGAAGGGATAAACCACTTAATTGTGTTGAAGCAAACAAGTTGAATGTGCGCTTGCGTAAGAACTGTATTTGTGCTCTTCCCATGGTTTAACAGGTACTGGTAACCATAAAAGGTTTCAGAATCAAGTTTGCCTGTAAAATGGAAACTTTCCCCTAGCTCATCCACAACTGTATCTATCTATCCACAGTTTAGGAAAGTACTATTCTGGTTTCAATTTTATTAATTTATTTATTTACAGAATTTTTTAGCTGCCCCATTACCAAGCGGTCTTTGGGTGGCAATGCAAAAGTATCAATGTATCAGTAATCCAGCAATGTTTTGCTGCCTTTGTGGTTCTTTGGACCAGGGCCCACATCTGATCATAACACATAGAAAGAGTTTTGGTTATAATATGATATCAAGTGGAAAGATTCCCTGTGTACAGTGCACTATTGTTTTTACACATGCTTCCTGAAAACGTTTTGTTTCCTGGAAGCTTCAAAATGGGACATACTATGGAAAGTTGAACTATGAATTAGGGGAAGAAATATTTGATGAAATCGTTAAGAACTTGATAATGACAAAATAGATTAAAACTATGCTGGATATAACCTGAAATCACAAAACACAGTGGCACCAACCCTAACACATAACCCTCTGGGATTAATTCAGTTTGACTCATTAAAAATATAAGACTGCATAGAACCTCTTTTCCTGTAGAAGTTGCAAACTTTTCTGACTTTTTACTCCAATGGAAAGTTTTCCACCATGATTTTGAGTCACCTCTCCTTTAGTTACAAAATTCACTCTTTTTAGATCATTGGACACATTCTATTGAATGGCCACATGAAACTTGCATGTTATTCTTGCAACCTACGCCTTACAGCAGGCCTGCCCAACAGGTAGACCACGGGCTACTGGTAGCCTGCGAAGGGTTGAAAAGTAGCCCTCTGGCCACCAATAAAAAACTGAGGGGATAAGTTCTCCACCCCACCCTCCCACATCCCAAAGACCAGCACTGCCCCAGCAAAGTTCTGGGTCTGCCAGACCACTGTCTTAGCCAAGCGGGGCAGTTCAAGGGCCGTGGCGTGGTCCCCTGCTCCCCCCCCCCACTGGCCAGATAATTGAGCAGGTGCAAGGGAAGTGTGTGCATGGTCAGCCTTTCCATAGGAATGCATTGAAAATCAATTAATCCATTCCAGACGAGCATGTGCTTGGGATGGACAAAATTCGTAAGTAGAGGTATTAGTGTAGTAGCCCTCAGGCACTTTGGGCCAGAAAAAGTAGACCTTGGCCTGATCAAAGTTGGACAGCCCTGCCTTACAGTATATACTTTCCTTTAGTTTGGATCTTACGTGCTGGAGAGGTGGAAGATTCAGTCATCCCGGGAAACAGACCTATTGCTTACATCAAAGCAGAAACCCACCTCAGCTCCACCCTTCTTCCTTTTCACAGGTAGCTATATCAGCTCTGGCTGCCAGAGGCATCCCCTCTGGTGTATACCTTGTGTGCTGCATTTAGTGCCGCAGATTGATGTGCAACTACCTGAGGAAGATGCCACTTTTGGAAAGGAAACTTTACAAGGCATTGAGGGGAAACCTATTACTACTGTTATTGGTAGAGGAAGACATGGGAATCATAAGGTTCATCAATGCTCTATAAGAAGGAAGAACTGCAGGGTTTTGATAACTCCCAAGGTATATACAAAGTCAGATTGTTCTGAAAACCTTGATGACAAGATCCCTGGATTGAAAATATTGCTGTTGAATGCTAGATCAGTGAATGGGAAATCAACAACCATCCAGAACCTGATCCTGCAAGAACGCGCTGATCTCACTTGCATCACAGAGACTTGGCTGAATGAGATTTGGGGTGTTAATATCACCCAGCTATGTCCTCCAGGTTTCTCTGTGGAACAAGAGGCAAGACCAGGAGGCAGGGCGGGGTGGTGGAGTGGCAATAGTCTATGGGAATTCCATCCCTCTTAGTAGATGTCACATTCCCCAGTTCCCTGGATCTGAATGTATGTTCCTAAAAGTAGGAGCCAGGGACACGACAGGAATTCTCTTGGTATACCGCCCTCCCTGAGGCAAAACAACTTTACTACCTCAGCTAACTGAATTGATAACAGGGGTAGTATTGGAATCCCCTGACTCATCATGCTGGGGGACTTCAACATCCATGCCGAGGCAGCTCTTTTTCAGGGGTTTCCGAAGACTTCATAACCCCCGTAACAACCATGGGTCTGTCTCAAATGGTGTCTGCCCCTACTCATTCTGCAGGTCACACCTTAGACCTGGCCTTCTGCCCTGGTATGGATATTGAGAAACTCAGGGTAAATGAACTTTCTGTAGTACCATTGTCTTGGACAGACCATTATCTGATATCCTTTAGGCTCACTGGAATTCAGAGCCTGGCCAGGAGTGGAAGTCAGACAAAGGCAATTCATCCAATAAGGTTGATTGATCCACATGGCTTTGTAGCTGACCTAGGAGACTTTCCCACCTCTTTGAATGATGATTCCATTGAATCCTTGGTTGATTCTGGAATGGTAAAATGAGCAAAGCCATTGACCTGTTTGCCCCTGAACATCTCATTCCTCAAATGACAACCAAAATGGCTGCTTGGTTTACTGGGAAACTGGCAAACATGAAAGGGTGGCCCATAGAGCTGAAATGCAATGGCAGAAAATCCAGACTGAAACTGATAAAGAAACAGTGAAAGGCCATTGGAAATGTTATTCCAAGGCAGTGGAAGCAGCAAAGAAATCATTTTTCTCTACCACCATTGTTTTGGCATGGAATCGCCCAGTATTTTCCAAATACTCAAGAGTCTGCTACATGCTGACCCACAGGTGGATAACGCAGACCACTCTGTAACTCGCTGCGAATAATTTGCACAACACATTACAGCCAAAATTGTACAGATCCAGGCTGACCTGGATGCTGCTATTAATCCAAAGCCTATAAATAAAACTGGCCCCCTTGCCTGCCCTGCAGGAGAGAATGCATAAAGTGGTGTTAGGTGATTCATGGTTAACACCACGGCCACTGACCTGTGGAATCCCCAGGATTCTGTTCTGTCTCCTGTGTTATTAACATTTGTATGAAACCACTGGTGAAAATTATTCGGAGTTTTGGGGTAAAGTGTCAGCAGTATGTTGATAACACTGAACTCTACCTCCCCTCCCCTCTGGATCCCAAGGAAGCTATTTCGACTTTAGATCAGTGCTTACCGTAGCTTCGGGAATGAACTGGATGAGAAAGAACAAACTGAAACTAAACCCAGACAAGACAGATATGCTTCTGGTCAGTCAAAAAGGAGATCAAGGGACAGGAATACAACCTGTACAGGATGGAATTACCCCCAATTGAAAAAAGAGGTATGTGGCTTGGGGGTGCTCCTGGACTAATCCTTGAGCCTAGATGCACAGGCCACAACTGTGATGAGGAGTGCATTTGCAAAATTAAAACCAGTATACCAGTTACATCCATTTCTTGAGAAACCTGCTCAGGCTACTGTAAAACATGCCCTACATCCCAGCTGGACTACTGTAATGGGCTCTATGTGGGGCTACCGATGGATAATTTCAGGAATCTTCAATGGGTCCAGAAGGCAGCAGCCAGACTGCTGACTGAGGCAGGTTATAGAGATCACATTACTAAAGCAGCTCCACTGGCTGTCAATCAGCTATCAGGCACAATTCAAGGTGTTGACCTTAACCTACAAAGCACAAAAAGACTTGGGTCCAAGCTACCTCAAAGATCGAGTCTTGCAGTATGAACCAGCTCGGGTGCCAAGGTCATCAGGAGAGGCCTTTCTCTCCATCCCGCCACCATCACAGGTGCACCTCAGAAGAACACAGGAAAGGGCCTTCTCTGTGGCTGCTCCCAGACTTTGGAACTCCCTCCCGCTGGAGGCCAGCACTGCCCCATCTCTGCTGTCTTTCTCTTCAGGCAAGCTTTCCCCGAACGAGGGACTAACTACTATGTGACTTTTATATGGATTATCTTACATGATTGCATTGACTGATTTCATAAGAATACTAGTGTTTCCATTTTTACTTTCCACCCCTCATAATGGAATTTTTTCTTTTGGCATGCTCTTTGTAGCTTAAATGTTACCTTTTAATGTTTTAAGATGCCCTTCTTATTCCCTGTTCTTAATTTGAATATGTCTTAAATGCTCAGGGCTCTATATTGCCCCTCATTATTGTAAGCCACTTTGGGTCCTTTTCCAAGGAGAAAGGTGGGGTAAAATATTCCAAATAAGTAAATAAATAAATATTTTAACTTAAGCAGCTTTATCTCACTTACAGGAATCCTCCAACATTCTGGCAGATTACATCAGCGAAAGGAAGGATATTTCACCATCCTCAAAAAAAAAAAAAAAAAGATTACTACGGACATTGTATTGACTTTGGCACTACTTATACTAATACTACTTTCCAGGAAAATACAAACTTTCCTGTGTTCCCTTACAGACATTTTCCATTATATGCACACCTTTCCCAAATGGAAAAAAGAGGTCCTAAGCTAAAACTCCTAAATTATATAACCTTACGTTACTTCTGTCCCTATTTTTACTTATGACTGCGAGTTAATCACTTCATCTACCTAAAATATAAATTTTGAGGACTGCAGTTTCTCCTCTTTCACAATGCATTCCTAAGTGTTCTATAAAATTAATATTTTCTGCCATAACCATATGACTTATTGATCTACGTCATATACATAGGCATTGTGTCATAGGGACAACATTTGCTTAAAATTACCAAACAGTGTAGGAAGTAGAAGTAGAGGGTCATGCAAATCATTAGCCTATGCACTGAAGACACCATTAATTGGGCAAAGTGGAGTTTCAGGGTCCGGAGAGCGGACCGCACACCTGCAGGAAAAAGCTGGGAAGAAGAAGAGTGCAGGAAGGAGAAAGCATTGGTTCCCTAACGTAAAATTCCTATTCTGATTCAGATTCCTTCCTTCACATAAACAGTATAAGAGGAGCTAAAGAATGAAGAGCAAACATTTGACAAAAGGAAAGTCTTTAGGATTGCTGTAGTAATATGGCTGCATTGTTATATTTTGCAAGCTGCCATGTGAACCTACTGGGGACAGAAAGGCCATCAAGCTAGAAGCTATGTTAGTCTGTTGTAGCAAAATAAAATAAAATAAGCCAGGTGTCTTCTAGAAGCTTTAAGACTATATAATACTTATTTTTCTTTTCATTTGTCCAAGCACAATTTTTCAGATGAAGTGTCAGAATCTCTGGAAGGGGTTTAAAACTGCTGGCAGAGAAGATGTATCAGGGAAGAAACCAATATGGTGTGTGGCTCAGGATGTTAAATGCCATTATGTCACCTCTGGATCAATGACTAGCCTTCAAAATGTCCTCTCCTTAACGGCCTTGTTCAATTCTTGTAGACTAGAGTTCTGTTATAGAGTCAGTCAATCTCATATTTGGTCTTCCTCTTTTCCTGCTCCGTTTAACTTTTTTTCAGCTCCATTGTCTATTCCAGAGAATCTTGGTTTTTATCTACCCAAAGTATGACAACCTTGGTTTCATCCTTTTGGCTTGCAGAGAAAGTTTAGCCTTAATCTGATATAGGACTAACTTGTTTATCTTTTGGGCACTTTGTGGTATTCACAAAACAGTCCTCCAGCACCATATTTCAAACCCATCTCTTTCTTTTTTTTCTATCAGCTTTCTTCACTATCTAGCTTTCACGCCCATACAGAGTAATCAAGAATATAATAATGTGGGTGAACTTGGCCTTGGTGTCCCAATGACACATCCTTCCACTTGAGAAGCTTTTCTAATGTTTCCAACTGCTGCCTTTCCGAATCTGAGTCTACCTCTGATTTCTTGGCTACAGTCTCTGTTTGGATTGATGACTGAATCAAAGTATATAAAATCTTTTAAGAATTTCAATTTCTTCATTGTCAGCATTGAAGTTGTATCATGATTTTTGGGGTTTTTTTCCAGTGTGTTTAATTGCAATCATCCAAAGAACTGTGCTTGAAAACACTAAGACTTATAAAAATAATAAATAGTTAGTCTAAATGTTGCTACTGTATCAGACTCATGGTATGGCCAAGGAAGTTTAGCAATAAGCTTAAATGAAAGGAGGCCAAATACTGTAAAGTAAAGAAAAAGAAAAAAATAAGAATCAGTTAAACAGCATGAATGCCTGGGGAAGAAACTATAAATATTTTAAGAAAGGTATATAAACAGTAAAGATGGCATGAAGTAGAGAAAAAGCATACCTAACCATTTTCTTTAATATTCACATTCCAGGTCTTGCTAAGACTGGGGAGGAATCACAAATATCTCTAAAAAGACATCTGTTCTGCCTCCCCTGCACGTTCCCATCATCACTGCTACAAAAAACGTGTACACTATGAACCAAATCTCACATCCTTGAACAAAAAATGACGTGGGTAGAGGAAGCACAACATTTTGTGATAAAATGAGATTCCTTGGTACATAATAATCTTACTAACTTACATGTTTAAAATCTTGGACTCAGATGATATGTAAAATGGACAGATATTATCATTCAAAAAACACATGTTTCAGAAACAGTGGATAGAAAATAAAATAGTCAAGATTCATTGTATAATTCTAAGATTAATTCTAAGCAGCAACCTTTCCACAACCCCAGATTTTTATTAGTTTTTTAAAGTCATAGAAGTTTCTATTCTACCCCTATACTTAAGTACTAAATTCATTAAGTTGAAGCCAACAAGAACAAAAAGTTTAAAAAGCTAGAAGAATCATTCAAATTCCATAGCACCCATATGAAAGCCTTGCAGTCAGATGAAATATACATGTCAGAGACTGGACTTCCTTACATTTTAAAAATGTATATTGTACGCTTAAGAAAAGTGGTACCTGAAAAATTAAATTGGTGGAATGGCACAAGGAAATGAGATTTTAAGCCTTCTCCTGAAATAAGGATCCCTACTAAGTTTCTTTCAGTCTCAGAGAAAAATGCTGAGTGGTAAGTCCCTTGAACTTAATAAGAAAAAAATGATACAAAGAAGGGTTAAGCCATTCCTCAATCAGTTTCATAGTATCGATCTGCATATAAACTAGCACAAAATTCCTAAACTAGTTATCAGAGACCTTTTAAAGTCAAAATCTGACTCAAAACTGCAAAATTTAAATCAAAAATTGGTGATCATAAATAGCATACGGATTTCTGTTATGAATCTTAATGGCAGGCAATTTAACCATCTTGTGGTGTGTATTACCAATCTGGATTCAAAATAGTCTTTCCTTCCCATCTCTCAGGTACAGAAAAGTATAAAAGCAACCTGGTTTTGGTTCTGAATCTTGTCATGTGCATGTAGACACATATGAAGCACCTACTTTAAAAAATATTTCAGAAAATACCTAACATGGTTGGAATACTATTAGGGTCTTTCTAGTGCCCAATCTCAAATTTTGGAACACTTTACAAAACAACAAGACACACATTTGACGGTACTTGCATAGTACAGGAGTGCAGCTTACAGAGACTAAAATATGGATTTTCCAAGCTTAAGTACAAGTTTATTTAAGAGCTGTGTTGTGTTTTTTAAAAAAAACAATAACACTACAATCAAATGAAGCAATCCACAGAGGCATATCCCAAACCATTATTTGTAAAAGCTAGGGAAAAAATGGCCACATTTGTATATTCACCTAGACATCCCAACTACTTGTTTGAAACATACAATACAACAACTTGTATTAACATCTCACAGAAATAAATCATATAGTTTGCTGGTAAAACAGGACCAAAAGAAACCCCATTTGTTGCAAGTCAGCATGCAAAACAAGGGTTGAAACAAAGAAAAATTACTCAGAATGATTCTGCTGAATATCTGGACCCAATCCAAATATACACATCCAAGTATCACTGCCTTCTCAACATGCAAAAATTAAACTCAGGTTGTGGCTCATTTTTCCATTCTATTTTTTAAACGAATATGTACTTTCTCCAGAGTCACCTTATGAGATACTACAACCGCACCTGTCAAACATTTACAACAAGTATGACAAATCCACATTAACTTCTCAGGAAGGACATACAAAACAGAAATGCAGGTAGGAATCTAATATGCCACTAATTACTTCTCCAGGAAAATTCATGAAGATCTTTTTCTAGTATTTCCCATTTTGGTTTCACCATGGAAAACATAAATCATTTCAAACTGTTCAGTACGCATTAGTGTTTTGTATAATAACAAACAATCCATCTAATTCTAATACAGATTACTTGGCAAATGTAAAAATTACTCCCTTAAAGCTACAGCATTTACTGTTTTTCATTTAATGTCTTGCCAAACATCTGAAAGAGCTTACCATGAGACATGTTGGTGGACTTCTTGCAATTAAAGCCCACTTTATTTCCTTTGGGGTCCAAGCTATTACTATTAAGACCTAAAATTCCCCTTTCTATATCTCCTTGCTGCTTCCCAATACCAAGGAAAGCAATACATGACAAATCTCAGATGCATTTTATAGTTATAATATCTAATTAGAAGTTGTACAACTCTTCTTTCACTAGACAAATAGTCTAAATAAAATCTAATTAACAAACAATAGAAGAATAATTGTACCTGCAGAAAATGTCTCATTTTTCACTGCCGATATTAATTCAAGCACAGGCAGTAATTGTATCTCTGCACACATTAAACACAATGACTTCAGGACATGTACAGCAAGGTAAGAAGCACTTTTCATGAACTGAACTATTTCACATGTATTTAAACGGAAATTTAGAGATAACAGAATATTTGTTTTGTCACGTTTGCGTAAAACACCAAAGAATTAGAAGCTTCTACTTTAGATTTACTTTAATAGCTTAAATGTAGAGAAACCCTTAGAAAGAAAAATAAGGAGTGTTTTTATCAACGATAGAAAGACAGTAACAAACAATAATGAAGAGTACAAGATAACTTTAGAAGGAGAGACATTTCACTTGCAAAAAAAAAAAGAATTTCAGCTCACTAATAGTACTCTCTCTTCATGCATACACTTTCTCACCCACATGCAAAACACCTTACCCTAACTTCTACGGGACTCTCCACTTCTGCTTCAGAAGCTGCTGCATCTAAAGATTTCTGTGGAGACTCTATAACAAGTTCTTTCTTTACATTTTTGCTGTTTGTTCTTGCCAACATTCTTATCCAGAAGATTTAACACAACTGTAAAGGTCAGCAATTCCCACAGCAGCATGCCAGCAATCTAATGAAAATGAGAGCTTCCACTACCTCCCAAGCTAAAAAGAGAACAAAGTAGTTGTGGCACTGAGCAGACCGAGTCCGGTTATGGTGGGAATGCATGACAGATGAAGGCCAGCCCATGGGAGGGGAACAGAAAAGTGTGGGAGAAGAGGAGGCGGATTCACTTCAGTCTTAGGCAAACTAAGGATTGTTTTCATGAAAATAACTAAGAGCTCTTGCAGTTTAAAATCCCCTGTGTCGGTGTATTTCCAATTTATTAATTCTAACAATACATTCAATATTCTAACTGCAATCAGAGTGTTCATTAGCAACGCTTCTTTTGACAATGGAATATAACTTCTCAAGAGGGTGAAAGAGGGAAACACACTTTCATCAGTCTCCACTCTCCAATACAGCAACTCCTCTGTAGAGTAGTACAGCAGTACTACTATTGAACTACCCCCAATGCTAAATCTGTAAGGGGGGGGACCATTGTACTGTAAAATTTTAATGAAAAAGTAAGGTGATGCAGTCAACTTTCAAAGCAATTCTTATTCCCCCCCCCCCCCCCGCCGCCATCTGCAAAGCCATTCTTTATCTTCAGTCTGGTTACTTGTGTTAAACTGTTTTTAAACTGTTTAATTGTTTTAACTCAATAGCTGTCATTGAAAGCTGAAGGTAATCTTTCATTTCCCAACCTTGGGTGAAAGTAATCAAAAGGCAAACAAAGGACTTGAACAAACAATCTGAATGAAGATTGCAAGAGAAACAGGGCAAGGTTGTAATCCAAAGAATCAATATAAGTAAGCTGGAGGGATCTAAATGGCACAGGGAACCAATGCTGAAGAAAGAAAACTGTGTCATGGCAGCCTATAATTTAGGAAAAGCCTGGCCACCATCCTGCAAACAGCCACTGCTTGCAAGAAGAGGGCAGCAAGCTCTGCTCTTTCTCAGCTACACACACTATGTCAATACTGGTTTGTGCATTTTCTCTGTGTTACAAATCCTGCCTTTTATGGGTAAGAACAGAGAATCAGTCTACTACTATCATGGCATGAGCCCACTCCCAGTGGAACTCCTGTAAGAGACTGCTTTTTCTCTGAGAAGATAAAAATAAACACTACCTTCTGATACCAGAGGTGGAAATCTTCCCAGAGGATCTGACCTCCCCATCCAATGCGACAGTTGTCTTGTAAAAATCTACCTTTTAATCTTTACCACTGGGGAAGATTTGTGATCTCAGGGTAAGCAGAACTAGTACCTCAGTTAAGTAGACCCAGTGAATTAGTAGAAATCTGGTTAATTCCTCTGATTCAATGGTTCTGCTGTAATTGAAAGTAACAGTAGGATCCATCCTTTCATTTGATACCAATACTGTAGAGGAGACTGTATTCTCATCTTCCCTTTAATATAACCTTGAGCTTGTTACCTCTCTTCACTCAATCTGCTTTGTTAACTCTTGTTCAATTGTAGATTCATGGAACAGCATTCCTCCAGATCACCTGTCCCAACTTACAATCCTGCTAACTTTAGCCACGTTTGCTGTGGGGAGTTGTAGTCCCAACATATTTGGAGGGTGTTAGACTGGTAGAGCACTGGCCTGTGTGGTAATTTTAAGGAAAGATTGAAATAACCAGCCACTACAACCTTCCAAGTGTGTGCATGCAATCATTTACCTTATCTTTCATGGCTGCCCACTGGTGAGGAATACCGGTGCTCACTGATTGTTTCTATGACAGTGTCATAGGACACAATCAAACTGAGCTACTACAAGCCATAAAACTCAGGTTGAGAAAACATGATAACCAAATTGGTGACAAAACCAGGCATGTCCAAATTTTGGTCCTGCAGATGTTTTGGACCACAGCTCCCACAGTCCTTTGCCATTGGAAATACAGGCTTGGAATTCTGGGAGTTGTGGTCCAAAACATCAGGAGGGCTGAAGTTTGGACATGCCTGGTTGCTAACCATGCAAAAGAAGATAGCATCCATCAGTGCAGCTTTAGCTATGTTCCAATATTGTTTTCTAAAGTAACTGAACCTTTTGCAGCTTTGTGCAGTGCAATAAATAGAACAAAAAGTAACAAAGTTTGGCATTCCAGAAGCCAAACTTTGGCCTTTCAAGGGTGATCTGGTGCTGTATACTCAAGGGACTATGGAGAAGAAATACAGCTTCAGCAGGAATAAGAGTGAAGCTGGAGTGCTCTCATGAGATATGTGCACTTTACTGAACAGATTCTTGGCACAGTCTGCTTTAACACACTTTGTTGTCAGACATTTCAGTGTATAGTGATACCTTGGTTTATGAGCATAATCCATTCCAGAAGCAAATTTCCCCATAGGAAATAATGGAAATTTCCTTGATCCATTCTGGGGTCTCAATTTTCATTATTTCCTATGGAGAAAATTGCTTTGTCCGGGAACTGCTGCAGCCTCTGGAGCTGGCCCTGGGCCCAGCGCTACCTCCTCATCCATTGTCTCCATGAACACCAGATTCCAGGAGGTACTTGAACTTAATTTTACTGGGGTCAGGGGATGAGGTACAAAGAAAGAAGGGGTGCCTGGTTCACCTGATCCCACCAGTTCTTGGGGGGGGGGGCTAAATTGCTTTCACTAGTCCCTCTCAGTTTAGTCTCTATGTGGCTACAGGTTGCCATCACTGGGTTGGGGTGTCCATCACAGCAGTATCATAGTCGTCAGCCACCAGGTGCTTCATAAGAATGGTTTGTATTGCTGACTACTAGTCAAAGGCTGGTATCTCCGGCCCCTCTTGGAGATGCCCCTGTTGCTTATTTTGCCTCTTGGATTTCCAGAGCTTTCTCAGGGTCACTATGGGGGCCAGTGACACCGCCAGCAGTTTTCTAACTCTGGTCTCCACCTTATTGATCAGCTGAGTCCTATCACCTATTGCTACCTACTCCTTCTACCTAAAGATTGTCACTCTGTATCAGCACCCACCTGAGGCCCAGGGTTTGCAGAGAAAAAGCAGGCAGCCCATCAATGGCACTGCTGATCACCTCCACAATATCACAAGGCTGCTTCTTCTAAGAGGTTGTATCCCTCTTAATTCCATAAGTGATCTATCTATCTATCTATCTATCTATCTATCTATCTATCTATCTATCTATCTATCTATCTATCTATCTATCTATCTATCTATCTAAACAGTGAAACATAAATGTATACACTAGACAAAACAATGCCAAAAAGGTTATGGAACAACAGTAATAATTCATAACCACTCTGCACATCTGCTTATTAATCATTAATGACACTGATGCAGCAAGCAACTGTGGTAGGTAGTTCTTCATTTATAAATAGAAGTAATTTTCATACACAGATCTATTAGTTGGGAGGAAATGGTGTTTTTACATATACAGTATATCCAATATTGAATTAAGAAATTATCAGTTTGGCATTTTGAAACAAAGTGTTCTAAATCTGATATAGGACTTGTAATACAGGTAGTTAAGTATTTATTGCTAAGGTACCATGACATCAAAAATTATCTAGTTTAAATTTCATATTCACTGACTAAAATCCTGTTTGCCATACAAATGATCACCAAGAAGCAACTGCTACTGATTCCCCCCCCCAAAAAAATGATTCTAGCATTAAAAGAATAATTCTGTGAAAAATGCAAGTATGTTTGCTTTTAAAAGGTGTTGGCATTAGAAATAGAAGCCAACAATTCAATTTCAATTTGATGAACAGATTAGTATCACAAACAAAGGATATGTTGTGTGGCTTTTATGCCCAGCCCTCTTTTGTTTTCACAGAACGGAAATAAACAGCACATTTTTACCAAGTATATCAATATTAAAGGATGCAGCTGCAAAACAGGAATGTGCTTTATAAACCTAGAGAGTGCCTTAGTGGAAAGTGAATTATATTTTCTGCAGCCAGTACAGTGGGAAATAGTTCATTTGGAACAGTGTCAGCTTTTGGAGCATGCTGCATGATGTACTGGTTAGCAAAAAAAAAATTTTTTTAAAAAAAAACTGGTGCATTTAGACCAGTGGTGGTGACCCTTTTGACACTCCAGATGTTTTGGACCATAATTCCCACAGTCCGTTATCATTGGCAATCTGGCAATCTAAGCTTGGAATTCTGGGAGCTGTGGTCCAAAACATCTGGCGTGCCGAAGGTTCGCAACCACTGATCTAGACCAATATATTAAACCCCCTACCGACAAAAGTTTGCAATTTAGCCTCTAAATATCCATTTTCTACTTGAGGCATAGGAAATGCTTATTTACTATACAATGGAGATAGTAACCCTTTAAAAGCCATAAACTATCCTGCTTTATTCATAGTCAGTTCGCATTACTTTTCTAACTCACATTTATAAACAAAGAGGGAACTTGGTGGAGCAAATTTTAATCTTTCTAGTGTAAAATGCAGTATGGAAGAATTAGCAAAAGCACAAAACCTAAATAAAACATGCTTGATACCAGATGTCAACATTTTAAAAGGAAATAAACTGACTAAATGATACGTGGTTATTCTCAACAGGACCCCTATTTTGTGGAAATGTTGGTGGGTTACAGCCTACATAAAATACCAGATTTCATAGTTTTCAACCTTGATTGTGATGAACAGGGTTTTCTAACATGAGAGAGAAAATTGGTAGATTATAAAATATTTTTAATCTGTACTTTATTTAAAAACAGGACAGCAGAATAAAACTGTGACTTTACAACAGATAAAAACACTAATGAACCCACATGATGAGGCACCCTATATCTGTTGGTCCTCCTACCTACTGCTGGACTCTGTCATATATCATACAGTATATGTTACGGATGTCTCCCATCCCACTGAGCAATTTTTGAGGGATGGTGCAGGTATCACTACAGGGTACCAGGAGACCACTGAACAGACAACCACTCAACAGCTGAGTGGGGAGGCTTGTCCTCCCATCTCCTTGCCTGAGTGGTTGGATGTATGGGCAGGCAGAGAAGCACTGGTGAGGGAACGCCCGTGATTGGCACAATCCTGATGGGGACAGGTGTGCATGCCCTGCAGAAAGCAGTAAGTGGAGTTGCCAGTTCTGGAGGAAGGTACTGGACCTCCCTGGCACCTGTGGTGTCATGTTTCGTATTCATATCCCCAGGGAGAGTAATACAAAATGCCCATCTTTACTACTAATGTAATTCTAAAGTATCTACACCATGGTCGCGTAAATTGCTACTGCTCAATATAAATAATGGCAGTTCTAAATTCAGCATTAATACTTCTCAGAACATACCTCCTGAAATGAATGAATGCCACAATTGGGCCAGTTGGTGGCAATCCAGCAGCAGTTGTTTACAACTAAAGGCTCCCCCACCCTATCCCAAGGCTCCCAAAGGCTTACTCAGTGCAAAAGGGAGCCCCTGGGAGTCTAAGTAACTGAAATGGATGAGAGTGGAAGCATTCAAATTTACTTAGCTTAATTATTTCCAGTACCAGATCTGGTTAATGACAACGAAAGATACAAGCAATGAAACAAACTAAGAAAATGTTGTAATAATATATATGTTAAATATTCTACTCCAAAAGGAGGTTCCTTGTATTTGGCATTCATAGATTTTAAATCTGCTTTCGATCTGATACCCAGAGAAAAATTGTGGGCCAAATTCGAGACCACAAATATTGATAAGAGACTTCTTCTGCTAATGAAGCGACTGCATGAAAATACTAGTCTTAGGGTAATTTGCAATAAGGCAGGGGCATTATCCAACATAATTCCATCATTCAATGGGGTCAAGCAAGGCTGCATTTTAGCTCCAACATTGTTTAATTTTTACATTAATGATATTGTGAGCAATTTATCGAGTGCAGACTTTCATCCCCCTACACTAGGCTCACCCCCCCTTTCAATCCTGCTTTATGCAGATGATGCAGTCTTGATGTCAATCTCGTGTGTGGGATTACGGAGAATCTTGAAAGCCTTAGCCTCATACTGTATAAAAGAACAGCTGACCATTAATTATGATAAGACTAAGATCATGGTCATTAGCAGGAAACGTAAAAAACATAGATGGACAATAAATGGAAATAGTATAGAGCAAGTGTCCTGCTATAAATATCTAGGTATGATATTTCATTAATCAGGCTTATGGTCCTCCCACATGAACCATGTAGCATCTAATGCACAAACATACAGCTCTGCACTACTGAGGTTCTTTTATACCAAGGGTGGTCAATACGTGCCATCAGTGATACAAGTTTTTAAAGTTAAAATTATTGCCCAAATGCTTTACGGAGCCCAACTATTTGCATACTCAAACGTGAAGCCTTTGGAAACGGTGCAGACAAAGTTTCTGAGAAGAATTCTTGTAACACCTTTGTGTGTCCCTAATGCGACACTCCGATTGGAGGCTGGACTAATCTCCATTAAAGCACGTGCCCTGATCCACATGTTCAGCTATTGGCTGAAACTTATTTTTGCCCCATCTGGCTTGGCACCCCTAGTATTAGTGGATACATTCCAATCAACTTGGAAAAGGAATCTAACTGTTAACTTACTGCAGCTGGGTTTTTCCTTAGAGGCTATTTTGGCAATGGGTTTTGGTAATGCCAAGGCTGCAATTAAAAGGAGAATCTGGGATGTAGAACTCCAAGAACATCTAGCTGCCCATGATAAACTCAGCACAGTTAGGAATAGTTCCTTTAGAATGGCCAACTACCTATCCAAAATAACCATTCCCAAGTTCAGGAGAGCCTTCACCTTAGCTCGATTTAATGTTCTGCCCTCCAGATTGCTGGAAGGCAGATACCAGGGTCTTCCAGTGGATAAACGTGTTTGCCCTTGTGGCGAGGAGACTATTGAAACTCCTCTTGGAGTGTTCCCTTTATCGGGATAGCTGGAGGACTCTTCTTCAGTCTATATTGCAGCAAACTCAGGGGAGGCCAAGGGAGTTTTGTGTTCAATACCTGCTAGCAGATAAAAAGCTGGATGTAACTGTGGTGGTGGCTAAATTCTGTGCCGCAGCAATGAGGCATCGCTCATCCCTGCCCACTTCAGGTGGCGAGGTCAGATGATTGGTAATGTCTATTGTGTATTTATCCTTACCCCTTCTCATGATGTGGGTTGGAGGTGGACTAGAATACGGGTGTGGTTCCAGGCTGGAGACAATTCTAGACCTATTGAGTTGATTACTCTGTAATTGGGCCTACTGGGCTGGGAAGATTTTACCTGTTCTGGCTTGTATACAAAGGGTATGCCATTGTATTATGCTTGTTCTTGTATGCATGCTTTTATTGTTTTTAAACGCTTTTACTTTGGTTTTATGTGGAATGTATTTTGTATTTTATCTGGTCAGTGACTGAAATAAAGACCTTATATGTTAAATCAGATTTGGACTAGAAGAAAGGAAAAAAAATAGTTACATTCAACCTTCTGCTATCTATGAAAAGTTTTTAAATAGGCAAAGCAATTCCAAAAGCAGAAGATAATGACATATTACGTTTGCTGTTTTTTCTTTTATTTGAAGTACCAGAATGTTCCCCTGTGGCCCCAAATAAGTGAAGCAGAAAATATTCCTTATATATATGCCCCTGGGTCAGGGTGGGACTTCCCATCGTGAAGCTTTCCAGTTCTAGTTTTTCTTGGATGAGATCCTGTACAGTCACTAAATCCATGTGTTTGGATTTTATCAGACATACAATGGAATCCACCCACTAATGCCCACTGTCTCCTTAAAATGAGATTCATTGACGTATTCACTAAAACTTTCAACCTTGAATGTTTCCAACATAATACATCTTATATTAAGAAGTCACCATGATGTCCAAAAGAATGCCAGCTGTAAAAAGCAAAACAGCTTTTAAAAATATAGAAGCCTAGCCCAAAGGTGAACAGAAATGAGCACAAACTGACTAAAACTAAAACAAAAATCTCCCTCTAACCAACCCCCAGATGGGTAACATACAACTTTCCAGATGTTGTTAGACTACAACTCCCATTTTTTTTTTTACCATAGGCTATGTGGCCTAACGCTAACAGGAATACAATCTAATACCTCTGGGCCACAAATTATCTACTCCTACTCAATTCCAAACAAAATATACTATACTATACTTTGATAATAATTAAAATTAAGTATGGCAAGCAAAACAATCATAATAATTTGGAAAAGCTTAATCCTTTAGAAAATACAAAAAAAATTAAAGATGATTATTCTACCTCAGTCACCAAGGATTGAACTAAAGTTAACAAACTATTTGAATGCACATGCAAGTGGACTATGCTGTAAAAAGGCTCCTGAGTCAAATAAGCAGTCATGGCTAATTATTGTCTTGTAAATGTTGGAATAATTAAATAAGAAACCTAGTGTAAGAGTGAAATATTAAATCCTCTTAGGAGAAGATAGAAAGGAATAGGGCTCCCAAAGCACTGCATACCTGTGCCACTTGTTGAAAAATGACCTGCCATTATAAAGCAAACTGTTCTGCTTATATATCACCCCATAGCACTTAAAGGGTATACAATTTAGGCAGTTTACAATTTATTTATTCAGGTTACACATTGGCCCCCACCCCACCCCCACAAGCAAGCTGGGTACTCATTTTACCGACTTCAGAAGGATAGAATGCTGTCAACCAATATCCTGCTGTCTGGGACTGAACCCTAGGTCATGAGAACAGTTTTAGCTGTAGTACAGGCATTTAACCACTGCGCCATGAGGCCACATATACATCACCTACTACAGTAGGACTCCTGTATCCATGGGGGATCGGTTCTGGGCCATCCCATGGATACTGAAATCCCTGGATAAGAGGAAACACTCTTATCCGAGGGTTATGGTGGCAACAGCAGTGGTAAGGTGCCAGGGGTGAAAGCTTTCACTCCTAGCACCCCAACACTCCCTGCCGTTGGGCAGAGCGACAGACCAGTTGTCACAAAGACGTGCTGCTACACCCCTAGCTGTTTCAGCTTCCTAGGCGATGGACCAGGTGGTGCAGCACCTGGTCTACCATGCGGCCCAGCGGAGCTGCTGGGGTATCAGGGGTGAAAGCTTTCACCCCAGGCACCCCAACACCCCCTGCCACTTGGCAGAATGGCAGAATGGCTGTCACAAAGGGCGCTGCTGCACTGGCTGGTTCACCGCCTGAGAAGCTTCAACAGCTCAAACTTCTGGGCTCTGGACCAGGTGGTGCAGCACCTGGTCCACCACATAGCCCAGCATGGCTGTTGGGGTGTTGGGGGGCAAAAGGGCTGGGGCACACAGCATGGCTTTCACCCCCAGCACTCCACCCACCCCGCTGATTGCCAACCATGGATAAGTGAATCTGTGGATGATGAATCACTGGATACGGGGGTGCTACTGTATATGGCTTGGAACTGAGATGACCCAAGAAGACTACAAAAGTGCTATAAAATCAGATGAAGAGCAGAAGAGATGTCAAATGATGTTTACTATAATGTGAACCCATCCCTGTGGGGATTTTTAAAAAACCTTTTGTATAAAGTGGCACTAACTAATGAGGATGTATCTAGGGAGTCATGGTGGGTATCTTTCTTGAATGCACATCTGAATGTGATGACACTGTTTCAGTGTGTCAAGGAAGCAGAGATATTAAAAGACGTATCAGGATGGTCACAGATGAGATACCACACTAAGAATGACATCAACAGAAGGGAATTAATGGGGGGTGGACAAAATTCTGAAGGGGAGCTACTTTGTAGCAGCAGTAATAGAAGGCGATGTTCAAGCTAAATCTTGTTAGCATTGTACAGAATGTGATAATGGTAAAGCATTCCAGAATACCTGTATCTTGAAAACCCTACAGTGAGACTATACAAAATAAAATAAAAATCAAGCTATAATAAGCCTCAGCTACTGGAAGGATCAAAGAATAAGACACCGAAGACTGTTGCTAATGAAACAACTGAACTAAATGGCGTGGCTCTATCTTCCAAGTGACAGTCCTTCAAACTGAAACAAGCACACATATGAAACTACTTGTAGCATGAGAAAATATTATATCTACATTTAGGTTGGAAAATTACAGATTTAAATATAGACTGCAAGATATACACAAATCAGCAGCAACAACAAAAAGAGTTCCGTTGGGCAATACAGAAATACAAAATACAAAAATAAATAATATAAATATATATAACTAAAAAATAGCAATGCAGAAATGGTCTCACTGGTTAGAAGTATAGATCAAGTAAAATAGTTCACTCTGTTCTGATTTGGTCCAGTCTCATATGCAACACTGTGTCTAGTTTTCAGCACCACTGTTTTAAAAAGATATTGGGAAGCTACAGTACATCTAGTGAAAGATTGCAGAAGGTCTGGAAACCAATTACTGTATTATGGGGAGGGTTTGAGGGAATTAAATATGTTAAGCTTGGAAGAGGAGAGAGTGAGAAATGATACGTTCCCTTGTTTCGGTTCCTCCATTTGCTAAGGTCATCATAAACCCTACTCTTCCCAACTTGATGACATCTTTCCCCTTCTTCAAAGAAGTCACTTATAAAAATGTTGAACAGCATTGTGCCTCAAACTGAACCTTTCAACAACCCACTTGTCTCTTTTGTGACTTAGAACAGATACTGATCTTGAAGTGAAATGCACAGAAGGACAAAAGACACCACATTGCATACTCTACTGTTAGGTCACATATTATGAGTATGATAGATGAGCAGTGGCTTTTTGTAATGATGTTTATTTTTGAGTGGTGCTTGCCAGTACTATAAGAGACAGTGAAGACACTAAACAAAGAATCTAAAGTTTGCTACATCTCTACTTGAGTTAACACTAGGAGGCATTGTGTCTGGTAATAGTGAATGCCCCAAGTTAGCATTATCTTATCTTAGAATACAGAGACACATACTGTATATTATTGTACTTCACTCAAATGTGCCTACAATAAGCACTACAAGAAAACCATTATTTGTAGACAGAATATCTTATGCATATTTCTGAAGTAATTAAAACAAAGTTCAGAAAGCTGTTCATATAGCTATAATTCGCTCTAAATATTATGAAATAAATATGCTATGCATTTACACTTCCAAAGACTGAGCACAGCACAAGCCAAACTAACCATACTCATTATTTTTATCCACCTCATCATATCTATAAGCAAAACAGAATTAATTACACCTGCCAACAATCAAGGCTGGGTAAAATGTAACCCACTGAATTATTTAAGACTGCATCACACATTAACTTTAACCAGCATAACTAGTGATAAAGAATTCTGGAAGCTGCAACCCAACATATGGAGAGTTGTACTTTACCTATCCCTAACCTAATAATAGTTACATACCATCAAGTCAATTCTGATTTATGGTGGCTCTTTCCAGTGAATAGGTTTGTTTGTTTGTTTGTTTGTTTGTTTGTTTGTTGGTATCGAGTACTGAGAAGTGGCTCACAAATGCCACTTTCTACAGATGCCTAGGGACCACATGCAGCATACCTAAGGCTAGCTCTTCTCCCTGGACTCACGATGGGGAATCAATCCTTCAGCCTCTCTCTCTGCAGCCTAATACCCAATTCACTAGGCTCACCAGCGAATCCTCCGTTACCCACCTAAAGATTTCTCTGTACAGCTTTTCAAAGTTCCAGGAAAAATCTTGGAGACCTTCCAGGAACACTGTTTTCCATCTAGTATAATTCCATAACAAAATAGATCAGAATGTTTGAAGAGCATTTCCTTGAACACAGATATGTGAAATCACAAAAGTCTGCCTAGAATAAAGCTTGCAGAAGTTGGAAAAAATGTTTTCTGTCTCCTCCCTATCTTTTCCTTCCATGTTTTCACTGGAAGACTTCAAATTTGGGAGGAATACTGGGTGCAGAGGGAAATGATAAAAAATTTTTTTACCTTTTGAAGCAATGAAATACTTTTTAACAGAGGGTGTAACTCACTACAGATGTGGAAATGCTTATGAAAGAGAATACACAGCATTTGGTAACTTGCATTCCTGTGCATGGTACCGAATTCAGTGTTTCAATGATGTTATAATGTTGAACTCAATGACCATAAGGAATGCTAGCCCATATAATCAAACCTCTATTTAAATAGGGCTATTTCTGCCTAAATATTACACATCCTTTGTCTAGTAATTTGTAAGCACTGTTTCCTCCATCTTACATGGCAGTAACTAAAATTTTAAATCTCCAAAAGTTTTAATTTTTCCTGAAAAACTCAAGGATCTGATTTTTTTCTCCCTTCATCCAAAATCTCTAGACATTTGTCTACTTCACTTGAACACCACAAGCTGCCACAATTACTATAGTTTTCCCACTCATCCATCCCCTGAAGCAAATACAGTGCATATTCCATTCCTTTACAATATATCCACAAGTTTTAGGGGAGAATATAGAAGAAAGTGAAACAAACAAGTGAATCTTGACTCATATTTCCCAGAAACCAATAGTATTGTCATTTTAAAAAAACTTTGATGTAGAGATGGATCTAGTCACTTCATAAGAGTAAAACTACAGAACACAGATTATTCTACTGATGTACAACAAAAAGTATGTCATTTCCTCTAGTCTGCAGAATCCATATGCAGCTGTTATGGCTGCAGAAATAGACCTGGATGCTTACAAAGTCTACTTCAATGAATCGTAAGAGCCAGAGGGAATATCTATAGGAATCCAATGGCTGGAGTGGGGGTTTGGTTTCTATTTCACTTTGGTCATTCCCATGAATGCAGAAAAGGAGAAAAGACAATGCAAAATATGTTAATGATGTGGCATGAGCTAGTAGGGCTTCTGTCAGCACCTAGTTTTATTTCCTGTTTCATCTGATCAAGGAATAGCGATAGCTTCCGTGATCAGTAACAGACTGAACAACAATTATAAGCTTATTATAAGACAGATTTTAGCTTCCCCCTTCACTTTAAACGGGATCTTTGTGGTTTACAAAGCAGATATAAATTATGGAAATCAGCAATGCATCACAACAATTACACAGCACAGAAATTAACTCAAACAACAAAGAATAGCAAATCATTAATAAGTATCAGAAAGCACACTGAAGAAAATGTTGGCCTCTTATCTGTCCTGAAATCACAAAGTAAAGCAAATTGCTAGATTTCTTGAGAGTGAATCCTACCCATTTACATCTATTGAAGCTTGATACTATCTCCCTATCTTATATGCAGGCTTGCAGAATGTTTCAACCTGCTTTAAACATTGTTCTTAATTGTTTATTAAATGTGGTGGTGGCATGAATGGTAAAATAATAAAATAATTAATTAGCATGCATTGATACAGATTTATATCAAATACATGGCCATAAGCAGAACACTCCTCTGTTTCTAGAAAGACCAAAAATGGTGCTCTGACATTTCCATTTCAAGATATTTTCTGTGAAAGAGCAGAGCATTTCTACTTGATCCAGGGATGGGATGAATGTCATTGACATATCTTAATACAGGAGCCTCCAGTATCACGCACATTCCTGTTCCAGAGAGGCCACAGTTCCCTAGTACAGGGCTGACAAGTTGTGCTGGGAGCTGCAGGGGGAACAAGGGAAATGAGGAAATCATGAACAGAGCAGCTATCAGGATCCAAGCCATTTTAATACTCTAAATAATAATCCAATGAGTATTAACCAGGAAGTAGCCAAATTGCAGAAGTGAATATTCTGGAGGAAGGTATCAGGATGTTTAAGGTTTGCAGGATAACTCGAACAAAGAATCCTGATCCGAAAAATGAACATAACACCAAAAAGAAATACCAATATATATGTAAATAAATTTTATACACAATATATATAGAAAGGCTTAAAAGCTTGTATGAGCTATTAAAGTTTTCATACAGAGCAAAAAGTGTGTTGCTTATATAACGCCCCATAGCATCAAACAACTGGTGTAAAATAGCAAATGTGCCAAGAGTGTGTCTCCCAATATTCTGGCCAATATGTATCTCCTCTTTGGTTATTAAATTTGTCAGCAAAGGAATACAAAAACATATTTAGTGGTTGAAAACGCTAAAGAGGAAAAAATCTACCCAGAACAACCCACTGAGGATGGAGTAGGAATGAATATGCTCAGTAACTACAGAATGCTCTCTAGACTGTTATTGAGTTGACTGCCCTGCTATTGGGACCTACTGGGCTGGCAAGATTTTACCTGCTGTGGCTTTTGTGTTAAGATTATGCTATTGTGTTATGTTTGTTCTTGTGCGCATGCTTTTATTGTTTTTATATGCTTTTATTTTGGTTTTATGTGGAATGTATTCTGTATTTTTTTTTGTCTGGTCAGTGACCGAAATAAAGATGACGACGACAACGACAACGACTACTACTACTACTACTACTAACTGCTGCTGCTGCTGCTGCTGCTGCTGCTACTACTACTGCTGCTGCTGCTGCTGCTGCTACTACTACTACTACTACTACTACAGAATGCTGAGCATGTTAGAAGTAGGAAAAATTGAGTACCTTGAAACACGTCATAGCTTCCCTGAACATCACAACTCTGTCCTGCTACATATTCTTTACAGTTCCACTCATAAAATTAAACTGTGTTTGTACTCACTGTGGTGCAGTGAATAGGTTATTGGATTAGGGCCCAGGATACCTGACTTTGATGCTCTGGCTCTGCCATGAAAACTCACAGGGTGTGCATGAAACTGGTAATACCACTCCTTATTTACCTCACTAACCTTGAAAAGCTTACTCGGTCATTATAAATCCATTCAGATTTGATGGCACATAATAAAAACCCTGTTTACAAGGGCATAAAAATAAATGGTTTATCCAAAAAGGCACAGACGTATAATAATCAACCCACTAATTTATTCACTAGAGATTACAGGTATGACCCATTTTTATCCCTCTGACCTTGATCCCAAATAGAACCATTTTATATTCATATTCAAGGTACAGGTGTGGTCTTTTTTCCCAACTTAACACATCGCCTTGGTTTAAAGAGCACCAAAATTCTTCATGCCTAAAAATGTTCCTCTTAGAAGATAGCTCCTCTTCAAAAGAGGAATAGCAGATCATATATGTTGATATGTGAGGTTTTTAAAAAATTCAAACATACCCATGTAAAAGCATTATTTAAAAATTCTGGATTTAGTACTAGGTGTGCTTAACCATTTCACCTTATCTTAATGCATTCTTGGTTGGCACTGCCTTTGAACAATGTGTGTCAATGTCCGTGAAAAATGAAACTGCACAGAATGCAACACAATTGAATCAAATTGGGTTTTTTATATGCATATAATACCAGTCTAACACTGATTATACTAGCTCATAATTTGTTTCCAGTTGAACTGAATCTCAGGATATATGAAAGTATGCTTCTTCCTATGTGAAGCAGCAGCCTCCACCCCACCCCACCCCCAAAGCTCTGGGCTAAAATCAAATCCTATTACCAGCCACCAACAAAACAGTAGATTCTTCCCAGACCCCACTGCCTTCTCTGCTTTCCAAGGAGTGGCTTTAGGAGATGCATGGAAGAACCCCTCCCAGTTCCACTAACAGAACCACCCTTTGGATTGATTTCTGCTTCCTGCTACATCACCACAAGATATTGGGACAGACTTTTTATGTGACAAGCACTTTACTATAGAACTCCCTCTCCAGAAAGGTCAAACTGGTTGTTGCATCTTCATTTTAAAAATTGCTCTGTTTAATCTAATTTTTGATGGGTTTTAGAGTTTTATTCCACTCTATAATGGCCCTACTATTCTTGATTTCAGAATTTTGCTCTTAAACTGCATGACTCCTTGGGTACCCTTTTGGGCAGAAAAGTGTTTTTTAAATGTGCTCATACATAAATCAATTTAAACAACTCCTTACCAAAGTTTTTCTTTTGAAGCTGCATTATCATATACAAATCAGGCTTCTTAACCATATTGATATTCAGCACTTACTTCAAGAAAATTGCATGTAATCGGTCAAATGTAAATTATAAAGACAATTTAATTTAAAATTGTAGGATATCAAAGAAATCAGTTTGACGAAAATGAATGGAGGAACCGACTGCCTTTTACTGTAACAAAGAATATGTCACTTGAAGTAGTAGCATCCTGGTGAATAATCAAATATATTCTTTTCGAGCTAACAGCAATATTTAACACAAAATGTTGAATTAAACAGTCTTCAGCCTTAATTAACTTCTGTAGCCATTATAATGGATGTATACCATGTATATACCATATATTACATAGATGCTGAGACTATTACCTGCTACCCCGCATCAAATGGTCGTGCAATTGGATCAATATTATGAAGCATCACTATACCAGTAGTAAACAGGTTCCATCCAGCAGTCCTCCCAATATATTAAGCAATGCTGATTTAGAAAGTTTCAGGAGACAGAACTAAAGATACACCCAAAAAGCTGACAATGGCTGAAATCCAGTAATAAACTGCAACCCAAGTAGGTTCAGTGAATCAATGGAATTTACATAGAAGTTGATTCACCGCCAAATCCTCTCTGATTCAATGGTCCTTTTCTAGTTGTGACTTACTACTGGATTTCTGCCGTGTATTCTACTTATATGCATTTTTCACATCTTTGCAAACAATTTTATTATACAGGCAAATTCAAATATAATTTGATTCTGCCCCTCTGTATGTCCTCTCTTACTTGTAGTTCAGGAATATTTGAGTCATATGCTCTGAGCACTTCCATCACAGAAAAGACCTTGCTAAAAAGAACTCTAAGAACATTTAGTAGATACCAATCAATGCTCTATAAAAAATATTACTTTAAACAAGATAAGAGCAGCGATATTTAAATCATACTGTTGCAAAAGGCATTTATAGCAGTAAATGACTGTCCAGTGTATGTTGCAGTTTCAAAGACACAATAGCAAATTCCACCGAATTAAATCCTTTTAAAATATCTCAATTAATGAAGCAAAACATTTACCAGGAAAGAATGGATCAATATTCCCGAATCTTCTTTTGTTAAACTACTTGCTGTATATTCCACAGCATTACTCTCGCCTTGATGTTTACAAATATACGAACAGTTCCTTTCGATAACTGTACGAATACCTTTAAATAAAACCACACTAGTTGTACAACCCATTATAGATATACTATAGTCCACATTTTAGGCAATTGATCTATTTGCAGAAGATATTCATTTCCTTCAAGACCTAATCTTCTTTTCCATCTTCACAAGTACAGCAGCAAGCATCTCTGTTAAATGTCACTGTATTGTAAGCTTGCTTAGCAGTGTGCAAAAAATCCTGTGGCAGTTTCAGCAAGAGCCACACCTCGCCGAGAAGTCCTCTCTCAAATAGAATGCTTTCTCAGATGCTATTAAGACAAACAGAAAGGAGCAGAATATCACCGAAGAAAAGGTCTTCATTCCCATCTGACATGTATCTTCATATCTTATTCAAGCAGACAAAGATACTGCTGCAGCTTCAAAGATACTGCTGCAGCTTCTACTATCGAGGACAAAGAATTCTCATCTGCTGCAAAAAATGCTCTCCCAGAATGCTTAGCTTAGAATTCGTACCAAGAGACGACGTTTCTTCACTTGACCTAAATTAGGGGGTGGGGAGAATTAGTAATGGACGTAAAAATTCACAAGAATCCTCTCTCTCCAACAAAAATCAAGGTTCAGAGGAAATGTCTCACCTGCTGCTGCTATGGAAACACCTTAGCTCATGTTTACTCTACTCATACATGCCTGTACTTCTAATGTGAAGCCACTAGGGAGCATAAAATTGGATTATGCACACATTTCTATATGAAGGAAGAGCCTGCATTATTTTTTCAATTTTTGGAAAAAGAAAAAAAAAGTCATTCTTCATTCTCATATCACTTTCAAACAGAGGGGCATTATTAGTACAATCCTACAACTGTACAGTATAATGCCATGAGTGTATAAATACCAATGCCTGGAATTAAGTCTCAGAGAACTCAACAGGAATTCATCTAAATGGACATGTATAGGATTGTACTACAGGAATGCCACCCTGAGCACACTTGGAATGGAGTAAATGTTTCTAAACACTTTTGAGGTTTATTTCTAAGTTAAGCATGCATAGGATGGGACTATGTGGTTTTAAAGTACATGAATGTTTGGACCACGTCCAAAACTGAATTTAAATGAAAATCATTCGCATTTAGTGAAAGAGCTATGTGAAAATTACTAAACTTCCTTTGAACACCAGCTGAGATATGCTTTTTATTAATGACCAACATAAAGCTTTCTTTCTTTTTCTTTCTCTTCTCTCTCTTTCTTTTTCTTTCTTTTTCTTTCTCTTTCTTTCTTTCTCTTTCTTTCTTTCTTTCTTTCTTTCTTTCTTTCTTTCTTTCTTTCTTCCTTTATCTGTTGCTGGTGTTTACAAATATACGAACAGTTGCTGCTCTCAAACTTTGGAACTCCCTCCCACTGGAGGCCAGGACTGCCCCATCTCTGCTGACTTTCCGGAAGCAGGCAAAGACCTTCCTCTTCAGGCAAGCTTTCCCTGAATGAGGGACTACCTGCTATGTGACTTTTAGATGGATTATCATGCATTATTGCATTGAATGATTTCACAAGCACACCTGTGTTTTCTATATTAGTTTCCATCCTTCAAGATGGATTTTTTCCTTTTAACTGTTTGCATGCTCTTTTTAGCTTTAACGATGGCTCTTCTAATTCCTTGTTCTTTAACTTCAATACGCCTTAAAAGTTCTGGACTCTGTACACACATTTAGCACCTAGCTAGCTTTAGTCTTCAGCAAACCACAGAAAGCAAAACAAAGTGTTCTGCGTATATACTTCAAGTAGTCTCTGGGCAGTTTACAGTTTAATTACAGTATGCAGGCTATACATAATTCACTTAAATACTTGGAATTTGCAAATGATTCTCTCTACAGTAATCCCCCATTTATCGACCCAACCCGCGATAAAGGGAAATCTGTGTTATGTGGATGCTGGCCAACAGGCCCGGTCCAGAAGTGGTTTCCGACGAACCTGAACAGGTTCACGGGAAACCACTTCTGTAGCCTCCAGCAGGCCCGGAAAGCCCATCGGAGGCCCACTCGGAGCACTGCCAGGCCTGGGTTAAGTGCAGGAGGCCCCAAACAGGGCCACACAGCTTGCCCCAGGGGCTCTTGCCTTCATATACTGTGTTCTCGCGATATACCGGGACCACAGTAGATGAATCGCAATACAGTGGGGGACAACTGTAATGTTCTCATAAAAACAAAAAGTTAATGCAAAACTCCACAGTTCATTTTGATCAAAATGCTATATGGCTTATGCATTGAGAAACTCAACCAATTGACATGGGAATGGACATGAGCTGGCACGGCAAATTGTCACTTTATTCAGGGACTTTAGAAGTAGGGGAACTACCACTTTGCAAGGGGGAAAGGTATCAAACTGGACAATTAACAGACAGGTAGACTCAATATTGTAACAACACTCTCTATCTATGGCCACACTTCTGTGTACCATGAGCCTAAGCATTCTGATATTACAGCATTTATTGGCGGTGGGAGAAAAGAAACAATGACACTGTGATTTATTTATTCAGTTGGGATTACAAATCAGGCTACTGGAAAGTATACAATCTACGGCATGCTGAAGAGAGTCAGGAAGGGGGAATTTAGGTGTGCTTGGTATGCATTTGGGTACTACAAAACAGAACTGTCTCTGCTTTCAAACACAAAGGTATTGGAATGTATACATTCACATCTGAACACCACTGCATCATTCCCATTCTGTGTTATCATATCTCTCCCTCAACCTCTTCTTTAGCTATTCAACATTCTTGTTATCTCTTAGGAATTCAAAATATGTTGCTATCCACTTTAATCAGCATGACAGCTAGTTCATCAAATAGCACCAAATTCTTTTTAATTTTTTTATTCTTGGATCCTTAAAATAAACATTGTACTTGCATGGTACAAATGCTTTCCAATAATAATCTTATTTAAAAACTACTTCAAAGCAGATCTTAAGGAAATGTTTGATTACTGCAATACCTGTTGCTCAAAACAATTTAGTTTATGGTGTGCTACTTAAAATAGTATGGGTACTACTTATAAAAATTACATAGTAATAAATTTTTCACATTAAATCCAAGATTTGCAAATCTTACATTCTTTAGCTGTAGAGTACTATTAGCATATGATCAACTACTGAACACACTTTCCTATCTCTCCACCTAGTGGTAGGAATACATTCATCTTCAATTACGAATACTGCAAGCCTGCACATGATTATTTGAAACAAGTCACACTGTATTCAAGGGGGCTTGTTCACAAGTAAGTGAACGTAGGAAGACTAAAGACTTAATGCAAAACTAGATCATACAAGACTAAAGACTTAATGCAAAACTAGATCATGCTTTCTTTAAAAAGACATGGAGCAAACATCAAAGCTGAATTTCTAAAATAACAGCTGTTAATCTGCTGCAATAAAATAAATAAATGTATGATATATTTGAAAATGATAGATTAGGGAGTGAGTGTTGTTAACAGGATTATTTCCTAAGAGGGGGCTCACATGGCACCAAGGAATTGCTTTTATTCTCAAAACTTTCAATTACCAATTGATGGTGATGTTCTTACTTCTCGCCTTTTAAGTGTTGTTACTGAAATATGTTTATTTTCCTTGCAAGGCTCTCTGAGAATGTTTTTTATTGAAGGCCACTATAGATATTCTGAAAGTGTTGCATACCAGTAACACCGCAATCAGATCATGTAGAATAATAAGCACAAACGTTTGAAAGAAAAAGAATACAACAGCTACAGCGACGGAAAATTTAAATCTTCAAGATTTATTCTGCCATGCCATGCTCGGTGAACCAGTTAATCGTCATGATGTACCATCAAGTCAGTTCTGACTTATGGCAACTCTTTTTCAAAGTTTTCCAGGTAGAGAATACCCAAAAGCAGTTTACCATTCCCTTTTTCTGGGAATATCCTAGGACTGTGCAGCTTGCGCAAGGCAATATGTTCTGGCTGTACTCACAGAAGGCGCAGGGGATTTGAACTCCCAACCTCTGGCTCCAGAGTCAGATATCTAAACCACTGAGCTTTCCAGAATTTAATGAACCAGTTAATCTCTACAATATTTTTTTAAAAGCGTGTTCTTCTTTCAATATTAGAAGAGAAGCTACATTGGTCTGTACTAGCATAACAGGCCAAAAACTAAATTAAAAATAAAAATAAAGAAAACGAAGACATATTGTCACCTTTAAGACTGTTATATTTTAATGTGAGATTTCATGGACAATTCAATTTCCTCACACATCAGTAAAAAGTCCTCTTTTGATAAAATGTCAGAGCTGTCAAATGCATGCTATAATAGTTAGCACTGAGCACATGCATATATTTTAAATATGTGGTTTTAAATATCACACCTAGACTTTGATTCCACTGAATGAACACCTCCAAAAACATGCATAAGGTTAAGCTGAACATCTTCCACATGTTCAAACGTTCCTGAGAATGTAATCCAAATTGAATTGGAAGGATTCAGTAGATTTTAACAAGAAAGGAAAGTCCATGTAGCAAAAGAGATTATAAAATTGTTCCATAACTGTACTGTCTAGTTCTGAATCCACTAAACTGGTTAATTAATCATGAGGCACATCCAATATGATTTATAGCAAGTCTTTCCAGAATTTTCTAGGTGTATTCAGAATTGGTTTGCCATTTTCTTCTTCTAAGCTGGCTCTTTGCTGAGACACGCATTGGGGAATCAAATTCCTAACCTCTGGATCTGCAGCTAGGTACCCAACTCAGTGAGCCACACAACCAGATTTTGAAGAATTACTATGACAATCCTAGCATAGTAATGATTATCTAGTCAAACAATTCACTCATAGAACCAGTTCAAATCATGACATGTATGACTCTCATCAGTAAGGTTTTGCAATTTTAAAAGTATTACACATGTTCTTGTTTTTATGTTATTTTTCTTAGTTTTCAGCTACATTCCCAACAGAGTTTACAAAAAGAAGAGACATATTAAATATATAATAAGCTAAATTCTTTTGGGAAAAATATCATTAACCAAAGAGAGAAATACTTTAGAAAGCTGCAATACCAGTATGTCTGGCATTAGAAAGCCAATATGTGGGCAGCATAATGTAAACTGTATGTGGTGCATCCTTACATGCCAAATGGGTTCACCCTTACACTAATTTTTCAGCTCATAGTGAGTTTTTTTAAGTTGGCCTTGAAGAAGACTCACCCATTTGCAAGAGTATTTTCTCCTATGAAGTAGAATAGATATAACTTATGCTTTGTTGCACGGACTTTAAAACAGAAGCATCAAATGGATTGTTTGCATCTTTCTGAGTAATCAACTGTACGCCTCTGAGCACTTAACTTCAGAAAGGTTAAACTATTCAAACTGTGGCCATAGATATGGGGATAGAGAGAGGTCAGAAACTGGTGTAATTTATTTGAACTTTGTAGACACACACACACACACACACACACACACACACACACACACACACACACACACACACACCTGAAGTTATTGTCAAATAGCTGTCACTGATTCTATTGGAATGCACTCTGGTATGGAGTGCAATATAAATAATAAATATTATATTAGAAACTTTACATGCAGATTGTACAAAGAACAATGGAGGAAAACTCTTAGCATCAAACTCTCATACCACAGGCATACTTGTATCTACTGGAAAATCCTTAAAAGACTATCTCACCATGCCAAATCCCATAGCTCTGGTTCTCAAATAACAATTAGATATGCCATATAAAAGTAGACAAAATCCTAAACATTTACAGAATTTTATTCATTCAATATATACAGAATATATTGCAAAATTTTAAAAAAAAACTTTCAATTTAAAAGAAAAGTTATAGGGCTTACTCAGTGTGAATGAATTCATTCATGTACCAACAAGCATGACAACTGGAAGTTGTAATACATGCCTTGACTTTCAGGCTTGCAAGAAGTAAACACCATCTCAGACACTATGCTCATTTGCAACTTAGTTACACTGTTCGTGATCTTTCACTTTGAATCTCTTTGCCATTCAGAACAATGAAATCAGGACAATACAGGATAATTATAACATTTTCCTCTACGCTTTCCATTTGGGTTAAAACAGCAGTTCTCAACGTAGGGGCTGCGACCCCTTTGGAGGGTCAAACAACCGTTTCACAGGGGTTGCCGCAAGCTGGGAAGAAAAAGGCAACCTCAAGGCAAGTGCCGCCATTCTCCCTGTGGCTGAAGGCAAGCAAAAGATGGCGGGATGGATACCAATGAAAAGTGATGCTGCCGAAACCTCCGCCCTGCCTCGAGGCGCCCCACAGGTCGCTCCCCAGAGAATTTCCCCTAGCTCATTGAGGGGCGGATCGAGACAAACACCCCACCGCTGCCACCAGATCCAAACCCTTTGCCCGAGCACTGCTCTCCCCCAGTGCTGCACAGCTGCAGCCGCCACTCAAAACGGAGTGCCCACTGGGTGCTGGGTGCACCGCCTGAGGCCAGCCTCCTTCTCCCCACAGCCAGCAGCGTGTCAGGAGGCGCTGGGCTGCGGAGGTGAGCGAGGACCTCCTGGTCATTGCCTGCCAGCAGGTCGAAGCTCTGGGGTGGGACGAGCGGGATGCCTTCCTGACCCTCCGCTGCCCTCCTCCTCCTCCTCCTCAGCTGCCGCTGCCGCCACCACTGCAGCTCGCATGCCGAGCCCAGCCCCGCGCCTCTGGCAGAGTTGTGCACCACAGCCGGGCAGGCACGCCAGACTCCTTCTACGCTCGGGAGGCGGCAGCAGAGGAAGAGGAGACGGCTCAGCACCTAGCAACCTTGCCCCCACTAGACCCACGGGATGCACACCTGCTCTGGCCACCCCATGTCCTCCCGTGCACCCCTGCCAACTCTGGCCAGAGGCATAAGGGCAGGGGCCACAGCCTCCTTCCATCCCTCCCTCCCTCCCTCATGTCAGCTTCCTCCCTTCCTTCCTTCCTTCCTTCCTCTTTCTTTCCTTCTTTCTTTTTTTTCTCATTGGCTCCTTCCTTCCTTCCTTCCATTCTCCCTGTCTCTTCGCCCCCCACCCCTAATCCCTTCAGACTCCCTGCCACTGTTTAAGAGGGCTCCTTTGTGTGTGGGGGGGGGTGTGGGGGTGAGGGTGGGGGTGGGTGTGCATGCGTGAAAAAAGCACACACAATCACACACACACACTTATATTGAGCCCCTTTTACTGGCAGGCAGGAAATAATAGACAGGGATGCTGAAGAGGGTTTAAGAGGGAGGACCTACAGTATAAAGCCTTTGCTTCTTGGAAGCTATGATTTCCATCAGCAAAACAGAAAAATAAAAGAAATCGTAAAATTTTTTAAAAAAAAGTTACCAAGATTTCAATCTTGGAAATTATCAGCAATTAAGCAACAAATATAATATTTACTTGTGCTTGACACAGAGCAGTGCAGCAGTAGCGTGCAGATAAAATGTCAGTATTGATATAAAGTATTACAGAGTTAGGTTATGAAGAGACAATGACAATGGGTAGAGTAAAAACTCATATATTCATATATACATCAAAAAATATATACAGCATAACAACCAAGCAATATTTACAACAGACAAACAGAGTGTGGGGTTCTGTTCTCACCATAACAGACCCACCAAACAAATGGAAAGCTAGTGCTTTTTATACAGTTCAGTACCCATCAGATGTGAGTCATCACTAATTACAATCTGATGCAATCTGATACAATCATGATGATATAAATTCTTTCACCTGTGCTTCATCACATAACATGCCTGTGATTACTTATCTCTTACACTTGTGAATTAACATCATGAGTCTGCAGAATCTAACTGCCTCCATTTTACAATTCTCTTTCCACTATCTGTTAAATATACATAACATATATTTTATCAACTTTTACATATCTTGACAGAAATAAATGTCAAGAATTGGTTATGATTTATTAATTTTTCTTCTGAAACATGCATAATTGAAAAGCTAGAATGGCATTGTATCAGATATTTACATAACAATTCATAACAGTAGCAAAATTACAGTTATGACGTAGCAACAAAAATAATTTTATGGTTGGTGGTCAGCACACATGAGGAACTGTATAAAAGGGTCACGGCATTAGGAAGGTTGAGCACCACTGGGTTAGAGGCATAAGTTAATAGCTGCAGGACACATACTGTGTGACACTGAAATGGACAGACAGACCTCGTGGATGTAGAATGAAAAGACACAATACTATGCCAAGAAGAAATTGGAGCAAGTGTCCAATTGGTGGCTCAGCGAGCTACAGCGCTGAAACAGTTGGCTGCAAAGTCAGCAGCTCGGCGGTTCAAATCCCGGGAGCCATGCAGCAGAGATCCACTTTTAACTCCAGTTCCTGCCAACCTAGCAGTTCGAAAGCATGTAAATGCAAGTAAATAGGTACTGCCATAAAAAGCGGGAAGGTAAAGAGTGTTCCGTGCAGCCATGCCAGCCACGTGGCCATGGACTTGCACAACACTGGCTCTTTCAGCTTGTAAAGGGGGATGAGCACTGCCCGTAGATGCATCTGCAGGGGGAACTTTTACCTTTATCCACATCATTATGAGGTAGCAAGTAAAATAATGAAGTGTACACAAGTCTGTAGTTACTCAATAAAAATGAATATTTTAGGCTTTGCAATATTTTTAATTTGTAAGCAAACCATGTGTGTCTAATTTCGTAGTAGTAGTATTGCATTGCTTTTTTTACTCTTGTAAAACATCCATACACATGTATTACATATACAATGTAAACTACACTTTCCAAAAATTGGTTTAGAGAGTTAAATCAGTACCTGGTTCGAATCAGCATTCATGTAATGGCAATTGTGGAAGCAGATGTGGCTAATTAATGCCATACTGAGCATGTACCTGGTCATGCAACCAGGCATGTGTACAGGATGACCCAAGTACCTCATTCAAAGAACCATGTTTAAAATTACATCCTGCCATCTTGACATCATAATTCAAATACTGTACATACTAACCTTAGAATGTGAAAACTTATACGGAAAGCTGACATTCCACAGATTAACAAGATTGGGTTGGAAGACGAAGGGAGTACATATAAGTAGAAGATCACTAAGCTGGAAATGGGTGTGGTGTGAGAAACTGAAGAAAATGTTTCCAGTTTATGGGTACAAACGTTTAGATAATTAATAGCATGTGTACAAAGCTGCTACAATTCAGTCATTTTTCATCAGATTGTTTCTAGACTATATAATTGATAGATGTGAATTCCCATGCCACATTCAGACAGGATAAATCTGCTTATTTTCACAACAGCAAACCTACTGATGTTGCCACCACATTCCTTGTATTTCAAAAATAAGTTATCTCCATGTTGTACAAATCAATATATCAAGAAAAATAAAAACAGAGTAAGTCATCATGACCTAGTATAGCACAAGACCAAGAAGAGATAATAGATCATAATAATATTACAAAAGCAAAAATCATTATACAAGTTACACATCACCACACAGAGACTACAGTAGAAACTCTTTAGTTATTACTAATACTCAGATGCTTGGAACATATTAACCACCACTCAAAAAAAGAAGAAAATTTAGGACCAGAAAGAGAACAACATTCCAGAGCCTGATAGTTATCACCCGAGAAGTTCTTTTGCCACTTCCTTCAAAATCTCAGACTGAAGTGTCTCTCCAAAGGGTTTCACTGACAACTTTAAAACACAGACAGGTACCTAGAGAGGCACTTGCTAGGTACCATGTTCCCAAATCATATAGAACCATATAGTCCAAAATGATTATTTTTAATTGGAAACAACACAGAAGCCAATGGAAGTTCAAGAAGTATAAAAAGGTAAAGGTTCCCCCTGCACATGCGTGCTAGTTGTGTCCGAATCTAAGGGTGGTGCTCATCTTCATTTTCAAGCCAAAGAGCCAGTGTTGTGCAAATCCGTGGCCATGTGGCCAGCATGACAATTACCATCCTGCGTTTTTTTATGGTGATCCCTATTTATCTACTTGCATTTACATGCTTTCAAACTGCTAGGCTGGCAGAAGTTGGGGTTGTCACCAGGAGCTCACTCTGTTGCATGGCACCCGGTATTCGAACCACCAAGCTGCCGATTTTGTAGCTGACATTTCGGCATTCTAGTCCGTTGAGTTACCATGCCTCCTCGAGGAGTATAGTAAGATCATAATACCTAGTCTCAGCTATTTCATGTTTGCTTTTCTGCTTGCTGAATTTTTCATTTTGTCTTCAAACATATAGGAAGTTGCCACACAATGAATCATTATAACTAGATTATCCAGCTCCCAAAGCAATGCAAACAGAGAAGATACCTTAATCCAGGGTTGGTCCAGATGTTATTGGACTGCAGTTCCTATCAACATAAAAAGAATGCTGAGAGCTACAATCCAGCATTATACAAAGAAGTATATTATCCCCACCTCTGCCTTGAACTACTGAATAGAGATGGGCACGACCAGGAAAAAGTACGTTCCGAGTTGTCGTGTGTCGGAGCCGGCCCATTTCGGCTCGTTTCCGTTTTTCACGAAATTTTCCAAAAATTTGTCGTTTCGTTTGTCGGTTTTTCGTCTGTCGTTAGTACTGTTTTTTGGGGGGGGGCTCCTGGAGGCACCTCTCTGGGGTGGGTGCCTCCTCTGGCCCGCCATGAAGGGAAAGCGGGCTCCTGGAGGCACCTCGTGGGTGCCTCCTCTGGCCCGCTACAAAATGGCATGCATAGCCAATTGGATATGCATACCAAGTTGCAGTGGCAGGCAGAGGCACCTCTCTTTCGGGTGCCTCTGTGACTCACTGCCTGCAGTGCCTGGCATACGGTGCACTTGGGCTGGGGAAGTGAGAGAGGACCCCTATGGGCGCCCTGTGACTCACTAAGAAGGAAAATGTACTTGCTGTAGTGCAATGCGAGTACACAGATCTGGCTTAGGGTTAGGGTTAACGCAAGGGCTAGGCTTAGGGTTACGGGTAAGGTTAGGGTGAGTTACTGGGGTGCACCTCTGGGTGCCTCTCTGACCCACTAAGAAGGACAGTGTACTGGCGTATGGGTTAGGGTTAGGGTTAGGGTTAGGGTTCGGGCTAGGGTTAGTGGACTTTTTATGCCCGACTGGCACATCCCAGAAGTCTCTGTCAAAACCTGGCCAAGTGGCCATGCAATTGGTGGAATGGCTCCAAAAAATTGCATGGTCCACTCCCATGGCCAGTCCATCATTGCGCAGGTGTAAAAAAAATAAAAATAAAAATAAAAATAAAAATAAAAATAAAAATAAAAATAAAAATAAAAATAAAATCAATGGAGACGTTTTGTTGCAAGAAAAACCCACTGCTGCTACTGTAAAAATTCAGGCAGTTTTAAAATAGCTATTTTCGCATGTTTCTGTGGTGCTTTGGCGTGTTTTTGGACCACGATTTCAAAATAAATATTGCGGTCGCCCCATTTTGGATCCCCCGCCCGCATCGCATGGCATGGCGAGTTGGCGAGACGACGAGGATGCGCAGCCCAGGAGAGGGGGGGGAGGCCGGGGACCCCCCGCCCCCCAGAAACCACCCTTCTGGTAGGTGCCCTCACTGAGGCAGGCCGCAGGCATATTTTCGCCTGCTTTTTTGGCCGGGAATCGGGGTTTTGTTTTATTTTTAAAACTTTTTTTCTGTGCCGCGCCGCTTGGCGAGTTGGTGACTCAACGAGGATGCGCACTTTGCGCAGCCCAGGAGAGGAGGGGGGAGGCCGGGGACCCCCCCCCCAGAAACCACCCCTCTGGTAGGTGCCCTCACTGAGGCAGGCATATTTTCGCCTGCTTTTTTGGCCGGGAATCGGGGGTTTTTTAAAAAAACTTTTTTCCTGTGCCGCGCCGCTTGGTGAGTTGGCGTGGGCGAGTGCGACTCGACAACGAGGATGTGCACTTTGCGCAGCCCAGGAGAGGAGGGGGGAGGCCGGGGACCCCCCCCCCCCAGAAACCACCCCTCTGGTAGGTGCCTTCACTCAGGCAGGCATATTTTCGCCTGCTTTTTTGGCCGGGAATCAGGTTTTTTATTTTTAAAACTTTTTTCCTGTGCCGCTTTGCATCGCGCGATCGCTGCGATGCTAGGAACGACAACGACAAATCAGACCCAATTTTTCTTTAGTCGAGTTCGAGTTCTGGCGGAGTAATTGTCGTTACCGTTTCCGTTACGTAACGGAAACGAGAAACGGAAACTAGAATTTTGCCAAGTCGTGCCCATGTCTACTACTGAATGCCCCAAGAATGCCTCTGCCATTTCACACAGAAAAGGACATACAAGCTGATTTTCTGAAAAGTGAAAAACCACTGGGGCATCCCCTGGGCAACAGTGTACAGCTGGCAAATCCTCCACTTCAAGAAGCATCGTATTGGAACAGCACTAAACCCACCCACTTCATGGATAATGACCCCACGGGCACCAACTGAAGGCAAGGAAAAATTCCTCCACATCTCAAGCTCTGACCATTTTTAGTCAAGAATAGTCCAATTATCTTGACATACTGGTTTTGTTTTGCTGTTAGTTTTGCCAGTATTTGATGTGTGTTCATGATTTTGAACTGTGCAATGCTTGATATGGATAAATTTGTGGTTCTTTTTAAAAGGGAAGATAAATAAGAAAAAATGGATATCAAAATGTTAAGAAGACAAAGAACTTGTAGAAAACAATAACTCAAAATAGTATGAAACTAGATAACTCTCTCTCACTAATGTATGTCTGTGAAGATTCTCAGTCATCAGATGAGGTTATCTGGAAGTTGAGTTATGGCAACTGGACTTCTTTTCCTGAGAGATTGAAACGTTTCACTACTCATCCAAGCAGCTTCTTCAGTCTGACTGACAAAAAGCTGTTTAGATGAGCAGTGAAAGGAAGTCCAGTTGCCGTAAATAATGGGCACCTTACGAAAAATTACATGCTGTTTCATCATTTTATAACATTTCGAACAGTTTTGAAACATAACGAACTGGGAGATAGCAGTTCATCCCATACTGAATCGAACCAGGGAACTGCTGCCAGATCTCATTTCAGAAGTGAGATCCACCAGCTGTTACAGTGCTCGGTTCTTGCCGGCCACTGCTCCCAGCTGGTTTTCACAACCCGAGCTGCCAAAAAATCCCAGTTGGGAGGCGGGTGGCTAGGGAGAATGGAGCAGCCAGGCAGCAGTAAATTCGCTTCCTGACTGCTCATTTCTCCCCTGCCACCTCCTGGGAAGAGGGGGTGCCACAAGAGAAAGAAGCAGGGGTGGTGGGCTGGAGGCTTTTGGATCCCTGCCACAACAGTGCTCTCACTGTTGTGGTGGGGAAGTCAAAAGCCTCCAGCCCAGCACCTCTCTCTTGATCTTCAGAGCCTGTCTCTGAAGGTCAAGAAAGGGGTGGTGGGCTGGAGGCTTTTGAATCCCTGCTGCACCAGTGAGAGCACTGGTGTGGCGGGAGATTCATTTTGTTTTTTAATGAATTTTTAAAAAAATATTTCATTAATAACTAAACAAAGCAAAATGAAGTGAGAAACAAAACGCAACACTTTTTTTCCATTTCGTGCCCACCCCTAGTTGCCATGACTTTCAAATCTCACTAATGTATTATTTATTAACATACTTAGATGACCTTCGGTTTGAGGGATCTGGAAAAACTACTACCACAATTTTAGTAACCGGCCAAATGATTTCTAACAATCAAGAGATCATGCTGATTCACTCATTTAATTCTGACATACCCACATATTGTTTACAATGAAATCATGATTTGCTATTTTGGCTTCTTTTAAAAGGCAGTTTAAACAAATAAACATTTTCCAAACTTCGATGCAATCACATGGCTAAATCCAAAGGGACAACACTTCTGAAAGATCTTGTGGAAATTCTTTTCCTCACAGAAAGCTCTAGTTTTCAAGCAGCACTGAAGGCTGCAATGCTGAAAGCCAGGGAAGAAAGAGACACAGTTAAGCGCCAGAATCATACTGATTTCAAGTCACTGTTTGGTCCTAACCAGAAACAGAAATCTAATTGCTTTCTCACAACACAATGAAAGGAAGTGAGGGTGCTCATCTCCCAATTCCAGCCAATTCCTTTAATAACCATAGCACAATAACAAAAACGAACACAAATTTTGATTAACTAATTAAGGAGTTCCAAAAATCACATTTTTTTAGATTCTGATGACTATGATAAATCTCCATATATTAAAAGAAGCAGCATTCTCCATTACCCACATTTTACCTCTCAGCTTCAAAAACCAGGACAACCCCTGTGACTCATCCATCTCTGTAATGCTTAGTATTCTAAAGAACAGAAGAAGCAAAGTTTTATTTTCTATAACTACTTCCATATACCAATCTTGGCTGGAATTGTATTTACTGACTGTAACTTGTTTAAATGGGAGGGATTATTCTGGAGTGTGGTAAATGTCTATCTGTACAGCCCTAACCAATTGTTAGTTCCAGTCTCAAGAGAACCACACCTCTCTGCTGAGTGCTTGTTCCCCTCTCTTTCCTGGATTGATGGCATTTTGTTTGTTGTTCATCTGTTTAGTTGGTTGCTAAGGATGTGTGCAGGAAAGAAAGCAGCACACACAAGTCTGTAATTACAAGGAAATGTAAGTAAAGATTTTTTGTGCTGTACTACAAATGTCCCAAAGTGATTTATTGAGAATTTAAGTGCCAGTTAATGAGAAGAACTTGTAGCAGTTCTCTGTAGATTTCTGTACTTCTACTGCATAGCAAAAGGGAATTGTATCAGGAATTCAAAACATTACTCACGTACAATTTTAACTGCATGGCAGCTAGAAATATTTATTATTGGCATATACTACTAAAAATGCTAGACAATGTAAATATCTTTTACAGTTTCCATAAATGAACACTCCAACAAAAGAAAAGGAAACTGTGCACTATAGTATATCTAACTTCTTAAAAAGTGAAAATCAATTTTAAATGATGTTTCAGATCATCTAAGTACACTGCCTGAACTCTAGTTTCTAGCCCAATTATGAACAGCAAAAGAAGAGGTGAACACAGCATCAAACAGTATTTCTTCAGAGTAATAAAATAAGCAAACTAACCCAGATAATAACACCTAGACAAGAATTCACAGAAACAGGAAAGAACCTACCTTTAAAGAGCCTTCAGGGAGATAATACTAAACAACTCTGCAATAACACCAGGGATCATTTATTGTTAGGGAGGCACTCATATCATTACCAATAGACCAAAGAAAAGTCAAATAGCAATTTTGGAGATCAACAAAAGCAGCAAATAAGGATTCCAAAGCAAGCCCTAGATCTGAATGTTTAACCATCATTCAAAGACTACTTCTACCCATCACCATCACATAAGTCACCAATACAGTAGGCAGTATGAAAAATATGAAGGTCCCCAAGCCCAATGATATCCCTTCTGATTTTTGCAACCTACAAGAACTCCAGGACACCAGGATAACTTGATTAATTGAGTTCTTTAACGCCATAATGAATAGCAATTGTGTACCAACTGATTGGTTAATGAGCACAACAGTCCCCGTATTCAAGAACAAAAGTAACCCAGCCAACTACACCAACTATCACCCAATACACCTCCTATTCCACACTATGAACACCTGTCCCAGCACTTTTTCAACATTGACCAACTCACCACCAACCAATGTGACTTTGTCAAAGTTTGCAGAACAACCAAGGCCATCTTTGCAGCTCATAAGCTCATAGAGAAACACTGAGAGAAGACCATCCATTTGCATATGGCATTCCTAGATCTGGGGGAGGCATTTGACCGTGTCCCACATCAATTGATCTGGTGTTCCCTCCATAACCATGGGGTGCCAGAACCACTCACCGACTGGATCAAAATGTTATAAAAGAATACCAGCATCATTCTGCAATGCTCAGCAAGCCTGTCTTTCTGCACTGTCACTACTCCTGATTATACTAGTCATGGATACCATCACACATGACCTGCAGCAAAATGCTCCCTAGACCATGCTCTATGCCAGAGGTCCTCAAACTATGGCAGGTGGGCCGGATGTGGCCTGCCAGGGTCCTGAATCTGGCCCGTCAGCTACTGCAGAAACACCACCCCTTGCCCCTCCACTTGAGCTGAACAGGAATCCGGTGATTGCCACCCAGTGGGACTGCCTCCTCGCTTTTACCAGGGCTCATGCACTGCTCGGCTACTCCAGAGGCCCTCACAGGTAGCGGCGGCGAGGCTGAAAGCAATGGGAGGGAAGCATTCAGACGCCAAACCTCTTGGACTGGAGCTGAGGAGTCAGCCTTGTGTGCCTGCATGACAACTCCTAGAATAGCTACTGTACAAGCAGGGAGTTGGTGTGGGGTGTGTGGCCTCAGACTTGGGAAGGGCGAGCCTCAAGGCGCATACACACCAATCGTTCCTATAGTCCAGCCCCCTCTGCTTTAGCTTTTAGTTTTTCATGCCAAGATGACTTTATCCTAAGTTTCCTCCTGCAGACGTCCTTGTAAAGTTGAGGGCATGTCTGTATGTGGTATTTTCTGCTATGTAAGCAGTTGGGGTAACCCACTAAGGGTACATAGACAGGGTTTTGAAATGCTTGAGCATATATATATATATATATATATATATATATATATATATATATATATATATATATATATATATATATATATATATATATATATGTTTTCGTAGATTTTCACGGGTATAGGTATGCATGTTAGGGTGGATTCGGGTTTCTTCCCGTGTAGAAATCTGGTTGTTTTGGCGACGTTTCGACGAGGTCTCACTCGTCATCTTCAGGCTGGTGTTCTGGCTTCTTTCTTCTTGAAGCAAAGCGTGGTCTCAGTTGAAGTCCTTCTATAAATACTGCTGGGGGTGTGTGGTTTGCTTGCTCTGTTGCTGATTGTAGGTTCGTTTGTTCTTTTGTGATCTGCTGTGTGGCTGAGGCGATCGTTAAGGGATTAACTGCTGGTGGGTTAGATGGCTGTTTAGAGACATCCTGTGTGGGTGAGGTGCTGGATGTGTGTCTATTAGCCTTTTGTTTCTTAACGACCTTGGTGATGGGTGTTCTGGCAGCATCCTGGTCTTTGGTGGAGTGGGGTCTTGTGTCTTGTGAATTCATTTTGGTCTGGCTACGGGTCTGTGGTCTCCCAATGTTTTTTTGGCGTGTGTAAGTGTGTTCCATGTGGTGACTGGAGTGGGGTGTAGCGGTAGATGGTACAGTCGTGGTTTTGTTATTGGATGGTGGTTTTGTTTCATCTGTGGGAAGGGTCTGGGTTTGTGTTTGGTGTGGATGGAAGGTGGTGGCATCTTGTGTCCTTTTGGACCTGGTGTCAGTCTTTGTGACAGAGGCTCGTCTGTTGACCAGGGCTAGTTTCCAGATGTCAGGCAAGCGGGAGGTGTCGTCACGTTTATTCATGTTGTTTGGGTGTTTCTCTATTTCAATGGCTTCCATGATTATTCGGCTGTTGAAGTGTTCAGTTTTGGAGATGAGTTTGGTTCTTTCAAAAATCAATTTCATGACCTGTTGTTTTTATGTGCTGGAAGAGAGAGGAAGATTTTTCTTCTTTTTTTGACTGCGTTCTTGTGTTCTGCGATGCGTGCGCTTATTCTCCTGTTTGTCTGTCCGATGTATGTGGCTGGGCAGACTTTGCATGGTATTTCGTAGACTCCTTGGTTTTCTAGCTCAATCTTGTCTTTGGGGTTTCTTAAAATGTTGGCTATTTTTTGTTCGGTGCAAAAGGCTGTCTTGATATTGTGTTTGTGGAGAATTTTGCTGATTTTGTCTGTGGTGCCTTTGATGTAAGGGAGGAGGGCAGTGCCATTTGTTCTCTTCTGTTTCTTGGTTCTTGGGGGGTGTTTCTTTTTGGATTAGTTTGGTGATGGTGTTTTTTTGGAATCCGTTCGCAATTAAAGCATTCGAGAGAGTGTGTAATTCAGTTTTTAGGTGGTCTTTGTCAGCGGGGCGTTTGGTTCTGGAGATGAGGGTTTTTGCTACGGAGTTGATCTGTGCAGGGTGGTGGTGTGATTGTGCATTTAAGTAGCGGTTTGTATGTGTTTTTTTTTTCCGGTAGATGGTATGTCCTAAGGAGCCGTCGGGTTTTTTGTAGATTAGGACGTCCAGGAAGGGAAGTTGGTTGTTGGCTTCTATTTCCATAGTGAATTGTATTTTGGGGTGTAGGCTGTTGAGATGTGTGGAAGTTGTTCAGTTTGTCTTTCCCGTGTGGCCAGATAACAAAGGTGTCGTCAACATATCTGAGAGCCAGAGTTTGGGTTTATGTTCGGACTTCTGTAACGCGTTGGTTTCAAAGTGTTCCATATATAGGTTTGCGATGACCGGTGAGAGGGGTGATCCCATGGATCCCATCTGGTTTGTCCATTGTGGATGAAGTATGTGTTGGTTAGGCAGTGGTTGGTCAGATCTATGCTGTTTGGTATCTTTGAAGAGCGTCGAAGCTCACGAGTAGGTTGTGTTTCTTTGAAGTATGAAGTGTTGGTTAGGAAGAGATGGATTCTGCATGGTGGAGTTGTTTGGCAAGAAATTTGGCGAGGTTTTGTAGGGGTGAGCTATGGAGGGGGGGTTTCCTTCTTTGTGAATCTTGGGGACGTGACTTGGGGCATCTGGAAGATTTCTCTCTGGGGATGATGCTTGGCTTGATTTCTTCACTTAAGGGTGAGGCTTTTATTTTGGCTTTGGTGGTTTTCCAGGTAGGTGGTGGGGTCTGTGTTCAAAGGTATGTAAGCAGGGTCTTCCATCCACACCAAACACAAACCCAGACCCTTCCCACAGATGAAACGAAACCACCATCCAATAACAAAACCACGACTGTACCATCTACCGCTACACCCCCACTCCAGTCACCACATGGAACACACTTACACACGCCAAAAAAACATTGGGAGACCACAGACCCGTAGCCAGACCAAAATGAATTCACAAGACACAAGAACCCCACTCCACCAAAGACCAGGATGCTGCCAGAACACCCATCACCAAGGTCGTTAAGAAACAAAAGGCTAATAGACACACATCCAGCACCTCACCCACACAGGATGTCTCTAAACAGCCATCTAACCCACCAGCAGTTAATCCCTTAACGATCGCCTCAGCCACACAGCAGATCACAAAAGAACAAACGAACCTACAATCAGCAACAGAGCAAGCAAACCACACCCCCCAGCAGTATTTATAGAAGGACTTCAACTGAGACCACGCTTTGCTTCAAGAAGAAAGAAGCCAGAACACCAGCCTGAAGATGACGAGTGAGACCTCGTCGAAACGTCGCCAAAACAACCAGATTTCTACACGGGAAGAAACCCGAATCCACCCTAACATGCATATATATATATATATATATATATATATATATATATATATATATATATATATATATATATATATATATATATATATATATATATATATATATATATATATATATATATATATATATATATATATATATATATATATATATATATATATATATATATATATATATATATATATATATATATATATATATATACATACATATACATACACACACACACACACACACACACACACACACACACACAGGGATTCCCACCACTATCACCATTCCAAGTGCTTTGTATCTTCCACCAACGTTTCAGAGGGAAAGATCAAGATAATAAGGAGAAGAGGGAGGAACATTCCAATATGTTGTGTACACACTCATTATTCACATATCAGAATGGATCAGTAACAGGATCACCACTACCTCACATCACATATAGTTTTCTCAAATAAAACCATAAAAGGTTAGCAGAGGTGGGACCAGAGGAAGAAAAGGCAGGCAAAGACAAAACCAGAGGAAAGAATGAAGGCTATGAACTGGAATGCTACTTGAATCACAACTTGTTTGTACTGTGAATAATCAAATCAATCTTCAGCCGCTGTGTAGGCACTGATTATGATTTCAGACATAATACATATTATGAATCAAATCACAGCAACACCAATATGTTCCAATTCAACTCTCCAATGTAGCCAACAACCTAAAACAACTTTAAACAAACTGACAAATTTGGAACAAGAAATTCGAAGAACTTTTAAAAAGCTCCCTCCATGTCTCAATTGAGCAACTTAATATTACATACTTAAAAGGTGATTATCTGAACCAAAAAAAACCTAATGCCGAACAAAAACAATTGTACACAGAGCCAAAATATAGACCAGGAAAGAGCAATGTACAGAACATTTCAAACATAACGAACACGCCAACTTCTGCTTGATAGAACAACCAATTTGTCAGTGCATTATGATAAACATATTACATATATAATATAAAATAATGTCAAGTATCTAACTGTTGAAGTCTGTAACATTATTTCAAAAAGCAAACCTGAGAAGTGGACATTCTCCCCTCCTTCCAAAATGACCTAGTTAGAGTGCTACTCCTCTGACAAAGCAGAAAATGCACCAGGACAAGGACAGTCTGGTTCGCATTATATTTCTTTGATTACATGTCCAAAAAGTTGATGAGAATCAGCCCCCAACTATTGTTATTTTCTTTGCTACTGGGCCACCTTCTTCTTTTTAATCAAATGCATTTGCATCCATTCAGATCCTGTGATCTCTTCAACAGATGTGGAAAGTACTGCAGCCATGTTTGAAGCTATTGCAAAAAGCCAGGTACAGCAGCAGTGTGAGAGGCAGGACAGCTGTGCTCCAACTGTGCCTCTTACAAATCTGGACAGTTACAGTTTGGCTACTTTAAAGCTTCTTCATCTCTCTATCACTTGTTTTCCCCAACCCCCTCTGTTTGGTCACATGGGGCGTTTATACACGACCCCTAAACTCCGGGGCAAATGGCTCCCAGCTCCGGAGCTTTAAAATGTTTCCCCACCAGCTCCGGAGTTAACAGGAAATTAAGTGCGACCCCGCCCACTTTAGAGCGTCCCAGCGCACTTTTCTTGTACCTGCTCTGGGACAGTGAAAATTATTTGATCCGGTGTAACGATAGTGAGTGCGGGGCTCTCCTTGCTTCTGTTTGTTGTTTTTTGGCTCCCGCCCCTTTAAGAGCTACTTTTACAGAGACGAGAGGCAGAACGAGGTGAGCGGCATGCTTTTCTTTCTCTTTTTCTCCCTCCCCTCACGCAGCCAGCAACCAGGAAGTGCGGAGGGGGGTGGGAACGCCCGAAGAGCGATGAACCCCTAAGATCTCTGGTCTGAATTTAAGTGGCCAGCGGATCTTAGGGGTCGTGTGAAAAGGCCCTTAGTTGCATTCTAACACCAGGAAAACAAACCATTAAAGCCAAAAGAAAAGTAAAAATGATAGGAACAGGAAAAGAAGATGGAGACAAGCAAATCCAGGTTGTAGTTGTGAAAAGAGAGAGGATTCAAATGTTTAACAAGCTGTAAACAAGGCTGAATTCCTCTCTTGTCTCTACTGATTCATGCAGCTAGCTGAAAACAAATTAACAAAGGAAAACCCAACTTCCCATGTGAAATTTCACAGTGGATCTATTTGAACTTTTTTTGACAGAGTAGTTGCACTTTTATGCAATTATCTTTGAATAGAAAAATGTCTAATTCTTTAAAAAAATAGTCTGGGACAGATCAAAATGTAGTTATTTTTCGTATTTTTCTCCACTACATGTTTGACTAATTTTGACTAAGTTTGGAATTTTAGCCACTGTTCTGAGAGCATTTTAAGGTCAGACTCCTGTTGTACATCTTAATCCACTGATTAAAGCTTCCTTTGCCAATTAAAGGGTACAAGTTTCACCACTTTAAGAAACTCATATGCATCCTCTAACTCTCTTTACTCTGAAGTGATGTATTGCTGCTGACGACATCATCCTCATTGTGCACAAGGAGCTGTGCATTAGGATTTCAGCCTAGGCCACCTATTAGACCTTCACTGACAGAATTTTGCTATGTAGTCACTAAAAGATTTCATCATCCTGATTCTAATTTTAAAAATATTACCCAGCCCTCCCAATTTGGTGTAATCTACAAATATGATGAGCATCCTTCCTGCTCTTCATCATTTATTAAGATAATGAACAACACTAGGCCTATGACAGAAAACTGTCACACTCAATCTGTAACTTCTATTTTGAACAAAAGGTGAGCATTCTTTGGCTATGACACTTCAACACCCAAAAAGATTCCTGGAGGAAAAGTCCATCACAGGTTACAAACCATGATGGAGATGTGTAATCTCCAGTCTTAAAACCAAGATACTTCAAGGGCCAGATGCAGGGGAATGGTATCAGGAGACAGATATCTAGTCTCATGCACTCCCAGGCACATTTGGTGGGGCCAATGTGAGATACAGGAAGCTGGACTAGATGACCCTTTAGCCTGACCCAGCATTGCTCTTCTTATGTTCTTATATTCTTATGTAAGACAGCTAAGAGTAGCATTAACTAGCCATATATTATTCGTGTTATAAGAATATCATGTGGAACTGTATTCACATGATTTTTCTCATCTACCCAGATTCTAACTACAGTATAGAAAAAATTAGCCTGGTATAACTTGTTTTTTAAAACCCATGCCTACTTTTAGTAACCACTGCACGCCTTTTCGAATTGCTCACAGACTGACTAATTATGGTCTTAATCCTTTCACTTTTGTACCCTGTCATAAATCAAATGACATAAACTGCACAGAAAACTACCTCTAGTTGAGGAATTGACATTTGTACTTCTTGCAACCTGCCATATCAGGCAAATGGTTTGTGATGAACTGAAATGTAAACACCATAACTAGTGGCAATTTGTCCCCACATTTTACATTGCTTCATAACAACATACAGTACATTAATAACAAGATTCTGGTCAATTGGTTCCAGACCCTTCCCTGTATCAATACTAAGCTGATTGTTTCATAATTTCATAGATCCTTGTCCTTTTTTAAAAATAAATTAAGACCTCTGTCCATATTCAGTTTTTCAGGAACCTAATTTATTCTCTGGGTATCCAGTATGGTACAGTGGATATAGATTAAGGACTCAGAACACCTGGGTTCAATTCCATGGCTGTGCCACGGAAATTCACTGGGGAGTGGAACTGGTAAAGTCCCTCCTTAAATATTTCACTTATCTTGAAAAACCCTATTAGGGCCAGTGTAAGTCAGTTCTGGTCTGAGGGCACATAACAAAATTTATTTCTCTGGCAGTTTTCAGATATTTGGTAAGCAGAAGATTTGGTTTATTTCCTGTGGATTCCCAGTAGGCTGTAGTGGAGAAAGTGATGGGCAAGAACTTTGAAGAACAGGGTTCAAATCTCCACTCAGCCATGGAAACTCAGTGGGGGAATGGAACTGGTAAAACCATTCCTTAAATATCTCACTTGTCTTAAAGCCCTGTTAGCATCATTATAAATTGATTCTGACTTGACAGAACAGAACAATAAACAGAGGAACGGACCCCAGAATAATGATACATCAGAATGTATATGCCATGTTTTAATACCCACCAACTTCTCAGCACTGTCTTTAATAACTTGTTTGTTGTTGCCATGTTTACTCAGGCTCATTTCTCAGGTTTTTCGTTCTTTTTCCCATTTAATTCATTTTTAGCTTTGTCTCTCTAATTTTTTGATGACCTATATTTTATAGGTTGATTGTTTTGTTTGCTGCCATCCTGTGTCTTAATATAGATTCTATTACGCATTTAACCTAGAGTTTTGTTTTGTTTTTGCTTAAAGTCTTGTTGTAATTATTCCTGACTTTCAGCTCCCATTATGCTTCCACAAATGTTTCCCATTGAAAGATCACTGCAAATAAGGAGAAGAGGGAGACATTCCAATGTTCTAGATGTAAATGACATTAAAAATTGAATGTAAAAATTGAATTAAAAAATACATAACAGAAAACAGAATTGCATACAGGACAACAGGTTTCTGGAGTAGTCGTGTCTGCATTACTACATCAGGCACTGAAGGAAATTATTTTAAAATGTGGCCATTATATTGCTTTGACTCCATGATCATTCAGCATTTAACCGCTGAACTGTTTGTTAATGGGAAATGTGTGATTGTTCCATTCTGCAACCTGCTGGTACCATTTTCCACCACAGAAAGGTGGTGCATACAACATATCTGAAAAGCACCAGGACAGAGCAAGGTGTTTCATCACTGCAAGAAGGCCGAACACGTTTTATATCTATTTCACTTTCAGCAGCATCCATTCCTGCAAGCTAGACAGAAAAATAATCACCAAGAATGACAAAGTCACAACATCGAGAGCAAGAAATCAAAACCATACTAAAGGTCAACACAGTAGTTGCACTTTCCAGATAGTGAATAGGTACTCTCTGAGCCACTATTTTGTCTACTACAATACGATTTAAACAATAGCTTACAGTGTGTTTTTTTTTCCTGCTTGTAACAAAAAAGATGCACTGCTGACCTGCCTGCTACAGGTTATTCACCTTCTGGGATGTTAACTTTGGAGAGTCATTATTTTTTAATTCACTTGGCTCCCAGCCTACCAGCTTGTAAATGATAAAGACAAATTACATGGAATCAGAAAAATGTCCTTCTTGGGGGAAAACAAGGTTTTGTTTCTATCCAGGGTGCATATAATCCAGTGATTTTTAAAAACAAAATGATTTATATCACAATTTAATTAAGAAACATTTTTTAGAATCATTTGATTTAAATCAAATCCACCACTTTCTATCACAGACACACTTTGATAAAGTAATGGGTAAGCCATAAAATATTCTAAGCTGAGAACCACTGCCTAGACATCATAATACTCTATCATCTTAAATTATCAACATTTGTATCCAAGATTATTATTAATGCAGAGCAAAACATTCCTTAATGTATTTAGTGAACACAAGTTTAGATGAGAAGAGAATACTACAAATTAGTTTGTCAGAAACCCTGAATACAGCACACAAAAGCACTGGTAAGAAAGCTCAAGAAAAATAAAAACTCCAGACAATTATCTCTTTGTCAATTCTTTCAGTGAACCTTGCATTTAAATACAGTACAACTACTATTTCAGGTCTAAGCAGGTAAATGGAACAATTAAACTGTCAACACACACACACACACACACACACACACACACACACACACACACACACACACACACACACACACAACACAATTATAAACCATTCTGTCTTTTCCCCACCCAAGTTAAAAAGAACATTAGGGCACAAAAAAGTGTAGAGCCAGGTTATTGTCACAGAAACAAAAACACATTTTATTCTTCCAAAATGTCTGGGGGCAAGATGAACAACCTTAGATGAAAACTTAAAAGACTGAGGAACTATTGCATAAATGCATGATTAAATTCAAATGTTGATGTGTACAACTGTGCTGAGAGAAACCTACTATTCCTCCCCAGCATCACAACCCCTGAAAATTATACAAAGGACAGGGGACCCTGGTAAATGGAGTGAGCCATGATATGGTGCAGAGATAAATCTGTCAAAATTATGCTGAAGCACCTTGTAGGAGTGGAAGCCTTATAGCCATAAAACACACATAACTACAGTACAACTATAATTCGGGGACAATGGTCGGTTTAAAAGTACATTAAAAGCCTTATATTCCGTCTTTTGTCAGAACCCTTCTGAAAATCATATAGGAATGTTTTTAGGACTGCTGTTTACGTTATGTTTACATATGCGGCATGAAATTCCCCCTCCAAGCTTTTCCAGTCATTCAATTCATTCATTCCTGCAGATCGCGGGAAGGAAGCGAAGGCGGGGATTCAAGTGTGAATGGACGGAAGTTTTCACAGAGGAGGAAAAAGAGCAGGTCTGGAGCTAGCAGCTGGAAAAAGGCTGCCTCCTCCTCCTCCTCCCCCCCGTTCCTGTGCAGGTCACAGTCTATAATATCCCAACGAAAGGAACGGGAAACAGAAGGACCTGGGCGACGGGAAATGGGTTTCTTGTATAGAGGCAAGCGAGGAAGAAAGTGAAAGAAAAGGGGGGGGGGAAAACCCATTCCAAAGCCAAGTCAACGCTCTTTGAGCCGCTGATCAGGAGAAGCCTGGACATTTCTAGGAAAAGGGAAAGAAAGTTGTACAGACCTGGGGACAAAAAGAAAATGACAGCGGACACCGCGGGTGGACCCCATCCTGGCTTCTTTCCACCCGCGGCGTCCGCTGCCCATCGCAGATCCCCGAATCTCTACCTGGGGAGAGGGACCCCTCCCTCCCTCCCTGCAGAGGAGACTTTTCTCCCGAGGTGGCCCGAAAGGAGGAGGAGGAGGCGGCGGGGGGGGGGGGGCAGAGAGAAGAAGCGAGGGCTGGGAAGGAAGGAAACCCCAGGCCCACCAGCGGGGTGACTCGCGAGTCCATGAGGACCGCGGGGACGGAGGGAGACGGAGAGGCCGCCAGGTGTTTCCGCAGCGCGCGCGTTCACACAAACCCATCCCCACATCCCTGAAACTTCAACGCTGCCTCCCCCGAGCCCAGGAGTGGGTAGTGGGCGGCATATAAGTTGTATGTATGTATGTATGTATGTATGTATGTATGTATGTATGTATGTATGTATGTATGTATGTGTATGTGTGTATGTATGTATGTGTGTGTGTGTGTGTATGTGTGTGTATGTATGCATGCATGCATAAATGAATGAATGAATGAATGAATAAATAAATAAATAAATAAATAAATAAATAAGCACTCTGCCACCCTTCCCTCCACCTGAGAAGCCATGGGGGGTTGGCAAGGGAACCGGGGGGAGGAGAGGGGGGGAAAGAGAGTGTGCGAAGGTGAGGACCCCATTCCTCCCAGGTGCAGCCCCTCGCCGGACACTTACTTCTCTTCTCCCCCCCCCCCCCCTCCCGGCAGCACCACCTCCTTCCCTCCCTCCCGCCTTGCCTTCTCTCCCTTTCCCCTTTGCCCCCTTCTTCCCGGCCACTCCTCACCACCAGCACCGAGCCTCGCACCACCTCCGAGACGCTCTGCCTCAACTCGGCCGCCGTGCCGGGCTTGCTCAGCGCCCGCGTGAACTTGCGCGTCTCCGGGGCCACCAGGGAGGACGGGAAAGAAGGCGCCCCCGCCGCCGACGCCGCCATTCTCGCGCTCTCTCGGTCCTCCTCCTCCTCCACTTTCTCTGCAAGACTAATTCCCTAATTCCTGGGGGGGGGGGGGGCGCAGGCAGCACCGCCACCGCGCCTGCCTCCTCTTTGGGCTCAGCCCGGGGGCGGCTCTAGAGCCCCATCCCTCTCTTCCTCCTCCTCCTCCTCCTCCTCCTCCTCCTCCTCCTCCTCTTCCAACAAGGCAGGGCTATCGGCCGGTCAGTCACACTCCATCCAGTGTCGCAGCTCCTCTTGGCGCCGGACCGGCTCGTGCAGCCACTCCTGTCAGGTGACACCCCCCCTCCCCCGCTCCTTTTCCCTCGTCCTGCCCGCCGGTCGAGCACGCGCAGGCCCGCGCGCACCCGCGCGCCCTCCCTCCCTCCTCCCTTCAGCGACCCAGGGATCGCGCGTTGCCCCAAACACTGGCACGCGGGACCGGGGCGGGGGGGGGGGAGAAGCGCGAGGGAGAGACGTATCTCCTCCGCCGATTGGCGCGGAGCGAGGGCGAAGGGGCGTGGCTCCGAGGTTCTCTTCTGCCTCTCCTCTTTTCTCTCCCCCCCCCTTCCTCCCTCCTCCTCCTCCCCACCACCCACGCGTACGTGTTATAGCGCTGGAAAGGAAAAAGTCAAGTACGCCGCCGTCTCCCAATTCTTACGCCGCACCCGATTGGACCTTGCCGTTTTACCTGTGCGGGCTGCTCTGGCCCTGACCGCACGGGTCCCTAAACCTGATTGGACCGGCCTGGAGCCGCTTGGGGGGCGTGGCCAGTCCAAGAGAGCGGAAATTCCATTCCAGCCAGGCAGGCAGGCAGGCAGGCGTTCGCCCTCTTTCTTTCGAGTTCGTACAGCTGCGGGCAGGTCATCCGGCGGGTGATGGGCAGCGATGCGGGGATGCCCTTGGGAGCGCGAGCAGCGCCTGCCGGCTTCCCTCCCTCCTGCCTTTCGGAGCAGAGCCGGGCAAGAGGGAGAAGCGCCCTGCCTTGTGCCACCCGGGGAGGCGGATTTCCACGACGGAGTCGTATCTCTGTTTTAAGTCACGATTGCCTCCTTTTCGAACAGGGATCCCAACCCAGTTCAACCATGTGTCCGTTTCCAGCATTGGAAAGTTAATGACGTTAATTTGGTTTATGAATTCCAGGCAAAAATCAAAGAAAAATAAAAACAAAAAAAAAATAAAAATAAAAAAGGGAGCGCGTTGCGATGAGCGATGAGTGGATATGGATGGATACACTGAGAACCTGAGTGTATGTATGCATTGCTGGAGGAAAAAATGTTTCAGGATGGAAGAAGGAAAGCTTCGCGTTATAATCCATAATGGCTGGGATTTGTTTAAAAGTTGAATAAACTAGAGACTGTGTTCTCTTTGTGCTACAACACATCAAGGTATCTCTTTCCCAAGTATACAAGCTGCATGTTTCCTGGTGATATTTGACTTGCAATCGAAATTCTATCTCGGCATAATGGCAACAGGATGAGGAGCATTAGGTATGGACCTATTATGGGAATACTTTTGATTGCAATATTTTATATTTACTGTGTTTCAGTAAAATAGAAACTCCTCTACAGTATCTGGTTCTTGTAGCAGATCCATAAAGATTTCTGCCCCAATTGTTGAACAAGGACTAGGACCCATTTGTTCATCTTTCTGGCAGCACTCCAGGGTATCCACAAAATGGTCCTCTAGCACCATATTTCAATCAAATCTTTTGGTTATCAACTTTCCCCACTGTCTAGCTTTCACGCCTATAGAGAGAAATCAAGCATATACTAATGCTGATGAACTTGGCCTTGGTCTCCCAATGACACATCCTTCCACTTGAGAATTTTTTATAATGTGTCCACTGCTGTCTTCCCAAATCTGAATCTACTTCTGATTTCCTGGCTACAGTCTCTGTTTGGATCAATGACAATACAAAATCTTTAACAATGTCAACTTTCTTTATTGCCAATGTAAAAGTTGTTGTTTTTAATCTCTTTATCATTTTGGTTGCCGTGAAGCTCAACTGCAATCCTGCTTTGGCACTTTCTTCTTTAACTTTCTCTAAAATTCATTTCAAGTAATTGCCTTCTGCCAGTATTTTAGATTAGTGATGTTTCTCCCACCAGATTTTACTCCTTTTCATCTGAATCTAGTGTGGCCTTCCGTATGACATGTTCTGTGTATGTAATGAATCGATAAGAGGATAAAATACATCCTTTGCCTATAGGAAACCATTCTGTTCCTCCATATTCTGTCCTAATGGTAGCCTCTCATCCACAATAGAAGTTTCTCTTTAGGACAATCAAGAACTGAGGCACATGCATCCCTTTCAGAACAACCCATAGTTTATCATCAGCCACACAGTCAAGGGTTTGGTGATATTCTTTTGAAATTCTAAACGTGCTATAGCAGCCAGCAGATATTTGTTGTATGATTTCAAAGACCTCTTCTTTTCTGGAGTCCAGCTTGAACCTCAAGCATTTCTCACTCCATATTAGGTAAAAGCCTTTGTTGCAAAATATTCAGCATCGCTTGGCTCGCACGGGGACTTAGAGCAATGATCATATGGTTCCAGCACTCTTTGGCATCTCCTTTGTCAGGGACTGGAATGCATATACTGTAGTTTTGTAGTTTTAATATATTGTTGTACGCAGCCCAGAGACCACTTGGTAGTGGGGTGGCTAAAAATTCTGTAAATAAATAAATAAATAAATAAATAAATAAATAAATAAATAATATATTGAACATTTCCACTCTATGGGTCATCAGTGTCCCCTCCTCCCATATTTGTGGACATACTATTGTCAGACCATCCAATATTAGGCTATTAAATTATAGAAAGTTGAGTGATGGGAATCCAGGACAGACTTTTTAATATAAGCATTGAGAGCTGAAAACAAATCACTGAAAACAAATCAAAAGTGCCCCCCCTTTTTTTCTTCTCTAAACAGGGAAAGATTTTAAACTCAGTGCTCACAGGCCTCATGCACTGTTGGCCAAACTTCAAGGATCTTGTATACTACTGGTTCTCAGAGCAAGCCCAAATGACACCTCGCCTGTGTTCTTCTGCATCAGCAGTAGGAGTGAAGATATACCAGGTATCTCCATTGCTTCTTCTCCCCGCCTCATAGTTGATGTCATTTTGCAGTAGTTAAAAGCCTGTTTTTTGTGCATGGGTTAATGTAAATCCTGTCCTTAAACAGCTCGGGATGGATTTCATTTAAGCTTTAAACTGTTTAACTGTTTTCCATAGAGAGTCCCATTTATCCAGATGTATTGGATAGCCAAAGTTTTCTGCCCATCTAATCATACAATCTTTAACCAATATTTCATTAGTTTTCAAATCTAACAGAGAATTATAAAATTTACTAACAGCTTTCTTCCCATCAGAGAGGAATATCTTGTCAAGGGCTATCTCATTTACCATAAAATCAGTTTCTTTTATATTTTTATAATGAGAGTATATATGTTGATAAGTCCACCAGTTTATTTTATAGCCCTCTAATTTCAGTTGATTTAGGGGCTTCAGAGTTTGATCTTTGTTTAATAATTGTTTGTAAGTTAAAGATTTAATTGTCATATCTGACATAGGGCCAGATATAGCTTCACTAGGGGTTATCCAACATGGAGCTTTGCTATACATTAAGGCCTTTATGAGTAACCAGACCTTAATCAAGGCATTTCTTATCCAGTGTTTTTTAAAAAGCGTTGGTGGATTATTCTTATTCTAAAGATAGTGGTGCCACCCTTTTATCTAAATCATGTCCTTCCAGGCATAGAATTCTGTGATTATCTTTAACTAAAACACTCGATACAATAGAAGTTTTCTCAAGGATCTCTGGTGTTAAGATTAATAAGGATTTCATTTAAGGATACCCATTACTCAGTGGGTTACTAGTCCAACCAGTAAAATCATATTTGGTCAGGTTCCCAGACACTATGTAGGGAACTATAAGCAGCTTCTATGAGAATGTAAATGACCCAGTCATGTGGGCATAGAAAGACTGCATGCAATATGTCTCCCTAATGGTGCCAGTTCTGTAGAAAAGACATGGATAGTTGTGCTATACATACATGCTTTTAAAAATTAATTTGGCTTTACTTCTATAGATACTTCCTTAGGAATTAGCTCTCTTAGCTTTAGAGGGAATTGTTCCTGAATAATTATGCAAAGGATTGCATTGATAACTTTCCTTAGGATTATAGGGAGCTACCTTGTACTGAGTCCATCTTGTCCAATAACACCAACTAGCAGAGGCTCTCTGTTTCAGGCAAATTTATTTCCTATTCTCCCCTGGATATACCAACCATCGAACTTGGGGCCCTCTACATCTAAAACATGCCCTCAGTCGTGGAACTAGGGCCCTTCTGTATTTATGTCCCTATATGACTGGGAATGTATATAAAATAGTGCCTCAGCAATGGCCTATCTAAAAATACATTCTGCTCACCTTCATTTCATACTTACATGCTCACCTTCATTTCATGACATACTGCAGTTGTCCTAATTCCCATGGCCTGACATATCATTAGGCAGAACAAGGTGGCTGCTGCAATTCCCAGGTGATGGTTAATGTGAAAGGTAGCATGGAACAGACTGGTGTTTATTCCACACTGCCTGCCTTGCATCCTCTAATCCTGCCATTCTCAATGGCTGGGCCCTTGAGTGGGCCCTGGCACATTTGAAGGGTGGCACATGCTGAAAAATGCTAGCAACTTCTGAAATATATCTGTTCCTGTTGCATATTTGTTTGAAGGGGACAAGCAGGCTAGAACTTGAAGAGAGCTACTGAAAGGGCCATGGTTAAAAAGAAGTTGAGAATAGCTGTGTCTAATCTACTAAGGGCCTTTTCACACGACCCCTAAGATCCGCTGGCCACTTAAATTCGGACAGAGATCTTAAGGGTTCCTTGCTCTTCTTCTTCCCCCACCCCCCTCACACTTCCTGGTTGCTGGTTGCGTGAGGGAGGACATAAAAAGAGAAAGAAAAAGAATGCCGGCTTACCTCCGTTTTGTTCCCGGCAGCATTCAATGTTAAAGGGGTGGGGGGGGGGGGTGAAAATTCAACAAACAGAAGCCAGGAGATCCTCGCAATCACTGCCATCCTTACACCGGATCCCTTATTTGTCACCATCAAAGACCAGGTACAAGAAAAATGCTGTTTGGTCGCGCTAAAGTGGGCGGGGTTGCACTTAATTGTTTGAAAGGGACAAGGAGCTGGTGGGTAAACCTTTTTAAGGTCCGGACCTTGCGGCCATTTGCGGCGGAGCTTAGGGTCGTGTATAAACGCCCTTAGCTGCCCTCAGGATGCTGTCCCATTGCTAGTGCTGAAATAAAATGCCCTTTCCATACCAATTAGCTTCTGTATGAAGAATGGTTGAGGCATGATTTTTGCCTTTTGCTTATAGATCTCTATGTGTCAGGCTTGGGTCTGTTTGGCTCTGAGTCTTTACAGAACCAGGGCCTGCTGGAGCTGAGGCAGTCAGGGAGTGCAGCTGGTGGGGCTTGCTACTAGCATAAGACTGGAAGCTGCCCCTCCCTGCTCTTTGCCTCAGCAACATGAGCCTTGGGACTCTGAAGCTCTGGCCTTGAGTCTGGCTGTTCTGTAAGTCTGTCTAATTGGCTCACTGCCTCTTTGAGGGACTGTGTTTTTAGATATTTGATTTTGGACTGGCTGACCACTTCCTCAGTGTTTCTTGACCCTTGTGTGACAACACCTCTGAATATATCTTGGTCCTGGCTTCCTCCTGTTGGTCTGGTTGCTGCCCACGCCCTGGCTATTACAATATCATTTCTATACTGGAGTTGGTAATTTATAAAAAATAATTTTATGGAAAAAAAACTATGTAGCAGAATATTTTGGGCCAAATTCTGCAAATTCATATTTCAAATGTAGGGACATGCCATTAATTTTGCTTGGTTTGATTGCATCCATTGAACCTACCCACAACAAACATATTTTAGAACCAGATGTTTGCAGTCCTAGATGAAATATAGATTTCCAGGGGTTCATCTTGATAAAGCAAGGTTCTAGGTTACTTTATTTCCTGAGTCAGGGGTTCGGTGAGGATAACTGCAGCATCCAGCTCTTAAAGAGGTAGGGTGCTCCCTACATACAGTCCACAGGATTGGATTCCATTGCACTCACCTGGATTGATGTCTTTGTATAGGCTGGCAGGAATGTTGAACTTGTTGCCTTCAAAAATACAGTATATGAAAATTCCATTGATCAGAGAGCTGGGCAAAGGGAAGGCAGCGGCTTGTGAGCTTGTTCATAGCATCAGTTTACTCTCCAGCTACGCCACTTTTGGGATGCCCAGAGTGGCATGGCTGTAAACTGGGGCTACGAACGGGCCCAGAAACCCCTATTTCCCCTTCGCCCGGCTCTCTGCACAGAGCTGTCTCGAGACTGCCGAAATGGCTCCATGAAGAGAGCCAGGTGAAAGGGAAGGCAACAATCTGTGGGCTCCATCACAGCCCCAGTTTACTCTCCAATCACGCTGCTTTTGGGATGCCCAGAGTGGTGTGGCTGGAGATACACTGGGGCTACGAACGCGTCCACAAGCTACCACCTCTCCCCCATGGCTTTCCCAACGGTGTAGCACCCCATCTGCCTCTCTGCCCGCCAGGGTGCTACTCTTCAGGAAAGTGAGGATCGAAGAGCAGGTTTTTGAATTTCCTGTGACCACAGTGAGGATGTGGTGGCTGCCGGAAATTCAAAAGCCTGCTCTTCATTCCTCCCTTTCCCAAAGGGTAGCACCTAAATTGCCAAATTGTCACTTTGCAAAAAAAAAAAAGTGGATTTTGAATCACAGTTTGGCTTGCCATCACTGGCTTGCCATCACTGTCATAGGGCCATTGTGAGGATAAAGTAGGGAGGAGAGACACATAGACCACCTTGAGTTCAATGAAGGAAATGTAAATATAACTCGCTGAAAGGCAACTGTGAGACTCACTGGGCCTGCCAGCTGGCTATATGTATATGGCCCAGAATGTTTTGCAAGTGCTTTGTGGCTGATACTGACCTCTTCCAGACAATTTACTATTAGGAAAGATTCTGAAGCAACAAATCTCAGAAAACAACTATGGGTGAAATTGCATATTCAGTAAATGCTTCCAGACAGCACAAATTAGCTTAGACGGGTATTTAATGCGGGGAACGCTAAGCTGGGCAGATGAAGTTGATTCTAAAGAGCATGCTTGTCTCTTTGCTTACTTTATTTCTGCTCATATTCACTGTTGATGTTTCAGCCTCTCTGAGTTAAAGGGAAAACAAGATGGAGCAAGTCAGGATGGTATTTGGCTGCTAAAACCTTGCAGTCTCAATAGCTTAAATTTATCTCTCCTAAAGTGTTTCATGGCAGAACAGCTGACTTAGCCTGATTCCCTGCCAAAAAGCAGATTTTTCCTTGAGAGTTGTAGTCTTAATCCTGTTTCTCTTTAAGGAAGCAGCACATATATTGGCTGTCGCAAATTTTTTTCCTCATGTACAATTGGCTCACAACTTACCAAGATAATGGCTATGTTAAATTGAATATATTAACACAGGTTTACATGTTTGGCGTTTAAAAAAAACATTTAGTTGAGTCAGACTTGTTGGTTTTTAGTACACTGTATAGTTGAATTTTGGTCTTTTTAAATCCCTTATATAAAACAGGTTTAAAAGCTCTTAGTATACATCAGTATTAGGCTGTGGTCCTACCAGCGTTTTCTGCGTAGTTTCCCAGTGGCGAACTGCGTGGTAAAAGATCGCATGCTAACCTGGAAGAGAAGTACAAATTCTGGTCCTGGCCGACCACACCCCTGAAACAGCAGTTTCGGCGAAGTTTCCTAAACCACCACCAGGGGCTGGATTTAGAAACTTCGCTCGAAAATGCTTACTTATTTGCTTCTGTAACCACGACAGGATCCCGAAAATGCGCAGTAAAATCAGTAGTTCCCCTTTAACACCACGGAGGCTTGGAAACTAGAGCCGGAAAGAAGGACAAAATGTGAAGTAGACAGGTAGAGACCGAACCAGAATACGAAAATACGACGCAGAAGAGAGGACACTAATTGCACATTAAAAACCACATGACCGCCTGAAAAAAAATACGCAGGAAATGTATATACGCAGAAAACTCTGGTAAGACCGCGGCCTTAGTTTTCTGGATTTTCCAAGTATCCGTACTCCAGTTTAGTACTTTTCACATAACTCTTGACTAAAATATTGGGCAGATAAGAGTCAAGATCACTGGAAGCATTCTTTCAAAGAGGTTGCTTACCTTCTAATAAATCTCTTTGTGAAACAATAGGATTGGCAGGGGTAATTTGCAGGATTAAAAGCTTGCCAGTTCCTTTAAGACAATTGTATGGGTTGAGGTTACAGTTACCTTAGCCTCCAATTATACAGCACAACCTACAGACTAAATTTACCATGCTTGCATACATAATTCCTCTGCGTTCAGCTAATTCAAATATTATTCCTCAAACCATTAAGTGGAGGTGCTGCAACAGTAGCACTGATCCAGAGACCCAGGCTGATGTTACTGTTGTCATTTCAATTTGCCACACTTGCTTCCAGGAGAAATTTGTAATTTTTCTTTATCTTTTTTCTAGGGTGCAGGCAGAGATGTAAAATGTCTGGAAATTTTGAAGCTCAGAAAAAAACCTGTTTTTTTCTGGGTATTTTCCCCCTGGGAAAAAATGAAATTTTTTATAGAAATTGAAAAAAATGCTACATTAGAACTCCCTTCCCTTTTTACAGCTTGAAAATAATTCTGTTACATTAGGAACATAAAATATGACTATGGACAATTTGTCTTGGCATAAAATTATCACAACTAGCATATTAAAATATAGTGTATCCAAACAATTATTACAAGCAGAATTTACTTTTTAAATAATATTTATTTGTAATTGTAAGTAACAAATAGAGTATCAATCTCCTGAACTGTTTACTAGTTTATGTGAAATTTAAAAACTCTACAATGTTGAAAAAGCCAGAATTAACAATTACTGTATTTACATTTCTTCTTCCCAGTATTAAAAATAATAATAAAAAACCTCATTCTCAAAAAGAATTGAAGATAGGGAAATGTCTAGAAGGGAGTGGGATTGTTTCAATGATATTTTTAAAGAAATGATTTGGAAAATATTGAAACACCCTGTCTTAAAATATTTTATTCATCATGTTTCATAATCAATTTTATTCAATTCCCTAATCATTTTTTTCTTTTTATCATTTTTTCCAATTTTTTCTTTAAAAAAAAGGCTTAAGGAAAAAAATGGAAACAAAGTTTTCCCCCCAAATTTTTCTGGGTTTTTTTCCTGGGCCTTCACATCTCTAGGTGCAGGTTTTGTTTGAGAACAAGTCAAAACTCTGGCCTGAACAGCATGATGGTAGAATACTATCAGAGATTTTCTTTTGAGCTCATCAAGTGTTGGTAATCCACATTGCAGAGCTTCATTAGGCAAAGCTTGCTCCGTGCTACTGCCTTTTGACCAGATGGTACCAGCTTGTGATGCACAGTTCCACTAAATCTTCAAAAGCTCACCCCGCCTCATGTGGAATTATCTCTTTATTCATCCCTTCAACCAGTAAAGAAGCTACAGAAAGAAATTCCATTTCTCAGCCACCCTGTGCTCAGCCAGCAGTCTCTTCTATGATATGTAGCAGCAATCAGAAGGGCAAGGGCAGCCCCAAATCTGATTATTCAGAGGATGCCTCCAGCCCTTATTTTGCAGGATTAGCCCAGGTTGGTCAATTTATTTTGACACTTCAAGTAGGAAAGCCCCTTTCCCCTTCCCTGGAAACAAACATACAATAATAAATGAAACAACTACGAATGTGATGTTCTTTCGTGGCACCCAACACCAAGTGTCTGTAGATTTTAAGCCGGTCTAACGATAGGGTGTGGTGGCTCAGTGGACTAAGGCTCCGAAAACTGTTGGCTGCAAAGTCAGCAGCTCGGCTGTTTGAATCCCAGGTGCCACGCAGCGGAGCAAGCTCCCGCTGCTAACCCCAGCTCCTGCCAACCTAGCAGTTCGAAAGCATGTATAAATGCAAGTAGATAAATGGGTACTGCTGTAAAAAGTGGGAAGGTAAACAGTGTTCCGTGTGCAGAAATGCATTCAGCCATGCCAGCCACATGACCACGGACTTGCACAACACTGGCTCTTTGGCCTGCAAATGGAGATGAGCACCGCCCCGATAGTTGGACATGACTAGCACACATGTGTGGGGGGAACCTTTACCTTTTTTATTACCCCCCCCACACACACACACACCTGGTCATGAACTGCCTATCATTTTGTTCACATGAAAACTGCCATTCCAGAACCGCCCAACTTTTTTGTATTATCTGTTTTCTAAGGCTACAGCTGTACTTGATCCTTGGATGCCGTAAGACTTGGAGGAGAGCAGCCGTCTTGGCATAAACTCGGTCTGATTTCCTCTTCAGTGCTTCCATTTGGAGTATCTATTTCTGGACTAATTCCCCCAGGCTGATAGTAATCCAACTGCTGACAAAATGTTGCCAGGGTTTCACTGTGAGTGCTTACACTCAATCCTGCCCCCTGCCTCAATTCATTTGTGTTCAAGAAGGATTTCTACCCCGAACATGGCCACAGAGTTTGCAGATATGCAAACATGTATAGAAAGATGTATCCCAAGTGGGTGTGGCAATATCTTCATCATCTGCAAAGAATTTGGAAGCAGAAAGTCAGAGTGCTGTGTTAATAAAAGCCATGCTGAAGGCAAAATGTCTGTTATTAATTATACTTGTACCTTGCCCTTCCTCCAGGAGCACGAAACAGTGGCTTAGCCTTTTGGCAAAGCAATTTAGGATGATTATCTTGGCCACTGCCATCAGTGGGGATTTGAGGGAGGATTTTTAAACTGGCTTGGTAGATCGAAGACCAACCCAAATGCACAGCACTGTCTTTCCCATTCTCTTGAGAATCAAAGGACTAGCATACATCATACCAGAAATCTACACTGCTGTGGGATATTGCTGAAATTGTGAGTTTAAAATATATTCTTGTTTTTGCAAGATTGTGGAGAAAATCATGTTTGGGCAGTGCCAAATTCTGCAACCACCTGATCAACATGAGGCTGCCAACAATAATTGGAACTTACTTATTTTGAATATATTTCTAAATCTTGTTACACTTCATTAAATTATAGCACCGATTTTCTGAGGCAATGGTGTTCAATTTTCTGCCGGAAGTGGGGGGGAGAAATTAGTTGAAACAATGGAAAGAAACATGTCACTCAGGTGGACAACTCAATGCAACTGAAAGGTATCAGCTCTTGAACAACAGCTGGGGTTAACAGCAGGAGCACACTCCTCTGCATGGCAGCCAGGATAACTCCCAGCAGAGGGTCAAGGAGGTGCAAACCAGAAGGCCAAATCTGGGGACACTATTGAATGAGACGTCTCATCCCAGGATGCTTGCAAGCTAAAGCTCTCCAATATCCGAAACACCCTGTAGGGGCATCCCACGAGCAACAACCCATGTCCAGCAAGTATCCCCAGGGCCTAGCGCTAGGACTTTTCTGAGAGTTCCGGAGCAGATCACACACCCCGCTCCATTCACGATGCACTAGTGATCATCCCAGGCCAAAGCCTCAGCACAAGGTATGGGGCATCTTCACCGTGAAAAGAAAGTAAACCATTCAACTGGACCCCACCCAACTGGAGTACTCTCAAGGATACTCACCAAGAAGTGCAGCAGCAGCCAGCAGCTAGGGAAGCCTGGCCCTTCCTTTGAGGAGGATTTAAAAGAAAATCACCAGAGAATTCCCAGCCAATGCACCTGATGTTGCCTTGTGGCTATACCTTGTATAATTTCAATCAATTTCATTGTACACAGATGATGATGATGATTATGATCGATGATTGATTAATAATAATAATAATAATAATAATAATAATAATAATAATAATAATAATAATAATAATAATAATAATAATAATAATAATAATAATAATAATAATAATAGCCCCCTTGGGTCCTTGTCCAAGGAGAAAGGCAGGGTAAAAATACTCTAAAATAAATAACCAGAGAATGGTAATAACATGTCAACCCCTGAAGATGGGTTCTTATTATGCAAGCCTCTATTCAAGGATGAAACGCCCAGTTTATTGCCACTTACTAAGCCATCCTGCCTGGGTCCTTGTGACATCTGATTGGGCATTGTTTTGCCCCATAGGAAGATAGACATTTTTAGGCTTTGTAATTAGAGCTTTCCTCTAATTAGAGCTTCTGTCTAGCCTCCACAGGGAGTTTCCATGTTTTCTCTGCACTCCACTCAGCCTCAGCCACTTTCTGAGGGACTCTCAAAGTGGCCCCCTCACCCATCCCCAGGTCTTCCTTTTCTCTTCTGTCTTTTCTCCCCTCAGCTCCTCATACTCCTGCCTGCCTCCTTTAGCTCTGCTTCCTTCCCCCCAACACCACCAAAATCACCATTCCTACCTGTCGCTCCAATCTAAGGCATCTTTTTGACTCTGTTTTCAAACTGACTATTCCCTCCCCGAGATCTATCAAATACACACAGTTTCTTTAAGATTTCTTCCGGGTTCTTGAGTGGGAGGGGACCACCACTTCTGATCTTCTCCTCACATTGTAAAAAAGGGCTCTCTACTGACAAGTGAGCCATCACAGTATATTGCTTTTATCTTATTAATCAACACAGTTATACTTCCAAGAGGTTCCAGCCCTTCTTCATCTTAGTACAGAGTATTAGCAAAATGCTCTAAAGGTCTTTTCACCCTGATTGCAAGACCAGCCTAAAACACTTTGATATCATCCAGACATGCTAAGCTGCCCTAAAGGGGCCAGCTATGTGCTAACATTCCAAGCTATGGTTTCCAGGCCAAATGGAGATATTTGAGCTAAGAGAGTTGTGTAGAGAACCCAAAGAGAGGTGCGCCTGTGCTCTTTGGCAGCAAAGAAATCATAGCTACTTCCATGAAGGCTTCATCAGTGCCTTGCTATATGCATAAATTGTTGTTTCAGTGATCAATAACAAAAATAAACCACACCTATCTTCCTTGGTTCACCTTTTAACACCTACCAAGAGTTATTAACATCTGCAGAGTTCTCATTATGCTCTATTGACCTAGATAATTAATTTAATGAATGCCATCTTGCAACTGCACATGATTTTATATGGCCAAAATTTTCCTACTTCATTTGATTTACAATATCTATCCAATTAGCTGCCTAGATTCTGTGAGTGCATCCAGTCTCACCTGATCTTGGAAGCTAAGCAAAGTCAGATGTGGCTAGTACTGTACTTGGATGGGCGACCACACCAGGGAATGTCAGGTGCTGTAGGCACCTGGAGTAGGAACTGGCAACCACTCCAATATTCCTGCCAAGAAAGCTCCATGGACACGGGGTCATGAAGAGTCGGTCACGGCTATACGACACAACAGCAACAATCTATCCAATTTAATTTTCATTCCTCTTTGAACTCGGCAGTTTCTTGAGAAATCATTTACTTTTCTTTCTGTGACAGCAAGTTCTTCCACTGTATTGTGAAATTATTTTTTATTACAGAAAATGCTGCCATCTCTTTCTTGCATTCATGTTTATGAGAGTCATTGAAACAAGATCCAGAAAAGAATTCAGAAAATATAAGGGTGTGTGCCATTTAAAATAAGTGCATCTCAAAAAGTTGCAAGGAAATATCTTATAATCTATGTAGTTTAGGATCAAGTGTTAGACAAAATAAATTACCAAAATATTAGGAAAATGAATTGTGAACAATGTATTTGCACAATAGTTGTTGTGAGTTTTTCGGGCTGTTTGGCCGTGTTCTGGAAGTTTTTCTTCCTGACAGAATCTGTGGCCTGCATCTTCAAAGGGCAAGAACAAGGAGCCTTCAAGAATACATTATTTGCACAATGCGTCAGTTCAGCTCAAATTCCAGTACCTTGTGGTTTATAACTTGCAACTGAAGAGGGTTATATTTGATTCAAACAATGCAAACATCTTCTGTCTACTTAACAACCACTTCAGGGAAATTCTTGTAAAGGTAAAGGTAACTGTAACTTTGCTCCCTGAGTGTTAAGATCTGTAAGCCAAACATGTGACTTTTGTACATATACTGTATATACATAACTAAACCCTGTACAGTACTTTGTCTTACAATTACAAAAGTGCAGTCATTCACAGCAAACATGTACAGCAGTTCTTTGTGAGGCTTATAGAAAGGGCAAATGAATAAATAAGTTAAATATGGTAGGAATTGAAGCATGCTAGATTAAGATGAAAAAGTGAAAATTTCTTGAAGAAATTCTAATAATTAACTTAAGATAAGCATACAATATCATGCCACTGGCAGAAGCTGGGGACATTCAATAAAAACTTCTGACAACCATCTGTCGGGTCTGCATTGATTGGGTTACTGCCTTATTATTATTATTTATATTGAATATTTTACTCTGCATTTCTCCTTGGAAAAAGACCCAAGGCGGCTTGAAATAATGAGGGACAATATACAGCCCAGAACATTTACGATATACTCAGGTTAGGAACAAGGAATTATAAGCAGCATCTTACAAAATTCAAAGTTAATGTATTCTCGAAGGCTTTCGTGGCCAGGATCTGATAGCTGAGCTCCTTGCCCTCTGAAGATGCCAGCCAGAGAGTCTGGCAAAACATCAGGAAGAAAAACTTCCAGAACACGGCCAAACAGCCCGAAAAACTCACAACAACTATTCAACGGTACTGTAACATTAAAGCTACGAAGAGCATGTGAAAAGAAAACAAAAATCCATTATGATGGATGGAAACTAACATGGAAAACACTGGTGTTCGTGCATGGTGATTCATCTAAAAGTCACTTAATAGGTTGTCCATCATTCAGGGAAAGCTTGCCTGAAAGGAAGGTCTTTGTCTGCTTCCAGAAAGACAGCAGAGATAAGGCAGACCTGGCCTCCAGCAGGAGGGAGTTCCAAAGTCTGAGAGCAGCAACCTAGAAGGCCCTTTCATGTGTTCTTATGAGACGTACCTGTGAAAGTAGTGGGATGGAGGGGATGGAGAGAAAGGCCTCTCCTGATCCCCTTAGCACCTGAGCTGGTTCATACTGTGAGATTCTATCTTTGAGGTAGCTTAGACCTGGTCCATTTTGTGCTTTGTAGGTTAAAACTAGCACTTTGATAGCTTATTGGCAGTCAGTGGAACTGCTTTAGTAGGGGCGTCATGTGATCTCTGTAACCCACCCAGTCAGAAATCTGGCTGCTGCATCTTGGACCCGTTGAACTTTCCTGAGACTTTCTGTCGGTAGCTTAACATAGAGTGCATTACAGTAGTCTAGCCAGGACGTCACTGGGCATTGTCACAATGGCCAGAGCAGGTTTCTCAATAAATGGATGTAGCTGGCACACTAGTTTTAATTGTGCAAGTGAACTCCTGGCCACCGCTCTGACATGGGCATCTAGGATCAAGGATGAGTCCAGTAGTGCCCCCAAGCTGTATACCTCTTTTTTCAGTTGGGGGGTAATCCCACCCAGTCCAGGTTACATCCCTATCCCTTAATCTCCCTTTTGACTGACCAGAAGCACCTCTGTCTTGTCTGGGTTTAGTTTCAGTTTGTTTCTCCTCATCCAGTTCATTACCAAAGCTAAGCACTGATCTAAAGTCAAAATAGTGTCATTGGCTTCCAGAGTGTTGAGAAGTAGAGTTGGGTGTCATTGGCATATTGGTGACACTTAACCTTCAAACTCCAGATAATTTCCCCCAATGGTTTCATATAAAGCCCCTTCTAACTAAATTATTCTATAATTCTACTGAAAGATAAAAGAGAAAGTACAAAAGCATAATTACAGTTGAACACTAAGACAAAAAATAATTATTACACAAATATTAGCGAGCCTTAACTATGACAAAGAAGGAATTAAATATACCTTGGTTTAACTGTCAGTCAAAATATAGATTGCAGCCAATAAGAAAATTAAGACTTGGGAAAACAACTATAAAGGAAGTAGGAAAGATCTTTAAGTGTGAGAATGTGTTGATAACAGAAGCAGACCATCCATACCATGGTGTTCCCAGTTGCCAGGTTTTGGATGTCAAAGCTAGACAATGAAGAAATCCTAGAGGTGGAAAATAATTCCTACAAAACTTAGTGTTAAAGGAATGCTCTACAGATATCTTGGACCATGAGAAAGACAAATAGATCTATTTTAAATTAAATCAACTGCGCTAGAAGGTAAAATGAGTGAACTGAGGTCATTGTACTTTGTATGTACTGTAAGACAAGTCTTGCTGGAGGGGACAATAGTGATAGTAAGAGTTGGCAGTAGGAAATTGGCAAGATCTAATACGAGATGGATTGACCCAATAAATGAAATCAGGCCTTTGGTTTACCTGAGTAGGGCTCTTAATGACAGGACATTTCAAAGGCCATTCATTCATAGGGTCACCATACATCAGAAACAACTCAATAGGAGTTGAGTAACACCAAGGAATTGTCACAGCCTCCAAAAGAGATTCGGAGCCCAGCTGATAAACGTAATCAAACTTCTGGGAACAGAGACCATCAGACCTTCTTTTGTGCTCCTTTTGCTAGATTAGTATAGTAACTACTGGACTCTTATTTATATATTTTTGTCATAACATCAAATAGCCAAAGTATGGAAATGAGCTTGCGGGGATGGAACAATAAGGATCTATGGGGTCAGAACTGTTGGTTCTCAAATGGAAATTTTTGACTGCAGCTTCAAGAAATAAATGCTGGCTAGGGCTTCTGAGGAGTGAAGTCCAAAATATCTCCTGGACCAAAGGTTGAGAGCTACTGGCACAGTCAGTGGTTCTGAACATTAACAGTCAGCAATTAAGCTCCTAGTCAATCCTCCTGATAGGGATATTACCGGCTAATTGCTATCCTGATTGCAGTGAAAGAGCAGGAAATGGATAATTATTTAATTACTCTTTATTACATGTTTGCTGCCAGTGAGGCAGAGAGTTCCTGGTGGGCCTTTGTGCCTTATGCCCAAATAATGTTGTTGTCCTGGGGTGCAGCTCACCTTGGATTAGGGGGTGCCTTGGGGTTCTGCTGACCTTGAATTAGGTGGTACAATTAGATGCCATTTGCTGCTACACCTCAGGCAGCAAAACTGCCCAAAATGATAGGGAAAGAGCTATATTCAAGAACAAGTGTGGCGTGGTGGATAAAGTGAGATCGAGAAGACCTACACGGCATTGCCCAATGGGCCAGTTTTTCTCCCTCAGCCTGACCTACTTCACTGTGAAGAAGGGGAGACCCTTGTAAGCTGCCTGGAGTTCAAGAAGAATAGGTGGAATATAAATGTGATGGAGAAATAATGCATGACGCATTTGTGGAAGGTGGGAGACATTTTGGAAAATACGTACTGCTTCTCTTTCTCCCTGCTTCCATTAAAGAAAGAAGTTAACTATGGGCGTTTATACACGACCCCTAAGCTCCGCCGCAAATGGCTGCAAGCTCCGGACCTTAAAAATGTTTACCCACCAGCTCCGGAGTTTGCAGACAATTAAGTGCGACCCCACCCACTTTAGCACGACTCAGCGTACTTTTCTTGTACCTGCTTTTTGATGGTGAAAAATATTTGATGCGGAGAGTGCCTGAGCTCTCCTCGCTTCTTTCTGTTGTTTTTCTTTTGCCTCTGCCCCTTAAAGAGGAACCAGGAAGTAAACGGAGGTCGGAGCAACCTCCACCGCATGGGAGGTAAGAATGCATTCTTTTGTCTCTGTCTAAGGCTTTTTTTTCCCGCCCCCCCCCCCTCACACAGACAAAACAAAGAAGTGCGGAGCGGGTGGGGACGGAGGAACAGCAACGAACCCTCAAGATCTCTGGTCCGAATTTAAGGGACCAGCGGATCTTAGGGGTTGTGTAAAAAGGCCCTATGATCTGTGTGTCAAAGAGAACAAAAGGCACGGCTCTGATTAGAGCTAGTTTTGCAAAAGGTACACAGAGCTATGCTTTCTGGCAGCATTGAGGCACAAGGTATGTATTTGTAAACAAATGCATTGCAAAATGCAGTCAGATTCCAGTCGTTAGTCCTTTCAGGGGTAATCAGCTCCCACACCCTAGATAAACTCTGCCCCTCAAACATCTAATCTCACAGAGAAATAGGGACAACGTAAAAGTCAATTGTAGAAGTAAAGTGCTATATATGGTCAGAAGTAAACCACACTGAAATCAATGGGACTTCCAGAGGGATATAATTCAGATTAAGGGGAAAGTTCAGAATTTATGAGGAAGATAAACCTCAAATTATGTTGACACAGGCTTGTCCTTGAAGTATATTCACTCATTAGTATGTTTGTTTAAAGTCCCAGCTGCTTGGAAAAACTGTGTGCTTATTGAGATAATGCAACTTAGAGGAGGCTTCAGAATGTCCACAAAACTCTAGTATAAACGGTTATACCACATATAGTATATGTCAATATCTTCACACAAGCTAGATTCACACAATTTAGCCTTTGTTATGTAATGCTTAAATCTCATCATGTTTTAATTCATGCTCCAGTGATTTTGATCTAGGAGTGTGCAAGTGAAGGCCTGCTTAAAAATGTGTATATTTGTGAGTGTGTGTGATGTTCAGTGCCTTAAGTCTTAAAGTGTCAAAGGTTGTTTCTTTAATTTTTAAAACTTCTGACCAGCTGGAATGTTCAGAAATACTCCATAACACCCCAGCAGCTAAAATAACAGCTGGCAACACTCCAGGGCTGCAACTTTTAACAATACGTCTGTGAAGATTCTCAGTCATCCAGCTGGGAAGTGCTATGGACTTCTTTTTTGAGAGATAGAAACGTTTCGCTGTTCATCCAAAAGCTTCATTTTGAAACAGGTGCAAGGACCTTCTTTTTTGACCATGGCAAAAGTTCCATACGAAAGTGCCTGAGGGCTACTACACCAAAACCTCTACTTATGAATTTTATCTTTTCCGAGCATATGCTCATAAGTAAAAAAATTTGTAAGTAGAGCAATGGTTTCCCATAGGAACGCATTGAAAATCAATCCTTTCTGGAGGGAACATATTTCAATGCATTCCTATGGTAAGGCTGACCATGCACATGCTTCCCTTACACCTGCTCGAGGCGTGTGCATGCTTTATGCAGATCACCCCCTTCTGCTTGCCTGGGCTGCTGGAAGACTTTTTAAAAAAGGTGCACTTTCCCTCCCAACCCGCCTGGGGCCTGACCTGACTGTACGTCTCCTCCTGTTTTCCCCCCTTCTTCCTTCCAGCCCCCTTGCTGTCACTGCTGCTGCCGCCCATAGCTCTCACTCACTTCTGCCATGTTCTCTGTTCAGCTGGGATGGGCCAAGCCAGCAGCGGGGCAATCACATTGCCACAGTGGCACAAGGAGGAGGGAATGAACTGCCCCACTCAGCTGAGACAGTGGGCTGGCAGACCCAGAGTTTTGCTGGGGCAGTGCTGGTCCTTGGGTTGGGAGAGGTAGAGGTGGAGGTGGAGAACTTATCCCCTCACATTTTTTATTGATGGCTGGCGGGCTACATTTGAACCCTTCACGGGCTACTGGTAGCCCCCAGTCTACCTGTTGGGCAGGCCTGCTATAATCAGTTAGCCTTCTGATGGCTCCTTACAGTCAGTGTCTATAAACCTTTTAACACATAGCCCACATTTAGAACAGGGTTTATTTGTTTATCATTTCTCTGATGGCAATCGGTAAAGGGGAAAAGGACACCACTAGTAGAAGCTCATGGTATTTTGTGTTTGTCTCACTCATTTCTCTCTCAAAGATTATCCAGAGCTCTCTCTGATATCGCAGAGAGACTGGCATGTTTAGAAACTGGATTATTGGAGAGAAGTTATGCTTTCTGTAGAGAAATATATTGAATTTTGCTTTCCATTTCTTCCTAGAACTCTGCCTACTACTATTGATTTATTTGAGTAATCAAAACAATTAATAAAAGAAATCATGCAGCCCTCAGCTCACACTTTGCCCATCCCCTGCACATCTAGAATAGAATGCAGTTATGCCCCCAAACCCCTGATAAGTAGGGATAGGATTCCAGCTTCACCATTCTATCTTATTTGTATTCCATTTATTCTTATTTGTAAAATTGTTTTTAATTTCCCAAAGGATCAGTAGCCAGAATATTATACAAATGTTTAGACATTAATCTCCTTTTAAAATGCTCAGCATTTGTTGTCTCATCTCTTGGGGAGGAATACCCATTGGATATATTATTTGGGGGGAGATATATAAAAATAAAGTGTAGAGTGAAGAGCATAAGCCATGAATATGAGGACAAAACCTCATCTGATTCAATCTGGTTGCCAAGGCCAATAGGGTATGAGAAATGGAAAGATACACCATGTGGTAATAGTTTAAAACTAATGAAGGAAAAATTGTATTATATAGAAGGACAGCTTGTTTTTCACTGGAAACAATGGAATTAGCAGGAAAACAAAAAGTAGATTTTTTCCCTCTCAACAACAATGTTCCTAAAGAGAAAAATACAAAATTGGTTTTCCTTTGTCTCAGAAAGGAAACGTGATGTAACTGGTACCTGGGGAATTCAATTTATATGCTATAAAATGTTGTTTGCATGTACAAAACTTTGCCATTTGAAAATTATTATCATATTCAGTCTTTCAAGGAAAAATGTGAGGTAAAGTTTTTTAAATAAAATAAAATAAATAAAAAAATAAAATAAAATAAAATAAAATAATTAGAAGTGTTCCTGACGACAGTAGTAATCAACCCCTCCCAGTACTTTTGATTACAATTTCTATAAGCCCCAGCTAGCCAGTGGTCAAATATGATTTATAATTTATTCATTTGCTACATTTGTATCCTGCCTTTCCTCCAGTGAACACAAAAAAAAATCCATGCCCCCCCCCATTTATGAGATGGGTCAGGTTCAAAGAGCATGAATCTGGCTACAGCCTACCCACTATGCTCCATGAATCCAGGCATTCTGAGGCCTAATCCAGCTCTAACTACTACACTATGGGCGTTTATACACGACCCCTAAGCTCCGCCGCAAATGGCTGCAAGGTCCGGACCTTTAAAAATGTTTACCCACCAGCTCCGGACTTTGCAGACAATTAAGTGTGACCCCGCCCACTTTAGCGCGACCCAGAGCAGTTTTCTTGTACCTGCTTTTTTATGGTGAAAAATATTTGATGCGGAGAGTGCCTGAGCTCTCCTCGCTTCTTTCTGTTGTTTTTCTTTTGCCTCCGCCCCTTAAAGAGGAACCAGGAAGTAAACGGAGGTCGGAGCAACTTCCCCCAACACCGGGAGGTAAGCCTTTTATTCTTTTGTCTCTTTGTCTAAGGCTTTTTTCCCCTCCCCCCCTCACGCAGACAGAACAAAGAAGTGCGGAGCGGGTGGGGACGGAGGAACAGCAACGAACCCTCAAGATCTCTGGTCCGAATTTAAGGGACCAGCGGCTCTTAGGGGTCGTGTAAAAAGGCCCTATCTTGGGCCCATGTTACTTATCCCTAACTCAAGGCATATAACGGTGGCGAACCTTTGGCACTCCAGATGTTTTGAACCACAATTCCCAAAATCCTTTGTCATTGGCAATACAGGCTTAGAATTCTGGGAGTTGTGGTCCAAAAGTATCACCCAGAATATTCTAGCACAGTGGTTCTCAACCTGTGGGTCTCCAGATGTCCCTGGACTGTAACTCCCAGAGGCCTCCACCACTCGCTGTGCTGGAAGAGATTTCTGGGTGTTGCAGTCCAGGAACATTTGGGGCCCACAGGTTGAGAACCACTATTCTAGCAGTTCCTCAGGGCAGAGAAGTAATAGAAGCAGAGTCAGGCCCAGCAATCCTATACTGTAGTTAAACTGGAGTGGGGGATAAACTACTGCCAGCATAACAGCCTCCATATCCTGCACAGGAGTCAAAAAGAAAACCAACGGTCAAGGTGTGGATTGAACCATGTTGCTGTTAGAAGGAACAAATATTGCCTATTTAAATTATCTTTCAGTCTTGTTAACAGCACCATTTAGTTTGGCTTTTCATTCAAAGTTGTTTATAGACAACTCACTAAAGCAGCATATCTTATTAAAGATCTAAATAATCTGAAAAAAAGAGATAAATTGCTTGTAGCAGCCTGACTTGAATCAGTGTGAAATCCATCTTTTAAAATTCATTATAATTAATTAATTAGTGAAAAGCTATGTCCCTCAGATATTGCCATACATATTGTCATATATTTGAAAAGCAAACGTATGAGTCAGTATTTCTTCTAGAACACTTGTTGCAGGTTGAACACACACACAAAAATAATAATACAGTATTGACCCTATATGTTGCTTGTGTTGCTTTGGTAACAGCATTTCCCCCCTGCTTTGAAGAGGGAACTTTTGGCCTTCTAGATGGTGCTGAGCTACTGCCATTTCCATCATGTCTCCATATTTGTTAGAATGTCTAGGACTGATGAGAACTAGAGTTCAAAAGCAGATGGAGGAATACAGGCTCTCCATCTCAGTTGTACTTCGTTACCCTCATGGCCCCTTCACAGGTTGTGCCGGTATAGCACTGAAAATCTCTTCTTCTATGCGACTCCCTCTCTGGAATATAACACTTTTATTCTGCATTCCTTTATCATGTATGACAGTTGTTCCAAACCTTAGGTAGCTCAAGTGTTCTCAGCTGCAGTTCCTAGAAGACTTCACCATCAGCTGTGCTGTCTGGAGTTTTGGGGAGTTGCAGTCCAAGAACACCTGGGTTACCCAAGGTTGGGAACCACTGATGTATGGGCTTGACTTTGATGTCATGTGGTGTGAACATAGACTACATCCACGCAACTATTTTTACATATGCCTTCAAGTCTACAGTGTTTCTGATTCCTACACCTACTGTTAGGTGGATTTGTAATTGGTTGAGTGATCACATCCAAAGGGTGATCATAAATGGCTTCTCTTCAGCTTGGAGAGAAGTGACCAGTGGGGCACCCCAGGGTTCGGTTCTGGGTCTGGTGCTATTCAATATCTTTATTAATGACTTTGATGAAGGAATAAGTATGCTGACTACAACTGCATTGGGAGGGGTTACTGTTTTTAATCTTGTTTTTTACTGTATTATATTGTATAGTATTTTTAAAGTATTTTATTGGTATTGTGTTGTTTTTACATTGTATTGGTTTTATTGTACTTTTTTGAATTTGTTTTAAGCCGCCTTGGGTCCCTTTGGGGAGAAAGGAGGCATAAAAATAAAGTTATTATTATTATTATTATTATTATTATTATTATTATTATTATTATTATTATATTATTATTATTATTATTATTATTATTATTATTAATTCCTAAACCAAATTGGGAGGGGTTGCTAATTCCTAGGATGAAAATCCAAAACAACCTTGACAGATTAGAGTGCTGGGCCAAAGCTAACAGAATCAGTTTCAACACAGAGAAATGTAGGGAGCTGCATCTATCTATCTATCTATCTATCTATCTATCTATCTATCTATCTATCTATCTATCTATCTATCTATCTATCTATCTATCTATCTAATACAAATAGAGTGAAGGGAAAAAAAAGAAAAAAGAAAAAACAGGCAAGAGACATCAGGAGATGGGCGGATAAAGGAAAAAAAACTAAAGTAGGTCGCCATATGCCTCCTTAAAAAGCAAGGTTTTCAAATCCTTTTTGAAGGCGGGCAGGGACTGTGCAAGGCGCAGCTCACTTGGGAGGTGGTTCCATAAGGATGGGCCCACAACAGAGAAGGCGCGGCTGCGCGTAGCAGACCTCCACGCCTCCCTGGGAGTGGGCACCCTGAGTGAGTGCACCAGCTAGGTAAAAATAAATTGCACAGACAAAGGACAGGAGACACCTGGCTGGAAAATACGGTAGTACATATGAGAGGAATCTAGGAGTCTGGGTGGACCACAAATTGAACACGAGTCAGCAGTGTGATGCGGCAGCCAAGAAAGCCAATGCGATTCTTGGTTGCATCAACAGAAGCATAGTGTCTAGATCAAGGGAAGTGAAAGAACCACTCTATTGTGCTCTAGTCAGACCCCACCTGGAGTACTGTGTTCAGTTTTGTGCACCTCAGTTTAAAAAGGATGTTGACAACCTCGAACGGTTCCAGAGGAGGGCGACCAAGATGGTTAAAGGTCTGGAAGAAATGTCTTACAAGGAGCAGTTTAGGGAGCTGGAAATGTTTAGCCTTACAAAAAGAAGGCTAAGAGGGGATATGATAGCTATATTTAAATATTTGAAAGGATATCATAGTGAAGAGGGGCTGGTTTGTTTTCCATGGCTTCAGAGAGGACGACTCATAGCAATGGTTTCAAAATACAGGAAAAGAGATTCCATTTGAACATTCAGAAGAACTTCATGATGGTTAGAGCTATTCAGCAGTGGAATATGCTGCCACGGAGGGTGGTAGAGTCTCCTTCTTTGGAGGTTTTTAAGCAGAGGCTGGGTGGCCGTATGTCGGGAGTACTGTGATAGGGGTTCCTGCATGGCATGGGGTTGGACTGGACCCTTGAGGTCTTTTCCAACTCTATAATTCTATGATTCTATGATTCTAATTAACAGTGTAATTCTGTACAGATTCACTCAGAATAAAATTATAGCAAATTACTCCTAGGGAAAATAGCGTATGATTGCAACTTAAATGCACTGTGTTGAAAAAAGCTGTACAGTACACTTTTTTTTCATGCTTTGGGGAAGAATGCTTAATTTTAGACTTAATCTTTTGCTGTCTTTCCAGGACAAGTATGATGTGAGCTAGATCAGATGACAAACAATGTGCAATGCTAAAATTCATAGAAATTTTAATAACATTTGCCCATAGTCACATTAGCCTCTTAGGAATACTACATCTTTTTTTCTGTATTCATGTGTTAGAATGATAGCAATTTCTGAGATGGCTTAATGGATCTGAGAATTGTAGCTGATCATTCACACAGTAAATTCAACTGAAAAATATATTATTTGTTTTAAAAAGAGTTGGTCATTCTAAAATGTTTTTGCCTTATATTTCACATATGTGAAATATATAGATATCAATAGCAACTAAATGTAAATATCTGCATTTAAAAGTGTTGACAGATTTTGATTTTGCCTGCCCTGGATCACCTCTGATCCCAATAGAGTGATAGTACACTTATTATTTATTTATTTATTTTATTTATTTTATTTATTAATCTTGTATCCTGCCCATCTTCCCACTGGGAACTCTGGGCGGCTTACAACAATAAAACCAGGTAGTAAAAAAAAAACACAAACAAAAGGCAAGACCCAAGCAAAGTTAATGCAGGGGGGGAGAAGAAGGTGACAAAAAAAAAAAACTAACTGGAAAGGTCGCCAAACGCCTCCATGAAAAGGTGGGTCTTCAAGGCCTTCTTGAAGGCGGGCAGGGACTCTGTCAGGCGCAGCTCACTGGGGAGATGATTCCAAAGCATGGGGCCCACCACAAGGCGCAGTCTCGCGTACGCGATTTCCACGCCTCTCTGGGTGTGGCCACCCTCAGTGAGCGCGCCTGCGCTAGTCTCGTGGGTCTGGACCCAGTTGACCTTTGAGAGATACGCTCCGCCAGGTATTCTGGTCCCAGGCCGTGGAGGGCTTTGAAAGTCAAAACCAAGACCTTGAACCTGATCCGGAGGACAACGAATAACCAATGCAAGCAAGCCAGGACTGGGGTGATGTGCTCGTATCTACGGGCACCCACCACCAGCCTGGCCGCCGCATTTTGCACCCGCTGTAGGCTCCGGACCAGGGTCAAGGGCAACCCCACGTAGAGGGCATTGCAGTAGTCGATCCTCGAGATCACCAGGGCCTGCACTACATGACTGGAAAACATGCCTGAACGGTAAAAAAAGGGAATGTCAGAATTAACAAAAGCACCCTGGCCTTTTCAGTGAGATCACACACTAAGCCTTACACAAAACTATATTAAACATTGGTTAGGGTCATGGGCTTATAGGCCAGTGGTGTCTGCCAGACCCATGTTTCTACCACTTGTGGAGATGACATTTTCGCCCTTGTGCAACTGTCAAAACAGGTATATGTTAGTTCACTAGCCAGCACATAAAATATTGTACTACCTATTTAGTATTCCATGAGGTTCTGGATTGTTTCCAGTCTACGCTCAAGTTTCATGAACAACCCCCTATGGAAGAATATGCTTTGTAATTTTTTCACCATGTAAAAGGGCTGAGAAGCTGTGTCAGATATTGCCATACTCTGGGACCCATTGACTCCAGCTAGCCTGGCCAGTACCCAGAGGAAAGGGCCAAAGGCAGAAGGGATCCAAGCAGTGAGTGAGCTATCCCCTCCCTCAGCCAAGATGGAAGAATATGACACCATGTATACTTTATTACCAGCAATGAGTGAAATGAGAGTAGAAAAAAGGGCAGGAAAGGAGACACAGGAAAATGAGGGCCAATAGTAGAAAGCTTTCTGGTGGTGGAAGAGGACTGGGAGGCGAAAGGGGAGGAGAAAAGGGAGATAAGGAATGTGGAATACAAATGCAGTTAGGAGAGGTTAATCAAGTTGAATGGACAGTGTATGTCTCTCCAAAAGGAAGAGGTCCCTGGAGGAAGGGGACTGGGGTGGATCAAGCGGCAGTTGGCCTGAAGGAGTGTGAAGCTGAATGGGTGTGGCACCCCTATTGCCAGATGATATATACTGGAGGGGCAACACACTGAGGAGACTAATAAAAAAGAAACAGTTTGGGACTTTCCCATTTTGAAGACTTCCTTTGAAACACCCAGTTGTAGAGTAGTTGTACTTAAAAGTTGTGCCAACTGAAGCAGGGTCAGAGGTGAGCAGTAGGATCCAGGGCAGGTGTAACAGCCAGGGTGTGATATCAACTAGGAAACCTGCAAGGGAGGCCAGGACCAGGGTGTTTCCAGAGGAAAACAGTGTGGTCTGTCCAATCCAGGTTCGATAGATACAGAAAGAGTAGTCAGCCGGTCCAACGCCAAGAAGCACACAAACGTGGTCCGACAGGGAGGGTGACACAAACAGGAAGATTTACAGGGTTGCAGAGTTCTGGAAGCAGGGCTGAAGCTTCAGAAGTTCAAGGTCTTACAAAAAAAACTTACAGAACAACAGTCCAATAGAGTTCAAGGTAATAAGCTGATGTAAGCTCAGGAAGAGGTCTCATGTTGCTGAGGCAAGGAACAGGGAGTGCTGGCAACTAGCTGTATGTTGGGAGCAGGTTTACCAGCTGCGCTCTCTGATTGCCTCTGCCTAAAAGGGGCCTGATTCTGCAAGGAGGCAGAGCCCTACGGCCCTGATCCTGACAGCAGGCATTGTACATAAGCCTACAGAGACATTGAATAAAAGTTTGTGCTCTATATCTCCATCTCCGGTCATAGTGGGACCCAGTTGGGAGGAATCACCAAGGGTTAGTAACAAACCTGATCACATTGTAAAAATCTAAGAATATATGGAGGCCCACAACTTCCCAAATGTAACAAAGGATGTAAATCTGTATAGGTGGAAGTAAGTCTGTTTTTAATGTAAGTTATGCTGTTAAGAGATGTTTTATGCACTACTTCTCATCATGGTCCATGACAGTGCATACAATTGAGAAACCAACCATCATGTTACCAACTTAAAGGAGGTAAGGATTGAAGTCATCCTTGCCAGAGCTTTGAAAATATATATGTATTGGATCATAAATGCCAAGGGATTGTGGGAACTGTAGCTGAAAAAGGAAACGCCTTCATACTTTGCTCCTTCTGCAAACAAACGGGTTGAAGGTCAGGTATGTTGATATACAATATATTCAATAGAGTGATTAAACCCTCCTGTTGTGTCACAGGATTTCCTGAGTTGCCAACATGCTATACATTCTTTGGATCAAGCACCCTCCCAATTGCACAATCAAATGTAGTCACACCTCTGCTAATTACAGTTACTAATGTACTGCTGTATCTCATTTACTCCAGTAAATTGCATTATACATGCTGTTTCAAAAAAATATATGGAGATATATTAATTAGAAGAACTGGTAAGACGTGATTGGGCTAAGATATGGATGTCTAGAACATTGCTTTTATAAGGGGAGTCCCCATAATGCCAAGGCAAATAAATGCAATGCAAATAAAAACCAGAAAAGCTGAACTATTTGTGGTCTGCTAGACTCCCCTTTTACCACAATCCAAATGGTACTCTTTCTATGAGAGTAGTTTTGACCACCAGTGGCTTTGCAAATACTCAGTGTGGTGAATGTTGAGAGATGATGTGGCTTATAACAGTTCAAGAACTGCCGGTTCTACCATGCTGTTGGCAAGAATGTTCAGAGTGTGTCTTACATAGGAAAGCCGTTTCAGGTATGTTCAACCTTTAGCAAGGCTGTATGTAGCACCAAGGCAACTACTGCACCGGTAACTTTCGAGGTTAGATTCACAATGCTCCCCCAGTTCAATGAAAAGGTACAGATTAGCCCCAACATTGAGGCCTCAATGCCCAATGCAATCTGCAAATTTCCTGCAGAAAAAGGCATGGCAAGGCGACTTCTCTCCAAGCTAAACTGTGCTTCTGAGAGACTTCCAGGAGCTTGACAGTGACCATTGCTCAGCTTGAAAAGAAAGGCATGCGCTCCCTGCACACCATCTTTCTGAGTTAAATGGGATTTCTTTGTGTTGCTGCACCATCAAATGGCAGAAATGGCCGCAGCAGCAGAGAGTAAGGTACCCATACAAATGGGTAGGGCCGCATCACTTTACCCCTGCTGCACCAGCATCAAAAGTGTCTGCCCAGAGCAGGACAGTGTTATGTTTAACACTGACTATTTCTATTAATCTTTAATTTTTCTCCTTTTTCTATTCCTGTGCTTAATGACTGGGATGCCTTCGTTCATTTTAATGGCTCCTGAAAGCTCATTTGTTCAGCAGCATTCCTGCCAACAGCCTGGCCTTTGCAACTGTATTCTGTGTGGTCCATACAGAGCGGGTTGAACGGGTGGTTGGGAGGGTGTGGGATGTTCGACCTCATAGCTTCCTTAATATTCTCTTTATATTCCATTGTTCAGCGGAAAAATGAGGCATTCCTCATGAGAAAATAATGAAGTATAGTTAGCAACTTGTTTGTGTGTGTGTGTGTGTGTGTGTGTGTGTGTGTGTGTGTGTGTGTGTGTGTGTGTGTGTGTGTGTGTGTGTGTGTTGCGTCGTTACAGTCGTGACGACTCTTACTGGGTAATAAAAGCAACAGTCATAAAATTGTTCTGTAAATATTTTTCCTATACTTTGAATCTGTGTTTTTTTTTTCCAACAAGAGGCCAAACCCAGGCAATATGCTATACAGCTTGGAATGTTAAACATAGGAATTAACTAGTTAAATGTTAGAAAGTCAGAAATCAACTCATTGATTAATGTTTAAAAGTGAAAACATTTAACTTGTTAACAGTATTGTCATATTAAAATGTGGCTTTGCTGGGTATCTAGATGTCTTAGTAAATAAAGTCTTAGTGAAGTCTCCATGGGTTTTCATAAAACTTATGGAAGTAACAACCCAAGAACACCAGGAGCCCTAAGGAATTGGGAAACAATTGATCTATAGAAAGCCAAGTGACCGCTCTTCCAACTATATTCCTTTGGCATAACATTAGATATTGGAAGATTTGACTGGAAGTCAAAGCTAGAATCAAGCTTTGATTTAAGCCTCTTGATTTCCGCCTCTTGGTGGCATCTAAGGGCCTTTTTACATGACCCCTAAGATCTGCTGGCCCCTTAAATTCGGACCAGAGATCTTAGGGGTTTGTCGCTCTTCGTGCATCTCCACCCCTCCGTACTTCCTGGCTGCCGGCTGCGTGAGGGGAGGGAGGAAAAAAAGGGACAGAAGAATAAAGCCTTACCTCCCAATGTTGGTGGACGCTGCCGGGGGAGCCCCAGTCACTTCCTGGTTCCTCTTAAAGGGGCGGGAGGCAAAAAACAAAAACAGAAAGAAGCGAGGAGAGCCCAGCACATCCGCATCAAATATTTTTCACCTTCCAAGAGCAGGTACAAGAAAAGTGCGCTGGGTCGCGCTTAGGTGGGCGGGGTCACACTTAATTGTCTGCAAACTCCGGAGCTGGTGGGGAAACATTTTTAAGCTCCGGAGCTTGCAGCCATTTGCAGCAGAGCTTAGGGGTCGTGTATAAATGCCCTAAGATACGACACTATGTGGTGTAGTGGTCATAGTAATGAATTAGGACTCGAGAGACTTGAGTTTGAACCTCTGCTCAGCCATAGAAATCCACTAAGGCAGGGATGGCGCAACAACCCAAGAAGAAGTACTTATTTCACAATAACACTTCAGTGAGATTGACATTCTGCATTCATCACACACAACCACCACATAACCAGCCACCTAGTCACTTGTGGCACTGGTAATGGTGATTAACCATAAATTGTTACACACCCCCCACAAACCTTTCACAGAAAGTGGGATTGTCAGTGTTAGTTGTGCCTTCTAGCCAGTGCCACCTTGACCGTGTTGGTTTTCATTAAAACCCTAACCACATGTTTGTGTCGGAGCCTGATACTAAGCGAAAAGAAACTGCCTTGTAAGTCTTGAACTTACTGGTAGCATGGAGCTGTGATCTCTTGATTGGCTGCCATTTATCTGTGGCTGAAATCCTTTTGCTTAGTTGCATCTGGAATAGGCCTGTGGAATCAATAGAACCTATGGAGGAGTTGATTCAATCGGGCTATATTAGTTGCATGTTATTATGCTAAGCAACAAGATTTCAGCCAATATATCCTGCTGTGTTTAAATTGAACAAAACAAAGGGGATTTATTTGGGGACAACAATTAGGTAAGGAGAAGGTAAAGCTGGTTTCCAAATTTAACAACGGGAGGAAAAATGATCTTCAGTTCCAATTTTTCCATCACTCACCACACTAAACAGACCACTTCCAACTTTACATCACCTGAACTGCCTCTCTACCTACTCTCCAACCAGTTCCCAGAACTACCTCCTGCTCCCCACATATTTCATCCATAATCGTTCTTACCAACCAATCAACATCTAACACCACACACAAGAATTCCAACAGCTGTTTGTCAGTCATTAGAGCACTCTTCCCAGGGATGCAATCCCAATATGCATACATCCATGAAAACCTGAACTTACTGGCCTTATAAATCATACAGATATACAACCTCACCCAGGCTGGAATCGCCATTGATGAGCAATGATAAACCACTCCTTAAATAACTCACATACCTCCAAAGCCATATTACAATTGCCATAAGTTGGATGAAACATGATGACATGTAACAACAGTAATAACTGAGGTCATCGTGAGGCTTCTTATTATAAATCGCATTTTGAAAGGGAAATATAGATGCTTTTTCCTCTTGAGAGAAGGTGCATGGACAAATATGTACATTCTGAAGAGGCATATCAAAACCAACATTTCTAACATTATTTGGTCATCCAGAAAGCAATGTATTGAATGTATTGAATGACATGTTAATTCAAATGTGTCATTTCCAACCTGTGGTGTGATACTGCCCTCTCTATAACACCCAGTGAAATTAACCTGTATTCTAATACTGAGGCTAAAATCCTGTTGTGTGATTACACAAATGGCATAAATTTTAGAAGAAAATTGCTGTAAAGAAACCTTGGTAGAATTTATGGGCTGCGCATTGAGTTACATGATTTATTATGCAGCATATAATTTCTGTGGAGATTTCTTCACTTTTGGCAACGTACTTCCAAAAGTTACATCAGAAAGGAAGGAAGAAATAGCCATTTTCAGAACTGCACAGTGAGGTTTGAGCCTGGATTTCCACATCCCCAATCCATATAGCTGTGTTGCTCCCCATAAAAGGTGGGAGAAAGTGCATAGCCTAAAGATAACAGCTATATAAACCAGGTCTTGTACCATTTTGTTAATTTATTAAATGTTGAGCTCCCTACGTGTGTGTGCAAAAATTCCCAGGTTGAGCTGGGCTACCAAAATCCCTGTCTGAAACACTGAAAGACGGCTGTCCATGCAGACGGTTCTGAAGTAGATGAACAAACTCTAAAGACAGCTTGCAATGTATGTTGGAAAATCAAGTTTGAGCTTATGAACCAAATATAGCTGAAGGTCTGGGCTTAAAACAGGTCAGGGACCAAAATAAGAATTTGCAAGATTACCCAGTGTCCTCTGGAGAGTACAATGGCCCTTATATTTAAAAAAAAAGTTAGGATGCTGAAACACCTCTCGGAAATGTTGCCTGTGGCCCTACTTTGCCCCACTAGGCAATTCTGGTCACTTTTAAATAGAGAACTGCTCTCTTTTGGTGACTCCAGAATTAGCTGAGCATCTCCAGTGCCTGCAGCTGGAGCAACTGGGGTATTTTAATTGCAGTCAATGTTATTTATGCCTTTAAAAATTATTTTCACACAATTTATTTCATCCTCTGGCTTTAATAACGGACTATGATTTACAACAGAATCCACAGGGGAACCTCTTATCTGTGCATTCATGAAAGGTTGCTCCCCAAAAGACATTCATTTATTCTGTCAAGTGCAAACAGCAGGAAAAAAAACTGAGTAATGTTCCTGAAGGTGTGCGTGCTCCAGTAGACAATTTGAAACATGGTCGTAATAATTTAAGCTGCAGTTATTAACAGATAAACTTGTACATCCATGATAAGGAGCAATGGCTTGAACAAAATGTAGTTTGACACAGCTGCCACTAACTCATACAGAGACATGAGGTGCAATTAATTTATATAAACAAGCTAAGTATTTATAGGTTTGGATTTCAGAGCAGGCTGTGAGTTTTTGAGGTGGCTTAAAGTAGCACAGGCCTGCCCAAAGTCTGGCCCGGGGGGGGGGGGCAAATCCGGCCCATCAGGCCATTCTGAGTGGCCCGCGGCTGGCTGGCCCGCCCCTCCCTACCCCTCCTACACCCCATGTTCTTTTTAAAAAAAAAATCTTCTACCAACACTGACACCGCTGGGAAGCTTGGGCAGACGGGCGCCACCGGCACTGCAGGGGAAAGTGTGGGGGTGGGCAGGCCAGCGTGCCTCTGACACCGCCAAGGAGCTTTGGGGTGGCCTGGCGGGCTAGCCGTCGCCAACACTGGGGAGCTTGGGGGGCTGCAAGGTCGCACAGATTGCCTCTTCCAAGGGGCGACCTGTGGCCACGGCTCCCTGTGCTTCCTTTGGTCCCCACCTTCCTTCTTTCCTCCCTCCCTTCGTCCCCACCTTCCTTCCTTCCTCCCTCTCTTATTCCCCACCTCCCTCCCTCCCCACCTTCCCTTATTCACCACCTCCCTCCCTTCCTCTCTTGGTCTCCACCTCCCTCCCTCCCTCCCTTGGTCCCCACCTTCCTTCCTGCAGGTGGGGTTGCAAGGGGTCAGTGGGTGGGGCTTATGGGTCAGTGGGTGGAGCTTGCAGTGGGATGGCAGGGTCGGGGAGCAACCGGCCCCTGACACATTCTCAGCCACCAATTCTGGCCCTCCTTACAAAAAGTTTGGGCACCCCTGATTAGCAGCACAACTCTCATTAAGCTATGCAGCTTTAAAATAGCTTAGTTGGATGCATAAACTCATACATTAGTACAAGTTTTGTCCTTTACTTTTCTAATGAGTTTTATAAATGACTGGCTTTAAGTTGCTCTGCACATAAATTTGGTTTCCCTTTCAGATTGACATAGTTATTCTAACCACCATACAGTTACGGTTAATGACTATGTAATTTCCAAGTTCCCCACAAGAAAATACTATTTGTCCCCTTGTTTGTAACCTTTTAAATTACACCTGTTATTGCAGTTTCGTCTCTCATTCGTGCTACCTCTTGAAATCTACCATCTACCCTGCCGGACAATGTACAATGGCAATAATAGGATGAAAACATCAAGTTTCTTAACCACCACCCACCCCACCCCTTCTTTGGGCAGGAATGACATTTTGGTGGAATGTATTTGATCATGGAATGGTTTTCCAGCAGAAGACTTTGAGCAACGCACCAATATCAGGAAGGGAGCAGATTTATGAGTACCCCTTGTAGACCGTAGGACTTCTGTCTTTAAAACATGGGCTTATACTGTATAGAATCTGTTTCTTCTTTGTGAGTGGTTGTGGTTTTTCAGACACCCAGCTGAAGTTAGAACTAGTTGGGATAAGATGATTTGCTTTGTATAGTGGACATAGGGTTTATGTTAATTTTTGCCTGTTTGTTTTGTTTATGTGCAGAGTGGCTTTTTCAAACAAATTCTGTTCCTGGAAGATGTTCAATGTGAAGAAAAATTCTTTGCCGAACATTGCTGGCAGTCCCAAATAGAACTGAAATAACGGGATATTCATGAGTGTAAATGTATGTATGTACATGTTTATCATTCAGCAATGAGTCCAAGGATCCATTCTGACTAGAATAACCAAGTACCTCAAGCTGACATGTTTCCAGATTTCTTTTTCACAATATATTCAAGGTTTTGGACAGGATTGTAAAAAAATGACAAAAACTCCCCAAAAAGGGTGGGGTGGGTAGAAAGAGAATGTGGTTTTAAAGAAAAAAGTTATAACTGAAATTGTACTCAAAAGAGAAGAAAACAAAACAATAACAAAACCCTCAGACCGCAGATCAACCTTGCCCTCAGTCAAAAAATGGAGCACATCTGTGTGTCTTTACCTTACACTGTGAGTAACGTAAAAGCCCAGACTTGAATCTTACCTTCTCCAAATGTGTTGTGTTTCCTTCTTATTTCACGCCCACTCATATTAAAGCCAGTCATCATACTGGAATTAAGAAAATGTCTTACTGTAAAACCTGCACAATAAGACAGTCAGATGTCTGTCTTAAATGTGAAGTAATAATCCCTCTCTAGAAATACGGTATAAAAATTCCTGCTTGGTGTTCATCATCTAATTGGCGCTGCTTCTGGTTAGGCAACCTTTTCTCACATATTTTCCCTTCCTTCCTTCTTTCACCCCACCCACACTCCTTTAGCCCCACCTTAGACATTTTGCACAACTTCAGATTATCTCCTCTCCTCCTACACTCCCCACCGCACACCTTGCCAGTTTCCGACATGCTATCAGCAAGGCTTCTCATGATGACTTCTATTGTCTCATGATACCTTCCTTTGTTTTCTTTGCCAATCTTTTGCCTCATGCATTATTTCCTCTATAATTAATTTATATTCAGTCCATAAAGAACTTCTTTCATAATTGCTAAATATCTCCCCCCCCCTTTTTTTTGAGAGAGAGAGAGAAAAATCATGCTCAGTAAGCATCTATTCCACTAATCAAGCCAGCTATTATAACCCGTCTCCCAACTGTGCTTTGCTTACGGAATGCTAATTTCACATGTGAATAAAACATCTCCCAAGCAAAAACATTACAGGCAAAAACTTGAAATTTTTTTTTCTTGAATGCTGTTTGTTGATTTGGCGTCTTTCCTCCAGTATGTGAAGATACCCATTATGCCCCTGATGTTGTTCAATAACTACAGCCTCACAGAATTTTAAATATGAATCACAACATGCATGGTAAAGCAGATGTGGGCTATTGCAGTGGATTCTCACTTTGTGGACAGGATCCTTGCTCTTTTGAGGTGTTGGATGTGTCAGTTCTTTCCATTCCCTTCTCAATAGGTCTGAGAGTGGCAGAGCAAGTTGTACAGGAGAGGAAAGACAGGAGTTATGTCGAAAAATATAACCAACATTCAAAGGCCTGGTGGGTGGGTGGGTGTGTATTCTAAGTGTGAAATGGCGGAGGTACTGGCTTGTCCTTTGCCTCAGGCAGCAAGATATCTTTGGGCATACCTGAGAGGGATGAACCAAAGGGTGTTGGCAAATGTGACCCCTTGTGACTTGTCACAAGGATGTTTTTTTAGACATGCTTGTACAAAAGGTAGTGTGGTACAGTGGTTAGGATTCAAATCCTCCCTGAGCAATGAAGTTCACTTGTTAGCTTTGAGCTGCTCGTATTACTCCCTTAATTTGATGTATCACCAAGGGTTGTTGTGAGGACACAGTAGGGAGGAGGCGGAGAACTGAGGATGCAGTTTTGACGTCATTGGAGGAAATGAGGAACATTAATATAATAAGTAAGAAATCTGAAATAGGTTGCTGGGGGGTGGAATCATTATCTCAGTTTTACAGCACAATTATTAAACTTGTAAGACAACTTTCTTATTTTTCTCACTGATGATGGGGAGTTTTATTCCAATATATCTGGAGGGGACCCATTTTGGGAAGACTTCCCTGAGGGAAGATATTGAACTAGATTCCTTCCTTCCATGAAATAGGTTGGCCTGCTTCAGCATGTGATCTTGCCTCGAGAAAGGCTTTTGAGAAGCCTTGAGAAGATATTGAGAAATTACCTGCTCTGAGACTTATTATTCCTATAATTGCCTTTTTTCCCCCCCCACAAACTAAGCAAAGTTTTATTTAAAAATTTCTCATTTTGTAAAATACTCATAAACCAAGTTATCACTGGAAGGCTTTTCAAGGTATATGAGATATTTAAGGAATGTATAATTGCCTTTTATATACATCTTGTTTCATTTCTCATTCTCTTCCTGGAAGTGTAATGAGCATCTCGCCTCCTTGCCCCTGGCATTCTTATCTTTTCTTCCTCTCACATTCTTTCCTTTTCTATTTGACCTTTGAACCCCTAGTCTGATTTACCGCATCATTTTTTGTGGATCTAAGTATATGCTAAGCGTATCTTTGACTTACCATATAGTCTCACCTGCATTTCCCCAGCTTTTATTTGGGAGTGGGGTGGGGGGAAATGACAAAGAGTGCAAGCTATAGGAGCTTTTATGCTTTATCATTTGTAAAATGTGTTCCTCTGTCCAGATTGTTATTGTAGAATAAAAAGCAAAAGCAATTTGTATTCTGCTTTTGTGTATACTGTACTTCTGCTTCATTGACTATGCCAAAGCCTTTGACTGTGTGGACCACAACAAACTATGGCCAGTTCTTAAAGGAATGGGGTTGCCTCACCAGCTTATCTGTCTCCTGAGAAATCTATATGTGGGATAAGCAGCAACAGTCAGAACTGGATATGGAACAACTGATTGGTTTAAAATTGGGAAAGGAGGACGACAAGGCTGTATACCGTCACCTTGTCTAATTTAGCTTATATGCAGAGCACATAATGCGAAAGGCAGGACTGGATGAATCACAAACCGGAATTAAGATTGCCGGAAGAAATATCAACAACCTCAGATACACAAATGATACTACTCTGATAGCAGAAAGTGAGGAGGAATTAAATAACCTCTTAATGAAGGTGAAAGAGGAAAGTGAAAAAATGGGCTGAAGTTCAACACCAAAAAACTAAGATCATGGTCACCGATCCCAATACCTCCTGGCAAATAGAAGAGAAAGAAATGGAGGCAATGACAGAGTTTATTTTCTTGGGCTCCTTGATGTTTGCAGATGGAGACTGCAACAATGAAATTAAAAGACGCCTGCTTCTTGAGAGGAAAGCGATGGCAAACCTAGGCAGCATCTTAAAGAGCAGAGGCGTCACTTTGCCAACAAAGGTCAGGATAGTCAAAGCTATGGTTTTTCCAGTAGTGATGTATGGAAGTGAGAGCTGGACTATAAAGAAGTCTGATTGCCGCAGAATCTACACTTTTGAGCTGTGGTGCTGGAGAGTCCTCTGGACTGCAAGGAGATCATACCTATCCATCCTGAAATAAATCAACCCAGAATTTCACTGGAAGGACAGATTTTAAAGCTGAGACTCCAGTACTCTGGCCACCTCATGAGGAGAGAGGACTCCTTGGAAAAGTCCCTGATGTTGGGAAAGATTGAAGGCAAAAGGAAAAGAGGATGGCAGAGAATGAGATGGTTGGATGGTGTCATTGATGCTACCAACATGGATTTGACCAAAGTTCAAGAGTCAGTGGAAGACAGGAGGGCCTGGAGTGCACTGGTCCATGGGGTCACGAAGAGTTGAACACAACTGAAAAACAACAACAGCCCATACTCAATGGGTGTTGGGAAGAATTGCCTTTCACACATCCCAGGCCCTTGTAAATCTAATGAGCCTATTCAGGCCACTGTCCACCTGATGAGCCTATTCAGAACAGGATGAGGTGAAGCCAAGGTGAACCATAAAATCGGAGGCCTCCTCACTAATGTTCCTCAGACTAATGAAGCTGCTTGGATAAGTAGCAAAACATTTTGATCTCACGAGAAAAATCCAGTTGCCATGATTCAACTTCCAGATAACCTCACCTGGATGACTGAGTATCTTCACATACTTCTAGTTCCTTTCTTTGTGCCTCTTCTTCCTTAGCTGTGGTTCCAAAACAGACACAGCCTTTCTCCAAGCTGGAAACTCAATTTTTCTCCCCCTTTTTTTGATAGTAAATAAAGCTGATAACTGTGAATAAACCTGAACTTTTTCTTTTAAAGATGCATCTGGAGTTAGTGCTTTTACAACAAAAAGGGCTTGTCAGTATATCCCAGGGCAGACCAGTGAAACTCAACCAATTTCTCATGTTTCTGTTTTTCTGTCTTGTGCTCTAACAAAAGGAATAATGACATTCCTAATGTAAAACATTTAAAACAAAAAATGCAGCCTAATAGTGCTATCCAACTTTCCCAGGAAACAAGCCATCAAACACAGCTGCAGCCATCTCAAAACTGCCCATAGTCTTTAGGGAGAGAGATTTGCTTCCTGACTGTCTGTGTAATGAAATTATCATGACAACCAGAAGAAGATCCTAGCCAGTGCAATTATACAAGTTGGACAAGGCCACTGCGAAGCGAAGCCTCATCCGCTCAATTTATTGTACTGAGAAGTACCAGCATTTGTTTCCTGAATGCCTCTGGATAGCCTTTCACAAACATCTGCAGGCATGGCATGAAACTGCCAGTTGATTGTGTCACTGGGAAGAATTGTTTTGATGGTGCTGAGCTCAACAATAGACATCAATTGTCCACTAAAAGCAAGGCATAATGGCATTCATCCCTAGAGCTGCTTTCCTGTGGCATGCCAGTTCTAAATACTGCAACACAAAGGTGACATCTCACACCCATGATCCCCAAGGAGCTTCAAGAACAGATATTTATTAAGGTGTCATAATTGAAGCAGGAAAGTGTTAGGGAAGCCAGAGCAAGTATATCTGCATTTGTGGGGGTGAGCTGTAGACAGAGCATGTGATGCCATTACAGAGAGTGGCCACATGTCTTCTTTCCTAGCTGATTAATACAACTTTTGTTCTTGGCATTAACTGCACTTCTGTTATCGCTATGAAATAAACCAGCTGGCTACGATGCTGAAGTAGGCTGCAAAGCAACATACATTATTTATTTTCTGATGTGATTATCTCTTCCTAGTGAAGCATTTCTTCTTCATTGTGCACCTGATTTGTCACTGTTTTTCCCAAGGTGTGGGATCCACTGATATTATTGGTATTTTTGCTGCTAGACATTTGCTGTCAGGTTTGTCTTTGGAATAACAGTGTCAAAATTCATGTCCTTCAGTATTTTCATACCTCCCGGGGCATAGTTCATTCCCCGCATAGTTTAAAATGGTTGCATCTCCCATCTCAAGTTCATATGGCAAGAACAAATTTCTTGAAGCACCCGTTTCCAAGGGTACACTTCATGTACCATCTCTTTAGAATCCCCCTCCCCACTTTATTGCCCCATCCTTATCCTTGCTACTAAAGATATCAATTCTTACGCTATTATTTTCAATCAATTCTTATCCTATTATTTTCTCAAATGTCTATAATTCAGCAGTTATATTTAAATATACAATAAGCAAGCAGTGAAGAGAGTAACTTGCCATGGAAATTCTTCTGCACATTGACAGCCCCTGTAATGAACTGATACACAGATTCTAATATTGTACTGTAGTGAACTTTTAATTAATCAAGTTCCTTACACTTGGTGGTGCTCACACACACTATTGTAGATTACAACACCTATTTAGCTATAGGCAAGTGTTAGATATGTGGAAGGAAAACTGCACCTGGTTTACCCTTCCTTAACTATAAGTAATAATCATAACTGTGAGCCATCAAGATAATTCTGACACATGACAATCCTTCTGAAGTGGCTTATCATTTGTGCCTTACAGTGGCACTGTAGGACTGTGCAACTTGCCATTACATCAAATGTGAATACAATAGGTTGGTTTAAAGATGTTAACCATTTCAGAATGAGCTCATATGTATAATATGTGGATCTAGGTGGGCAAACTGCACAGGCCCAGGGTGCCCCCAGAAGGGAATGACACTTCCCTTCTAGAGGTATTTCTACCTAGATCACCCTGAAAAGATTCACTGTGAAATAAACTTCCATCTGAGGTGCGCCAGGCTCTGTTCCTCCTGACTCTCAGGAAATTATGGCTGGTTCTTGGGGGATGAGATCACCAACCTATTTTGAAAACCATCCAGAGTAGTCAATATCACTTCAGCGGGGCAGCATGCAAGTTAAATAAGTAAGTCAGAATTGACTTCAAAGCGCACAATTATTATTACACAGTTGGACACTGAGTTCATCTTTTGATACATTATGCAGCAAAAATACATCAAGAGGGGAGAAATCTGGCTGGAACTACTACATGAAACAGCTGAAGATACCCTTCTTGTGCTGCAATAGCACACTAAATAGCTGAAATCCTATATAATGGTATGCAAAATGACAGAAATCATATATAGCAATAGTAGTTTCAGTCATTCCAGTGCCAGCCCTTACGCAATCTTAGACAAACATGAATGGGATTTCTACCAGTGGCCAAAAACTGCTGATTGACTATTGGGAAGGCTAGAAAAACAAAGTGGGATAGGAAATAGTTATCCTGGGAAATAAAGCCAGTGAGCACCTGAAAAGGGATACTCCATATTCAGGTATCCTACATTGACTTGAATACAGTGTAACTTGCACCTCAATCTGAAACTGATTTTATCAGCAGTCCCAAGGATATGAGCATCAGGAATCCTACAGCCGAAATTTCCAAGTCCAGCATTGACAGACATTGTACTTCCGTTTCAGGGTCCAGCTCAAAGTGCTGGTTTGAGTGGGTCCTGGCTATCTGAAGGATCATATCACCCTGTATGTGCCTTCTAGGCTTTTAAGATCTTACAAGGAAGCCCTTTTCTTGGTTCTACTATCTTCCCAAGCTTGTCTGTTGAGGACATATGGGGTAGGCAAAGGTCTTCTCAGTAGCTCCTCCCAGGCTTTGGAATGCTCTGCCTCGAGAAGTCAGGCTGGGTCCCCTCTTTCTTCTCCTTCCATCCTCAGGCCAAGACCTTCCTCTTCTGACAGTCCTTTAAGCAATAGGTTATCTCAGGAATACTGGTAAATTTATTTATTTATTTATTGGATTTTATACCACCTATCTGGCAGTGAGGCCACTCTGGGTGGATAAACAGTTTTTTAAAAAAAAAAAATTTACAGGATCTCCGTGGCACAGTGGTTAAATGCCTGTACTGCAGGTAAAACTGTGCTCAGGACCTGGGGTTAAATCCCAGGTAGCAGGCTCAAGGTTCACTCAGCCTTCCATCCTTCCAAGGTCGGTAAAATGATTGCCCAGCTTGCTTGGGGGGGGGGATGTGTAGCCTGCATACTGTAATTAAACTGTAAACTGCCCAGACTACTTGAAGTGGTATGGGGTAGCATATAAGCAGAACACTTTGCTTTGTGTTATTCAATTGCTTTAATCTTAATGTATGTTTTTTAAATATGAGACTTATACTTGTATAGTGTTTTTACATTCATCAATGCAACCATTTTGAGCCCCCTTGGGTCCCCTATAGGGAGAAACGTGGCACATATAGTGGACCCTGTAAATAATTTTATAAAGCTCAGGGCCATGACATGTTTGGGATCAAGCCATTAGAATTTAAGCTTCTCATTTGGTTTGCACCAGCTTCAACAATACTCCAAAATGTTGAAGCTAGTGCAGACCAAATATGCATAAATTCTAAAGTCTTACTCCTGAAGAAGGCTGCAGCAGAAAAATTAAGCCTTTTTGATAAGACTCAAGTCTTCCTCGACAATATTGCCACGATCTTGAGTCTCCCATTTGTACTTTTGCCAACAGGGGATGTACCAGTTCTCCTGTTTCACAGAGTTAAATAAATAAATAAATATCCAGACGTGTCTTTTCTCATATTCATGGAGAGCCAGGAGGTCGAAATAAAACCCGGAGACTGATAAGACGTGTATTTCCACCACATATTTTATATAGGGTGGATGTGAATCTGTTGGGGGGTTCCTTCCCAGTAGCCCTGGCTACTAGGGTGGGATCTCCGCTCAGTTCCCAAATCGGATCTGGTGGAGCGATTTGTGAGTGACTAAAGAGATCTCTGGGCTTGCGTCTGTGTGTGTGGAAGGGAAAGAGAGAAAGAGGGCGTTCGTCCCCTCTCCTCTTCTTCCACCGGTGCATTTCCTCTGTCCCAGCCAGGCCGCTTTTCCAAGAGGCGGCCTGGCCGACGGCAGCAACTCCAGCAGGGGGCGCTGCAGGGGGGGGACGGGACGGGTGTGTGTGTGTGTAGGGGTGTGTATGTCTCCCTGCCCAGCCGGTCCCGGCCGCCTTTGACCCAACCCGGCCCGCCTTAGCGCTCGGCGGCTCTTGGACCTCGGCTGCCCACGGAGGCAGGGATCGGGGGGGGGGAGCTTTCCCGGGGGGGGGGAGGTGGGAAAGGAGGGAGAGCAGCGGCGGCGGAGGAGGGACCAGGCCCGCCCGTCCGCCCTCCGGGGGGGGGGGGGAACCATGTTCACCAGCACCGGCTCGAGTGGGCTCTGTAAGTACCCCCCCCAGTGCGCCCTCCCCCCCACCCCCGCCTCCCTCCGAGGCGGCTTCTCTTCCTCCTCCGAGCAGGTCGGGCGGCGCTTTTTGGGTCAAGGAGGGGCCCCGCGTTAGACACCCCCCTCCCCCGTCCCCGAGGGGGGGGGAAGGAATCGGGGGGGGGAGGTCGCCCTCGGGAGGCCTCCCCTCCTTCTGCCAACTCCGAGGAAGCCAGGACGTCTCCTCTTCCTCCTCCTCCTCCGCCGCCCCTTCCCTTTTTTCTCCCCCCCCCACGGGGGGGGGAGCGGGGGCCCCTCCCCGGGAAAAGGGCCCGGTGCCTTAGCCTCCTCCCCCCCCCTTACACGCCTCGCCGACTCGGAAGGGAAGTGGCGCAAAAAAGTTGGGTCTTGGAGGAGGAGGAGGAGGCGGGTGGAGGGAGGAGGGGGGGTCTGCGCCTTGCCCCGGACGTCGTGGGCGCTCCTGCTTTCCGCCCGAGTTCCTGCCGTGGGGAGGGAGGGGGGGTGGGGGTGGAGACGGAGACCTGTCCAAGCGGCGCCGGTTTGGAAGATGTGGCGCAGCTCCCTCCCGTAATAAATGGGATCGTGCAAAGGGAAAGGAGGAGGCCGAGACGCACGCACGCACGCACGCGCCGAATTAGGAATGAAATGAAAGGTTATTCTCAGCCCCCCCCCCTACTCTTCCCTCCAGCGCGGTATAAAGCAAAATTCAATGAACGAAGGGAGGGAATGGAAAGGCGACACAAGCCTTGCCTGCGAGCAGTTGGGGAGGAAAGAACCACAGTGTACGTTACAGAGAGGTTCCCAGGGCTTCTGGGAGAACCAGGCATCTAGTACCAGATAAGAGTGCATAGTTTAGCCTAAGGTGGTGCTACACAGAAAATTCAAAAACAACAACAACAAAAAAGTTATACAGGTTCCCTTTTACTCTGGCATGAACTATTATTATTCCCCCTTTGTGCCAGAATATTTCTGTGTGCCTATAACACATCGTTACCCAGACTTCTGATTCACTGCACTTTCCTGCTATGCACACAATCAGTTTCCCCCCCCCCCCCCATGAATGATTGGGGTGGGGGGGGATAGTATTCAGAGCAATATGATAAAGTTCCCCTGTCTCCCGGTGTAATTTGTACAGGAGTGTCAGCTAAACCTTGTTTTCCTTTAACAGATACATTATTGAATGTAATTCAATAACCACACCCCAAGGATATTGTAATTATTGAAGGGAAATTGTGGTTTTTAGCTTTTAGTTATGCCCTACTTTTTCAGTTGCACTGGTTTTGATTGATAATAATATGTCTAAATAATATTAATTGCTGACCCATATAGTTCAGTACGGGAACTCCCATATCACATAGATAATAGGAAGGGGCAGATTACGTTATTACTCAGTTGTAAATCTCTCTTCACTATTTAAACTGTCATTTGTCATGTGGAAAATTAGATTGTCCGTGGACCTTTAATTATTCTATATGTGAAGTTCAGCACCTTGCCTGCCTTCTCTTTTCTGTTTACAGCTTGCCTTAATTCCCTAAAACAACTTGTTCAGACCAGGCAGTGCTTGCTAGGTTTTCCCTTCCTTGTTACTCATCCTAAGGCAGGCTCTGCTCTACCAGTTATTCTGTCTTTTAGTTTGGATGTAAATCTTAGTAAGCCCCACAACCACTTGGGGCAGATGGAATTGGGCTTTCAGCCCATCTGGAAGAGCCTTGAATTGCACCCTGGTGTCAGTGGTGATAACATTGATTGCTAGAAGAATGAATACTAATCATGGTTCCATTGTGTAATGATCTCCTGTTGACTAGATCTACTCTGCTTCTGTTTGCTCTCTGTTTATTTTTTTACTGAGCAAGGGTTTCATTGGTGGACTTACCAGGCTATCACTTTGATAATTCTTCCCCTTACTCAATAGATTGTTATGAAAGAGATATTTCACTTTGAACAAAACAACATAGCATGTTCTGTAAAGGGTTTTTTTTTTTTTTAGCAAATATTATCAATATCATTTTGATAGGGTATGTTAACCTTCCTGGGAGATTTTTTTTAATGTTCATTGCAAATTGCATTCTTTAACTTGCTCTTAGAAATATCTTCATAGTTGAGAGATCTCACTGTGTAATTTTTATGCATATGTTTTCTTTTAAAGATAAAGCACCTCTCTCAAAGGGCCTCTTGATAATCCCAAGCACTCTTTCACTTCTGCTGGCTCTACTTTTTCAACATTATCAGAAATTCTTCACATACAATCTTCAAGCAGTAAAAGAGGAATTTCAGGTAAGTAGCATTTCGTTTCACAACTTGCATGTATATGAACACTGTGATAACTATATATATGTTCAAATTTATTAGTCAGACATCTGTATATTTAGTTGCATTTTAATATCTGTGATGTACCATGCATCTGCTATACTCTAGACTTGAACCTTCATAGTTTGAAAACTTCATCGGAGCACTCAGTATCACAACTAATAATAAAGTAGGTTCCTTGTCGTAAGTGTGGAAAGGAAGCAATGACTGCTTCATAGCACCCACAGTAGGAGAAAGATTGAGTTTGCTAGGAATATTTTATGCAGCAGATGATTTCAGATGAATTGAGTCCCATGTTTGTTTAATTTATGAACATTTATATTCTACTTGGATATGAGGATTTCTGAATAATGTACAGCATTAAAATACATGGTACACATAATTAAAACACAGAGCGTACAATAAATAGTAGGACTGCATCATGGAGGCTTGCTAAAATACTTGCATATTCAACAGGTGTCTTAAGTTTAAAAATATTGGAGCATATTGAATTTTAAAAAAGAGTATTCCACAATGTAAGTTCTGTGTGATAGAATGCTACTGTTCATCCTTCAGTGATAATGCTTAATGTTTTGGCAAAAGGAAAAAAGGATGATAAATTGGTCAAAAGTAGATAGAAAGTGTGTACACCTCTTTATTTTATTAATTTTTAAAAAATGTGATGCAAAATATTATTTCATAAGCAGAATTGTCCTTGCTGAAAGATTTCCTTTTCACTTCTGTTAATGGGATTTTATGAACTTCTAAGAGTTACAGATTGACAGTGCTGTAGCCCAGTGATTTTTGACGTGTGGGACAAATTTCTCTTAACCGGGAGACTGGGATCCACTTCCTGAAAAATTCCCACTTGTTATAGAAGAAAACTGCAAATACCTATCCAATTGTTATCTTTTAGGTTTGGAGGCTTATAAGTGGACGAACGGTGTGCCTTGACCTCAAAGACACCTTCTGCAGCAGCTTACTCATTTATAACTTTAGAATATTTGAAAGGAGATATGGCAGCAGGAAATTTTCAGTAAGTGTACACTGTGCTTCCTTGCATGCGTTATAATAATGTATTTAAAATCACTTGGCCTTTTGCTACTTTTTCCTTTCTTGCCTTCCCATTCTTAGTGCAAAACATGTGAATATTCCAGGAAATACCTCTTCATATATGCTTTTAAGGAAATATTTTTTTCCTTTCCTTTTGATGAATTCAGACAAAGCTTTTGGCTATCAAGATAGCTAAAATTAAGTTTTGCAGAAGAGCACCTATGTTAATTTTGTAGTCATTTGGATATCGTGCAAGCAAAATAGATTTTATGGCTGAAGTCCTGTTGCATAACTGGTTCCTGCAGAAGATTGATAACACTATGAGCAGAGGGTGATTTTTCAATACTTAAAAACTTCCTGCATTTGTTTCATGGCTTTTTTGACTGCCGTGTAGTATTTTTCCCATCATGTGGGAGCCAGGAGAGTAGAAAGACAAGAGGAAGAAATCTTTAATTACATAAAGTCCCTCCCTGGTAATAATGTCATCCAGTAGTGGTGATTTTCCGTTATTTAAGACTTCCTAATCCTGTCCTATTTCCAGGACAGAAGTAAGAAGTTTTTAATTACCCCGCACTGAAATGTCACCCCACTGATGACTTTATCACCTGTCCCCAGGTCTTAGTTTTGTCAATAAGATTTCAACCAATATCTATAATAATGGAAAAGATGCTTTATCATTGGGGTAAAACAGTAGCTTATATAGTGATGCCTTGAATTACGAATGACTTGAATTACAAAAAAACTTGAATTACGAAGGGAAATCCCGAGCTGTCAAAATCACTTGGTGATTTTGACAGCTCCACAGCCATTGTGCTTTTTACTTTGTAATTCAAGTTTTTCATAATCCACAGTGCTTTTTTCTTCAGTGCACCCAGGAAGCAGGCAGGTGGTGGGGATCCAAAGGCACAGAGATCCCTGTCCCCATCTGCTTTTGGAGGCACGCTGAAGGAAAAAGCACTGCTTCCCCCACCCCCCACCCCCATAGATAGCAAAAGCCTTTACCCGTCTATGGGAAAGGGCTTTTGCTGTCTGCCCTGACCCAGCAGGGGGCTATCAGGAGAGTGGTGGAGTCATTTGTCACCCGCTAACCCTCCTGCTGGGTCAGGGCATCTGGGAGACTGCAGCCTTGACCCAGCAAGGTTTTTCAAAAGACCCACACCTGTTCGCCACGCAAGGAGGGTGCTGAGGCATGGGTCTTTTGAAAAACCTTGCTGGGTCAAGGCTGCAGTCTCCCAGATGCCCCGACCCAGCAGGGGGCTGAGCAGATGAGAGGTGACCCAAACACCAGTGTGCACCATGCAAAGAGTAGGCTGTGCGTGTGGGTGATCGAAAACACCCCCATGCACAGCTTGCTCTTTGCATGGCAGGCGCTGGTGTTTTAAAATCAGATCCTTCCTGCCCACCACCACCACCACCCCCGGTTGAAGTGGCAAGAATCTGATTTTAAAAAGGGTGTGAGCCATGCAAAGAGCAGGCTGTGCACGGGGACGTTTTTGATCACCTATACACACAGCCTGCTCTTTGCATGGCATGAGCCCCTGTTTTAAAATCAGATCCTTGCTGCTCCCCTCCCGCCAGGTCGAAGCAGCAAGAATCTGATTTTAAAACGGGTGCATGCCATGAAGGAAAAAGCTTCATAACCAGCCTAATCCTCGCCTGGCTGAGAATGGGAGGACCTGATCTTGTCAAAACTATCAAAATCAGCTGTACGGCGGGGGGGGGAGCAGGGGCGACTTTCCCATAGGCCTTTGTGGTTTCGCCTGAACCCCAAGGGCGCCTCACCCCAAATAAAAACTCTTAGATTCAGGAAAGCAGAACCCGGTGCTCTTTGCATGGCATGCACTTCCTCCAGGCGTTGCGGCCTTCTGTTCCGGTTTAAAATCAGCTCCTCCTCCTCTTGGGGCTTGCTGCCACCGGCCCGCTCGCCCGACGAGGCTCCATGGCTCCTCGGTCGAGAGGCCGTTGCAGCAACCGAATCTGATCTTTAAAACGTGGAGCGGGTGCATCCGCCATGAAAGGGGCGGGGCAGGTTCTCCATTCCGCCCCCCCCTCTCAGCCTAACCAGGCCTCCTCTCTCTGTTGGGGGGGGCCTGCTGAAAGAAGGAGTCGAAGGAGAAGGCTAGCCCGCTCCCCACCACCACCTACCCCCTGATGTTGTTCTCAAAACTCCATCAGCAAATCAGCTAAGCCAGCAGGGGGGGGGGGGGGGGAGGCGAGGGAGGTCTAACTGCAGTTGGAGATATCAGCCACTCCGAACACCAACCCCCTTTCCCTCCTCCTTTTCTCTGTCTCTTCTGAGCGTTCTTCAGTCAAATGGTTTTGCAGTGAGACTAGGAGGCAGGAGTAAAGATTATATGTGGCCACTAGTCCCTTTCACCACTTCCCATACTTGCTGATGTTGGCTGGCTCGTTGATGGGGGTTTGATGATGGCAGGCTGTGGGCAGGCTTCCCATATCTACTGCATTGAAAGCCTATCTATCTATCTATCTATCCTATCTATCTATCCAATGCATTCCTATATGGAAAAGTGTTCCACAATATAAATTCCGAACTGTCATTTTGCAAATCAATATATGAAAATGTTGAATTACGAAAGATCGGGGGGGGGGGGGGGAACAGGGATCTTCGAACCAGCTCCACATATTTTGTCAAATTCAAGACATCACTGTTAGTTGAGGAAGGCCCAGCTATTGGCCAGTACACTCCCAAAATGTTGGCAGACATGGGGCAGGCTTCCTTTCTGACACGAACCCATTAGTTTTGTTGCTCCAGAAAGTTGCAAAAAATTTGGAATAACCCATATTGCAAATAATAACCCATAGATGGAGGCTTCAGGGAGTACAACTGGTCCTTTAAAATAATTGTGCTTTCCCTCATAATCTTGTTTTAAGCCTTTGAAGCATTTTTTTAATAAATAGAAAGTGATCGACTTTGCTGCCCGCAGTCCCATTCCTTTTTTAAAGGAGCATTGTCTGTTATCTGTACCGTCACTTGGTTATTATCCTTGCCATCAAAGAGATAATAGAAGACATAGTATGTGTACTGCTTGTGTCTGAAGAAGTAAATTTGATTCACAAAGACTCAATACTGAAATAACTCTGTCAATCTTTAACATGCTACTATATTTTGCCTTTTCCTCTCCCTTTCCCCTTCAATTTTTGCCAATATTCTGAGACAGAATAACACAAGTATATCTTTGGGGATTCCTGCAGTTCTGTCTACACAATTACAAGGTTGGGTATCACATATTGGGAAGATATTGAAGGTAACCTGGTGCATTGTGGCCTGTACTCTTTAAACTTCAGATTGCATTGATATATTCGGTACATAAGCCATGTACCTAAGCATTTTGAGCATTTGTGCTACTTTATTTCTTGAAAAGCATTGTTCCCAATTGTTTGGCTGAGCCCTATTGTTAGGATGAAATTGCCATAAGTTACCAATTGTGGTAAGGTCAAAATTTCTGACCAGACCGAGTTCTCACATTCATCTAGAAATAGTGATGTGCCTGTGTGTTGTGTTGTTACAGTCATGACCGACTGACTCTTCATGACCTCATGTCCATGGAGTTTTCTTGGCAGGAATACTGGAGTGGTTTGCCAGTTACTATTCCAAGAAATAGTGATAGTGAAAATCAATCCATTTCAGGGTTGTGATATTTGTGTTCTCAGTTATGACCCATTTCATTGACTCTTCCCTTCTTAAGCAGTGAAAGCTCAAATACATGCTTGGACTTTGAAACATCTTTCGAAACCTGTGGATATTCCAATTCTAATGAAAAAGTTTCCCAGTTTGTGATTTGGATCTCTTCTATTTTCTATTTTTCAGTCATTTTTGCTGGGGTCTTGGATGCTGTCCTTGCTATTTGATCTTCTTCTGGTAGAAGCTGTTGAATATTCTTTCGGCCATCACCATCCATAGCTTGCCTTCAGGATTGTAAGTAGCTATGAAAAGGTTGTATGAGAAAAATTGAAATGATAAAAGCTTTACTTTGTAAGACAGAGAATGTTGGCATGATAGCCTGGGTGTTCTTTTCCCACATGCAATAGAGAAGTGAAACATTGGGGATGTTTCACTTGTCTATTGTGATATCATCATAAATATGTTGTTTTTTTCTTCTGCGAAGTAGTCCCTGGGATCATGTGCTGAAGAATTTTTTAATTCAGGTGAAACCCAAAAACTTCGAATATCGTTCAAATGTTCATTTCAGTAAGTCAACTCAAAAGGTGAAACGAATATATGAGATAGACTCATTACATGCAAAGTGAGATATGTCAAGCCTTGCTTTGATATAATTGTGATGATTTTGGCGTACAGCTTAGGAAAACCCCAAATTTACAATATCAGAAAATTAGAATATTACATGACATCAATAACACAAGGATCGGACCTCTGAAAAGTATAAGCATGCATATGTACTCAGGACTTGGTTTGGGCCCCTTTTGCATCAATTACTGCCTCAATGTGGTATGGCATGGATGCTATCAGTCTGTGGCACTGCTGAGGTGTTATGGAAGACCAGGATGCTTCAATAGCGGCCTTCAGCTCCGCTGCATTGTTCAGTCTCATGTCCCTCATCTTTCTCTTGGCAATGCCCCATAGATTCTCTATGTGGTTCAAGTTAGGTGAATTTTCTGGCCAATCAAGCACAGAAATCCCATGGTCACTGAACCAGGTTTTAGTACTTTTGGCAGTGTGGGCAGATGCCAAGTCCTGTTGGAAAATGAAGTCAGCATCCCCATAAATCTCGTATGTGGAAGGAAGCACGAAGTGCTCCAAAAGCTCCTGGTAGACAGCTGCGTTGACCCTGGACTTAATGAAGCACAGGTGACCAACACCAGCAGATGACATGGCTCCCCAAATCAACACAGACTGTGGAAACCTCACACTGGACTTCAAGAATTGTGCATTGTGTGCCTCTCCATTCTTCCTCCCGACTCTGGGTCCTTGGTTCCCAAATGAGATGCAAAAAGTTGCACTGAGCAACAGTGTGCAGGGGTGGCTTCACAAGAGGAATACGACATTTGAAGCCCATGTCCAGGATCCGTCTGTGTGTGGTGGCTCTTGATCCACTAACTCCAGCCTCAGTCCACTCCTTATGAAAGTCCCCAACACTTTTGAATGGCCTTTTCCTGACGAATCCTCTCCAGGCTGCTGTCATCCCTGCTGCTTGTGCACCTTTTTCTTCCATGCTTTTCCCTTCCAAATAACTTTCTATTGATGTGCTTTGATACAGCACTTTGGGAACATCCCACTTCTTTTGCAGTCTGTACCTTTGGGGGCTTTCCCTCCTGATGGAGGGTGTCAATGATGGTTTTCTGCACAACTGTCAGGTCAGCAGTCTTTCCCATGACTGAGATTCCTACTGAACCAGCCTGAGAGACCATTTAAAGGCTTAGGAACCCTTTGCAGGTGTTATAGATTCATTAGCTGATTAGAGTGGGACACTTTGAGCCTAGAATATTGAACCTTTTCATGCTGTTCTAATTTTCTGAGATTGTGAATTTGGGGTTTTCATAAGCTGTATGCCAGAATCATCACAATTATACCAAAGTATCTCGATTTGCAAGTAACGAGTCTATCTATCTCATATATTAGTTTCACCTTTTGAGTTGACTTATTGAAATAAATGAACATTTGCACGATATTCTAATTTTTTGAGTTTCACCTGTATATTTAAATAGAAGATTTAATCAGCGGGAGATGTGGAATAGTGGCTGCTAAATGAGATGTGTTCGGAAGAAGACAGTTTTTAAATGATTTTTCTCTCTCTTTAAAACACCATTCCTGTAACTATGAAATCTTTTAAAACTTTCTTTCAGCATTATTTGAAAGTCTCTGGTTGTATATTTATATTTTGAGACATTGGTCAAAATCCCTTTTGGATTTTACACCAGCATAACTTTTTGCATTATGCCTCTAGTTAAGGAATCACAATATACACTGCATATAATTGACTACACACAGATAATATCTACAGTGATGTCTTACCACGGACCCATTTGCCTCTATATGTTATACAATTTACATTATACTTGCAGGTGAAACTCATAGAATGTTGGGCTGCTAGTTTTCTCAAATGCGGAAAATTTGCTTTGAGTGTCTTGTTTTCTGTGTGTAAATCAAAATTCTGATGTGCAAGTCAAAATATATGGGGCTGTTTGAAACTACATGCAGAGACAATTTCCTCTGACAGTATATTTTTAGAATAGCATACCTACTTAGAAGATAGCTTTGGCAGTGAGCTTACAATGTGTTTCAAGGATTTAAAAAAGAACAATTTAAGTAGGAGCAGATAGATTTCCCATTTCAGGCTTGCTTGCACATTTCGAAGCCTTTCCAAATTGCCTGTACAAAGTGCAAATAATAGACTATCATCTATTAAATATTGTTGCTCAAGTATTTATTGCAGATGAAATATCTGAACTCAAAATTTGGAATTATTTTTTCACTTGTGCTTGGCATTGCTGTGACTATTGAAATAATGCAGTGCTCAATTAACTTTCATATTGCTCATCCTTACTAAAAAGTGCAAGTCAATAACAGTAATATATTAAAAATAAAAGCATTCAAGGTAAGAAAATAATAAGTAGCCAACAGGTGCACATGGAATTAATAAATAGCAAAAATTTCAATATCCATCGTGCTAGGGTAATTTTCCTCTTTGTCAAGGAAAATCCAATTTGAGATAAGAATATTAAAAGTTACAAATTTTGTCTTTGCCAGCATGATGCAATTGACAGGATATTTACATTCCACTAATTCCGTAATATGGTGACCTTTGCCATACTTTATTTCCTGGGGTCGGGACCCTTTTGGGGGTCGGACAACCATTTCACAGGGGTCGCCATGAGCCAGTGAAGAAAAAGGCACAAACAGCTTGGATCTGGAGGAAGAAGGGGGAGGAAGAGTGAGTTACAGCTTGATAGGTTGGAGGGGATGTCAGTCAATGGCACCGGAGGCTGCGATTGGCTGAGGGTGCCTGTATAGAGGGAAGTTCTCTATGGCACCTGCGGCCGTGGCCTGCCAAGGGGGGTCTTGTGGCCTCTTCCAAGCAGGGCAAGGGGTCACCACAATATGAGGAACTGCATAAAAGGGCCGCAGCATTAGGAAGGTTGAGAACCACTGACTTAAGTCTTCTTCAAGATTCATGTTGTTTTTATATCATCTCGCTGTTAATGTTACTTAGTGATCTCATGCTACCAGACCTTATGCTTTTCCTCCGTACACTTCGAAGATAATTACGATAAAGCATGACACTGATCACTCGGGCCTGGAATTGTTTAGAAACGATATAGTACAGAATTACATCTAGGCAGGTGCTGAGATTCATGAGAAAGGTGGTAAATGCACCCCATGGATTGTAGCTCACAGGTCCATTTTCAAGCATCAAGAGTGCAAAACAAATGTGAAAGGGCACAAAGCACACAAGCACTTGGATAATCAGTGTCACAATAATTTTGATGGACCTCTCCTTAGCCTTTGGTTTGATTTTGGACTTTCTTCCACGTGTAAGACTGTAAATGATGACCAGGTAACAACCAATCATGGTGAATAGTGGGATCAAGAAAAAAAAGGTCAGTCGAGAAAAATTTAACACACTGGTTTCCTTTAGATATATAATATCCATCATCTTGATGCAGGTGGTAAAGTTTGAAATGTTGTCTGGATCAGAATATAAGAACAGCAGTGGAGAAGTTGTCACAAGAGTCATTATCCAAAGCCCTGTGCAAGCCATCAGGGCTTTGTTTGTGTTCTTGAGTTCCTTGGCGTGTTTGGGTTGAACAACAGCCATATACCTGTCAATGCTTATAAAAGCTAACAGCCAAAGAGCAACACTGGGATAGAAAACAGTAAAAGTGCTAAGAACGCGACAGGCGACATCTCCAAAGAACCAGTGGCGCTTCGCATAGTAATGCATCCGAAAGGGCAAAGTAAATATAAAAACCAAGTCCAACAGGGCAACATTCATCATGTAGATAGTGGTAGTTGTTCTCTTCTTGGTAGAACAGCTGAAGACCCAGAGTGCTGACACATTGACAAGTAAGCCAGTAACGAAGATAAAACTGTAGAAGACAAGTGATGAAATTCTGAACTCTTCAGGATGTTCATTTCCAGACATTGTAATTAGACTTTGATTGTAGTTAATCATAACTTCATCATATAATATCTAATAAAATATAGGAGCACAATAAGCTTTGCATTCCGTCAAATTAGTTTATAGCAGTGCAACTTCATATATGCATGTCACAGGATTTTTTAAAAAATGCTATGTTTTAAACTCAGCAGATTGATTTGCAGTGTGCATGGCTTTTGTTTATCAATCTACCTTGTGAACCTCGTCAGTGCTTTAGTATACTGCAGTGCCCAATTAAAATCAGTGTCCTGAGAACAATTTTAGATATTATTTTTGTTCCATCTTTTGATGTAACTTTGTTTTATGTTAGATTTTTATCTGTTACTCAGAGACATGCTTCATTCATTCATTCATTCATTCATTCATTCATTCAATTTATATACTGCCCATCTGACAAGAAGCCACTCCGGGCGGTAGCATGTACACAAAAATTAACTTTAAACTTCTTTTTTACTTAAAACAAGATGGATAGAAATAACTTCAGAACAAGATTATTATACAGCAGTGGCATTATCCTCATTGTACTAGCATTTTGTTGTGTTTTTGTTTGTCTTGAAATCTAATTTCTTTAACTATTCTGGCAAATCCATTCCTATAGCAAGTGATTCCAAGCATGTGCTCTTAATTATGTATGTAGAAAAATTCATTGTCATGGATCAGACTATGGGTAGCATACTTCAGCATTCTGTGCAGGAATGCCAGGAATCAGCAAAAACTAGACAAGGTTTAGTCAATAGAGTTCAGTCTACCTTTCTACTACCCTAATGCTGAGCACCACTTGTTACAAGAAATAATTAGTATAGATTGTTCAATAAGAACATGTGTGTGATTTATTGTTGTGAGCCATCATGTGAGAACTAATGTGTAGCAACCTTTATAGGGTTTTCGGGAGTGGTTTTACTAGTTCAGGGGAATTGAAGCCAGGTCCCCTGAGTCCTAGTCCATTACTCTATCCGCTATACTACACTGAGTATGTTTTGTGTGTCAGTTACTGATTATTGCATTGTTATAAATGCAACTTTAGAAAGTTTTTTTTCTGAATATCCACTGGTTTTGTTCATCATTCTGAATGGGTGCATGCTCGTTGTTTTTTTAAGTGGCAAAATTTGAGGAGCACATTTAGTAACTGGCATTCGTGGCAAAGAGCCATATTTCTCTCCTGTATGTTTAGCTATGTGAAAATAACACAAGGTGGTGAAAGTAAAACCCAACAAAGCTTTCTATCAGGAGGTAGTTTAAAAGAGGGTGTTTGTTTCTTACAGTATCAAAAGTACTGGGGAGGCCTCTCTGCCTTCTTTTACACTCTTGGGTGTATCTCAGGTTTTGTGGCTGAGAAGTCTGGTTGCAAGGAGCATACTCTTGCGCTCACTTCTTCGTCCAAGTTGCAGTGTCTTTGAACTACCTCTGTAACATTTGTCACTGTTTTTGCTCACTTCTTACATAGGTTATGGGCTGATGCTCTGAGCAACTGCTGTTGTAGCCTGTATTAATTGTTCATGCTGAAATGGTGCACCAGAGGGGAAAAAACATTTAATAAGACAGAGAGGGCAGGAAACAGAAATAGAGATGACTCATTTATCCCACTCTGGACCCAGCTAGTTTTAATGGGCTTGTTGCTCTCATAGAGTTGGTTATAGTAGTGTAGTCCTACACACCAGACATTTTGTGATCACTTGCAGAGAGGTATGCAAGTTACCAATCCAGAGTTCCCTGTGCCTCTGAAAAATCCAAAGAAATAAAAGAAAACCAAGACAAAAATATGTGGCACCTTAAAGACTGTTATGCTTTAATGTGAACTTTTGTGGACATGTCCACTTCATCAGACATACGGGAACAAAATGAAATGAAGCATCAGTTTTACAAATAGGCCCATCTAAATATCCATTGGCTATAGGAGTCTTGCCTGTCTGGTATATCTCACATGCAGTAATTTATGGCTTTCAGTTCTGTATAACCATTCCTCCAGGAGACATAAAACAGACACCATAAGGAAGGAGAGAGAGAAAAGAGAAGGGTGCATGTGTGATGTGTTGAAGACTGGGGATTCATTTAAAAACTCAAGTGAGGAGGATACAGAATATAAAAATAAATATGAAAGTGAAAGTGAAAGAAGATAGAGGAACCACATGTTTCAATGCAGGGAATGTTGGCAGTTTTCACCTTTGAGCCTTGTGATGAAAGAGGGACTTGATTGTCATGAAGAAATAACAGTGGCTTAACATAACAGCATAAGTATTACATTGGTAATGCCTTAAGAAACCTAGGCTTATATTCAGTTCATTTTATGGGTGTCCATCATGCGCATGAATTTTATCTCAGCAGTTTCCCTCTGTATTCTCGATTTGTAATGATTCTGTTCTAAACTAGTGAATTTACAAATCTACTACAGTGTCCTGGTAGACTGAAATGGTTGGAGACAGGAATTGCCAATGGTCCTTTAACAGGCACACATCTTGAGAGACACAGTTGCCTTTGGCAGGAGATTTTGGATGTGACGGCAGAAGTTTTTAATCCTAAACATATTAGCCTTATTAGGCATGGGTACTGTGTGTGCGCATTGCATGAAAGTTACGTTCTGTTTTTTTTGTTTTTTTTTTTGAGAAGGAAAAATGTCTGGCTCAATCCACATAACTTTTCCCAACTTAGTGTCTTTCATATGTGACTGTAACTCCCATCATCTGCTACCAGCATGAACAGTGGTTGGAGATAATGGAAGTTACCATTCAAAACATAGGAAGGCAACAGGTTGGGTGGACCTGAGAAGAAGGTAGAGTAGGAAAGGCAACAAGAGAACCAACTAAGGGCCTTTTTACACGACCCCTAAGATCCGCTGGCCACTTAAATTCGGACCAGAGATCTTAGGGGTTCCTCGCTCTTCCTCTGTCCCCACCCCCCTCGGCACTTCCTGGTTGCTGGCTGCCTGAGGGAGGGAGAAAAAAGAAAGAAAAGAATGCCTTCTTACCTCCGTTTTGTTCCGGGCAGCATTCAGATCTCTTAAAGGGGCGGGGCGCAAAAAAAGAACAAACGGAAGCCAGGAGAGCCCCGCACTCACTATCCTTACACCGGATCAAATATTTGTCACCTCCAAAAAGCAGGTACAAGAAAACTGCTGTTTGGTCTTGCTAAAGTGGGCGGGGTCGCACTTAATTGTCTGCAAAGTCCGGAGCTGGTGGGTAAACATTTTTAAGGTCCGGACCTTGCAGCCATTTGCGGCGGAGCTTAGGGGTCGTGTATAAACGCCCTTAGATAGGATCCCAAGACAGCCTTTTCATCTTAGGAAAGCTCCTGACGTCTGCTGCTTTTGTCACACTCTTTTTTCTTTGTACACATGACAATCATAGACACTTCTGTTCCTTCTTTTTTTTTTTTTATATCTGACTTATTCATTCTTTTATCTAGAATGTAGCAGTGCTGCTTACTTTAGTATAGAATTTGGCTCTGTGCTAGTAAAAATCTCCATCTTGTCTTGATTATTTCAGAAAAATAGCAGGGTTTTTCCTCTCCATTTATATGTCTTCCTTATGGGTAAAATTCATTTAATTCACAGCACTGACATATGAGTGTTAAAATCATGTGCTGGTGCTCTTATTTTTATTATGCACCTTTAGAAACTATATGTGTTTTAAAGACCTTTACGTGATAAATATAATAGAGACAGGAAATGGATATTTTCTTACCTTTTTACACAGCTGTCTTTTTAGAGATGCTTTCCTTATGCTCTAAGTCTGTTGAACAACTTGGACCTTTTGTCTTTCTCACCACTTCGGGGTACAAAAATAGAAGCTCTTCTTTACAGTCAGGAAGTGTCATAATGAAACTAGTTTCTTGATTGGTTATACAGGTTTTCTCTAGTAAAGATATTGCTCATAATGTGCTGTTAGCTACAACTAGTCACATTGTAATCCCGTTTCATGTGTTCCCTGATGAAACATTTCCTTCTGTTGGCAAGAGTGGGCTTTTCTGTTGTTCCGACATTTTAACTTGTTCCTTTTGATGGAAAAGAGCGGAGACTTCAGCTTTAGATATGGCTGAAATACTGTACTGAAATAACAATTCATTGTTGTAATTGCTCTAAGTCAGGGGTCCTCAACCTAAGGCCCCGGGGCCAGATGCGCCCAAGGTCCTGAATCCGGCCCCTGGGACCAATTGCAACCCCCCCACCTACCCCCTGTTTTGTGAGCAAGCCAACCTCCGCAGCTGCTTTTGGACTGTGATCCGGCCCCCAGTGGTGTCTGGGTGGTGGTGGACCGGCCCGCTGTTTGAAAACTTTGAGGACCCCTGCTCTAAGTGCTTTATATGATAAGCATATAATTTATGACAAACATATAATTCTGTGCTGTTCTGGAAATCCCAGTTGTCTGTGTAATTTGGCCTGTAGCCACAAGAAGGTCCTAATTTTGAAGAGGAATGTACAAATGTGAATGCACAGATTTTTCTTCCACCTCCTTCCTTCCAAGCAAATATGAATGCGTAGTTTGTTCAATGTTATTATAAATTAGTATCTACTGTTAAGTTCTAACTCTGGGAGAGGGGTCATCTTTCAAAGAGAAATTCAAATCCTGGCAAGGATCAAATAATTTGCCGTGATTTTAGATGTGTTCTGCTTTCCTAATTCCAGTGTGAGTCAAACTTTCCAGTTCCCACTCGCAGTACATGTAAATAAGTGTGCAGATCTTCATAGGTCCATGTTTCATTACAGGTGACTAATTCTAGATTAGTGGAGAAGCCCACGCTTAGGATATCTGAAACATCTTTAGCCTGTTTCCAGAATTTAAAATAAAGGTTAATCTGGAAGCATGTGCTTCGTATTGAAAGGTAGCCATTGGAAACAGATGCCCCCGTGCATGCTGTACACCCTGGGTACTTTTTCACAATGCCTTACGGGGGGGGGGGAAAAACACTTGTAAACCACGGCATCCTGGTTTAAAGTTTTCTTAAAGTGGGTCATCCCCATTTCCAATAGTTTCCTTTTGTAACTCAATTTTTTCGTTACTCGAGGCCATCAAGTGCAAACATTAAAATCTTGGAAACTTCTAGACCGTGTACCTTAGTAAGATGATAGAAACTCATGGGTACCATCAAATTTTGATATTTACTGCTCCTAAAAGCTGATCATTTAGTAGACAAATAGGGATCTCACACACACACCAACATGCACACTCATAGTCACTCACTTGTATTTTATTCTGGATTCTTTGTTCTCTGTATAAAATACTGAAATGCAGTATTAATATCCTTTTGCTTTAAAAATATTTGTATAATATTGCCCTCTGCTGTTCAGTTACTAGTATAGTTACAAAAGTCATGCGTTTGCTAATAACTACAGTATTTTTCTATGTGTAAGACTATATTTTTGTCTGAAATTGCTAAAATAAAAATTGAAGGTCGCCTTATACACGGAAGTAAGCTGAGGAGAGAACAACATCATAATTTTTGGCTGGAAAAGTGGGGATTTTCTTACACTTTGGGGTGTCTTATAGTTGGAAAAATATGGTATATTGAGTAAAGCCGTAAGAAAAAAGTTTTACGATGTATCATGCTATACGGTTTGTGACCTGCCAGAATGAATGCAGCTCATACATTGTGCGGTCCTGTTGTATCCAGGGATTGTGAGTAGAGATGAAAATTTTCTGATTTTTTCCTCCTGAAAATACAGAACTTTTCAGAAAAATTGAAAAAAGCTACATTAGCACTCCCCCCCTTTACAGTTTGAAAGTCATTCTGTTACTTTAGGAACATAAACTATGACGATGGACAATTTGACTTGGCATAAAATTATCACAACTACCATATTAAAATATAGTGTACCCAAACAATTACAGTAGGAGCCCTGTATCTGCCCCACAGATAATGAAATCCACGGATAAGAGCAAACACTCTTATCCAAGTGTGCCAGGGATGAAAGCAGTGAGAGAGCCCACCAGAACCCCAGGGAACCCCTGCCATTGCGCTGTGCCACCTCCACTACCCCTGCCGACATTGTGGGAGGGCAGGCTCTCTCAGGCTGCGCGGCTGCCTCCTCCACCGCTGCCACTGACACCAATCTTGTGGGTGGATAGGTGGGTGCTCCTGGGATGCTCTGTCTGCTCCTCCATCGCCGCCGAGTTTGCGGGTGGGCAGTCAGCTCAGGTAACTGTGGAAAGCAGTGGCGGTGGGGATGGTGGCAGCTCTATGCCGCTGCCCCCTTGTAGGTAGCAGCAGCAGTAGCAAGCAGGAGCCACAGTCCCCCACCCTACGGTCTCCCATCCTCCTGGCTTGGCTAAGCTGTGCTGCAGTTCCTGCAACCCAATCGCCGCCGCTTCTGTCTTCCTGCCGCCGAGGATTGTGGGTGAGTGAGTGGGCGGGCAGGAGCTTCAGAGTCATGCTGCCTCCTCTTCCCTGCCACCTCTGAAGATCGTGGGTTAGTGGGCGGGAGGGAACCCCAGAGCCACACCGTCTCCTCCCTGTGTTGCCTTCTCCCTGCCACCACCGAGGATCGTGGATGAGCGGGTGGGTGGGTGAGTGGGTGGGAGGGAGGGAGGGAGCTCCGGAGCTGCATCGCCACCTTCCTGTGCCGCCTACTCCCTGCCGCCGCTGAGGATCGTGGGTGAGCGGGTGGGTGGGTCAGCAGGCAGGCGTGATCTCCAGAGCCATGTCAGTGCCTCCCCATGCTGCCTCCTCCCTGCCGTCACCAAGGATCATGGGTGAGCAGGCAGGTGGGTGAGTGGGAGGGAGCTGCAGAGCCACACGGCCTCCTCACTGCCGCCTCTGATCTTACAAGTGGGTGGGAGCTCCGGAGCCGCACAGCTTCCTCCTCCTCCTCTGTCCCCAATTTTGTGGGCCTGCCACCGGGCCAGGCCCTTGCACTGCTGATCGCCACCCGCGGATAACTGAATCCGTGGATGGTGAATCAGCGGATACAGGGGTCCTCCTGTATTACAAACAGAATTTACTTTTTAAATAATATGTATTTGTTATTGTAGTAATAATTAAATTATTATTTACACAAAGGTTATAACCAGTGTAGCTAAATGATTCAATTTTCTGGAATCAGATAAATTTAAACACTTACCAAATATACCCACCCACATGCAAAAACAAAAGTGAAACCTTTGTCTTTTTCTTGCCACAATAGCATCACCTTAAATGCATCTTGTTCTTGCATTGGAGAGTTCAGTTTGTAACCTAGGACTTGCTTGCCCTTAGTGCACAAAAATTAGAATAAACTTATACTGTGCGTATTTTTTGAGAAAATATTTGAACACCCTGTCTTAAAATATTTTATTCATCGTGTTAAAAGAAAACATTCCATAATCATTTTTTTCAATTTTTTTTCTTTTTGGAAGAAAACCAAAAAGGCTTTAGGAAAAAAATGGTAATTCCATTTTTTCTGGGCCTTCACATCTCTAATTGTGAGATGTTGGCTGAAATCTTGCTGCTTTGTTACATAAGAGGTGTGACATCCCGTTGTTTCTAGCTGGCATTTAAGGTTTCTTTGCTGGGATATTAGAGCATGCATCAAGGTAGCAGGTGACTGTCCCCCTGAGAATCACAGCAGTGACTTGTTAAGAAAGACAGAATGATAGTATTCTAAAATCTTATTGCCTTCTGCATGCATAACAAAGCAAACAGATTTTATCCACTGTGTTCTGTCTCTTATACTTATTTTCATATTAATTGCCCAGGCCTAAAAGGAATGTGACTCACAAAGCTGAATCAGAACCACCATCTGCATATTACAGCCTGCCAATTGCTTTCCAGGATCATAGATAATCCTCTGGGCCAAAGAGCTTGTTCACCCTAGCAAACCTGCTGAAATGAAAAATATCCACTCTATGATCAGTCTTACCTTATTAACTTACCTTTCAGCCATGAGAGGCCAGAAGTACAATGCAGAGGAGTGAAAAACAAGGGAGTGGAAATGAGGCTGGTGGGGGAATGTAGCAGGTAACTCCTCCAGAGAATATTAAAAGCAGAAGGGGATCAATGCAATGCAGTTTGCCCAGCCCACCCTGCAACTCTGGTTCTATTCCTGTATGTAGGAGCTTCTTCATTGTAAAACTGAATATCAATGAGTTGCCTGATTGACTTATGGAGTTTAGCAAGAATAGTATAATAGACCATTTTAACTAGTTCTAGATTTGTGTTCATTTTAAGAAGGAGACATTCTGGCTGAATATTCTTTTTCTTTGCCAAGAAAGGTAAAAGCAGACTTAGTCCCCATTATGAGGAATTTTGGGGACCTCTCTTGAGATAAACATAGGAATACTGGCTAATTCTGGCTGTAAAACCTTATTGCTTCTCCTTGCCTCTGTAAAATAATAACACTTCCTTATAAGTTCTCCTGAGTACCAAAACTACAAGACAATATAATTATTATTATTTATCTGTGTAAAGAAAGAATCAATTACCTCTTTGATTAAATCTCTTTATTATGCAACTTGATTTAATATTCTTTTCCTCCTGTCTTGGGAGGAGGAATGCTTTTCAGAACTGAAAAAAAAAGCATGGTAAATCTGATGACTGCCTTATACTGCTTCATTGTATTACTTGTGTGCACTTTGGTAAGTCTCATGATCATCACCAAATAGTTTTGCCAGAATGTGAAAAAACAAACTTTATACAAGTTCTGAAGAGTTGGTGTGGTGACTGATGAAAAGAGAAGAATGTTTTGCAAACAGATTTTTTTTGTACCACGGCAGCATCACTTCCTTTTTTCCCCTTTGTTTGCCACAGATGAGTATTGCATTGATATAGTCTAGCTGTTCTGGGAAAGCATTTCAACACGCAAACCACATCTTGTGGCATTGTTACCTTGGCAATATTTATAAACAAATGAGCATGTGTGTGTACACCTCAGTTTTATTAGCTAAAAACAAGTGCATGTCTTTGATGAAAGCATAGCATTTCTCTTGCCTTTTCAAGTTGAAGTACAGATTTGTTCTTCAAATTCATCAGAGGGGATGAATGGAAGCATATGCTATGCAACAAAATGTTGCAGCATGAAGTTTTCAGCTACTTACCGTAATTCCATTCTCTCCTCATCCCCATTTCCGTCTGCCACTCTGCATAACAGCCAGTGCTCTTTGCACACTAGGTTTAATCTGCGGTCACTGGGCTCTTCTTTAGGTGTTGAGATTTTTACCAGATTTCCTTCCCCCCTCCCCCAACAAGCCCTGAACTAAGACATGTCTAAACAGTTTTTAAGACTTTCGTTAAGTTTAAAGTAGCTCAAAAATAACTCACAAGTTGAATTTCCTGGATGGTACAGGAAGGGTTGTTAAATCACTTCTGAGTGCTCTGCCTAGAATGGCTTGGAATGAGTCACCATAAATCAGAATTCACTTGACAGCATGTAATGTTTTAATTTTACTTTCAAAAAACAGTTTGACATTGAGGTGCTGCTGCTTCAAAATTAGAGACAAGCAAGTTTTAATCTCAAACTGTATGGGTCTTTAATATTGTGTATGGTTCTAGTTATATAGAGCCACAAAATCATTATGCTGATTTTACTCTGTGAGGCCCAGGTACATCCTGTCCTGAGCAGTCGTTGTCTGTGTCAGGAATGTGCTACAGTTGCTGGCATTAGGCACTAGGACACATGTTAAAAGCTGTCATAGAAACTGGGGCTTGTTCATAAGAAAATAAGAAGCCAGAGAGCCCCCCCCCTTTTAAAAAAAAACTCTGCTTCACCTCCTTGGTTCTGGAGTTCGGAACAACATGTTACATAGGTGTGCCATGCTGAAGTAGCCCATCATGTTTCATTTTGCTAAGAGAGAACATTTTTCCTTTCAGACTAGAAGGTAACAGGACCACAAGAACAAAAATCATAAGCAGAATATGCAAGCCATTCCAGTGAGTTTGGGATCATTTGTGAACGTGGCTAAATGATGAATAACACATGATTAATGCCCTACCTTTTGCTTAGGCACTGTTCTCCTCCTCTCTGAATTTAAGGAACTTTACACGTATTGGTGCTGCCTAGATGCCCTAAGCACATCCGATCTCACCTGATTTCAGAAGCTAAGTAGGGTCAGCCCTGGTTAGTACTTGGATGGGAGACCACCAGGGAATACCAGGCGCTGTAGGCTCCTGGAGTAGGAACTGGCAAACCACTCCAGTATTCCTGCCAAGAAAACTCCATGGACATGGGGTCACGAAGAGTCAGTCACGACTGTAATGACACAACTCACACACACACACTTGTTGGCACCTGATTAGATAAGTGCAACTACTCATCCCCCCCCCAAAAAGTGTTAGTTCTTTTGTGAAGGGTGGGCAGATGCCTTTTCAGATAAGACTTTTACTACATCTAAAAACAAAAAATACTATTTTTTTCTGTTAGTTCCTCTCTTTTTTGCAGATTTACATCATAATTTAATCAGCTGAAATTCATCTGAGTCAAGGAGAGTGGTTCCCAAACTTGGGTGTTCCCAGTGTTCTTGGAAAGCATATCCAAAAAAGCCTTCACCACCAGCTGTGCTGGTCAGGGGTTTTGGTGGTTGCAGAAAGGAAAACCTGGTTTTCCCAAGTTTGGAAATGACTACCCTAAGGCAACCCTAGTAATTACAAGCTTGTTTGTAGGATTTGGTTCATTAACCTCAACTGAAAATGCTGCCTGTCTTTCTGAAAGAAGGTGCTCTTCTGCATTTTCAGACCAACATCTTTTTGCTGCCTGCTAATCTTAGTCACCAGATTTCCTTCCTCTTGTCACCCATGTTAAAAAGAGATCATAAGACTGGACTTTGAGACATCTGGATTTTCAGATGTCTTGTAACCTTTGCAGCACTGATCGTTGTCTCTTTTTTGAAATAGTCTAGTGCACAGTTAAAGTGAACGGCAGACAGATGGCCAAATGTTTCATTCATGATTGTTTACACAAAATAGGGGGAACATTGGTGAATGATACTAGTAACATGTAGAAGTATGAGAGATCCTGAAGTGACATATAAAGAATGCTTTGTACCAACTAATTAGCATGCAGTTAAATATCTGCAAGCCAGCCTAGATGCCCTAAGCACATCCAATCTCGCCTGATTTCAGATGCTAAGCAGGGTCGGCCCTAGTTAGTACTTGGATGGGAGACCACCAGGGAATACCAGGTGCTGTAGGCGCCTGGAGTAGGAACTGGCAGACCACTCGAGTATTCCTGCCAAGGAAACTCCATGGACATGGAGTCATGAAGAGTCGGTCACAACTGTACCGACACAACACACACAAATATCTGCATCGATTGTCCCATCATCAGCAAAACACATAATTGGTAGTGTCATAGCAGAAATGCTACTGCTGTAGGAAAGCCACTGTTTAATTCTCACCTCCAGTTCTAAAACAGGGATAACTCAATTCTATATTTGACATGGATTTTTTATATACTGTATCATTTCACTGCTGAGTTTAGGAGGAAAATACTAATTGTTATACATGTGCACAGTTTTATGCTACTAGTGGTTAAACTGTTGACATGTTGAGTTGATAATGATACCATGAACATTCATGAATATTTCAGGTGTCTAGGAAACAAAATTTCAGTATGCTTGCAGTGCAGTTGATTGAATAGGGGAGAAACGTGTGAAGTTGTCTGGACAATCTTATGTAACTTGGACAGAAGTGAATTTGTAGCAAAGTGTGGACTGAAAAGAAATCAGTGCAGAAAGGAAATCTCAGGGGCAGGTACAAGGTAGTAGATGGAAGAGCAGCAATTGACCAAGGAATAGAAATCTAATTGTATAGTAGGTGGAGAACAAGAGAAGAAAGAAGACCTGACAAAAGTTCTTCTGTCTTACAGGATGTGCATCCATAAGAAAGTACATATAATGGAGTCTTTACTCACTTGTTATATAAAAACAGCAGCAGTAGTAGTTGTTCTGGTGTTCCCACGCTCCTTACCCCTATCAATTCTGCTAGTGTTTGGTCATTTCATTCTCAGTAGAGAAAACTGAGGCATCTACCTCTGGCGGAAGACTGTATAGTTGTCCTTCTGCTTCTGATTAAATGAATATCATTTTCTTGTCCATTTTCTTGTAGTGGGTGATAAGTTTAGTTTTCTTTTTATCTTAATTGAATGATATAGGCAGCAACATATTATATAGGTTTATCACTAAAGGAATTTGACTCCTTCAGGGAAATATACTTGTAGTCTGACTGCCTACTGTGACATGGCTAAATAACAAAAATGTTGTGATTTCGCTCCATCCTCTATTCAAGTCCATGAATTTACATTGAGAAAATTAAATATAGTTGAAGCCCCTTGGGTTATAATGAAAGCTCCTTAATGGAATTTAAAATTACTTGAGTTTGACTGGTTTGTGCATTTTTGGAAGAAGGTATGCAAGCATTTAGGGCAACATTTTTCATGTCTACAGTTAATGACTGACACTATACAAATGAGGCATGCCTATAATTCTTCCTTATTTCTGTCTATTTTTCTTTTATGTTCAGCTTGACAGGAACCTTGATGTTAAAATGATGTTTCAAAGACAAGTATTGTCACTTGACACTTTCCATGATGGATGCCTTATCTGTTCTGTAGATTTTAACTCTCCTTGATAGCCAACAACATGGCAGGCTCATATATAAATGGAAAGAACATTGACAGGGTTTGGCCAGTACTTTGTTTTGATATATAGTTATATTTGTAATGGATCCTGAAGATAAGATATTTATTACCTTTTTTTAGGGTTTCATAATTTGAGAGTCTCAGACAAACCTACACATAGACAAAATTTTTGTTTTTAAAAAAGTTTTACTTTGTATTACTTGGTAACAATCCAACATGGAATTTCTTCTCTGAAAGAGGTACAGAGGCACTAGCAGAAGCATTGACTCTTGTCCTTCTAGTTTGAATTCTGCCACTGTTCCACAACTGCAGAAGGAGCTGGTTCATTTCCATTGTTTTTTTACACAATGAAAAGGGGGAAATGCTCCTAAGTACTAGGCCATTATTATTTGTAACTTCAGAAAGTATGAGAACCCCCATAAATATTAATTTTAATTTGTCTCTAAAAATATAAACATGAGAATCATTAACATGAAAATCACTATGGGATGACATAAGTATTAACATTTTACCTATGAAGCTAAAAAGCAGGAATAATGATTGGAACACTAATTTGGGACAATGGTATTTTTAGAGAAAATTAAAATTAAAGATATAGCCTCCCCTCTTAAATATTTGTTAAATTCTGCATCTTGCAGAAATTCATCCATATTCTGCTTTATCCCAGCAATCATTTTGGTTTTGCTGTTATCAAAACCCAGTGTACGTGTTTAAGATTAAAAGAACATAAGCTTATCATGTTGCAAGAATAGTATTAAGCATTATTATGCACTTTTAAGTCAATTTTGACTTTTGGCAAAACTTTTCAGGGTTTTCTAAATGGAGAATATTCAGAGCTGGTTTACCATTCCCTTATTCTTATTCTAACACTTTGCAACGTATCCAAGTCTATATAGGCTGGCTGTTTTCCCAGGAGACCCAGTGTAAAATTGTATTCCCACCCTCTGGCTCCTCAGACTAACTCACTGAACTATCTATTCAGCTGTAATAGTTTCCTAATTCTCAGAGAGGAAAATATTTACAGCGGCACAGTACCTTGGTTTACGGAATTAATTCGTCCTCTGGGCCATTTCGTATTGCAAAAAAATCATAAACCAAAACGTGGTTTCCCATAGGAGTGCATTGAAAACCAATTACGCTAATCCGTTCCAAAGGTCAGGGGGGGAAAGGCAAACTGGGGCATTCCATTTAACATTTTCTTAAACTGGGGCATCCCCATTTCCAATAATTTCTTTTCTTAAACCTTTTTTGTTTTGTTTTGTTAACCAAGGCATTCTTAAACCAAGGTACCACTGTATTTTCAACAACAACAGTCCCAGGATAAAAATGCAAATCAATAGTCCACCAGAAAACAAACCAGTAGGTAAAATAAAACGTGTAAAAAAACATGGTACAGAAGATTACTGAAGATTAATAACACACCCTACTCCACCCTTTTGGGGTATCATTTTATATTTGTTTTCTTTGGAAGCTAGTTGGGGGGCTTTTTACATAGATTACCGACTGCCTTCCTGCTAAACAGAAAATGCCCCCTTCTCAGTCATGTCCTGGCTTTAGCTTTTCTTTGCTTTGAGTTTCTCAACATCTCTTTGTTGCAGTCTGGCCGCTTTATGTTCTTGGATATGGAATCACATGTTTGTTAGAAAGTCAAACGAGTAGCAGAGTAGCTTCCCCTGTCTCACAATGGACATATTTATGGAACACACTGAGCTGACTAGAATCAGAACAACAGTTATGTTTGTGCGGCAGTTGTTCTTGTTGAGCCCAGCAACAGTCATCCTTGCACAGGACTGGCACCATCAGTGATCGTGACAAGCATTAATAGTCCTAAAATGAGTTAGGCGTAGACAGCAAGGCTACTTTGGAATGAGTGGTTCATTGTTTTAAGTCACTTTCAACACACTGTTAAGAACAACAACCTAGAAACTCCTTATTTAAAATAAAACATTTTCAGTCTTATTATATCACAAATATAAGAAGAGCCCTGCCCGAGAGCCCATCTAGTCCAGCTTCCTGTATCTCACAGTGGCCCCACCAGGTGCCCCTGGGAGCACATGAGACAACTAGATACCTGTATCTTGATGCCACTCCCCTGTGTCTGGCATTTTGAGGCACCCTCCTTTCAAGCCTGCAGATAACATGTATCCCCCGTTATATGGCTTGTTACCTGAGATGGACTTTTCCTCCAGAAATCAGTCCAATTCTGTCTTAAAGGCATCTAGGCCAGGTGCCATCACCACATCCTGTGGCAACAAATCTGCACACTAACAACATGCTGGGTAAGAAATATTTTCTTTTGTCTGTTCTCACCCTCCCAATCCTCAATTTGGGGGACTACCTCTGGTTCCGTTATTGTGTGAGAGGGAAAAGAGCTTCCCCCAACCCATTTTATGCGTCCTCTGAATAATTTTGTATATCTCAGTGCCCCCCTTGGGCCTTTTACTAGATTCAAAAGCCCCCCAAACTGTGGCCTTTTTACTCATATGAAAAACAAAACAAAAGACATCAAGTATTTCTATATATTGTACCCATGTACATCTTTGCATCTTTTCACTTGCCTTCATACCAATCAACAACTCAGTCAAACACATTTAATTTTAGCTTGTTTCTTTCTCAGATACCTGGTTTGCAAAGTGATTTTTTTAATACAGATGAGTGAGATTCACAGGTGGAAGCAGAACATACTGCTTGCCACAATTAATTATTTGTAGAAAACGTGACATAGAAGAAACGTTTGCAAAACAAAGACATGACTGGTTCATTTTGTTGCTATGATTGTTGTAGCTGCACAACTTGCCCATTTCCCCTCATTCCTGCAAAGTCTTGGGTTCATTATTATGGGAGACGTTGTAGCTTTTATCTGCTTTCAGTCTTTTTTTGAAATTGACATTCAAGAAGTATGTTTCCAATGTTAAGTTGCATGTGCTGCCTTTCCATTGAAAGACGCTGAAAGGGGTGAGAGCTGTGTGTCTCTAATATCACGGGAACTTTCATCAGGAGCTGTTCTGACAGCACTTGATAATGAAATGCTTCCTTGGCGTCTCAGTATTTTCATTATTGTACTTTTATATCCTCTGCATGCAAAGAAGTAGATGAAAGGATCAAAGCAACAGTTTAAATTCATCAAAAACACAGTGTAGTGGAGAGTCTTCTGGAAGATCTGTTGATCACTGCATGGAATATTGTCATGAAGCACAAGCTTCTTAATCATTTGTACAATAATGGCAACATGATATGGGGTGAGACAGATGACAAAGACAACAATGATAAAAACAATTGTATTAATTGCCTTCTTGTTTGTTCCTGATTTTTCAGCTAGTGGGTTTTCTTTTGCAGCTTGACAGAGTTTGCAACTAATTTTAATATAACAGACTAGTATGATCTCAAGGGGAATTACATATCCAAGTAAGCAGGCACCAAGAAGTATCCAAGGGAGATGGTCTATTTTTTCAAAGTTTGGATATTCCATGCACGTTGTCATATTTCCTTCATTGTGTGACATTTGATGCGTAAGCAGTGGGAGAGTTTGGCCAAGTACAAGGCACCACACAAAACAACAAATGTACGTGGCACATCTCACTCTTCTGATCTTGGTGCATAAAGGGTGGACTACAGCTATGAACCGGTCAATGCTCAAACATGTCATGAAGTTCACTGCTGCATAAATGTTTATGTAAAAAACAAGAGCTGTGATCCGGCAGAAAACTTCTCCAAATGGCCAGTTAAAGCCCATTGCATAGTATGCTATTCTTGTCGGTAAAGCTGTAGTAAAAAGTATATCTGAGACGACGAGATTTGTTGAGTAAATAGTAGTAGAATTCATCTTTTTTCTGTTTTTAATGATCACCATAAGAGCAAGTCCGTTTCCAAGTACTCCAATTACAAAAATAATACTGTAGAACAATGGCAACAACAGATGGGCTGCATCCTTGTGTTCATATAGATCACAGGTTCCATTATTAGATGGGTTTGTTGTAAAAGGCATTGTGGCTGAGGCTGTTGCCAGAGGTGATGTATCTTCAGGAAGTTCAAGAGACCTTAAAAAGGCAAAAGAAAGGGAAACAAATATCCATGAGTATAGACAATCTTGTTTCTCTGAAAACAGAAATATGAAATTAAACTAGGAAATTAAACTAGGAAAAGAGGAAAAGAGGAAGTAAAAAACCTCTATGTTGAGGTTTGTTTTGAGTTTATATGTTAGCTTTGGAATTTTCTAACTCAGAAAAGTTGAGGGTGCTTGGAAAGATAAGATTATGATCTTGTTAATTGTGTGAATCAAGGGTTACTGTCTGCTGTTTTATTTCCTCCTTCCCTCTTTTAAAGATCATCAAGGTTGTATACAATATATAATTTGAGAGCACAATAATACAGTAGATAATTAAGAGAACAACTATAACAACCCTAAAACTATTATCACTAACAACAAACTGACAAAGTAATGAGTTAAGTGGCAGAATGGAAGCTGTCTTGAAAGCTGAATGAACAATATGGATTGTTCCCTAAAGAGGATGATAATGATATATCCTTTAGGAGGAAATTCCAAAGCTGCCATGAAATGGCCTTTCTTTATTAAGCTGCACTGCTCTCTGAAGCAGAATCAGTTCTGCTTCAAAGAACTCAAAATTAAGAGCATGGACAAAAGAGTTGAGAAAACCAGCAGAGGACAAGGCAGTTCAAGGAGCATGATGTGATGCGGCTTCTGTGGTCATTAATATGTTTCATTTGTTCAGTGAACCAGGCAGATCTTTGTCTGCAATTTTTTAGTGTTCCAAATACGTACTTCACTATCTTGGATGCTGCTGTATTTTGTATGAAATTTTTGAATTTCTCCTGTCCCTATATACACAAAGAGGATATTTTTCCTCATTTTGAAGTTGTTTCTTGAAACTTGGGAATATATACAGTATGTTCACTGCTTTTAATACGTGATACAAAAGTAGATGTGTTTATATAAGCCTTATTTCTATATACTATGACTAGAAAATGAATATGTGTTGCATACTCATACTCATTATTGCTTGTATGTACACACTGGTTTGCAGTCAAACATGTCTTTGTCATTTTGTTGTTTATAGACAGATGTTGATGGTTATGTCTATTTAAAATCCTTCTCCCTGGACCTAAACATATATCTGGCTTTCAACATAGTGTCACTTTATTTCATAAATGCTTCTAAAACTTTGCCTCCTAAACTATCACATTACATTCTCCTTGTGTTTATGTTTTGATAACCTCTTCCCTCAAGTACAAAAATGTCTTAACCCTACATACTTAAAATTAGTTTTGTTGGATGTGGGAATTCTGTAGTGTGCTTTGTGGAAGAGAAGTGACAGAGGAGTTCGTTGTAATGCTTATGTCCGTTTGGGTGCAGTGGCTAATGGTTAAAAATATCTAAACTTTGTTGTCTTATTATGGCAGAAGAAGTGGTGTTGCGGCTTCCAGCATCCAGACTTGTGTGAGGTTTTTGTATTTTGTTAGGTCTAATGAGTTGTGTAGTTACTTACTGAAAATTGCATAACAATTGTACTACATGACTTGTTTGTGGCATATATACTACAAACAGGATGTTGCTCCAGTTAGGTATTAGACTATTTCTGCAATACTTTAGCTGTCTTGCATGATATTTCTTCTTTTTGTAAATGTATGTTAAGAATTGATATAGAATATATGGCATACCAAGCTGCCTAGATGTCCTAAGCACATCTGATATCGCCCGATTTCGGAAGCTAAGCAGGGTCGGCCCTGGTTAGTACTTGGATGGGAGACCACCAGGGAATACCAGGTGTTGTAGGCGCCTGGAGTAGGAACTGGCAAGCCACTCCAGTATTCCTGCCAAGAAAACTCCATGGACATGGGGTCACAAAGAGTCGGTCACGACTGTAACGACACAAAACACACACACACACACACACACACACACACACACACACATATGGCATACCATCTAGCAGACATAATGGCTTACTGATCTATTCTGTGCTTATTTACAAGGCAGCAACATTTCCTTCATTCAAGAGGTTTTATTCATGTATTATTCTGGACATGATTGAGACGTACAAAATAATGTAAGGCATGAGTAAAGTGGCTAGAAGGATGCTCTTCTCCCTTTCACAAAATACCAGAACTAGGGGACATCCACTCAAACTGAGGGTTGAGAGAGTGAGAACAGAACAAAATAATTTTTTTTTAACCTAGCGCGTTAGTCTGTGGAACTCCCTGCCACAGGATGTGGTGATGGCATCTGGCCTGGATGTCTTCAAAAGGGGATTGGACAGATTCCTGGAGGAAAAGTCCATCACAGGTTACAAACCATGATGATGTGTAATCTCCAGGCTTAAAACCAGGGTACTTGAATGGCCAGATGCAGGGGGGGTGGTATTCAGGAGACAGATATCTAGTCTCAGGCACTCCCAGACACATTTGGTGGGGCCACTGTGAGATGCAGGAAGCTGGACTAGATGGGCCTTTGGCCTGATCCAGCATGGCTCTTCTTATGTTCTTATGATAGTTCATAGTGTTGAGCACATGCTTTTCTCAGAATAAGCCTCACTGAATATTGTGAAGCTTACTTTTCAATAAACATTTAGTAAATCATACTTTTGGTCTTCCATGTTATTAAAGATTTTATCTCCAAATACAGATATAAACATAACTTGGGGGGGATTGAGAGCTAGATAACAGATGCAGAAAAGAGGAAGGAAAACTCTATATTGGGACAACTCCTAATGATCACTAGTTTCATGTGCCAGTGAGCTTTTAATAGACAGTGTGATTCAGTAGGACTGCTCCTCCCAATCTTTGTGTATTCTACTATATTTCTGGCATGTGGCTTCTAAACTCTAGCCTTCTAGAGTCATGTTAGAATAAAAACCAGTCTGTTTTAGGAATCTTCAGAGTCTTGCTTCTGAGTTCTGTTCTTCCCAAAAAATCATTAATTAAATGGTATCCTTTTCTTTGTTTTGTAACCAGTACACAAGTTGATAGGCAGAAAGCAGACCAATAAGAAAATGGTTTAAAATGACTTTGATCCATCAGAAAAAAATGTGTTCATAGTTCTAGTTAAAGCAGAGGGGTACTGTGATACTTCCACATTGTTAGAAGAGAGTGATTGAAATAAAAGATTTATAGATGCAAGTCCAGCATGAGTACTGTGAATGTAAAGATAGGATGGCCTACATGTAGCATATCTAATTTATTTATTTTATTTTTGCCCCATTTTTCTCCTTAAAAGGACCCAAGGCAGCTAGGGAAGGGCAATCTTTGGTTCACAACATATTTCAGATTTCAGCTCCAATGAGTCCCACTCAGCTATAGGACTATTCAAGTACAGTGGACCCTTGTATAACAAACAGCTTGTATAACATAAAATCTGTACAACATAAAAAATCCAGAGATAGGGGAAATTTGCTTAACAAGTTTTCCTTTATACAAAATCCATACAATGCATTGAAAATGGGATTACTCTGTTTTCAATGCATTCCTACAGATTTTCCCCAAAGGAAAATTTGCTTAACATAATTTCCCTTGGAACGAATTTTTTCCTTTATACAAGGTACCACTGTATCTACAAGTTGTTTGTTATAGAAGGTTCCACAATACTTATTTAAGGAGAAACAATTACTTTACAGAGTCATTTCTTACTAAAGGGCATGCTCTGTGAAAAGTTTTAAAATTCTTGTGGTAACCTTTGTCAGCTCAGATAAACTATTGTAGAAGTCTACTGACACCTATTTGAGTTATTAAATGCATTGAAGGTTTATATTGCTCTGAAACGACATGAACTAGGTTGAATTGTACAAAAAAATTGCAACACCAGTATTTTTTGTTTTGTTTTGTTGTTTGTTTTTGGTACCAGTGTAGTTTTATGGTTCATGTTCATGGTGTGTGTGTGTGTGTGTGTGTGTGTGTGTGTGTGTGTGTGCATGCGCACACGTGCATGCGTTGTGTCATTACAGTTGTGACCAACTCTTCGTGACTCCATGTCCATGGAGCTTTCTTGGCAGGAATACTGGAGTGGGTTGCCAGTTCCTACTCCACGGACCTACAGCACCTGGTATTCCCTGGTGGTCTCCCATTCAGTTACTAACCAGGGCCAACCCTGCTTAGCTTCCAAAATCAGTCGAGATACGGGTGTGCTTAGAGTGGTGCTTGTTAATGTTAATTTTTAAATCTTAATGTGCAACCAGTATTATTCCAGTAAAGTGAGACTTGGCAGCCGACAAGGCTCTCATACATGTGATATTCCTTTCAAATCACTGTCAGAACTTTTACAGTAATTTTTTGCTTTTGTCGGAAACGTTGTGACTAAATCTACAGTGATGTGCACATTTACAAGTCATTTAGTCTGACTGAAAACAAGTCTTTTTTCTGATTAAAATTTATTACAATGTTACTCTGAAGTTTTTTTTTAATTTTTGATTTGGAAATAAAGATATGTAATAAAATATGCTATGATAGTTTGCCAAAACATTTATCCTTACTTGATGGACAATTACCAAGCATCCTCATTAATTTAGCATAAAGACTAAGGTACTTCCAGAAGTCTGTTTAGTAAGTCAATAGGACAGCAGCTGTATGTATAACTAGTGTAAGATTACTGTATTCAGAAGCATTTACCTCTATGTGAATATGTATAGCATTTTAAAAAGACATCTCAGTGCCTTCCTGTCTGACTGTAGAGCCAGAGGTTAGAAGTTCAAACTTCTGTATCTTACACTGCAATACAATTGATCAAGGATAGCTAATTTACTAAAGAGAAAATAAAAGTTAATGAAATAAACTTAGAGAAAATGTTTGTCAAAGGAGTCATTTGAAGCTTATGTCTTTTAAACATTGACAGTGTTTGTACTATAACTACAGTATTTTAAAACAACCTACAAAATAGTTGATATTCTGTAACACTTGTCTTTTATCCTGTAAATCCTTTTCGAGAACCAGAATGTAATTTTCTGATCAAGTATACTTTCCCTGCTTTTTATGGCATTTTCTTCTCCCTCCCCAGTAGCCAGATTACAAACAGCAGTTTGTCTGTTGAAATACATACGCTGATGGCATAAAACATCACTGCAATCGTAATATTTGCATCTGTGAGTTACTGCAGCATGAGAAACGGTTTGTTTGTTGACTGTGTGCAATAAAAAGTTGTTTTTAAGGAAGGGGAAACAGAATGTAATATAATATTCTTGGTACTCACCGAACAGTTGTCTGGAACATCTTCTGTGCTGTGCTCATGTTTGCCACACATCCCATATGCAACTGTTTCCCCTCTGTAGGTTGTTCTTAAAGAGTGATTATGTCAGAGTGCCCTTTTATGGAGCGGATGGTTTTTCCCCTCCCTAAAACTGCAGTGCTGAATGTAGTTTTTAAAAGTCATGGGAAACAAGAATATCTATTCAGCTCACATGATTCTTCTGTAGCATGTTAAATATTTTACCCACCCACCCACCCACCCAAATTGTGGCTTTTGTAGATAAACTCTTATGTCATCTTACTTCATGTGCCTTTTTAAAAAAAGTTAGACATGTGGTGTCTCATGAAAGTGAATTGAAAGTGATAATATTTTACCCAAGCTTCTCTGTCAGACAGATTTCTGTATGGGCTCTGGCTTTGGCATTGGTGCTGCTGCAGGTATCATATAACTTTTTCTTTGTTCAGAAAAAAAAATAGAAAAAGGCTGTGTGGTCCTTGACGTTGCAGACATGCAAGAATAGGTGGTAGCTTTTTTAGACCACAAACAGCAAGCTTTTGTGGGCTAAGTCCAGGATGGATTGCAGAAAAATTACAAATGAGAATCTCAAAATGTTCTGGCAGGTGACTGTGTGAGGTCCTCTTTAGAGGTGAGTTCAAATGCAGGTTGCAAACAGCCTGTGTGTGTGTGTGTGTGTGTGTGTGTGTGTGTGTGTGTGTGTGTGTGTGTGTGTGTGTGTGTGTGTGTGTGTGTGTGTGTGTGTGTGTGTGTGTGTGTGTGTGTGTGTGATTTCAAGTTTTACCCCTTTTTAGCCTTTGGCTGAAATTCTCCACACAGCTCTCCAAAGTACTGTACTGCCAAACAAGTTTTGAAACCTACAGAACCTTCTCATCTGCAACTTAGTACAGCTGGTAAATGCTGAAGACCAACCAGATGTTCTGGTGCCAGCTATATATTTCTTTTGTTGTCCTCATTTACATATATAATTACCTTTACCAGTAAAAAAACATAGGACAAATGCTTTGTAATATAAAGCATTTGTACTAAAGACCCTTGTGGCACAGTGGTTAAATGCCTGTACTGCAGATAAACTGTGCTCACGGCCTGTGGTTCAATCCCAGGTAGTCTGCTCATGGTTGACTCAGCCTTTCATCCTTCCAAAATGAGTACCCAGTCTGCTGAGGGGAAGGCAATGTGTAGCTTGCACAATTACTGTATATACTCGAATATAAGCCTAGTTTTTCAGCCCTAATTTTGGGCTGAAAAAGGGGGCCTCGACTTATATGCGGGTCAATACTTTTAGCCACTGAGGCAAGTGCTTGGGTCGGTGGCTAAAAGTCATTTTAAACATTGTGTGCCACTTCTCATGACCCCCCCCCCTCTGCATCACAGGGGAGTCTAGGGTGGGAAATGCAGCAGGGCCTGGCAAGTGCTTGGGTCAGTGGCTAAAAGTCATTTTAAACATCACACACCACTCCCCCAGCTCACAGAGGAGGAGCTGCCAGGCCCTGCTGCATTTCCCACCCTAAACTTATACTCAAGTCAATACATTTCCCCAGTTTTTGGGGGTTAAATTAGGGGCCTCGACTTATACTCGGGTCGACTTATACTTGAGTATATACGGTAAATTGTAAACCGCCCAGAGAGTGCTTGAAGTGCTGTGGGGCAGTATATAAGCAGAACACTTTGTTTTGCTTTGCTTTGAACCTAATATCTAGTTCCTTGATTCCTTAGTGTCAGATATGTTTCTCTCTTTCTAGCTAATGTTTAGTAAGGCAAGGGATTCATCTCCTTTACATCACTTTTATTGTTAAAGTGAATGCATTAAGTGCTGGTGGCTTATCTGGTCTAGCTATACACTGGTAGCACCAAGATTCAGTCGTACTATATGGTTCATGCATGCAACACCAGAAATTGTGGGAATGTACAAGAGACTAGTGGTGGAACACTAATTCTAGTAAAAGACGCAAGACATTTAAGAAAGCACAACAACCCACATATGACGTTAGAGAAGAAAAGCAGTCAAAACATAACCTCTTACACATAAAGGGAAAGACTTGTGACTATCCTTAGAGCCATTTGTCATTTAGTTAATATTGTCTTCACCTAGAAACCAGTTTTTGTTCTATTGAAATAAGAGGTTAAGAAGCACAGACAAGGCTTTAATAAAGTTATTCTAACAGTGGGAGTTGAAATGACTTGTTCCTCAAAGTTCTCATGGGATTCAGTGACAGAGAACTGAGAAGGTAAAATACTTCTGTTTTTCTGAAATGCTTACAATATGCTATATTTTATGAATAAAGTTGTGGGATTTAATAGAGTAACAGTACTTAAATAATAATAATAATGTCCAGGAAGTATGACATAACTAAATAGGCAGTGCATGCCAGAGGAAATTACCTGGGGTATCTATCAACATAATTTCTCTGAAACATTTCATCTGGGAATTTTGTCTGGGGAATTTTACATGAGTAAATTTGAGAGTTGATGCCGTTTTTAGTACAAGCAAGTTACAGTTTATATTCAGTCAAATTTATTAATTTACTGGTAGGAGTTAAAAGGAGAGCATTTACTTTTGAAACGTATGTATTTTGAAATGTAGTTTTGTAATTTAAAAAATGGTTTCCTTAAAAAAAATCATTCCATTTTATATGTGATCCAACGTATATGTCAGTGTGGTTTCAGCTATGTGTTTAGATGCATGTTACACAGTTTTCTGTTCCACTGATTCTCCATATCTTAACTTTTGAGCTTTGCTTCCAGAGATGGTTCAGGCTTGATTAGATCTAGGATACATTTGTTTGTCTTTCTAGCAACCCAGGACACCTACAAAGTCCTCTTCTAGCACCACAGTTCAAATGAATCAATTTTTTTCCTGTCTGTTTTCTTTCCTGTCCAGTTTTTGCACCCATACATGATGACTAGAAATACAATCATGTGGTTGATTTTGGACTGGGTGCTCAGTAACATATTCTTACACTAGAAAAACTAGAAGGATCTAGAAAGAAATAGTACCTTCATTGTCACATTTCCAAGTCTAAGTCTTCTGATTTCTTGGCTGCAGCCTCCAATAATGCACATTGGGGCAAAAAAATAAAAAAAAACTTGACTTATCAGCTAATGGGTTTTGAGCTATCCATGACAGATCAGGAAAGCAATCTTGGTGCGCTGGTGGACAAGTGGATGAAAGTGTCAACCCAGTGTGTAGTGGTGGTGAAGAAGGCCAGTTCCATGCTAGGGATCATTAAAAGGGGATTGAAGATAAAACAGCCAATATAATTATAATGCCATTGTACAAAACAATTGTAAGGCCACACCTGGAGTATTGCATACAGTTCTGGTTGCCGCATCTCAAAAAAAGACATTCTGGAACTGGAAAAGGTGCAGAAGAAAGGGACTAAAATGATTTCCTCCCATATGAGGAAAGGCTACAACATTTGGGGCTTTTAGTCTAGATAAAAGGTGCCTGAGGGTGGACATAATGGAGATGTAAAAAATTATGCAGGGGGTGGATAAAGTGGATAGAGGGAAGAGATTTTCCCTCTCACACAATACCAGAACCAGGGGTCAGCCACTCAAATTGAGGGTTGGGAGAGTGAGAACAGACAAAAGAAAATATTTCTTACCCATCATGTTGTTAGTGTGCAGACTTCTTGCCACAGGATGTGGTGATGGCATCTGGCCTAGAATTGGACTGATTTCTGGAGGGAAAGTCCTTCTCAGGTAACAAGCCATATAACGGGGGATACATGTTTTCTGCAGGCTTGAAAGGAGGATGCCTCAAAATGCCAGACACAGGGGAGTGACATCAAGAGACAGGCATCTAGTTGTCTCATGTGCTCCCAGAGGCAACTGGTGGAGCCACTGTGAAATACAGGAAGCTGGACTAGATGGGCCCTTGGCCTGTTCCAGCAGGGCTCTTCTTATGTTCTTATGTTTTTAAGTTATTACTGCATTGTTTTCAAGGTGCTTGTAGACCAGCGACTTCTTAATTTGATCCAGATATTTCCCCAGGATTGATGTAAAACTGATTGATCTGTAGTTCTCAGGTTACTCCTTTTTTGTCCTTTTTGATGATAGGGATGGCGTTATCCCTTTGCCAATCATCTGGCACTTCACTCATGGAACCTTATTTATCATAGTTCTGAGTTTATAAAAAACGGCTTTCCTAAAATCCAGCTTATATGTGTGGGTACACTCTGCTTTTGTTTCCTTAAAAATTAAGAACTCAATTTACACATGGTTACTTTTCCTCAAAGTTTCTCTTTCTGCCACTTCTTCCATGAATATCTGGATCAAATTATGAAGTCGCTGGTCTACAAGCACCTTGAAAACAATGCAGTAATAACTTAAAATCAAGTCAAGGATAAAACTGACCCATTCCTGGACAGTATTTCTGTCCAGGAATGTGTGTCATATCGTGTGACTCTATTTCCCTTTCTGTTCTTCTTAATTTGAACATCCCATCAAATTGCAGTTATCACTATCATGTCCTATTTACCTTCTTAAACTGATATTTCCATTCCTTATTTTTTCTCATAGTCTTGGCATTTGGATATAGACTCTGGAGATTATGAGAATTGTGGCCTGGTTTCTTTCTTACATTGTAATGAACACTGTTAGTGGCCCTTATTAGAGCTTATTGGTCTGTTCCTCACATTGTGCATAAGCCTTCAACTATCTTTACCTCAGAGCTTGCATCTCACTCCCCCTTCCAATTCAGTTTAAAGCCCCTCTGATGAATTTCTTCTTGCTATGGTGAAGCACACTCTTCCCGGTCCTTATAAAGTGATACCTATTACTTGCCAATAGTTCATCCTCCAGGAAGCATAGCTTGTGGCACCACCTTTGTAGCCAGTTGTTCACCTTTAGTATTTTCCTTTCCCCTTCTGTTCATCTTCTGAGTAATGTTAAGATGGAGGAAATGACATTTGGGTCCCACACAAAGTTGCCTTGTGTTCTTTAAATTGTTACTATTTTATTTTCATGCTCTTAGAGACCTTTTTAAAAGTGTGTATCCAGCGATCAGTGGCATGTTCCTTTATCACAAAACAGATTATCAGTAAGACTTCTGTCAGCGGCTACTGTTGGTAGTGTGGGAATATACTAGCTTTCACCTTGCAGGCTGTGCTAAAGACAATTCTGAGGAGAAAGGTACTGCTAGGGATGGAGCATCTGGGATTTTCTGGCAGACTGACAGAAAAGGCGAGGGGAAAGGTGGGATAAAGGTATTTTATATAAATTTAAAAAATGATAATAAGAATGAAAGTCTACAATGCAGATTTAATTAACCATATGTGGGTCCCTGCTGCATTATTTGCCAATCTAGAAAAAGGAAATGGACTCCAAAGAAGTTGTAAGGGTTAATTGGATAGGTCATCTCACTGCCCATCTATAGAGGATGCCTCTTATAGAATTACTCTTATAAAATCTGAGAGTCCCATCCCTAGCTCCTACAACTTCAAAGTGGAACAGAAGGCATACATGTGTTCCCTTTTTGCAAACCTGGAGTCATGCTTGGTTGTCTCTTTTTTACTTCTCTTATCTTTTGAGGCTGAGTGTACTCTGGTGAAAGAGCTTGTGTAGAAATATTCTCACCATAATAGTGAGAGTTCCTTGTAGTAGTCTGGACTTTCCTCAGACCCTTTAGCTCCGTTGCTGAGCTTCAAGTGAGTTTGTTCTAGGCTGGTCTCGATAAAGCTTTTGAAGAAATCTCACCAACCCTTGTATTATTGTCAGTAACATTGTTATTACTTGCAAAGTGTCTTAAGTATTTTCAGCAGCAGCTTCATAAGACTACAAGTTAAGTTTGTCGGGAAAATGAAGACTGGAAGTTTATGGTTTCTCCATTGTTTTGGCCTCAGGCCACATGAGCAAGGAAACTACTTAAACATAACCCTGACTCAAAAGATTTTCCCACAAGAGCAATGTGTCAGTAGAAACATTTCCCCCAATATCTGTTTTGCCAGAGTATGGTCAACCACAACATATGAGAGCAATGTGGCCACAGGAAATTCAAAAAACTGCACTTCAACCCTCACTTTCCTGAAGGGTAGCAGCCCTGCTATACAATCCTCACTTTCCCAAAGCGTCGCACCCCAGTCGCCTCTCCGTCCTGGGCAGAGAGGCAGAAGGAGTGCTACACTGCTGGGAAAGCCAGGGGGAGTGACAGCGGTTTGTGGGCTCATTTGTAGCCCCAGTTTACTCTCCAGCCATGCCGCTTTTGGGGTGCCCAGAGCATTGTGGCTGGAGAGTAAACGGGGGCTACAAATGTGCCCACAAACCACTGCCTCCTCTTCGTCCGGCTCTCTGCGCGGAGCATGGTAGCGTGCTCTGAGCGGAGGGAAAAGTGTCGTGGCTGTGAGGGGCCGATGTTGCATGCCCAGAGAAAGGGCTCCATGTGCCACCTTTGGCACCCGTGCCACTGGTTCGCCTACACTGGTATAAGTACTTACACAGTTTTAATTTGTATATAGTCATACAGCTTTTTGTAGTTTGCAGTGGTCTGAGAGCTACATACATACACGTAAACTGAAGTTAACCAGCTAATCTTGGAAGGTAGAGTGTTACATGCAATCATTTTATCGTAATTAGTACATTTTTGCAGTCATTACAGAATACATTACATTGAAACTGAATGATAAGAGATAAAGTCACTCCATTTGCAAGGCAGATGCAACTGGTTTTAGGGTTTTTTTTATACCTACAGGACATATTTGACTCACAATTTAGATGTATACAGTGCAAAAGGTGGTATTCTGACTCTTCAATGACATTTACTAAAAGGTAACTTTCAGTGACTCTTAAATAACAGAAAAGTAGAGAGTTACTTTAAAAATAGTGCCTGTAATGGCAGCCAACTACTTTGTTGATTGTGGACACTTAACTATAATGAACTGTGTTTAAAAGCAACCTTTCATATCAAACTGGTAAACTATATGAGCCAAAGACTCATGGCCCCCAGTTTGGTCAGCAAATGGTTGCTGAATTGTGCTACATAAATAAACTAATCCAGGATGTATTTTGTTTTTGTCTAGCTTGAAAAATTGCTGCAGTAGTCAGTTTTAGTCCTTTAAATAGGACTGTGGGTGAATAAAATGCCTGTTTTCCTGTATTCAGTTACTTGGGAGTAAGTGCCATTGAGCTTAGAGCTTTCTATAATTAAACACATATAAGATCAGTTTTTCTTTGACATAATTTTATGAAATACTCATTAGAAAGCTTTAAATGAAATGTTGTACATTTTTGTCCATGACTCTTTGAACACTGAATACAGTACTTTAATATTTTCATGTTTTCTAGTATCGTTGGAATCTGATGTTTATTAAAGGCAACTTTTTTACTTTATAGTATGATAGTTGTTCAATACTTTTTAATATTATAATAAGTTATTAAATGAATTTTAACTTTGTTTTTTATATACTGTAAGCCATCTTAGATGCTTCAGGAGAAAATAACAGAACACATTTTTAAACATTAATCCGTAAAAAACTTACACATACACACATACAAACACATATAAAAGCAAGTAAGTTCATTTTTATTCTTAAAATGTGTACTGTTTTGAACATCTGTGCTTTTGTTGTTTTTTTGTGATCAGAATTGCTTGATTTCTCCTCCTTTTATTAGAGCTTACAGAATCTCCTGATCTGCATTGCTACGAGATTCTGGGACTTGAAATTTAAGAGAAATGTTTTTGAGATCTGCATGGTTCTCCATTTGTTAGCCAGGAACAGTAGCAGCTTTGCTTTAATTTACCAGCCACTTAGTGTTGTAGGTAACAAGCAGGCAAAGGTCCTCTTTTCACTCTTGGTACTAGTGTGCATGAAAATGCTATCTTTAAAAAGAGAGGCTTCTGTTCATCCTTAAAATGTTGATGTTAGTAATACAGACATAGTATTCAAGATTTTGAAAAAAAAAACATTGAGAAGTACGTGAGTTATTCAAAAATTGTCAAGCAAGGGAGACTAAATTGTATGTAAGAATCCTATTGACATCCCGTTCTTGCATTGTATTTTGTCTCAACAGCTTGGGCCCTGTATTTGCTCTTTTTGTACCATTTTATTGCTCCATTCCAAGAGTGCAAGTGACACAAATTCTAGGCCAGTTTTCCATCACAAACAAGACGCTGGTCTATATATTGGGTTTGCAGGTACAGTATGTATTGATTTGTTTGCTTTTCATTTGCATTAGCAGTGCAGTAGTACGTACATCTGCACACTATTTTCCAGAACATCATAGTGCCATGTCCTCAGTTTTTAGATATTTAGTACTATAAGAAATGCAGATACAGTATTTGGAAACTTTTCAGTATGTGCTGTAACATGATTGTCTGAAAGGCACTAATTTGGAAAATCTCTAGGACCATATGAGCACACTGTCACCTGTGGAAGACAAAACTTGATAAATGCTCATGGATAAGTCCCCTTTCCATTAGTTAAAGACAATTTATTTAATTTGGTGGGATGGTTTTCAATGACACTTAAGGATAAATAAAATTTAAAACTTGTTCCTACTAAGTACTGAAGGGTATCTTATGTGGGAAACCTAGAGATGAAAGCCTTGAGTTACCTGGGGTCAGAAAACCTCCTATGAAATAGTAGGATCCTAACTCTCTGTTTTTTTAAAATGGTAACATGGTATACTTCAGGTTTTGATTTAGGGTGCAAATTAGAGGTACAGGGTGCATCTTCTAAGCCTTGGTTTCTGTGTTATATCCCAAAGCCTCTGGCTCTCTCAGAACTACATTTTCTTTGTGTCCTCAAAAGAATAAAATATGCAGTGTAGAAATCTACTGTTTAGTTAATTGATTTAATCTTACGGTAAATGTAATAACTGCTAACATTCACTCTAGATCAGTATCTTAGCTTCAGTTTCTCTTGGTTTACTTTCCCTTCTTATCACAAGTGGATAGGAATGTCGTTAGAACCTTCATCACAGAGGTCTGTGTCTGTTATCAACAAAGATCATCATGCTAGATTATGTGTCTTTGCAATTCTTCTTGCACTGAGAAAAAACTGCCCAGCATGTTATATGCATTCATGTTTGCCAATTTATAAGACTTGAACAGTTGAAAGTACTGCTGACGTTGAAAGTGCTGCACAGAAAGGTCTAACATAATAAAAGTTGTATTTATTGTACTATTTTATATAGTTCTTCCTTTTGCACCCTTTTTAGCTTAAAAGTGCAGCTACCAAAGGAAACTATTCATTTTTTGCTTTTCTATCCAGTATTCATTTTGGGTTGAGTTTTGGTCAGGGAAATACATTGATGTAAAATTCTTATCCATCCCTGCTTCTGATGCAATAATCAGCTTTTTTTATTTAATACTATTTTCTTTGCCCTGTTTTCTCTGCAGCTTCTATTTTCCTTCTTTTCTGTCTGTTACTCATATTTTGCCTCCAGTTTTTGAATAGAGATATTGAAAATGGCCTTTTGAACAGGTTGTATTAAATTGGTTTCTAAGTACACTGTATAAACCAATTGTTTTTTGTCATCTGCTTTATTTGAAAGACTGCCCTTAGTTTTCTTTTTAATGAACAGGTACAGTATGTATTGATGAATAAAAATGAATGAATGAATAAAAAGTTATTTGTTCATCTTTGCTTGTAGAAAATGTCTACTTTCATTAATACATTCTGGAGAAAAAAAGATTGTGTTGGATTGGACAACTTTTTGCACATAAAAATCTATTCTAGAAAATAGTATCTGGATTTTGATTGTGAGCCGCCCAGAGACCTTTGGGTAGTGGGCGGCACACAAGCTATATAAATAAATAAATAAAATATTTTTTTTTAAATCATACTGATGTTACTTTGCTTCTTTATCAGCTAAACTTAACCCCGCCCCATCACTGCAGTACCATGTGATGAAAGGCTTTTTGTTTAATTGGTCATTCTTTTCCTCAGCTCATATTCTTCTGAGGTTTTCTAGATTTGTTGCTTATTCTGTAGCTTTCTGTTTAAATTAATTTCTCTACTCAGACAGTTCTATCTGTGATGCTAAATCAGTTTATTTCTCGTATCAGATAGCAATAGTCAGTTATCGGACTGTGCAATCAAAGTTGCATTTTAAATTGCACATTTTTGTCTTGTAGCTTTTAACTTCTGGGTCTTACATCTGGATTATAGCTTTAAGTGGGCTGGTAAGTATAATTACTTTATTCATGATGACACTTGTTAAGTTTCAAGGCCTTTTTTCTTTAAAGGTTGCTCATATAGAATTTTTGTTGTTTTAATGTTTACAGCTTTTGCCAAATACATGTGTCCACTGGAGATGGGCACTTTGTATTCATCTCCAGAGGTTAGGAAGATGACCTGCAGCACCACAATATCGCAGGGTCCCATTTGGAGGAACAGGCACTGCTTTGTGGCCGGATCCCTGATCCGGAATAGCTGTTGCCTCCTCGGTTTGCCTTTTCATTTTGAAATGCCAGGAGAGACATTTCAAAATGAGCAGCGAAGCAGAGCATGAATGGAGTCTCGTCACCAGAGGGCTGGCCAGCCAGGCAAGTGAGCATAGTGGGCGGGACAATGGTGTGGGGAGATCTGGCTGGCTGGCTTTGAAGGTCCATCAGGGCCAGGGGCACCGGGCCAGTATTCCTCCTCCTCCTCTTCCTCCTTTGCTCAGCCGGCTAGGAGAGGAGGTAGCCCAGCTGCCTCCCCAGTGGCTTCATTCTGGGTGGGATGGCCTCAGCAGCATGAAGGGCTGCGGGCTGCCACATGGCATCCCCTGTTTTCATCCTCACCACCCTGGCACCACTTCTGCCACTTCCCCCTCACCACCGCCATCACCCTTATCCCCTCACAAGAATGTTTGCTCTCATTCACGGATTTCACTATCCGCACGGGGTCCCAGAACTGATCTCCCATGGATACTGGGGTCCTAATGTATAGCTGTTTAAAGACCACAACTTTTTGGAATCAAGTTCCCCTGAATTCATTAGGGCTTACATCTCAGTGAACATACAGACAACTTTATGGCAAAAATCTGGAAAGACACTTGGACTCTAAAGTACAATCATATAGATTGATTGCTGTAGTAGTGGGATTTTTTTCTACGCCCATTCATAGTTTTCCATGTCACATGAGAGAAGTCATTTTTCTGCCAGTTGAAGAATTGATCATATGATTAGTGGTCTGTTGTACTTTAAAAGAAAAAAATAAACATTTCTAGTTTATCTTGTACAACAATTAATATAGGTAGTTGCTTCCTTTAAAAAAACTACTAAAACTAACAGAGGTAAGAAAATACAACTTTGGGAGCTTGTGATGTTTTTAATTAGTTTTCAAGACCTCTGGCTTTGGTCGTGCAAACCAAGAGGTAGCTCCATTGAAAGGAAGAGAGTTTCCACTTCCACAAGGAGGTACTTGATATCTATTTGTACAAACTCTAAAATGTAGATTGCAGCCTTAGTATTTATAATTTCTATTATAAAGTGTTTATTTATACTTTGGCACCTCAGAGATCTGTTATACCATGAACCTTGAAGGTGAGTGGTTCCCAACTTGAGGTAACCCAGATGTTCTTCGACTGCCACTCCATGAAGCCTTCACCACGAGCTGTGCTTGCCAAGGTTCAGCATTGTTCCTGTGTGCAATCACAAACATTGGTGATCATGTAAATAATGCACAGATGGTACAGTGCTCATCAAAATGTTTATAGACATGCTTGCATATCCATTTGGATAAAGGAATGGAAAAGAGCCACTGCAATACATATGTATGTGACTTCACACACCAGTTTTCAAGCTAAAAGGGTCTTTAAATGAAACCACGGGGGAGGGGGAGTTCCATCCATACAGTGGTGGTGGTTTCCCTGGAACTCCCAAACTGTTTATTCAGAATTAGGAGGATCAAACACAGTTGAAAGGTTTTCTACGGAGAGCCAAAGTAGAGGATATTCTCACAAATGTTTACACTGGCTATGCAGTCTCGTTCTGACTATGGGCCTTTTCACACGACCCCTAAGATCCGCTGGCCACTTAAATTCGAACCAGAGATCTTAGGGGTTTGTCGCTGTTCCTGCGTTCCCACCCCCTCCGCACCCCTGGCTGCTGGCTGCGAGGGGAGGGAGAAAAAAAGGAAGAAAAGAATGCCGCTCACCTCCCGGCACTGCATTCAGATCTCTTAAAGGGGCGGGGGGGGGGCAAAAAAAGAACAAACAGAAGCAAGGAGAGCTGGGCAGTCACTACGTTATATCCGCATCAGGAATTTTCACGTCCAGAGAGCAGGTACCTGAAAAGTGCGCTGGGACATGCTTAGGTGGGCGTGGTCGCACTTAATTATCTGTAAACTCCGGGGCTGGTGGGGAAACAATTTTAAGCTCCGGAGCTGGGAGCCATTTGCGGCGGAGTTTAGGGGTCGTGTACAAAGGGCCTATACCTTTATTCCTGTTTTTAAAGTTTAAACTATTTCTCTATATTACATGTTTTAAGCACTCCATCGGTTTTTACCACTAGATGCAGTATTTAGCAAGTAATTACTCCCCATAATGGTGAATAATATGTGGAGCATAGGATTTTATAATGCAAGAATTGAAACTGGATGCAGTATTTTGGTAACAGCCCTGCTATAGCATACTGTCAGTTCCATGTGGGTGGCTGATAGGTGGCCAGGAAAAGAGAAACTGGGTGGAAAACCATACACAAAGAGTACTGTGCTTGCATGGACAGCCATGGGGGGAAGGCTTTATCCCCATATGCCATTCACTTCCTGTGAGTATGTGTGCATTCAGTACATAGAGTCGCATCATAGCCTCCAGAATATCCCTGTAAATTGAAGTCTGGGCCATGTGGAATTGAAGGCATATTGAGGTTAATCCAGTTAGAGTATTTTCGTTTATTCCATAAATTGGGTGGAATCCATTCACTCATATGCATTAACGTCACATATTGATCAAGCTCCAGTTGCTTAGCGTAGTAAATCGTAGTAGAATAGGCCGGTGGAATCAGTGGGATTTTAATGGGTTGCCTCCTCCATAAGTTCTGTTGACGCAAATGGGCCTACACTAACTGTGCGCAATTATGCTGCAGTTACAATAGGTCCTTTGGAATTGATTGAATTTATGGAAGAATGGACTCACTAAATCCCCACTGATGCCATGGACTTACTCCAGTGTCATATATTACTTTAAACAACAGAATGGTTGTGATGATGTACAAAATATTTCCTCTGATGGAGAGTCAACTTGTTTTCTATCCTTGTGAGTCCAAAAATCAAGACTTAGATCTGTTCTGTACACTGCTGCACCCCCCCCCACAAGTTTTAAGATCAATAGCAATGAAACTGGAATGGTGTATTATTTTTATTTATTTTTATCGTTTCATCACTCTTGGCGTCATTCGGTGAAACCTGGAAACAAAACTAGATTTGTTCCCCTCTTTACTTCCCCTTAAAAGTTGTATAGAAAGTTATTTATATTAAACTGTGTAATTTATGTGCATCAGTAAGTGAGAACAGCTCTCCTAAAATAGGTCTTTATACGTCAGTCAGCATGCACGTGGTCTTATAGACCTTTAGAGGATGGAGAATAGTGACAAGAGCTTTAGACCTAGAGCTGAAAATACATGAACTTTACAATCTATATAATATCCCTATGTTGAAAATGATCAGAACTTTTACCTTTCACTCACTTTTGCAGTCTGCTGTTTGACCTCCAGATATAATTAATATATGGCCCATTAGCTCATTTTGACTTTAACAGCCTCCCCACTACTTCAGTGCAAAAATATTGATTTAGTTAAATGCAATTTTGTCTTGAGTGCCTTTTCTTAAAAACAAAAAACAAAACAATGAAGGATTCTGATGCTCCAGTGCCAAGGAGTCTAATACAGTAGGAGCCCGCTATCCACTGGGCATCAGTTCCAGGCCTTCCATGGATAATGAAAACCGTGGATAAGAGAGAACACCAAAAGCCCCAAAATTGCTGTTTTGTGAATAGCTTGCTTCACAGGTACTGTTTTACAACAGTAGCTTGCTTTATGGCTGCTGCTTTATACCAGCACAGTGACTTTCTCTCAACCTGCAGTTTTAGAAAGTGAAGTGAAAGCAACTCTCAAAGTAATTATCAGAAGTAAATCAGTAGTAGATTAGTTATATATGCAGATATATTCATGCCATAAAAATCTGTCACATCCAGACAAGAATATGCCATTAAATATAGAAGCAAGAAGACAATGAGTTTGCGATTTATAGATTGCAGGGTCTTAGAGATGCAGTATTATACATGAGATCCTTGAAATCTTTTGGAACTTTTTATAAACTATCCACATATATTTTTTTAAACATTTCTGTTTTCCTTTTTTTTTTTAAAAAAAATCTCAAGGTGGCTTTGCCAAAAATTAAGGATTCTCTGAATTTCAGTTCTCTCCTTGACATTGTTACCAAAGCTTCCTCATTTCAAGTGACAAAACATGACATATCACAGCTAGCTCAGCAGTTCAAGTCTACCAGCAGAAAATCTCTAGTAAAGAAGTTATTTTCTAGTCAATTGATAGTAGGATAGGAAGGAGCCCCATACAACCTGGGACCTATGTCCCAGGCACAGTTTAATTTATCCAGGTCAGTGGTTCAAACAATAACAAAGGAACCACCAAAGCATAATTCAGTTTTTCACTTTTTTTACACAGCTTTGATTTTCTGTGTCTCAAAGTCAAATAAAAGTTTGCTCTGAAGAATCTTATTTTTAAGTGGCCATATTTTATGACCTAGTTCATATTAGGCCAACACAGCTTTGTTTTTCTTGTGGTAGCTGGTTAATGGTTGATATTTTTGGAAAAATCAGCCGGAAAATTAAGGCTTTCATTTCTGTTTTTGAAACAAAGAAATGCTTACACTGATTATTTGAACAGATGAAGAGGAAACAGTCTTCCTTGACATCCTTTGACAGATGTAACTTCCTTTGTGTAGAAGACAAAAGCATGCAAATTATATGGCATCATTTATTTGGCAAGGCTTTAGTCTCTGAAAAGCCATAGATGATAAAGCTCTTGACGTACATGCTCCCATGTCTTCAGATGAGGTATGGAGTACTTACAAGTAAAATAAAAAGTTCACACCATCCCAATGCTACAGAATAGTTAGCCTCTGCCTCTTGGTTATGCCGTGCACTTGTGTAGAAGCTTCTCTAAATTTGGAGTGTTCTCTCCCCACCCCTCCCCCTAAGAAGGTGATTATGTGTGATGTACTGTTAGCTTTTGAATGAAGCAAATACAGTTTTCCCATGTAGATTGGACAGATGAAAGTGATCCTGATGTCATGCTTCGTTGCAGTGTCCAGTATGACTTTTTACCATGTCCAAATTAAATGTGTGAGAAAAAAATTAAAAATAAATGCTTCCAAGTCCTTATAAGATTTGCATGTGAAGATAGATTTTTGCCTGCCTGTGTACTTTAAGTCAGCTGCATTGTCTTCAAGATTGCCCATTTTTCTTCTTCTCTTATCTGCCATTAAAGGTAAAGGTAAAAGTTCCCCCCACACATGTGTGCTAGTCATGTCCAACTCTGGGGGTGGTGCTGATCTCCGTATTCAAGCCGGAGAGCCAGTGTTGTGCAAGTTTGTGGTCACATGGCCAGCATAGCTGCACGGAAACACTGTTTTACCTTCCCGCTTTTTACGGCAGTACCTATTCATCTCCTTGCATTTTACATGCTTCCAAACTGCTAGGTTGGCAGGAGCTGGGGTTAACAGCGGGATATCACTCCGCTGCATGGCGCCCAGGATTTGAACCGTGGAGCTGCTGACTTTGCAGCTGCTGACTATTTCAGCACCTTAGTCCACTGAGCCATTAGGTATTTTTATTTAGTTTTAGGTATACTTGAAGGCATAGTTGCCTGGGCTGCTCTTGTTACCAAACCACAGAACAGGATGTACCTACAATTGGAGATGAGGAAGGTGATGACTGCTTTGTTTGTGGTCCAGTCATATGAGCAGTTAGAATATGTGGTTTAGTAAATGATAGAACCTGACAGATTGATCAACTGATTTCCATGGTATGTTATATAGTTTGTGGTCAATGTGTAGTTCTTCAGTATTTGAAATGTTTTGGAACATATCAGACATGCTCTAGTTTGATTTTGTGGCCTACCTGTTAATATAAGGGCATAAATTAATAATGAGTAATCCTGAATTAATTTTGAATCTTTTAAAGTTCTTCAGCATAAATTTGTAAGATTAATCCTGTGGCTTTGTATGGCTTCTGTAATACTTAGGCTAGGAAGGTGATAAGTACATTCCTAGCCTTTGCTTGAGTAAAGGCCACAAATGCCACAAAGTAATAACTTCTACTTGGAAGTGGGCAGAGGAAGGCAGGAATTGATTGTAACTTCTAGATTATTGCTGATGTGCTACATATAAAAATTAAAGAAATCTTTTCTTTGCAATTTCTTAAAAGGGTGGCAAGAAATTTTCTGCAGATGCAGACACAGCCATGGATTCGACTGTGGTTGGTTTCTTGACTAGTCGTTTAAGGCGAGGCAAAGAAAATATTTTTTGAAATGTTTTAATTACTGACGTAGCACATCAGAAATAGTCTGCCTACATTCTGTAATTTTTTTTTAAAAAACTTCCTTTGTTCTCTGCTGATCAGAGGAAGTGATTAATTTGCCAATATCCTGAAGTGGCTTGCTTATTAAGCTACTTCACGATACTGATACAGTAATACCTTGGATAATGTAATTCATTCATTCTGCGGGCCGTTTTGCTGAGCAAAAATTATGTTAACCGAAATGTGGTTTCTCATAGGAATGAATGGGAAACCGATTAATCTGTTCCGGAGCCTAGGAAAAGACACAAAGCTGTTTTTCCCCCCTCCAGAACTCTTTAAAGGCATAAATACTGCACTTTAAAGGCATAAATAGTGTACAAAGATATTATTAATTAAGAATAAACATTTTTACACCCACACAAAAGCTGCAAGAACACACATAGAACACCCCCACACACATACAGAGGGGGAAAAGATCAGCCATTAAAACAAGCCCTAAACCGCTGCAAGAACACACAAGAACATACATGGGAATTCCCCCCCCCCCATGCATGGGACCGAGTAAAAGGTATGCAAACGACCCAGCTATCTACCTTTCTTCCAAAATGCTCCAAGAAGCCCCCTAAAATGGGGAAGATGCTTCCCAAACCTCCAAAATCATTGCAAAAACCACCACACACACACACACACACTTGGTGCCTTGTGCTACCCACAAAGCACAGGGATGCAATGCATCCTGGGCTCCCTTTTTTTGCAAAGCATTACGAAAAAAAAAGTATCTGAGGCAACCCATAGGAAAATTATGTTAACTGAAACATCCCTATTCTCAGAAGTTTCATTTTGTTATCCAATTATTTCGTTAACAGAGGCATTCGCTATACGAGGTATTACTGTACATTGCTTTGGATAAGTTCCAGCAGTCACACACAGTGTAACCAATTTGAACCAGAGCAATCCCGCCTGTACCAGAAAAGTAGAAGGCCCTTGACAGTGGCCCGAAAACTGCAAGCAGGAACACTCGAGGTATAGGTTTGTGTGCTCTAGTAAAGATACTACCTGAGAGCTGCCTTTAAGATGGCACCCACCCTTGCCTGCAGCAGACCAAACAGCAGGCTAAACAGCTCATGAATGAGCTTACCAGGATATTGTCACCTTTAAAGGGGGGGGGAGCAGCAAGAAGACAGCAGGTTGTTTCTACAAGTCACAGGGCAGTGATAATGTATGATGGTTCCAGCATCCGAAACACTGCGCCTACACCCATTTTGCTGGAGGGCTGCTGACATACAGTATCTAATTTGACTGTCTCGGTGATTATGAGTCTTCTTTTTGGTATGAAGTTAAGAAATATGCATATGAAATCTAATTGTTCTTCCTTATCGTCTTAATTACTGATTGGATCGAATCCCAAGGTTCCTGTCTACTGGTGACTGCAATCTATCTTATGCATACCAAAGCAAGGGAAGAAACTAGCTTTCTATATAGAACATGTCATTGTTGGGATTGTTAAGGGCACGCCAGGCCTTGGACCTAACCATAGAATTTAAAGATAATTATTGGGGGGGCAGTTATGCTTTCTGACAGTCCTTTTAAAAAGCCAGTAGACAGTGGACAAAATGATTTCTCCCCACTGTTGAGTTTGGAAACTTAGCCCCTTATGTAGCTTCTGATTTAGTAGAATCAAGATGCATTGTGGAATCTTCTTTATAGTGTTTTCCTATCTGACTGTATGATGTCCCTCTCTTGCCCCCGCTTTTGTATTTCCATTGCCACAGTAATTGCTCTCTCTCTCTCTCTCTCTCTCTCGCTCTCTCTCTGTATGTGTGTATGTGCGTGAAACTTCTAAAATGAAACTTCTCAATTTAATTGTTTTTAAAAAGAAAGTCATATGATGTTTTCAGATTGTGCTTTGTTCCATGGAAAGATGTAATAGGAGAAACTGACTTTTGTCTAGTGACTTTTGTCTAGAAACTGACTTTTATCTATATTAATATGGATTTTTCTTATTTTTCTACTAAGAAAAATAAGAAAAATTCTTAATATTGGCCAATATATTTCCTAAGTTTGATAGTTACTGTTCTTGAAAGTTATGGGACTAATTGAACGTTTCAAGTGAAGCTAGTTTTGTACTAGTGTGCATTGAATTGCTGGATAGCTCAGTGGCTTAGGTCTCTTGGAATTCAGTTCCCCTTTGTCCCTCCTTTAGAGAGTCTGGATTTGATGATGCATAAGGTTCCTTCCATCTCTGCAGTTCAAAAGTGGTGGTGGAGGAATTAAACTACATTTTCCATTTTATTTTGTCTTTATTGAGTTTGGAAAGATCTCTTGAGGCACATCATGATCCCTTTTTGGTTAAATAATTGAATAATTTGATGTCATCTGTAAATTTGACAATACATGAAGGCTTTTAAAACCACCGCTCCCATTGTAGATGCTTTGGGGGCTTCTGTTTGTTACAATCCTCCAATGTGAAATCTGTCTATTTATTGCTACAGTGTTACCAGTTTCCTTTTCCTGTGATTTTTAAATTTACTCAGAAGCTTAACTAATTGATCTCATCCAACTACTAAAACCAATGATTGGTTTTACTATTGTTGGAATTTGTTTACAAGTATTGGATTACCAACAAATTATTCTTGTTTTTTATCATTGTTCTGTCAGCACAAATAATTTTGTTTTTGAAATTAGGAGCATTGTGTGATGTTTAACAGTTGAGAAACTTAATCTGGCTTGAGAACATTTTGGTTAGGAGACGAAAATAAGCATTTTCTCCAAGACACCAGCTCCTGTTTCATTTAAAAAGCATGAACATTCCACCATGTACATTTTTGTTATTCTTTATTTTATTTTAATTTAAAATTTCCTATACTCCCTCCCCTTTTCATGCTCCAGGACTCCTTAGGGATCTATTTTGCTCAGGGGAGGACTTTGGGACTCTCAGGATGGTGGGCGGAACCTTTATTATTGGAAAAATTGGCTTCCTGGCTGTTTGCTAATAGAAAGCAAAGAGAGGAAGTTTGGATGAGATGATGGGACAGACTTGTTTCACATGCATGACAACTGATGAATTACTTCTTCCCTTTTTCATGTTGAGTACAATGAGACTAATTCCAGCTGATTTGTAAAACTTTGGTTTAGTAAAAAAAAAGTCTACTTACTTTTTCATCACTACTGATCTATAGCAGGCCAGCGTAGAATATCTAATTTATTGGATGTGAAAACAAAGCCACAGCCACTTCCTTTTTCTTTTGTGTCATTGTGTTGGGATGAGTGTGTGCAGACTCGAAAGAACAATGCTTTTTTGCAAAAGGATTTGACTTCATTGTAATCAGAGGAACAGATTTCATGCATGATGATAACTCGTGTCTGCCTGGTACTATAAGGTTATTGATTTCACAACTCTGTCTTTGTAAAGCCTGAAGAAGACACAAGAATCAGTCTCAGTAAATGTTTCACTTGGTGACTTTAGGTCAGGGGTCCTCAACCTAAGGCCCCAGGGCCGGATGTGGCCCCCCAAGGTCCTGAATCCGGCCCCTGGGACCAATTGCAACCCCCCCCCCACCTACCCCCTGTTTTGTGAGCAAGCCAACCTCCGCAGCTGCTTTTGGACTGTGATCCGGCCCCCAGTGGTGTCTGGGTGGTGGTGAACCGGCCCGCTGTTTGAAAACTTTGAGGACCCCTGCTTTAGGTGATTTGTAGTTTTTTATTTAAATCTATAACGTTTATGAGAGCAGCAACTTCAAAGTAGCTCACTTTTCTACAGCAACAAGCTGGAACGTATATCCTTTTTGGCCATGGTTGTACTTTAACTTCTTTTCAGGAGGATGAGAATGGAGTTACAGCCCATTGCTCATTCCTGAGAGTAGAGGGGTCCTTAGCAGTGAGAGAGGGAAGAAGGAGAGTCACAGTGTGGCTTTTTTGTAGGTAAAATACTGTGTGAAGAGTAAGGAGCAAGCAGGATGACAGGTAGTTGTTACATGGTATCAAATCACCATTGACTTGTGAATGAGTGGTTCGGAGTGCCTTGTCATCAAGAGCCCTGCTCAAGTCTCTGGCTTCCTTTAGGGAGTCAACCCATCTCATGTTTGCTCTTTTCCTGCTGGCTTAAACTTCCCATAGCAATATTGTTTAGTACAGTGGCTCCAAACCTTGGGTCCCCCAATGCTCTCAGACTTCTGCTCTCTGAAATCCTGGCCAGCACGGCTAGTAGTGAAGGCTTCAGGGGGTCTTAGTCCAAGAACATCTGAGTACTCAGGGAAGAGAGCCACTGGTCTACTACTTGTGAATAAAGGTAGAGTGATAGGTATCAGGCATTTAAACCAAAGGTAATGTGAAAGCATGTGTCATGTTTCTACACATTTCTTTTTCATCTCTCTCTCTCCATCCCTGTACTTCAAACTTGTGAAGTTCTCAAAGTCAAAATACTTCAAGTAGAACACTTGTGTTTATATTTTTGAATGAACGTACACCATATGTGCAGTTTTGTATTCAGGTCTTACACCACCAGTACAATTAAGTCTGCACCGATACCAGGCTGTACCGGTATATGTATTCTTACATTTAAATCCCTGCAAAGATAGCTGACAGGTTGAGCTTGGCTAACGCTGGTCTCCTGAGACTACGATGTTTTGTTCCCAAGTTCATTTTGGGTGAAAATGTGTCACATCTCTATCAGGCTACATTAGACATCAAAAGAAAATTAAAACATTCTTAAACATGGCCTATCCACTCTCATATAATAAAAGAATAATGAGATCTGTATATATAATGAGAGTAATGAATGGAAGGGGAGGTCTCTGCCCCTTCCCCAGCATCTTGAAACCTGTATCTGGAGAGCAAGGAAGCACTCTGTGGCTGGTTTTCAGGCAGCAGGATGGTTTGATACAGGAAGAAAAGTTTCACTGTAACTGCCAATAGGAAGTTGTCTTTAGCTGTCTCTCTGTAAAATACTGATCAGCTACATCTCTATTAAGAGAAAGGAAAGAAGCATAGCTTTTGTGCTGTCTGTATCTCAAACCTGTGGCTGATCACCTCTATTCGTATTTCCAGAAAAAGGGAATGGTGAGCCACTTTTAAGTACTCTTTACCTAAAAAGCCACAGAAAGGCTTGCTATAAATTGGAATCGTTGGCATGCAGGATTTTAAAAACATTTTTACAGAATTCTTTTTAAAATTAAACAGAGCTGATGAGAATCCTAAACAATTTGGAAGAAAAGTGAGATGTAAATTGAACATAGCAACAACATAAGGCATATTTAATTGGGATGAAGACTTTCATTTTGTATTGTTTAAAATGTTTCATAATCTGGAAGAGCAAAATCAGCATTCATGGACTCAATTTTTATTCTAATCCCTTAATTTTCCATGCCAACATAAATGATAATACGAAATTTGCTCACTAGGTGCTTTCACCACAAACATTTAAATCATATTTCAGTTTTCTCATAAGTTCCTAGTGATGTCAAACTGTCTCCCACAGACTCTCAGATGTTAATCTCTTTGTGTTCCCAATTACATATTATTAGGACAATGTTAATGATAAACAACTTCCCCACCCTATTCTGTTTTATATTTTTAATCTTTCAATGACAGAAATTTAATCAGCAACATGTAATTAATATGCATCTTCTTTATTATGAAAACAGGAACAATTTAAAAACTGAAATAAATAAGAGCATTACTTTCAGTTCTTATTTAATGTAATTTGATTGTTAATTCCACATTCTTGATGACTGACTCAGAGATGGTTCAGTAAAATCTAGAACAATTTAAGATGAAAATACTATTTACGTCTTTGGATGTTTGCTTTGATATCAGAAGCATCAATTTCTTGGAACCCAGATCAGATTATGGAAATAAAATACTTTGATAGAAGAGGCAAAAAGTATTATCTGAATTTTGTCTGTCACTGTGTTGTTCTATTAGCTCATAATAAGCATTTTAAATTTCTTTTTTTTTTTCAGATTTCTGGAATGTGCTACATCAACAGTGTGTTAAAAGTGTATCATGTACTTTGTGTACCCAGTAGTGTGGCAAGAATATTTGCTTGGACTCTTGAGCCAATTTTTTCATCCACTGAGCCATCCAGTGAGGGCAGAGTTGGAATGGGAGCAACCGTAGACATACAGAGACAACAAAGAATGGAGCTATTGGATCGGCAACTCTTAATGTCACAGTTTGCTCAAATGAGGCGGCAAAGGCAGCAGCAGGTATGGCTTCTTTGTGATACAGAAGTACATCGTTTTGATTAGCTTCATTTTATGTCTTTTTGCTTATAAGCATAATTTGGTTTAAAATAGGCCTACTTCTTTTCCCTTCTTTGGGTTCTGTCTCAGTTGCTGAGGCTGGCATCATGGCATATATTCATTTCTCAGTGTTTATTTTAATTGTTCTCTATTAAGCCCCATTTATTCTCTGATGTTACTCACTCAAGAAATCCAGCTTCTACCTCTTATACATTTAACCCTTGATCTTTCCTCCTATGGTGTTTTGATATAAATTATATTTGTCCCAACAAATTATGTGTTTGGAGTAAGATAGCTTGCATTTCTAAATGATCAACTTGATTTCCTTTCCATTTTCTGTCCAGTAAAGTACCTTGGACTCCATGCGATGCAAATGGTTTCTTTATGCCCACATTTCAAAAACATTTTTCTCTTCCGCATCTCCTTCTTGAGATTCTCAGCCAAACCTCACATATAAGAACATGGACCATATTTAACACTTGAACCTCCTCAGTCTCAAAGATATGTTAAATTGTTTGTAGCACAGCATTTTTCAACTTCATAAGAATTGTTCTAGCTGTGTCAATTGTGCTCGTTATCCCGATATTGCAGTCTATAGTAGACCTGTGGAGTCTAGAAATCTTCAGCGGTGCTAGCAAATCTTCGGCCCTTAAAGACTCCCAGAAATGTATTGTGGGGTAGGGAAAAGACAGAGATGTAGATATAACAGGGCATTTCCAGAAACAGGCATAGTATAGTATCTTTTTTGCCAGGGTAGAATGCCATGTGCCTTTCCCACCAAGGAAAAGAGTGGGTAGGACAAGCCATTTGTGGAAACAAACGTTTTCACTACCAGCTGGGAACTTAGGGTTCTTGTGTGTGTTGTATCGAAAATGCTATATCTTTGTCTTTACATCTGTAAATGTATTTGAGAGCTGACTGGAAGGGTCTGGCCAGAAATAGAGAAGAAAGTGTAAAAAGTGAAAAGGGTAAAACAAGGAGTAATTTCAGGGAAGGGGGAGGTTTATAAGCCTTTGTTTGGGGAGTTATGGCACAATGTGGTAGTGAGACCATAGGACATCTCAGAGGCTGGCTCTTCTTTTCTCCCCCCCCCTTTCATTATATGAGTTAATCTAACATCATTGCAAGGAGCTTCTCTTGGGAGGAAACAGCCTTTCCCTTCAAACACATCACGACTAAAAAGGTTTTTAGTGATAGTACTGTATATCTAAGAGACAGTTGTGAATGAAATAATCAGATTCAAAAAGCTTAAAAAGATATGCAGAGACAGTGCAGATAAAAACAAGGACAGATGATTCAGACTGATGAGATATGAGCCTGTCATGTATTTATACTTTTTACAAGTAGCATTATAGAGTAGACTTCTCTTTTTAAGACTTTCCATGTTGCAGAATGTTTAGGAAGCCATTCACTGAGAATTCTATAATGTTAGTAGTATTCTATAGTCTTTTATTTTACCACATTGGACCCTGCCACCACACAGGACTAATGCTAAAGAAGAAGTCTTTTATTTCATCAAGATCTCATGGTATTTATTAGACTCTCTTCAAAAAAGCAAGCACAGATTATAAGTGGGGAAGAAAATATTAGTCAAGGTGTTTTTGTGGATCCCAGCACCTTGACCAACCCAAGCTTTATCTGCTTCTGATAACTCAAGTTAAGTTTAACATTAGAGAAGCTTGTGTACAGCAAATACATGTATATGAAATTTTGAGAACAGGAGCCATTTCTGCAATGCTGGTTCAAGGAGAGGAAGTTTTGCTTCTCTTAAAATATCTGGAAGTTGAGTCATGGCAACTAGACTTCTTTTTCTTGAGAGATTGAAATGTTTCGCTGCTCATCCAAACTGCTTCATCAGTCTGAAAAAAAGCTAGTTGTGAACCCTCCATTTTATAGCTCACTTTGACCTCTTGTCACCCTGGTCTGAAATAGGCTCATAAGATGAGCAATGACCTGAATAGGCTCGTTAGGTAGACAACAGTCTCAATAGCTTTTAAGGTGAACAATGGCCTAAAGTGCTGAAATCCATAAAGTATGGGTCGTAAGCTACGGCCTTGGTGTTGAAGGCGTGAAGTATTTTGGATTTGTCTGGGTATTCTAGAAATCACAGCCTGATAAGTGATAGATAGACTGTGCCTGAGCCCACCACCAATGTCATAGCTAATGACTCATACTTTATGGGTCTCAGCACTTTAGGCCATTGTTCACCTTAAGAACCTATTTCAGACCAAGGTGACAAGAGGTCAAAGTGAGCTATAAAATGGAGGACTAGCAACTAGCTTTTTTAAAACCGATTTAAGCTCTTTGGGTGAACAGCAAAATGTTTCTATCTCTCAAGAAAAAGAAGTCCAGTTCCCATGTCTCAACTTCCAGATAAACTCACCTGGATGACTGAGAATCTTCACAGACTCCTTAAAATATATTTGCCAGACCTCATCCTTCTTTATTTGCTCCTTTGTTCTCCTTCTGTTCGTATTTATCAATGTATATGTTTTAAGAATCAAGATCCTAACAAAAAAAAATGAAAAGAGTTGCAGTCACATGGAAACACTTGAAGACTAATTTGTGATAGCAACTTGTTTAAACTGTCTGATTCATTTCCTCCGTCATATAAATGCTGCTTGTTCGTTGTCATCTCTGTCACTGGCACACTTTTTTTTTGCCTGCACAAGCTCTGATTAGCCCTTCCTGTGATAACCCCATCCCTTCCTACCTGGCTGACCACATACTCCCTAATAGCTTTACCTCTGTATGTTTTCATCTGCCACACTAGCTTTAGGAATATTTGCATACTTCTCCTTCTCTTGATCTGACTGTTTCACTGTTTGAGTAACCAGGGAAGGGAGGGAGCACTGAAACTGTTGGCTGAAATTTCGGCAGCTCGACAGTTTGGATTCCAGGTGCCATGCAGTGGAGCAATCTCCTGCTATTAACCCCAGCTCCTGCCAACCTAGCAGTTCGAAAGCATGTACAGTGGAACCTTGACTTACGTCATTAATCCGTTCCAGTGGTCTAGACTTAAGTCAAACATGACTTAAGTCAAACGAACATTTCCCATAGAAAGTAATGAGATTAATCCGTTCCAGATGATGAAAAAGACCCCCGAAAACAGCAATTTAACACAAATTTGACTGGGATAGGAGATTCCTTCTGGGGATGTAAATGAAATGTCTCTTCAAAGAGAGGAGGAGGCAGTGGAATTATAGTCCACAAGTTATATGCCTCCACTTTTTAATGTTCATAGCAACAATGTCCTAACATTTAAGTTTTACTGATTTTTAACCTGACGTTCCAAGTTCTGAACAACTCTATGCTTACCATTAGAGTCCCACAACTTTACAGCTCCCCAACTAAAATGCTTCTATTGTGGACCAGACTTCTGCAGCCAGATTTTTTACAAGACTGAGCCGACTGTCTAACCAGCGAGGCCAACCCCGAGCTCCCGGCCCTTCTTCTCCTCCGGCAGCAAGGCCGAGGACCAGCTCCAGGTGCTCTGAGCTGGCCTCGCCGAAGCTGCCGCTGCCGGAGGAGGGGAAGAAGGCAGGAGCAGTTTGGAGGCGGCAGCCGCGATGCTGGGTTGTGGCTGCCGCCCAATTCCGGTGCCTTGCGCCGGGGCTCCGAGCTGTAAGTCAAAGCCTGCGACTCAAGTCAAACAGGCCCCTTCTTGCTGCAAGTCAAATATGATGCAAGTCAAGCAGTATGTAAGTCAAGGTTCCACTGTAAATGCAAGTAGATAAATAGGTGTGTGTGTGTTGTGTCGTCACAGTCGTGACCAACTCTTTGTGACTCCATATCGATGGAGTTTTCTTGGCAGGAATACTGGAGTGGTTTGCCAGTTCCTATTCCAGGCACCTACAGCACTTAGTATTCCTTGGAGGTTTTCCATCCAAGTACTAACCAGGGCCGGCCCTTGCTTAGCTTCCGAAATCAGGCGAGATCGGATGTGCTTAGGGCATCTAGGCAGCTTAGATAAATAGGTACCGCTGTAAAAAAAAAAAAAAGCAGGAAGGTAAATAGTGTTCCGTGTGCAGAAATGTGTTCAGCCATGGCAGCCACATGGCCACAGACTTGCACAACACTCGCTCTTTGGCTTGAAAACAGAGATGAGCACTGTCCCTAGAGTTGGACACGACTAGCACGCATGTGCGGGGGGGGAGACCTTTACCTGTACCTTCCCAAGTACCTCTGACTGCAGAAAACTCTTCTCTGGTTCCTGCATATACTGGGCCTCATGTCTGCTGGACAACCAGCCTACCTATCTCCTTCCTCTGACTGTTTCCACCTACAGCAGTGGTTCTTAACCTTTGGTCCCAAGGTGCTCTTGAACTGCAATTCCCAGTAGCTTTCACCACTAGCAGTGCTGGCCAGAAATTATGGGAGTTGCAACCCAAGCACTCCTGGGGACTCAAAGGTGGGAAAGCACTTGGAGCTATGGAAGAGGAATATGTGCAGGTCTGGGTGGGACCATCTCCATGGGGTCACTGCAAAAGGAAGTGACACCAAAGGGAGGATGTCACTTTATACCACAAGATGCCATGAAAGTGAGGTCAAGACCTTTGTATAAATAAAACAAGGTAGAAAAATCTATCTGTTTTGGCTGGGATTTTTTCCTGCTTTTTGTTGGTGGTATGGATGAGTTATCAAAGAATAGGGCATGTTCCAGTCTTAATCTTCCATCTTGAAAGTGGGGGAAGGGGCAGAAAAATGATTGAGCGGTTCATTGAGGTCTTTAGTTAAAAAACTAGAGAAAGATAGCTAATTGACAATAGTTTGGGCCTGTTTCCTCCCTTGAGGCCTCCAGGGCCCTGTCTCATTGCCGGCCAGCGTCCTCCCCCTTTGATCCTTGCCCATCCTGGCTCATTAAATCTGCCGGAGGGAGCATGCCTGAGTGGGCCTCAATTATTTCCACTGCCTCCTTCAGGGAAGGGATTTTTCCCTCTCATCTGAAGGAGACAGTGGTGAAGCCCACTCTAAAGAAACCTGGCCTAGCATCTGACAAATTGGTAAATTACCGTCCGATTGCCAATGTTCCCTTCATGGGCAAGGTTATTGAGAGGGTGGCCGCTGTCCGGCTCCATTCATTCCTGGAGGGAGAAGAAGTCCTTGACCCATTCCAGTCTGGGTTCAGGCCATGCCAGGGGACTGAGACAGTCTTGGTCGCACTGCAAGATGACCTCCTCCAGGGGGGCGACAGGGGTTGCTCTACCTTGTTGGTCCTTCTGGATTTGTCAGCGGCCTTTGATACTGTCAACCACGGTATCCTGCTGGACCGGCTCTCCGAGATAGGTATCGGAGGCACTGTGCTCAGTTGGTTCCAATCCTTCTTGTAGGACCGTTCCCAGCGTGTGCAGCTTGGGGGGAGGGGGGAGTAGTCTACCCCGTGGATACTCCCATGTGGGGTTCCGCAGGGGTTGGCTCTCTCTCCCATGCTGTTCATCATCTATGTAAGGCCGCTGGCTGAGGTCATTAGGAGATTTGGAGTCTCCTGTCATCAGTACGCTGATGACACGCAGCTCTATCTCTCCCTTTCCACCTCTGCAGTTGAGGCTGTTCAGACCCTCGAACAGTGCCTGAGTGCAGTCATGGAATGGAATTTTCCTTTATACAAATTTCCCATAGGAATGCATTGAAAACAGAGTAATCCCTAATCACGACCATTTTTATTTATACAGATTCGCCCCATAGATGATTCTGTTAATCAGATTTCCCCTATCTCCTGAATTTTTTATGTTTGTTGTACAGATTTTATGTTATACAAACCGTTTGTTATACACGGGGCCACTGTACTTGTCTCTGAGTCTCACCAGGATAATTCTGTGAAATGGACATTTTGTTGCACTACCTAAGTCAAATACATGGTTCACCCTTTGGGCTCTAGACTAAACATCTGCTTTGTACTCACAATCTTGGATTAATTAATTTGCCACTGTTGGCTGGCCAACCCCATGGCAGCCATTTTGTGACAATCAAACTTCAAGATGTGGCCAAAGGCTCAAGCAGTTTGAAGGACCATGGTGTAATTTGTGTTGTGTTTACTAATTTAAAGTGCTAGAATATTTCACTAGGGAGTATTCAGATTTGTCTTCACAAAAAAAACACACACACAAAAAACAAGCTTCAACAACGCAGCCTCTTCTCCCTTATTTCAAAAGTGGGCTCTATGTTTTATTTATTTATGTCTGTGTAGCTTTCATGGTGAAATACAATAAAACATGAGTAAAATAAACATAGATAGAAATCAAATAAAAATAACATTAAAACAATCAATAAATCACTTTTGGAAGCAGCAGAGGCTTAACAATGTCTCACAAGAAGATGTGAAATATAACAGAGATAAAGCTATTAAAAAAACACCACATAGCAGCAGAAATATATGGAGTATTAAATGGCCTAAGAAAATAGAAAGGTTTGAGTTGCCATCAAAAACGTAACCTAGAAGGCACCAGGCAGGCCTTTCTTAAGAGGGTATTTCAAAATAGGAACATTTTTACTTTATTCTCTTAAGTATTTGTGCTCCCAGTCAAAGCTCAGATATCATTATTTTTTATTTAAAAGGTAAGGTAACAAAGTTTTTTCCCCTGCAGTAGGTTCACCCTTTCCTTTATTCCAATGAAATGGAAACTGGATATTGTATTACCTCTGAGATATATGAACAAAAAATAAAAGCCAGGTGTTTTATAGTCTTTTGAGGTTCTTTAAAAACAAGTCTGTTACAAACAAACAGCTGTCTCATCTTCCCTGCTGGGTTATTTGACCATGGGATCACATGGAAAAATATTGGGGTTTTTTCCTAAAGAAAAGATTTCAGTTGTTCCCTCCACAGTTTAATGTTTGTGGATATCTTTGACTAATTCAAAAAGCAATCATATATTTTCCTAGGAAATAACTTAGAATGTGTTTATCTTCTGTGTTCTGGTTATGACTTTACTGAAAGAAAATATCTCAAGAGGACTTTTGTGGAGGTCTTTATGTCTCTGTCTGGTGTTTTTAGACTAAACCATTCAGGTTTTTTAAAATTATGTACACAAAAATAATCGAAATTGATTAATAACTGCCGCTTGCCCTTCTGCTTGAGCAATGTTGCCTTCTGTGTTGGTTTCTTTCTTCTTCAAGCTGTGCTGCCTTACAGAGACTTCTTCAATGATTTCTAAGCATATTCAGTTCAATTGGGGGAAATTCACATGATATCCAAAACCCCATTGTTCTTAATGCTCTAGTGCAGGGGTGTCCAAACTTTTTGCAAGAAGGGCCAGATTTGGTGAGTTGAAAATGTGTGGGGGCCGACCATTCAGCCGCCTTTGGCCCCCGGGCTGGACTTTGGAACAAGCCTCTAGCACATGCGAGGAGGTGGGGAGGACGCTGCAGCAATGGAGTCAGGGGTGGGTAGGCTTGGCAGGTGGCTGGGGGACAGACAGAGGCAGGGAGGGCAGGCAATCCATAAAACTGCAAGCTGACCATCTAATGCTGGACTAGGACATCTTATGTTTGATTAGGAACAGTCAGAAATCACAGTCTGATCTTTCCTATCTGTGGTGGCTTAGCTAAGCATGCCAGTGGCAAAGTCTAAAAGCTTCATTCCCTACATGGCTGGAGTGTCTGAGAAGCTTAAGAGGAGTTTTGGCTAACTCCACATCCCTGTTTATTTCAAACCCACAAACACACTAAGGCAGAGACTTGTCCACCCAAAACAAAAAAGGAGCAATATAGTACAGTCACCCCCTGCCATTTTGCGGTTCAGGTACTGCGGTCCCACTACATCGCGGGATCGCAGTACCTGCACCTCGGGGCCGTGGGGAAGTGGCAGGGGCGATCGGGTTGCTCCACACTGCTCCGTGTCGCCCCCCGCACTCCTCCGAGAAGCCTCGGGGGGGGGGCGGGGGGCGATTGGGGCCACGGGGGGGGGCAGCAGCAGGGGGCGATCAAGTTGCTCCGCCCCGCCGCCCCGTGCTCCTCCGAGAAGCCTCGGGCAGCGCAGGGGTGGTGTGGGGTCGGAAGCGCCGATCCCCCTCCCGAGAAGCCTCGGGTGGCCGCCTGCGGGCACACCAGGAAGTAAGATCTTCTCGGACAGGCGCGCAATCGCCCCCATGCCCCACGCCCCACCCCACCCGCTTCCGCATATCGCGGATTTTCATCCATCGCTGGTGGGGTGGGTCCCTAACCACCACAATCGGCGGGGGGTTACTGTGTATGCAGTCCAATGCAGTGAGGAGTGTGCAGACCTCTACATTGGAGAAACTAAACAGCCATTAAATAGAAGGATGGCCCAACATGGGAGGGCAAACAGCTCAGGACCAGAATCAGCAGTATACCTCCACTTGAAGAACAAAGGACACTCATTCAAAGAAAAGGATGTACACCTATTAGACAGAGAAGAGAGGTGGTTTGAGAGGGGAGTCAGGGAAGCCATTCATGTGAGCATTGAAAACCCCTCTGTCAACAGAGGTGGGGGCCTCAGGTAAAGTCTATCTACTACTTATCAGGCTGTGCTGGCAAGAGGTCAAAGCGGACTATAAGAGGGAGGACTCGCAACTAGCTTTATTCATATTGATGAAGCTGTTTAGATGAGCAGCGAAACATTTCAGTTTCTCAAGAAAAAGATATCCATTTGCCATGACTCAACTTCCAGATAAATTCACCTGGATGACTGAGAATCTTCACAGACTTCTCAGATACGAGACTACTTGACAACTTTTGCTTAATTAAAAGTATTGTGATCAATGAAATTCAGTTTAGAGACTGCTTCATAGGGGAGCAATTGATTTCTTAATCAGAAAAAGTTACTTGACACAGATTTTTAGAATTGATGAAATTACTTCTCAATGATTATGTCAGGTAGCCACATGAACTCTGTTAGATGCAGTAGAGATGTTAAGAGTATCCCATATTGTAGATGGGGAGCTGATCCTAAGGAGGTGCCTTGCCAAATGCTGTTGAGTTAGTTCACAGGAACAACAAGATTTGAACTTCCTGATTCACAATTCAGTACTTGGTTCACTGTGGCTTAGAAAAAATTGTGAAAGATTTTCAGAAGATTTTGTGCAAATAATGTTGCATTTCAAAGTACATACCTAGTTATTATCTCTGGGCCTTTCTTATTTATGACACATCACTGGTGGCATTCTTTGTCTAAAATCTAAGCTAGACTGCTTTAGTTCTATTTAAAGGGAGCAAAGGGTTTTTAAAATTAATTTTGAGAAGGTTAGGTAGTTGCAAAAGTATACAAAGTAGGACATTGTTGACCTCAAATTTCTATGGTGGGTGCCAGTTGAGCTCCCTTGTTGAGCTAGACGTCCTAGGACTTAGTTGTAGGTGACATGCATTCACAGGCTAACATTAAGCACAAGCACCTGTAGGGAGTGAGAGAGATGAAGTGAAGTTGTTATTCTTCTGGTGGTACCTGAGGGAAATTCCAGAAGAGAAAAACAGTCACCACCTACATAAAAACTCAAGTATCTTGATTCTGTTCCCACTGCCGTATGCTTTTATTACTTTGGGGTTTTTTTGAAGTGCTTCCAAGGTACTTAAGCTGATTTTTGAGCTGGAGGTATTCTCTGAATATGGAAGAATTGAATAAATGTGCTGTTTAGCATTTACACCATGAAAATTCTGTGCCGTTGTTATGTAAAAAATTTTTTAGGAAGCAGAGAGTATTGTATTAACATAAATCATTGTGTATTATTAGAAAACATGTACTGTAACTCTTAAGCAAAAAGACACTTGAGACCCGGCTAACTTGGTGTTCAGCTTTATTCTAGTTCCCTTTCAGCCTCCCCCCTTTACCAGCTCTCTCCAAATATCTCGGTTGGGGGGGGGAGTTTTTTGAGTTTCGATACTGCCCGATCAGTGACAAACAGTACACCTGCTATTGCAGGCAGCGTACATAATAATACACTTTTTTAATACACAAGGCTGCTAACTGAAGTTAAACTGAAGTAGCAATACTATAGTTAAGAGCATTTTGCTGTGGGTGGTATAATACAGTTATTCCTAGGGAGAATTTGGTTTACTTGCCTGCATAGAGTAGTTTTGTTATTCATTCCCATTACAGTACATACCTTTAATCCTATTGAGAGTAAAGTTGGCTTTTTTCTCTGAAAAGGACAGTTTAACCCCAACTTTCCCCAAGTGGAATCTCTGCAGATTCTTTCATGTACAATTCCTATCATTATTGATTGATTGATGTGCCCAGTGTATGGGAATGATGGGAGGTTATTTCCAGAACATCTGGAAGGATCCACATTGGCCATGGTCCAGGCTGGGGAGTGATGTATTCAAGAACATCTGGAGGAAGCCACATTGGGAAAAGCACAACTTGGCAGATAGTACATCCAGTTTCCTTTTTGTTAACTGTTCTTCTACATTATAAGAGTGCCGAAACTAAATATTTTCTAGCACATAAAAACAGTGATGAAACAGGTAAGAATAAAATTAATACTGTTTACAGTCCTATGCAAGTGTACTCAGAAGTCTCACTGTGTTTAGTGAGGCTTACGTTCAAGTAAGCACAAACAGGACTGTAGCTTTAAAATATTATGTCTTTATGTGATGAATAAAAAGACCATCTGACTTTCATTATTAGTCACAGATGATAATAGTGATAGGAACTGATTTGTTCTTCTTGACTAATGACTTAGAGATTTTACTGATCTCTGAAGCCCCCAGTATTTTTTGAAATGAGGTAAGATATGGATGTCCTGAACAACCAGCTATTCCTTTCTAACATAAAAGAAAAGCGGTTGAGATAAACTTAAGAAAACAGAGGTTGTTTTGTTGGCCACTCCCAAGTTATTACTTTTATGTCTGAAGATGGGGGAAGGACATCTGGTTTCCCACTTTATGGATAAGTAAACTACTTTTTAAAATATTGTGATGTATTCCAAAGGGTGCAGTACTCTCCAGTGATCCAGAATTATTACAGCACATTGTTATTATGAACATTCTTGATTATTTAAGAATTAATTCAGGAGCAGTTATCCTCACCAGAGTGCTAAGATGGTTTCTGTCTAGCTCCTGAAACTCCTCTTTATAATATTGTGCAAATATAATGATACAGTATATTATTGCTGTGGGCATGATAATTAGGTTTTATCTCCCTACAAATTAGACATTTGTAAGTTTTCACATAGTCCTAGGTAGGTCCGAAGGGTTGATGTTTAAAAGTTAGAGGCTTCTGTTTATTTGATACTGCTATGTTAAATAGGGGAAAGAAAGAAAAAGGAAAGAAACAAGTCTGACTAGTCTTTAAGAGGAGTGTAGGATGAGGAAATGACCCTGCAGAGGGGTGGAGGAAAGGTAAACAGCCTAACTGGACAAAAATAGATTTCTTTTAAAGTAGCAACTGTGCTGAGCATAAAAACTTACATGCTCAACAGGAAGGAAATCAAATTCCTATAGAAACAGGAAAGGAGTGGAGTATGCTCACAAATATGAGAGGAAGGGAGAATAAATCCAGACAGCTTGTCTCTCTCTCTCTCTCGCACAGACACTTACACACACAGACACACTCACCATGGGGAATAATTAAAACTATATTTTCAAAAAAGTAAAATCAAGTAAATCAAGTTTTTTTCAACCAACTTCCAACAAATGCAAACTACAGTTTGTCACTAGAGGAAGTCAGGTGGCAGTTTGGTGATGCAAATGATAAAATAACAGGAAGAGGTAGAAAAAGAACATGGCTTAATTTTCTTGATGTTTTCATTCAAGTGGAAACCAAGAGCAACTATGCAACCCTGGGGGCGGGGGATCAAAAAAGATCCTTTTAGTCTTTAAAAGGAGATTGTTTACATCCTACTCTATCAAGTTAATTTTTGAACAAAAGAACAATACAAAATGAAAGAAAAAGAGCAGTATTAGTCTCAGTACAAAGAGATGCTGTTATTGAATACAGGAAAATCAACACATTTTTAACATATTTAAATATGTTGTTGTTGTGTCGTTACAGTCGTGACCGACTCTTCGTGACCCCATGTCCATGGAGTTTTCTTGGCAGGAATACTAGAGTGGCTTGCCAGTTCCTACTCCAGGTGCCTACAGCTCCTGGTATCCCCTGGTGGTCTCCCATCCAAGTACTAACCAGGGCCGACCCTGCTTAGCTTCCGAAATCAGTCGAGTTCGGATGTGCTCAGGGCATCTAGGCAGCTGCATATTTAAATATAGAAGTGTGAAATAGTATTTAGTGTTAAATGTTGAAACCTTCCACCTTTAGCGTTCCCTTTCAAACTATGTTGCTACAATGGTAACTTGACAGGTAATTATAATTATTTAAGATCTAGTCCTCTGCAAATTGTTGCTGGAATCAGTGGGAGCTCTACTGCTGTGTTTCCCACAGATTTACTTCTGCAATTCTAAAGGAACATTATCATTTCATCATTTAGTCACCCAGAGACTACTTGAAGTGGTATGGAGCAGTATATATATATATAAGCAGAAGCAGAAGCCAAAAAGGAGTACTTGAGTAAGGCTGCTGTCTTACATTCACCTTGACTAAGCCAATTAAATGCAGTGGAGTAGTGCTTCTGATTAAACAAGTACAACGAAAGGCTGACTGGTATGCTAAACAGGAGGACTCCTAGCAGATTAGGAAAGCTTCTGTGGGTGATGTAAAAGATGAACTATTAATCTGAAGTCATAGTGTGTTGAAAAGAAAGAAAGAAAGACTGTATGTTTTGAGTATACTGGAGTGCAGCTACTGTTACAACTATAGTATGTTTACTCTCAACCGCTGATAGAAAGTAACATGTAGGTGTTATCTGCAATAAAATTCAGTTGTCAGCAAGCCCTTGGTGAAGCACAGCTCCTGGTAAGGTTGGGCTTTCAAAATATTACTCCTTGAAGCTAGACAAAAGATATGTAGGGTTCTTCATTTTCACCATAAGTCATTAAATGGCATTAAATATAAATTTGGTAAATGAAAACATTTGATGGTTATAAGAATACAGAGTTTGAAAGCAATTAATTACAAGCAAAGAATTCTCCCCCCCCAGTAGTGAAGACATTATTAATGCATACCACAAGTATGATTTTAACTGGGTTAATTTTTCTCCTTTTGTGATGCAACTGTAGTTTTAAAAATCACTGTTGTAGACCAGAATTCTGTTGGCTCCCTGCTGCATACATAGACAGTTGCAGAAGCAAGCCTCTCTGTGCACTGCCAGAGGGCTGTTTCAGTCTGCAGTGTCCTCTGGTCCAGGAAGCAGTTGTGTGCCTGCTTGCATGACAGATGGCAAAGGATGATGCAAGAAAACGCCACATGGTAGCTCTAACACCACAGTGTTTCCTGTTAGGATTTTGGCCTCATTTTATTTCCTCCTGGAGGTGTAGAGCTGGAACAGGACAAAGTGCCTGAAAAAAATGTGGGGTCTGCTTCTCCGCAGGCTATCATCATCGTCACCTTCATAATTCCTGCTATTGCTTGCCTCGGTGCTAATTTGGGATGCTATCATAATTTGTGGCCTATGCTTATTCCTGAATAACCCAATCATTTTTTTTTCTTAATAGATAAGCATGAAACAGCAGGATTGTTTATGATTATTTTTGCTGCCCCCACCCTTAGAGAGTAGATATCTACAGAGGTTATTTTGATAATTCTTAGTTGATGTACCCTTTCGTTGCAGGTACTTAATTTTGAATAAAATGTATAGAATTGGCTAAATGTGGCTATGCTATACTGCTGTGTTACACAGAACTTGATCTTGAATATTTTTAAAACATTTTCTCCCATTTGTGTTTGTTAAATGTTTTTAGAGTCACAGGTAATGTTATGAGTTACTAAAGGTTTGTTTAATGCAACACTAAATGGCATCTAATTGTTCAGCTAGGGATTAGTTATGGGTTATATAAAGAATTACATTTTTAAAGTAACTTCCCCAGCTCACCAAATAGCAGGAATGGTTGATCCTCCATTGGGGGCCTGGCATAAAGGACACAGTGAGTTGTAGTTGTGCTGCCCACTAGGCTCTCAAGAGGATGTCTACCAAAAAAAAAAAAAAAACTATGACTCCCAGGAAACACCACCACTGTAGCTTTCTTTCTCTTTTTAAAAACATTTCAAAATAGCAAAGGCCAGACAAGGCAGTGAAGATGCCAGGCACTCCATTCTAGGAGAGTGAAATCTGATGGGCTCCAGGGTTGTGTTTGTGGCCTGCAACTCCCAGAATTCTGCCAGTTGAATTCTTTATGTTGCACTCCCATGGCACAAAAGAGCACATCCCGGATCCAAGCCTGATGGTAGCTTTTTCATGGTGTTGAAGAAACTCGGCCATGATGATAGAGCAATTAGTGACCCATTTTTTTAAATGGAATAAAATTAAATAATTAATTTTTAAAATAACCAAATAGCATATACCTTTTTTATCCATGAAAACTTTAGTGTCTCTAAGTTTCAGGATCTTGGATCTGCGGCGGAATGGTTCAGTTTTGTTATTATAGTTATTGTTACACTCCAAGGTCTCCTTCATATGTATGCAAAGTCTGAGTTTTCTGCATCTCACAGTCTTGAAGCTATGGTGCAGAAATAGTGTGCCAGGTGTGCCCATTCCTAGATTAGTTTGATCTAGCCACAATGACACGTGCCTTAGTTACATCCCAGCTGGCTTACCGTAATGCTTTCTATGTGGGGCAGCCTATGAAAAGTATCAGAAAACCTTAGTGGGTCCAAACAGAAGCAGCCAGGTTGCTGATTGGGGCTGGTTATATGGATCACATACCCCCTACCAAATTGCAGCAGCTTCACTGGCTGCCAGTCCATTTCCAAACTGAATTCAAGGTGTTGATCCTACCCTGTAAAGCCCTAAATGGTTTCGGCCAAGTTGTCTCAAGGATCATATATTCCTTTATAAGCCTGCTCAAGTGTTAAAATCACCAGGAGAGGTCTTTCAGTGCCACCAGTCTTCACAGGTCTGTTTGGTACAGGAGAGGGCCTTCTGTGTTGCTGCTCTCAGACTTTAGAACTCCCTCTCACAGGAGGCCAGACTGGCCCCATCATTGCTGTCCTCCCACAAGCAGGCAAAGATCATTCTTCTCAGGCAAGCTTTCCCTCAGTGACTGACTCCCTGAGTGGGATTTTTGTAAATGGATTGTTTTACTTTACTGCTTGGAATGTGTTTTGGTGCTCCTTATGTTGTCCTGTATGGTATTTATTTGATCCCTTTTCATATCTGTATACTCATTGTCGATAGATTTCATGTTGTCCTTTAATTATGCAAGCTGCCTTGAGTCCTTTAAGAAGAAAGGGGGGTTAAATGTATTTTAAGTAAATAATAGAGACCCACATTCTATTTTAATATAGATTCCTACATGTTTTAAACTTTTGAAAAGGCATTTATTTGAACTTTAGAAGTGATTTTTATTGCTAATATTTTCTTTAAATAAATGTCATTTTGGAATATTTAATTACAGGGCGGACTGATTAACTGGAATCGTCTCTTTCCTCCTTTACGTCATCGACGTAATGCAAATTATGAATATAATCACCAGACAGAACATGAAGTATTGCCTCCAGCTGAAGTTTCTGAAGAACAGGTAAACATATGAATAGTATGATTGTCTTAGTTAAGGAGATATCTCCTCTTACCAATTATGTATTTTGCCATTGTGATGCTTACTGATTTGGGACTCATGCACAGCTACTCACGCTCCCTTCACAGCAGGACTGATCCTGTTATTAGGCAGGGTTAGGCAAACATCTCGGGTGGAAAATTCTGGGGGACAGTGTTCCTTGAGTTCCACCTTAATTAGCCTGCTATCTCAGATGAAGTAGACGATATTATGTTATTGGAAGTGCTATGCTGCCAGTACGGCCAGCCCACATACAAACTATGAGGAGAAGTTGTCACATTCTCCTTTGATGAGACAGCAAGCTTTATGGCTAGTCCTGCTGCTGTGTATCATAGCAGCAGTCAGGAGGCCAGAAGGTTTCCTCCTGAAGCCTCCCTGTGCTGAATGTGGAAAGCTGACTTGGTGTACTATGAGAGCTGATGGCACTGAGTCTACCAACCCATTATGATGTGCCATCAAGTCACTTCTAGGAGAGTGCCTTTTGTGCCTTTGTTTTTAAAACTCCGGCTGCTGGAATGCTCCAAGAGCGAGTGATGGCATGCAGTGTCTCCCTTCTCCACTGCTTTCTGATCAACAAGGGGCCTTTTCACACCCCTAAGATCCGCTGGCCACTTAAATTCGGACCAGAGATCTTAGGGGTTTGTTGCTGTTCCTGCGTTCCCACCCCCTCCGCACTCCTGGCTGCTGGCTGCATGAGGGAAGGGAGAAAAAACAGGAAGAAAAGAGACGTGGCTCACCTCCGTTCTGCCTCTCGCTCTTGCCGCGGCAACATTCCAGTCTCTTAAGTAGCTCTTAAAGATGAGGGAGCCAAAAAACAACAAACAGAAGCGAGGAGAGCCCCGCACTCACTATCGTTACACCGCATCAAAGAATTTTCACCTCCAGGGAGCAGGTACTTGAAAGGTGCACTGGGACGTGCTAAAGTGGGCGTGGTCGCACTTAATTTCCTGTAAACTCCGGAGCTGGTGGGGAAACATTTTTAAGCTCCGGAGCTGGGAGCCATTTGCGGCGGAGTTTAGGGGTCGTGTACAAAGGGCCAAGGACTCTCTTCCAGGCTGCTTGGGCCAACTCTTGTTTAATGTGCAAAAAGGGAACTGTCCAGTGATTCCTGGGAGGCCTAGGCCTTCATAAGAGATGTGATCTTAACTGCCTGTGTTAGGCTCTATAAGAGATCTGCAGAAAGAGCTACATTCCTACGAGGATCTAGAACTCCTGAGAAGTACTGGCCAGTTTCCTGTTTGTACCCTAACAATAGGCCCTAGTTGGTTCGAAACAGTTAAGCAGCCTGGGGCAGGCTTTGAGGGAGATGGGGTTGTGGTGGAGAAGAAGTTACACATTGTCATTGGTCTCAGGTGGTCTGAAGGTAGGGGCTTTCTTGTCTCGTCTGTTCTTGTGATTCATAATTGGGAAAAGATGAAAATCAGGATAGTGACAAGCACTGATCATTTTCTGTTCTTTTTTAGCACACTTGCAGTCATTCTGGAAATGTTGATTCATTTAGAAATTTGTTTTCCATTTGAAACTTGACTATTTTATACTGCAGAACGATTGAGTCATCTAGATTTTAGTAGTATGTTCAGGGCAGATTGAATCACTGAATACAACCACCTGGATACCTGCACAGAGAAAAAGAGTCAAATCTGACTCAACGGCAGAAGGCAACAATCTTCCTTCCCATTTTATGATCGACCAAGTTGAAACTCTTTGTTAAATAAAGCATTTCATTCAGGGTTTGCCAAAATGCCCTTAGAAGACCTATAATTAACTGGTGTGTGTGTGTGCTTTTTTTTTTTTAAAGAGAAAAGCTTTCTTCAGAGGAACAGTACAGAATGGAATAATAACAACTAGTGTCTTTTTAACTCTCCTTTTGCCCCAAGACACACTCTTGCGGCCATTTCCTACCCTATCCTTTGGTTCCTGATGTTTGATGTCCCACAGGGAAAATACTTTGAGTGGCACCAGTTTGGAGCAGAAAAGTAAATAGTGGGGAAGGGATTACATACCATTTTCTTTCTCAGTCTCTCTCCCCCCCCCTCTTCCCTGTTGAATTGTATTCCTATCTGGAAAAGAGCCTCATGCCACAGTGGTTATACTGCTGTACTGCAGCCAAAACTGCTCACAACCTGGGGTTCAATCCCTGGTAGCTAGCTCATGGTTGACTCTGTGTCTCCTATTCTTCTGAGGTTCGTAAAATGAGGGGGGCAGGGGGGAATGTGTAACCTGCATAAACAAATTGTAAACTGCCCAGAGAGTGCTTTAAGCACTATGAGGTGGTATAGAAGCAGAACACTTGGCTTTTGGTCCCCTCACAGCCCTGCTGCCATTACATGAGAAAACATATACCATATGCTAAGTTGAAACTTAGGTTGGTGAAGTAAAAAAAAAGCAGAGGTAGCTGTTTTGGCCTTGACGCAAGTTGAAGAAGTCATATTGAGGAAATTTTATTAAGCAATCCAAAAAGACACTAATGGTGTTCCCCAAATTCTAGTGTTTTCTTACTGTTTCAATCTGCAAGTGAATTCAGACAGTCTCCATTGAAAGAGGCATATATCTGACTGGGATGGTGATTGTTCAAAACCACTTCCGTGTGACCATCTTTCTGTATTAGAATGAACAACATCGGGGGAAATCAGAGTGGTTCCTTCCCTTTCTAGGAAGCAACATTAAGCAGCCCCAGATCATGCCAAACAAAGCTATGTGGTACCATCTCCTATTAGCAAGCCTAGCTGTTCAGAAATGAAGCTAAGAGAAGGCATAGCAGTGTGGGCTCTTCCCATATGGGACACCACTTCTCACAGTGACCCAAACAACGCAAGAAAGGATGCTGTTGCGGCTCTTGCAAGACTTGGATTCTTGACATAGACTAGACACAGAAGTGTGGATGGGGAGATGGGGAGGTGTGCTCCACTTCCTCCTTCATCTCTTCATATTGCCAGGGAAGATCTGAAGGGGATTTCTAATTGTATTCAGTTCCACTCTGCATACCCAGTTCCACTCGGTTGAAAGCCCTGCCTTATGAGGGTTTCCAGTTGTCTGGAATGGCTATAGGCACATTCTGCTGGATACGGTTTATTATTATTTTTATTTTAGAGTATTTTTACCCCGCCTTTCTCCTTGGAAAAGGACCCAAGGCGGCTTACAGTAATGAGGGATAATACACAGTCCAGTACAATTAAGACATGTTCAAGTATTAAGTTTAAAGGCTTAAAATGGACATAGTACATTTCCATGAGAGCTCTTTATTGCTTCAGGCAGTTAAACGTTTGACCTGGCCTTCATATACCTGCCTTTAAAAAAAGGGTACAGTTTTTTCTTATTTTCAGTCCATTTCTAAACCATACTGTCATTGGGTGTGATGGTTAAATTGACTAGGACTTAGGACAGGCATATTCACATCTCCATTTAGGTGTGACAGTCACTAGTTGACTTTGAGCCAATCACTCTCAGCCTACCTAATTCGCAGGGTTTTTTGTGAAAATAAAATGTGGAGGATGCAATGTAGGCCGCCTTGAGCTCATCAGAGGAAAGGTGAGATGGAAATGTAATAAATAGATGATAATAATTTTGTAGTATCGGCTGCTTGCTTAAATTTCAGATAAAGACCTCTCTCTTTTTTTCTTTTTTCTTTTCATGTCTCCTTGTTTCTTTGCTAGGTTGCACGACTCATGGAAATGGGATTTTCCCGAGTAGATGCTTTGGAAGCTTTGAGGGCTTCAAATAATGACCTTAATGTAGCCACTAACTTTCTGCTCCAGCACTGAACAGTATCTGCAATGAAAAACATGAATGGATGTGTTTAGTGTGCTGCCCAAAGGAACACCTTGACTGGCCATTTTCTGGTTTGACGGCAGAATTTCAAAAGAGGAAACTCTTTCTTCCCAAGTGACATATCAGAGCAAAAATGATGGATGATGCTGGGAGAGGTCAAGTTTTTGTTTAGGGGAACTGACCGGCCGGGTTGCACACAAAAATTATTTTTCAGTCACAAAGATATGCTACAGCTACTGTATTTATTTTTGAAAAATTGGGTGCATGTGCTTGTTTTTTAAAAACCCATATAAAGTGTAAATCTGTTCCTAATAAGTGGGAAACAAGAGAAAATATGAACTTTTTTTTTTAAAAAAAGCTCCTGCTGCCAAAGCCAAAAGGACTGGCTTTCTCCTCTGGGATCACTGTCCTTTTTATAATCTAAAATATTTTAAAAGTGAATTTTATTTACCTCTGTTGTCAGAGCTTTGAGAAACATACAGAATTCCTTGGCTATGTAATCTTAGTAAAGGGAGAGAGGGCTGTGGTGCTGTCAGAGGTGGCTGGTAATGTCTTATGAAAAAGAAGGAAACAGAGCGATGAGGGCATGGAAATAGGGATACAGAAGAAAAGCAAAGACAAGGACAGATTCAATTAGATTTGTAACCCTTTTGTTTAAAAAGCAAACTCTGTATGTGCAAGATCTGAAAGATAAATGGCTATTACAGGAGATAGAAAGGGTGGAAGACCTGAAAGGCTGGGGGCTGTTGTGGTAAATTCTAAAATTCAGGTGTGTGTGTGTGTGTGTGTGTGTTCTCCTTGATGTGGTTCTTCAAAAAAAATGAATAAAAAAGTGGTACCAGAATTAAAATCTGTTGTCTTCTCACAGGAAGGGTATACACCATAACTGCCTAATACAGCAGTTCTCAGCCTTGTTTAGCCCAGGTGCTGTTGGACTGAAAAGCCCTGAAACACTAGGCATCACAGCTGGTGGTGAAGGCCTCTGGGCATGCCAGTCCCAGAACACATGAGTTACCCAAGATGGGGAACCACTGCCCTAATAGATGCCAATGAACGCATTGGGAAGTACATAGTGAAAAGAATTCTAATGACGCTCAGAGATGTTGCATTATTTTGTTTGGTTGAGCACCATGTTCAGAATAGGTATGCCTTGGCTCAGGCCAGGCCATCTCTGCCCTGCATGTCTCTGTAGCATCAATCTACAGGCGAGTAATTTAGATTTTGAATGCTATGTCTATGAAGGAGAAATCTGCATGTAAATATCTATGTTATGTTGCTACTAAATGCAAGACTGTTTTTTAGATTCTGTATTTTAGCCACTTGTTTATAACCTTGGGAGGCTACCCTTTTAATGCATTTTGATTCTACTAATTCGGAAGCTTTCCCCCCATGGATAAAGCTTTTTTTTTTAATCTCAATCTCAGTTTAAACCAGTGTGAGAGGATGAAAATAGTTTCCACAGAATGAAAACAATTAGCAGTAAAGCAGATCTGTGTATCCACTTGTCAGATAACCTTTGTGCTCTGCATAGTTCATGTTTTACAGAACCTGTGGTTTATAGACTCTGTGTCGTGTTCAGATTTTATCTTGGTGATCTTTCAGATTCAGTACCTACAGCATCAGGTCTCATGTGGGTATGGCATATCTAATTTCAGGATCACACTTCAGGGTGTGCTTTCAGTGAGAAAGCAACATCTGTAAGAACTGGTAAGAAAAAAAGGAGGTGTTTTTGAAAAGTACTGTGAACAAATTTAGTAGCAAGATACTTGTAGTTACTCATGGTCTCTATACAATTCCATGTATACGTTTGTGGGCAAAGCTCCATTTGGAAAAGCTTTATAACTGCTGCCCCCCACTGTTTTATTGACAAGGGTGTAGCTTCAGAGATCTTTCATTCTGGGCTATAGAGGGAAGACTTCGTATATCATTATTTTTCTTCTTTCACCTCACTTACACCAGAGTGGGCAATATGTATTCCTGGAGTCACCCACAGCCCTTGCCCTTATTTTGTGTGTTCCTCAGTCTAACGTTTAATTTCACCAAATCCTGTGAAAGGAGTCAGTTCAGACATTGTGCTCCCTCGTGAAAACTGCTCAGAATATGAACACGGTGTTCCCTCAGTGCATTTCTCAAGTGCAGGTTTGGGGAAAGGAACAGCATCTCGAAATGCTTCAAGATTCACACGGGCCCCGTGGTCATCCAGTGGCAATCAACCTAGAGGTGGGAGGGTAGCATGTGCTTGTCAACCTGAGTTTGTCCAAGAAGAACCGTGTGGATATCCTGATGTCAAGAAAGGTAAGGATGGGAAAACCTGGTGTACACTTCAAAGACACTTCACCACAGTACACCCAGAGGCATCATTCAGAAACATGCAGAGCCAAAGAATTAGGTAAACGAAGAAACAATGCTAGAGAAGCTTTTGAACTGCTCCTCACAGAAAACATTCTTTATTATTTGTGATAAAAAATTAATAGAAAATCACAGCTTGGTTACAGGGCCTATCTTGGCTACAGTATTTCCATACTGGGCATTTTGTGATGAGAGACATGTTTTCCAACACACCTAAAGTTGCAGAATGTCTGTTAGTCTTACATGACTTAACACAGCACTGTATAAAAACTGATACGTCCCTCTCCCCACTAGGTGCTACGTGTACATTGGGGCCATGGATGAGAAAAGCAGCAGACAGTGCATCACATGTGAGGAGTTGGCTTGCAAGGTTCATCAATGTAGTGAGCTCCATCTAATTAGCTGTACAACACCTGGCATAAGAACAGTCTTTCACTGCAGATTATTTTCCTCAGTAAACATTTGGTTATCAGCTGTAGAGGACCATCCCACAAAATACTAACGATAAGATCTTTTGGCAGATAAGTACACTTTCTTTCATAGTCCATGCTGGTGTCTCCTGTTCTTGATTCAAAACATTTTTGAATGTTTTTATAATGTTTTAAAATGTTTTATAATGTTTTATAATGTTTTAAAATGTTTTTATAACATTTTAGACAAAGAAGGTTGTACTTTTTTTTCTTAATCAGGATGGCTAACAGCTGCTCAGAACCAGTTTCAGTTCATATGAGCAGGTTTTGTTTTGTTTTTGCTTTTGCTTGGGGTGTTATGAAACATCTATGGTTCTGCACAGACCATTTTGTACCATGCCAAGCATTAAAAGTCCCATGGGGTCAGAAAATATTTTAGAATTGATTCAGCGCAGGTTTTTAAAAATGCACCTGGGTCAGGATTATTGGGCTCAGAAAGCAACTACAATTTGTTAATTCTGTATGAGGGAACCATCTTGGAAATGCTTTATTTGGGGCCAACCATTTCAGCAGGCCTGGCCAGGCCCATCTTTTGTCCCCAGATTCCTCTGAGGGCCACCGAGATCATTAGGAAAGAATATAGGGGTTGACGAAGCTGCTTGGATGAGTAGCGAAACATTTTGGTCTCACAAATAAAGTCTAGTTGCCATGACTCAATTTCCAGATCAGTTACAAATATACACCCTGGCTTGACAAGAATGTATCACTCACAACTAATCACATGAGAAAAAGTTTGAATTGTTCCAGCGTGAAAAAGTAGAGTCCCCCAGTGGCAGTGGGGGTGTGTGCTACTACTGCTTTGGGAGCGATTTGAATCAGCCTTTGCTTTGTCAGTAAGAATTCAACCATTTTGTTTCCTCATTTATAAACAGGGATGATGATTGCTGTCCCCCAGTCTTTGGAAAACCACAATTGTACCATTAAATTCCTCACAGGCACTGCAACCTTAAACCATCACTCTTGACTTGGATCTATGGTTTCGTCATAAGATGATAACACAAAGGTAGAATATATCATAAGACAGTCATGGTCTGTTTCTGAAAAGACAAGTTGAAAAATCAGTAGTTACCACAAACTGTCAAATAGGGCTCATTGAATCATAGTCCTTTCTGGTGTAGATTAAACACATACTGCTATTCCAAGCCATCTAATAAAACATCTACTTCTATTCAGTAGAAATCAAAACAGTCAACCTATGTAAGTGGAATTCTTTTTACTTGAAGTATCGTTTTTTAAATTCACACTTCTCAATAATGCCTTCAACTTTCTGATACGAGTCTTTAGTTCCACACCCACACAGCATCTCAAGGCCTGTTAACAACTAACACAGCCCAGTTAGGTTATCGTACAATATTTGACCAACCCCATCCAACTGGAGAGTTTTGTTTGTTCCCCTTCCCCTTCCGTTACTACCCTGCTGGAAGACATTGCACCTTTATGCAAGAAAGGAGTCATAGAGCCAGTACCATCAAATCAAAATCATAGCTAATACATTTCAAGGCACTTGACAGTACTGAAAAGAAATGTCAAGGCTTTGACCAATGATCAATCTATGCTCAATCTCTAGGGGGTGAAAAGCTTACCTATATGAAGGGCTTTCCAAGGATGATTGTCTCCAATCTTTTTTCTCCTAAAAATGGATGATTGATTTGCCACATTTTGTTTTTTACTTCTAATGCTTGCGCAGACTAACATGGCTACTTCTACAACTACACCATTTAAACTAGAGCGTCTACAGATGGTTGCTAATTTCCCTGTGGATAAAACAGTGCAGAGAACTGTCTAGCAGACAGATTTGGTTACCTACTGGTTCTATGTCTTCAAAAAGGTTAATAACAGAGGGGTACTGTTTGTGGTTTCCACCTCTGCAAAGGCATACCTTTTCACACCATCCCAGATGATTTTTTGAAATTTTCCATCCTTCACTAATCTAACAGTCTGCTTCTATGTATGCCTACTCAGAAGTAAACCAACAGAGTTACTACTTGGGGCTAACTCCTAGGTAATCATATACAAATGATCAGCCCCAAACATGCAAATGAATAGCTAGAAAATATTCCTGCTTACTTTCTGAAATGTACTGTTAGTGATGGGAGTATTCCACAAGCTAATTGGAGCACTGAAATATTTCCTCCAATCACCATAATTCCTGCCGCTCATTCTCTTCCCATTCTCTCCCTCTTGCTTGGTAACTCCAGGTATTGCTCCCCTGCTCTGTATTATTGTAGATGTAGCTAAACAGATCCTTTTTGCAGTGAAGGGTCCCTGAAAAGCATGCAGAAAGCATTGCATCTTCATTTTTCTACAGGCAGTTGTTCTTTTGGTTCTAGTGATGATTCAAAGCAATGTGACTTGTTAGTTTCAAACAGTGACTGTGTCTGTTCCACATAGACCAACTCACAAATGTCTGAAATGGTCTGACTCTTTTCAATGTATGATTCAGAGCTTAGAAATAAATGTATTAAATTTGTTACTTTTTTGGAACAACAGAAAGGGGCCCTTTAAAAATAACTTTTAAAAAAGCATTAAGAGAAGTTCCACTAATTAAATACATTGGTCTCACTGCTCTCTTCATTTAAAAAGGTAAATTGAGTACCACACGTCCAAGGGAAAAGGTTCCCTAGTTCTGTTTAAAATCTGGATTTATAGTACATAAGAGTGTGGCTCTCTAAAGGCACTTGGATTATAAATACCCAGAAATACAGTAGTTAAGTTAACATCAGAAGGCAGGTAGCCAGTGAAGCTCTTTCCTTTACAACCAAAGCTAGTGCAACAGCACTTCCCCCAAATCAGGAAAAAAAATGAGTGCAATGGCACTGCCCCACAAATAGAAAAAAATACTGCCACAAGTCTCCCATGGGTAATGTTTGAGATGTAATGTTACTAGAGCAAAACCTCAGCAGCCTCTGTGCAAGATGGAAAGGGGGGATGGAAAACGATAAAAGTAGTAAAACCTTGGTTTGTGCAGGAAGTAGCTGTTTTTTTTTTATACCCATACCCAACTGTTGGGTGGCAAGAAACGTGGATTCAAAATAATGCCACCTCGCTGTGTTAGCCAGTTCAATACAGCCTTAACAATTGGGGGGGGGAGTTGAACACCTCCCCCTCGAACCAATAGAGATGTCATTGGTCTTTTGTTTTACTTGAGCAGTCATATCATTTTGTGTTTCATTTAGAGAAGAAAATTTGCCGGCACCCATGGAATGAGTAATTCAACTGGCGCTTTAACAGTTGGCTTTGCCTCTCTCGTGTGTAGAGACCTCTAATCACCCCAGCTTCCATATCACACAGAGACTCCTGGGTTGTGATTTTGTGCTAACCACTTGTTCTTCAAACATTATCCATGGAAGCTGGAAACTTTTTAAAAATTTTTACTATTGGTGGGACAGTGCAGTTAATTTGATTAAGTTGCGATAGGTCACATCATCCTCAAGAGCAGGCTAGGAATCAGATATCCAGCAGCTTTCATGGCTACTTTTTAATGACCACTCTTAATCCAGAACTTCTTATAGTGCTATGCTAAATAAATGTGTTACTAATAATTATCTCGTTTTAGAACGGTGGTTTCCAACCATGGGGCTCCTAATGGTCTTAGGCTATAATTCCAAGAAGTCCAGACAAATAATGTTACGTTGTTAACTGCTGTCCTTAACTAATTACTGGTAGCTTTTAAACACAAGGCTCCAAATTCTGGTATGATCACATCAAAATGTACCATAAAATACGGAACTTCAATAGGACTCTCTGAACTGTCAGCATACTGGGAACTCCTAATACGCTTGAGGTCAAAACCCAACAATTTAAAACTGAAAATTTAAGCAGCTCAGTTCACATATGTCCTCCAATGGAAACTGAGATGGCAGTCTTGCATGTTCAAATGTCTCTGCATCCCTGTATCATCACTACACAGCCTGAACAACTCCATAGAAATACGGCATAGAAGTGGAGCAGAATATGAAGTAAGATTACAGTAATAGGAAAAGCCTATTGCTGAATTAAGTGCACTTAATTCAGTGGCACTTACTCTTAGGCAGGTTAACCAAGGATTACATTCCTATATTTCTGCTCTGAAAAGGGACACTATGGGCAGTGTTTTTAGTGACGTCCATACTAGAAGCAGGCAGCTTGCACTTTGTATTTAAGATATGTTGGACAAAGTAGAGCTTTCACTTATACCATATAGTGTTCACTTATACCATAGAGCTTTCACTTATACCACGTATGTTATCATGAAGTCAAGTATGTTATATGACTGCATGTCATTTTTATGGATAGAATAAATGCAGTAGAGGAGGGTCTGTATCTAAAGAGAGGCAAAGAGATGGTGGAAGAACATCTAGCTGCTTTAAATGGATGTTAGTCTCTTGGGCCAGAAGAACTGCATCCCATTGTATTAAAAAGAAGTTTGGAGCTGTGCAGCCATTAAAACAAACAAAATCAAAACTAGACTATGGGTGATACCTTCATAGGCTGCTAGTAGAAAAATAAAAAAGTTGCTGAGCTTTCAAGAGCAAGCCCTCTTTTTCAAAGCAGGTATAAAAGTCCATACATGGCAAGGGATATAATTTGCCAGGAGAGAGTTCTTAAAAGTTCACTTGGCAAGATGGATGCCAGGCTTCTTCTTGGAAGGCACAGAGCAGCATGGTCCAAAGAGGCTGGACTTTACAGGCCAATTCAAACAAAGAGCTGCATGGTATGGGCACCTCCCTCTTGCTTACAACCATCATCTCTCTATTAGCTCTTCGAAGCACAGAGCTGATTGGCCAGAGATGGGTTAGTAGGAAGTTAATGCAAAAACACATGCTCTCCACTAAGGGGTGGGGAAGAAAGTTTTTTTTTGGGGGGGGGGGAGAATTTAAAAAATGTCCCACTAGGTAGATCCAATTAAGACCCAATTGAAGGGAAAATGATATCACAGGACCTAGTGTTAATGTCCTGTTGCTGTAGATGTTTCTTTCGCCTTCTTCATGGTGGAGGCGGCTCTTTGGTGGCATCTATCTTGCCAAGTGAACTTTTAAGAACTCTCTCCTGGCAAATTGCATCCCTTGCCATGTTTGTACTTTTATACCTGCTTTGAAAAAGAGGGCTTGCTCTCGAAAGCTCAGCAACTTTTTTTTAAAATTTTTCTACTAGCAGCCTACAAAGGTATCATGTATAGTCTAGTTTTGATTCCCCCCCATTGTATTAAAGGAACTCACAGATATAATTTTGGAGCAGCAGAATAGAATAGAATAGGGCAGAATAGAATAGAATAACACTTTATTGTCATTGTACAAGTACAACAAAATTTTAAAAGAGCAAATCAACATGCTACAAGCAATTCTAAGAAAGGTTGGCTGAAACAAAAGTGATAACCTTGTCAGCAACTGTATTTTATTTACTTATTTATTTATTTAAGTAAGTAAACTCTGGGCGGCTAACAACGTGGGGGAAAAAAAATATTGTGCAGCAGAATAGAATAGAATAGGGCAGAATAGAATAGAATAACACTTTATTGTCATTGTACAAGTACAACAAAATTTTAAAAGAGCAAATCAACATGCTACAAAGCAATTCTAAGAATAGGTTGGCTGAAACAAATAGTGATAACTTTGAAATTGGGCTTTTGGTCAGCACCATCTGGTACAGATGTAGCAGACAGTGTACTCTTGTTATCTGCCAAATTTGGGGAAATTCCAGGGAGGGAAATCCAGGACCATGCCCAGATTCCTGGTTTTGAGTTAGGGAAATTTTTAACATTGTAAAGAAACCTCCGATTCTCCGGATTAAGCTGCAGCCGGTTATCTCTGGTCCATTTGCTGAAAAAAAAATGAACTGAAATGTCTCCAGATTTAAAACAAATCAAATAAATTGAAAAGACCAATCTCGCCTATCTTGAAAATGAACTGAAATGTCTCCAGATTTAAAACAAATCAAATAAATTGAAAAGACCAATCTTGCCTATCTTGACAAAGAAGGTCATTGGAGCCACCTACGGTCTTTCCAAAATTAGCAGGGAAAGAATCCAGACTGCAGGTACTGAGTTATGAAATTAATTGATTTGCATTCATTTTGAAAAAAAAAAAAGAAATGCTTTAAAACAAATCAAAAAAGAAAAAATAATGACTTTGTTACACAGGCTTACTTTTTAAAATTGGGAAAGAATCCAGACTGCAGGTAAAATCTTTTCCAATCAGGAATATGACTGTTAATACTTACCAGCAAAATCATTCCAATCAGGAATATGCTGAATACAATCAGGAAGGTCTATACTATATAGACTCTATAGGATACCATATTGTGCTAAGTAACTTTCTCACTTGTTGAAAAGCAGCCATGTCATTTGCTTTGTGTTTGGATAAGGCCTAGTTAATTGATGGACAAAGGAGTCAGCTTCTGGGATTTTTCCTTGCTTGGTATCGATTTGTGAATGGTAGTGAGCACAAGAGGGTATTTTGTGGACCAGTGGTTCTCAACCTTGGCTTTCCAAATGTTCTTGGATTAAAATCCCCAGAAACCTTCACCATTAGGAGTGCTTGCCAGGGTATCTAGGAGCTGAAGTACATGAAGATCTGGCAACCCAAGGTTGGGAACCCCTGTTGTAGACCATCGTGACTGCTGGTGGTGGTGGTGTTAACCTTCAGGCTGCCCTTTGCTATGTAAAGTGTGGCATCCATTTTCCTGCTGGCAACATTTCCAGGGAAGCAATATTGGGCCACTTCCTTGTATTTTGAATCATGGATACAGAAGCACAACATCCCACATTCATAAATTGAAGGCTTTGTTTGTTTGAAGAATATAATATTCACTTGATAACATTTGAGGACAAAATTACTTTTGAGCATAAGCAAAGTTCTTTTTTAGGGATGGGCACAAATTGCATTTCATTTCGTTCTGTTTCTCTCCCGCCCCCCCGCCCCCGCCCCGCATCTCCTTTTGTTTCACTGTATGATTTTTTTTTTCAAAAAAAAAATGCTCCAGGGCCCCTACTTACTATTTATTTATTTATTTATAAAAAGGTACTAGGCAAGAGGCATAAAACTTGACGGCAAAACAAAACAAAACAACAGAACAAAAGGGAAAGCGAAAAAAGGGGAAAAAAACAAAAGGAAAAACAACAACTAGGTACCACCCTAGCCCTTGCCAAAGGCATCCCTAAACAACCCTTCCTCCTGGGCTCTCGCACTGGTGGGGGCCTTTGGCGGAGGCAGCGGTGCAGTCTACCACCAGGCTGCTCAGCCTCCCCAGCCGGCAATAGCCTTCAGCGGCAGCTGCAGAACCTACCGCCAGGCCACTCAGCCTCTCCGGCTGGTCAGGGCCTTCAGTGGTGGCAGTGGTGCATCCTAGCAGTGGGCTACTCGGCCTCTGAGGCCAGCTGGGGCATGTGGCGGTGGTGGAGGCGGCGGCCCAGGCTGGCCTGCTGGGCCCACTGTCACCCTCTCTGGCCTGGCTGGGCGGTCTTGGTGGCGGTGGTGGCAGGACACCAGCAGGTAAGGGACTGGTTTACAGACAGAACGAAATGGTTCATTTCAACGAAAAAAAACACCATTTTGTTTTGTCTGTAATGAAATGCTGCGTTTCGTTTCGTTTCGTTTCGTTATGTAATGACACATGACAAAACCGCATTTCATTTTTCGTTTTGTGCCCATCCCTATTCATTTTTGTACAACAAGGCAAAATAGCAACAGAGCAAAGCTTCCTGCCATCATAGCTAAACACCCCCAAATTAGGCCAGTGCCAGGAATACTTAAACAAAATAGGCCTTGAAAGTCACTTCTCATGAAATAAGAAAGCACGTGCTTTGATTTCCACAGATGAAGTAGATTCCAAAATAAATGGCTAGAAATTATGCTCTCAAGTCGATTCCTGTCTCAGTTATTAATCCCAGCATCCATTTCTTCACAGATGACATCCATATCTTAAGCTTTTCTCCCCTGTACATCTCTGTGCTGTGTCTGGAAAAAGAACAATCCAGCTCTTTTGTCAGTAGAAAGCTGCCAGAAACTAGGCAGTGTTTCTCAACTACTGTACTTATTTCCTTCAATACCACTAGAGGTCAGCATTTCCACAAGCCTCTACATCAGGACAAATTAAAATGTACTTGTTGGGTGTCAATCATCTTTTAGGGGTTTTTTTTTCTTCAGCAGCCTTGTGAATAACTGGATTAGGAATGACTGGATTCAGAGGCATAATCTCCTGGGGACTTTCACTTGGAGTAGTTTTAATTGTACAATGCACTCCTGGCCAGTGCTAGGATCTGGGCATCTAGTACAGGCTGCATCCCTCTTCCTTGACCTCCCTTTCAACTGACCAGTAGCAATTCTGTCTGGAATGGACTATAAACTGATACCAAACTGATATAAACACGAATCCACTAGCATCACCTTCTGCGTTTTCCCCTCTAGGAAAGGCTTGAGCCACTGTAAAAGAGTACCCCCCCCAAGTGCCATTCCAAAGAAACAGGACAGGAGGACACTATAGTTGATAATGGGCGCTTTTACGCGACCCCTAAGATCCACTGGCCGCTTAAATTCGGACCAGAGATCTTAGGGGCTTGTCACTCTTCCTGTGTCCCCACCCTGGCTGCTGGCTGCGTGAGGGGAGGGAGGAAAAAAAGGAAGAAAAGATTGTGGCTCACCTCCGTTCTGCCTCCATTCTTGCCGCCGGCAACATTCCTGTCTCTGTAAAGTAGCTCTTAAAGGGGCGGGAGCCAAAACAACAACAAACAGAAGCGAGGAGAGCCGTGCACTCACTATCGTTACACCGCATCAAGCAATTTTCACCACGGAAGAGCAGGTACTTGAAAGGTGTGCTGGGACGCGCTAAAGTCAGCGTGGCCGTACTTAATTTCCTGTAAACTCCAGAGCTGGTGGGGAAACATTTTTAAGCTCCGGAGCTGGGAGCCATTTGCCCCGGAGTTTAGGGGTCGTGTATAAACGCCCAATATCAAAAGCTGCTGAGAGGTCCAGTTAAGCCAACAGGGACACAGAACCTTTACCCATTTCCTGGTGTAGGTCATCTACCAAGGCAATCAAAGCCATCCCTGTCCCATAACCAGGCCTCAACCCAGACTGAAATGAGTCTAGATAAACTCATCCAGAAACCTTTGGAACTGAGAGGCCACAACTCACTCTAGCACCTGGAAATTATTCAGTATTAATGGGGTCCAAATGTTTTTTAAAAGCCTTATTTAAGCATAATGGGATTCTACCCTGGTGCAAGGAGATGTTCACCGCTCCTCCTACCCAATCGACCACTTCCTTTCGGGTAGCTTCTGTGAGCCAGGAAGGGCAAGGATTCAGTAGATATATGGTAGCCCTCACTTCCCCAACCTCTTATATAGTGCCAAGGCATCTTGTGCCTGCTGTATCTTTCCCTGCTCTGAACAATTCCAATACACATTCCCTCACTGGTCTCACTGGAACACATCCTTCATAAGCAGTCCACGATCCAAGTTACCATTTTATATACTACTACCTGCTACTCTTCCTGTGACTCCAGGTGTGATGCAAAGTGCACATTTAGCATCGCACTTCACGTGTGTATAGGTATCAGGCATGTGCCAGAGGCACTTCCTCTGGTAACAAGGAGTTTGTTATAACTACCTGTGAAAGGAGGAAGCAGAAGTACAGTTATTCATGGAGATGTTTTGATCTCCTAGGAATGACCCTGTTTTCCCCCCAGCACATCAGCTATCCTTGGATTTTTTGGCAGCAAGAAATTGCTTATAGTACTGGAAGCATGAAATACACATACGACAAGAAGTCTGGCAAAAAGATGTCTCAGAAAACTAGTTGAAAGTAATGATTAATCCCTTCTTAACTGAGTTTTGTACAGTATTAATATGGTACTTTCTGTACAGTACAGTACAGTACTTTCACCTTTCCCTTTTTTAAAGGATGTCAGATCAACAGGTATATGCAATGGAAGCGCAAACTACATGTACAAGGAAATTTTTGTTTGTTAAATCCATTATTTTGTTAAATCGTAATTTTAAGTGAAATTATTGCTCTGGTTCATGCTTTGCAAATAAAGTGATACTTTGCTAAACCACTTCAGAACTATTGTTAAAGTCCTATTTTAAAAGGATGTCAAATCGATAGTTGTAAGAGAAATGTGGAATAGATTTAAAGCAAAAGGAAAAAAGAGATGTCTCCCAAACCTGTAGTTTATATTGTTTTATGGAGCAAGGTACAAAATGAGTGAGTAGGAATAAAGTATAAAATGCAGTAAAAAGAATAGGGAATAATAAATTGTCACAGGAAGATGATAGGTAAGACTGGGAAGGCCAGTGAAAATACCTATGCGTCCAATATTTGCTTCCTAATTCCCTCCCCACTGTATGATATCTATTACTTTGCAAGCCTTGATTAAACCTTTTAATGCCTATTTAACCTTTAGAAAAAGCACTCTTTCAGAAATACCAAATTTAAACAGCAGGGGAACAAGGTTTCACATAATACATGGTGAGAAAGCAAAAGGTGTGATTTCTCCTGCAACACTGTATTTTCCCATGGAGAAGTTCCACCTGCTAATTGATCCCTCTTATGGCTTCACTCTCTAGATCCACAAGAGAGTGAGTTTCCTTGGGATGTGCTCATTACAATGTTGGATTACCGGTAGTTGTTTGAAGGCCCGGGTTCTGATCACCATTAGCCATGGGGATCTAGGACCACCCATTTTGGCTGATGGCCCGACCTACATTGCAGAATTGTGAGGATTAACACAAAGAAAGAACTATATACAGGTATGTCAGTGATGGCTAACCTTTTAGAGACCAAGTGCCCAAACTGTGATTCAAAACCCACTTATTTTTTACAAAGTGCCAATATGACAATTTAACCTGAATGTAGTGGTACCCTGGGTCACAAATGCTTTGGGTGCTACCCTTCAGGAAAGTGAAAATCGAAGAGCAGGTTTTTGACTTTCCTGCGGCCACAGAACCCTCGCTGTAATTGAAGGAAATCTGTTCTTCAATCCCTCTGAGCAGAGGGGGAAGTGCTGTGTCTGTGAGGGGGTGATGTCACGTGCCCATAGAAAGAGCTCTACGTGCCACCTTTGGCACCCATGCCATTGGTTCACCTACACTGGTATATGTCATCTTGATCTGACTGGAAGGCAAGTGGGATGCAAGTGTAACTAACAATCAACGCAACTTACTAGTTGCTGAAGAAGCATGTGCTGCATTGGCTTTATTAGTACACTTCTCTGAACTGCTTTTAATTCAGTTGTGCTTTTAAGATGATAATTTGCTTAAATGTGTCTTAATGCCATTCAGTGTTTATGACTGTATTGGTACTTTTTAGCTTATGCTGTTATAAGTTACCCTCAGTCCCAGTTTGCAGAGAAAGAGGGGTACAAATCAAATAAATAACGTATGTGAACAAAGTCTCTCACAGTCAGCACTTGCTCATCTGCAAAAATGCATTGCTCACTTTGTGTGCCCTCTTTATTTCTCAAAAAGCACCCTTGCCCCAGAAAATGCACAGTTTTCTCCTCACCCTCTGCACTCCAACCAGCAGCCTCTTCAAAGACAGTGGAGAGCAGTTCTAAAAAGGAAATTGATACTGGAAATTGGAGGAAGGTGAAGCAGGGAGCCACCTTCTTTTACCACTCCTTGTTATCTTGTGTGGCTGACCACGCTGTGGCGCTGTGGCGCAATGCTCCTACTGCCGTAGGAGTTTTCTGAGAAACCCCAGGTGAAACCATCACTTTCTTTACCTTGCTGATATTTAGAGGAATTGAAAGGATGCAGCTTTGTTGCCCAGAGAATGTATGTGGTTGCCAAGGAGGGAGGGAGGGGACAGACCAACTTCTTTAGGTTTCCCATGTTATCCTTTATTCACTTTGATTTATGCTGATTTTTCTAAAGGCTTTAAGATAATGCTCTCAGGGCCTTTTTACACGACCCCTAAGATCCGCTGGTCCCTTAAATTCGGACCAGAGATCTTGAGGGTTCGTTGCTGTTCCTCCGTCCCCACCCGCTCCACACTTCTTTGTTCTGTCTGCGTGAGGGGAGGGAGGAAAAAGAAGCCTTAGACAGGGATAAAAGAATGCATTCTTACCTCCGGTGCCGGTGGAGGTTGCTCCAACCTCCGTTTACTTCCTGGTTCCTCTTTAAGGGGCGGAGGCAAAAGAAAAACAACAGAAAGAAGCGAGGAGAGCTCAGGCACTCTCCGCATCAAATATTTTTCACCATCAAAAAGCAGGTACAAGAAAAGTGCGCTGGGTTGCGCTAAAGTGGGCGGGGTCGCACTTAATTGTCTGCAAACTCCGGAGCTGGTGAGTAAACATTTTTAAGGTCCGGAGCTTGCAGCTCTTTGCGGTGGAGCTTAGGGGACTTATTTTCATTCCATACATCCAAGACTCTTTCCTTGGACTACTTTAATTTCTACTTGAGAAGCTGGGTGATCACGGCTGTTGCATCTTCCCCTTAGTTATCTAGAAAGAAGGATTTTCTAATATTTTTCCGGTTACCATGTATTTTCTAGAATAAGTAGTAACTTCTTTGTCTGCTTAGCTAACAGTTTCTATGTAGTTGCTTTCCAAGGTCAAAACTGTTTCTTCAAGCAGCTTGACATTTCAAAGGGCCGAAAGCACTCACACTGTCCTATGTTCACATGCTCTACTACAGACAAGTCCAAACTTCAACCGTCCTGATGTTTTGGACCACAGCTCCCAGAATTCTAAGCTTAGATTGCCAATGACAAACGACTGTGGGAGTTGTGGTCCAAAACATCTGGAGGGCCGAAGTTTGGATCTGCCTGCTCTACTATCTGCAAAAATAAATAAAATGTGAAGGACTGTTGAGAATTTATGTATTGTGTGTACAAAAGAAAACCAACAGACAAGAAACACTGCATTCCTTTGCAAGTTGTCTCTTAGTAAGAATAAATGTCTCTTCTTTTAGGGATGAATTTCCCCAAATGTCAAGTTTTGCTCTTCTCCTCCCATGGGAATGAATGTTTTCTACATATGAACCTGCAGCTGTACATCCTGAAACACACCTTTTGTGTGTGTGTGTGTGTGTGTGTGTGTGTGTGTGTGTGTGTGAGAGAGAGAGAGAGAGAGAGAGAGAGAGAGAGAGAGAGAGAGATCCAAGATGTAGTTCTATTTCTTTGTTGTGCCTATTAAACGGGTATGCATTTGCATATGGTTTTTGCTCTGTATTCCATGCTGAACTTCTGTGAAAGGTCCTTTTTATGTGCTAATTTCCTTGTTGTAAAAATCTTACTGTACATTGCTGACAGATGCCATGAGGTATGCATGTCAAGGCAGAGTGACTGTTTCTACTACATAGCATGTTTTATATGTTTGTGAGTTATTGTACTTGGTTTAGTTAAGTGATAAACTTTTATAATGAGTCTGGAGTGGATCTTACATAAAAGACTAGGTCTTGTTTCTAATCTTTTTGTGTGTTTATTAGAAATGTGTTTCAGTTTATCGGGGTGGGGCAGAGAGCAAGGAACCTTTTCCACCTTGACTATAATGAAGTGGTTACACATGCACTCCAAGTCTATAAAAGTTAGGTACAGTATATTTAATTTACAAACTAAAAACATAATGCATACAAGAGGTCTCGTGATTATTGTTCATGGCAGGAAGTCCTCCCCTCCATGGTCTTGCTTATGTACCATATTTCATACCTTGTTTCTGGTGACATATTCATGATCAGTCCTACAAAGACAAATGGGAACAGTCACTACCTGTTTTGACTCCTCTGACTATTTTATCTCCTTAAGTATTTTTTTAAAAACCTCAAGCTTTCAAAGAGATCACATCTAACAGAAAATGACTTGCAATTTGTTTTATAGATGAAAAGTTTGTATTATCCTTGTCAGAGCTTAGTATTTTCATGTCACACAGTACTGTTTATTTTCAATAAATCTATATAGATAGGATATCGGAATAATGCTTGATATTCTGAAAAGGGGGCCCATGTGTGTACAGTGTGTACAAAGGCAATATGACTCCCCAAACCTCTGCAGTTGTTCAACTCAAAGTAGCATAGTACTATCTTATTTATTTTGTACCTTCAAAGCAATTTCCTATGGAAATAGCTAAATTCCCATTCAATCCAGGTAAATCAAAAATGAAACAAACAAAAATTGTGGCATCTTTAGATCATCAGCTTTCTTTTCAGTGTGAGTTTGGTGGATAATAGTTTACTTCCTGATACATATGGGGTGCAATATTTAGGCCACATGGTTATGTGGGTTTTTGTGTAGGAGTGGTCAGAGTAAAAAGGGATACAAACTAGCTCAGTGGAAAGACACTGTCCTTAAAGCCAAGTCCAACTATTTAGATTCCATCTCAGTAGAGATTATGGGGACAACAGATACTATTAGGTAAATAAATATCAAAATGGAGACAGCTCTCATCCCACCTTATAAAACCACTCTACAGCTTGGTTCTTCTTCACTCTGACACCAGGACAAAACTGATGTTATTATTGTTGGTAAGTGAGCAGCCAAGTCTGACCCGGGCAGTTTAAGTACTGTATGTTAATTCTGGTGGCAACTTTATGTTTGGAGTTTAGACAGTGCTTTTGTAGGTCAGGGTTCAATCCAGAGTGACACCCAAATACTTTGAGGCAATGCTCCAAAATCTTGCCTTCCCAGCTAACCCGGAGTTTCCTCTCTGCTTTTCTGTTCTTTTAGAGGTAATCACAGACCTGTGCTTTTAAAAGGTTTGCTTTCAGCAGGTTGTTTTTTATATTTAGTAGGACCCCCATATCCACTGATTAATTATCCACTGATTCAGTTATCCAATGTTTGCAGAAAAAAAATATAAGTAATTCAGCAGCTGCAAAGCAAGCTACTGTCACAGTAAAGCAAACTGTAAAGCAAACTGCTCTCATAAAACAGCAGTGTAAAGCAAGCTACTGTCACAAACAGCAGCCAGAAAACAAGCTACTATCTCAAAACTGCAGCCAGAAAGCAAGCTACTGTCACGAAACAGCAGTTTTGGAGGAAGTTTTAGCGTTTTCTCTTATCCATGGATTTCATTACCCATGGATAGGCCTGGAACCAATCCCCAATGGATACCATGTTCCTACTGTAATATAATGAAATGTCCTATAATGCAGAGGTTAACTGGTCCTTGATGGCCTCAAATCTTTCAACCTTGACTGTCAAGGCAAGATTATCAGCACAGATGAGGATTGCTGGTTGATCAATATTAAAAAGTAATGGTGTCAAGATGCTACCCTGTGGAAAACCATTATTTGGATTTTTCTCTAGTGACCATGCCTCCCTTCAAATTCAACAAAGAATCTTTGGTTTTGAAGTAGAATGATGACTCTTTCTGATAGCCGATGGTCTTAAGGTAGAGCTTTCAGAGCAGCAATTGATGCAAGATTGTATACCACTGGAGGTTCTACAAATGCTGTTTTAACTATTATTCAGCATGCATTACTTTACATGTTCTTACATTGAAACACATTTGCCATTTGGCTGCCCATTCTCTGATTCTGGGGAAATCCTTCTGGAGCTCTTCACAATCCCTTCTGGTCTTCACCACCCGAAGAAGTTTCATGTCATCTGCAAACTTGGCCACCTCACTGTTTATGCCAATCTCCCGGTCATTTAGGAACAGATTCAAAAGCACCAGTTTCAGGATGGATCCTTGGGGCACACCACGAAGTGATGGAAACACAAAATAGATAAACAGGAGATTTTAAGGATCATTGGGTCATTTTGCTCACCAGCAAGCTTACAATGCAACACTACTGGAAGTGAAAGAATGGCTGGCTGCACACCATTGCCTTGAGGATGCCATGCATTTGCAATGCCTTTCCACTCTTTGAGGGAGCAACTTCTATATCCTCCCTCCAAAATCTATGCCCTCAGCTCCCTATGGAAAGGCAAGATCTTCCTCAGTAACTATATTTCCCTATTGTGTGTTTAACTAGCCCCTATGTGGTTGCAAGACTAGCAGCATTATTTCCTGAGGTATCAGACCCAAAATGAGCTCTTATATCACTACTGCCAGGGCTTGTACAACAAGAGGTCTCATGAGTTATACCTGGTGCTCCACTCCCTGCCTCACTCCAAACTGCATATTGTGTCCAACAGGATGCATCCAGCAGCTCTCTCCCCTCACTTCTGGCTTTTTTGATTAGCAGCTTCCATAAAAGAAAGCACCTTATTGCTGAGCTGCTAAGGTCCGGTACAAAACAGGAATAGAAAAAGATGTTTTCCTAGGTTTAAGTATACTCACACTGCTAACAGAAGTGATATTTTCTACCAGTGTCGTTCATCCTAAGAGTTCCCACCTGGAGACCCTGAGAAGAACAGCAATTCTCCAAGGCTTCCAGTGGCACCTTGAAACCTGACAACTCTCTCCTCACCTCTGTTTGAAGAGACAAAATACTTGTCTCAACCATAATCCCCATATGAGACAACACATTAACTAAGCTCCCCCCCCCCAAAGATCTCAGAGCACCAACTGAACCTTCAGAAATAGCTGTGTCTCCCCAATTCTCCAAGCCAGGAGATGGGTCTCAGGATGTGCTATCCTGGCATTTTTGTTTGTGACATGGCTTTAAACCCTGGGCATGAACTTCTAGTAATTTCCAACAGGTGGCTGATAGAGTACGACCACACTGAATTTTGCCTCACTGGTACAAAGAGAAAGCAGGCAAAAGGAGTAGGATTCAGTCCAACATCATGTCCTGCTCTGTAATATAATATGTCCTCCTTTTCCACAATGACTACTGAGCAATTTGGAGCAAGGCAGGAAGTATTAGACCATCATTGAAGTTTGTGTGAGTCTTTTTGTTGTTTAAATCATGGCAGCAATGTCATAAAGTCTGGGGCAGGATGATGAAGCTCTCTCTCTCTTGAAACCATGTCTGCCCTCTTTCTGCGACATCACAAGGTTCTACTTAATGGGATCTGGTTCTGCCACTGAATTCTCAGGGTCATTGCTGACCGGGCAATCTTACTTACAAGCCCTGATTGAGAGTCTGATTTGGTGGACATTTAGTCTTCATTTACATTTCAAGACATGGAGCTGATATGATTTTGAAATTCATTCTCTCATCACACATCTCCATCCCTACCTGATGTTTGGTAACATCTTGCTTGATGAAGAGGTCTGTAAGTGTTGAAATCGTGTACACCTTGGCATAATGAAAGCATTAATACAATATGGAGATAAAACTTGTAAATCCTGAGAACAGGAAAAAAGTAGGATGTTTACACACCCATCACTATTTTCAGCTGTTTAAAAAAAAGAAAAAAGAAAAAAAGGGGGGGATGATGGGGGAAGGCTGGCATCTGTTTTCAGCTCAACAAAAGCGATCAGAAAAATGGAAAGCAGTTAAAAAACAAAGGTGCTCAGAAGTCATCTAGAAAAATAGAACACCACAACAGGAAGAGGAGATTTGTATGTAATCATAGAACTTTTTACAATTTCTGTCTATAGCAAGTAACTGAAAATCTGTTATAATACCTTTGAAACAATTCAGACATCACAAACATGTTTTTGTAAAAGAAACGAGCAACCATCATACTTTAAAAAAAGAAAAACTGCAAAGGCAAGTATCAGAACATTTCAGCTTTTGACTCCAATAGTTAGTGGCTATTGTATTTGTCTAAGCTGTGTATGTTACAGGGTGTGTGGGGAATTTGAATCTTTTCTAAATTGTACTCTAGTAACTTTTTATCCTACACTTCCTCTTAAAGACCAGTTCTGCATATGGCTCTAGTTCACCCAAAAAAATAATAATGAAATAACCCTGTCAGACCTGTTTTCTCCGAAGAATGAGATTACGCTGGGTTTTTTTTTTAGTAAGAGCTAAATGGTTATGTGATGTCAAGCCAGCACTGACTTACAGCTGCCCAAATTGGGTTTTCAAGGCAAGTGAGATGTTTGAAGAGTGGGTTTGCCAATTCCAGCCCTTCAGTGGGTTTCCCTGTCTGAGTGGGCCTTGGCCTAGTCTGTCACTCTATGAGACTGGTCTTGCTCCCCCTGCTGCAGAGTGTGGTCTTTCCACCTCACTAAGATGGTTACTTCACGTCCTTCCTTGTTCCGAGATTACGTCGTTCGCAGTCACGTGGTCTTGTCCCTGTTTCTGTCCCTGTTTCTGTTTACCTACAGGCGTGATTGATGGTATCATGAAGACTGTTACTTCATGTCCTTGTTTTGTGACAACATCTGTACTTCCCTGCCTTCGTCCCCCCCCCCCATGTTTGGTCTGACCTTCAGTTTTTCGATATTTCGATTATCCGTAACTTTGCCTTTCATGCGTTAAGCAGCAAAGTACGAGGTTTTATGCCTTCTTACCTCTCTGCGCTGCATTGCTAACGTGATAGGGAATGTAGTGGCGAATGGTACTTCGCACTCCTGTCACTACATGGAGAATATGCATGGTGCGTGACGAGCCTTACTTCATGGGCACTTGTCTCGAAACAGGAACCAAGACCAGAGAATTCCCAAGGTCAGGGAGAGGTATGGCTCATCACGCTTAAATCCCAGTTCAGGGGACGTGGTCGGGACGAGATTCCACCGTTACGCAATGGACGTGGAGTAACATTTCTCGTACCGGTCCCAAGCAGGACTGCGAACTGTGATGAGAGGGACATGAAGTAAGCATCTAAGAGTAGGGGAGATTCCTGACCTGCAGTTCACCTAGGTTGGCAGGAGCTAGGGTTAACAATGGGAGCTCACTCGGTTGCATGGTACCCAGGATTCGAACTGCTGAGCTGCTGACTTTGTAGCCGACAGTTTTCAGTGGTGTAGCCCACTGAGCCATCACACCCCTCTATTAACCTTATTAACCACTGTTAAATCCAAATGTGCATTATCTTTTGGCTCTGCCTGAGTCTTCATGAGGCTGAGCATTAGAGCTGGGAGTGGTGCAGACAAACACAAAACATCTAAAATCAGACCTATTGGCCAAGTTTAACTTGAGTTCTAACAGGGGCTCTGCAGATTCAACTCAGATACTGTATGCTAGATTTCATATTTTCACCTCTGACAGTATCACTTGCTCTTGTCTACATGTTATCTCTGCTGTCTGGCCCAGTCGCTCTGCTTCAGATTTTTCAGTGTTGGCAGGAAAATTTGACAAGAGGAATGTAATCATGTTCACCTGAATACTCGAGGCTGATCCACAACATCAGAGAGCCTGCGTAATAAGCCTGGTGAGGGATGGAGTTTCAGGCATATTCAAGTCAAAACTGGTGGCTACTGTTCAGTTGCGAGCTTCAGTGTCACTAGAAAGAGAACAGCAGTAAAGCAGGCAGGGTAGACTTTTTCCCCCCCAGCTCTCTTTGTGCTCAACAGCAAAGGCCTTTTGGGTGAGATCCTAAAGAGGAGTATAAAAAATAATAATAATTTATAAATGTCTTTGTGTTTCCTTGCATTTTAATAAACACTGGCTGTTGGGAGACTCCTTGTGCTACCATTTATTTGACCCCTCTCTCATAATTTGGCAGGAGTCATACACTGAGCACATAAAATGCTCTCTTTAAGTCCTATTGTCTCATTTTGCCTGTGAGGCCATTTTCATGAAGTTTGGCCCAGTATGCGGATGATACCCAGCTCTACCTCTCATCAGCTCTGGATTCTAAGGGAGCTACTATCTGAACTTTACATGAGTGTTTAGCTGCAGTAATGAACTGGATGAGGATAAAGAAAATGAAACTAAACCCAGACAAGACAGAGGTCCTCCTAGTCAGTCAAAAGGGAGAACAAGGGATAGGGATGCAACCTGTTCTGGATGAGGTCACCCTCCAATTGAAAAAATAGGTACGCAGCTTGGGGGGTGTTCTTGGACTCATCCTTGAGCTTGGATGCCCAGGTCATGGCTGCGGCCAGGAGCGCATTTGCACAATTAAGGTTAATATGCAACTTACTCCAGTTTCTTGAGAAACCAGCTCTGGCCACAGTGACACATACCCTAGCGACGTCCCAGCTAGGCTACCGTAATGCACTCTATGTGGGACTATTGATGAAAAGTCTCAGGAAACTCCAAAATGCAGCAGCCAGATTGCTGACTGGGGTGGGGTACAGAGATCACATTATGCCCCTATTAAAAGAGCTCCACTGGCTGCCAATCAGCTATCGGGTACAATTCAAGGTGGTGACCTTGACCCACAAAGCACTGTACAACCTGGGTCCTAGCTACCTCAAAGATCAAATCTCACAGTATGAACCAACTTGGGTGTTAAGGCCATCAGGAGAGGCCCTCCTCTCCATCCTGCCACCCTCACAGGTACATCTCGTGGGAACACATGAAAGGGCCTTCTCAGCTGCTGCACCCAGACTCTGGAACTCCCTTCCACTAGAGCAGGTCTGCCCAAAGTCCGGCCCGGGGGCCAAATCCAGCCCATCAGGCCATTCTGAGTGGCCCGCCCCTCCCTCCCCCTCCTTCGCCCCATGTTTTTTTTTTAAATATCTTCCACCAACACTGACACCACCGGGAAGCTTGAGGGGCTGGGCAGGCCGGCCGGCCAGCCAGTGAGCAGAAGCTTGTGGGGCTGGGTGGGCGGGCAATGGGGCGGGCCACCACCACCAGCAGCACCACCGGGAAGCTTGTGGGGCTGGGCGGGCGCACAGGGTGGCGCGCAGGCAGGCCGCCGCCACTGGCATCACCAGGAACCTTGTGAAGCTAGGCGGCCCCTGACACATTCTCAGCCACCAAATCTGGCCCTCCTTACAAAAAGTTTGGGCACCCCTGCACTAGAGGCCTGGACTGCCCCATCTCTGATGTCTTTCAGGAAACAGGCAAAGACCTTTCTTTTCAGGCAAGCTTTCCTTGAATGATGGACTACCTATTATGTCTTTTATATGAATCAATAGGATCACACGGACTTTGTGTTTCTAACTCATAATCTTATGTGATTACATTAACACTATGTTTTCAATGTTAGTTTCCATCACTCATGACTTTACATGGAACTTTACTCTCCTTTTAACAGCTCACGTTCTCTTGTAGCTTTAATGTAATGCTGTCTATTAAGGCTGTAACATGCCCCTCAATTCCCTGTTCTCAATACTTGAACATGTCTGAATTGTATTGGATTGTATATTGTCCCTCATTACTGTAAGCACCTTGGGTCCTTTTCCAAGGAGAAAGGCGGGGTAAAAATACTCTGAAATGAATAAAGAAATAAATAAACTAATAGAAGTAAGGGAAAATGCTCTTGATTCTGATGCAAACTTTGGGCTGGGAGGCAGTCACTGTAGGATGCCTAGACTTTTTTTTTAAGTTGGTCTTTGGAACTTTCTCTCCAGAACAGCCTGTCTGGTAAATTATCCAACTATCCGTTAAGTTTGCTTTAATGAACTGCGACTATCGCGAGTCCTTATCACAGATTCCAGCAGGCAGCCCCAGTATCTGAAAGGGGCGCCTTGGTCCTCATCATCTCTTATTGCTTGACATTATGAGCTGCTCTGGGGTGATCAGTAATGCTTAAGGAGAAGGCCGTTGTCGGTGCCTTGCTCTAGGGCTCCCTTCAGAAGAGAAGGGTGGTTGTGCTGGTGGTATTATATAGTGCAGGCATGTCCAAACTTTGGCCCTCCTGATGTTTTGGGCCACAACTCCCAGAATTCTATAGACTGCCAATAAGAAAGGTCTGTGGGAGTTGTGGTCCAAAACATCCGGAGGGCCGAAGTTTGGACATGCCTGATAATAGTGCCAACAAACGTATGTTCCGATATCGGGATTGTTTTCAGAAGTTTGGGAAATCCGGCACTATTTCTTTAAGCGGGTGGAGCGCGGCCTCTATTTCCGCCCCTTGTTTCTATAGCAACTACGGCGGAAGAAGGAGGCGGAAGCCGGAAGTGATTCCTCGCGCTCGCGCGCCCCTCAGTTGCTGCCCTTTTGTACGCCGGCTGACGTGTCTGAGGGGAGCCGGAAGTGGCGGCGGCGGCGGCGGCGGCGGCGAAAGAGTGGGCTGGGCTCGCTCTGTCGGCGCCGGCCAGGAGACGGCCTCGGTCTTTTTCGGTCTCTCTCGCTCTGCGTCCTTTCCCTTCGCCATGGCTGCCCCGCGGCTCGTCTTGTCCGTCGCTTTCCTGGCGGCGGCGGCTCCTCCGCCCTTGCTGCGGGCCTTCTACCTGCCCGGACTGGCGCCGGTCAACTTCTGTGAGGACTCGAGCAAGTACGACTGCAAGGTGCGCCCGTGGCCAGGGAGGCCAACACCCCCCCCGTGTGTGTGTGTGTGTGTGTGTGTGTGTGTGTGTGTGTGTGTGTGTGTGTGTGTGTGTGTGTGTGTGTGTGTGTGTGTGTGTGTGTGTGTGTGTGTGTGTGTGTGTGTGTGTGTGTGTGTTGGTCCAGAGAACCAGGGCGGTCTCCTCCTCAGGGGCTTGCGGTGGGAAGGGTGGGCCGGAGGGGGGGTGTGCCATAAAAAAAAGAAAGGAAGAATGCTCAATACCGACCCCGGTTGCAATAGCAGCCCCTTGGCAGGCACAAGACCGTGGCGGAGGAAAAGGCAGGGCCCCACCCATCCACGGAGGTGTAGTCGCTTCTTTAACGTCGGAAGGCACTTAAGTCATTTTTTTTTGTACACGAGACACCTCGGTCTATTGACAAGAGAGCATTTTAGGACTGTTCTCCGCTCCATCATTTGCTTTATCTCCACTCTGTGAACGTCCAGGGACATAGAAGTACACTGTCAACAGTATTTGCAAATTGAGAGCCCATTTATTTATTTGAAATGTTGTTATTTCTCCTTAAAAATTTAGGACCTCTGCTGGGTTACATTGTTACAGGACAATGTTTAAAGTTGGAAGCAATCATACTAGAAAGGATCAAATGAATTGGTGAACAGAAGTACAGTAATACTGTACCAAAAACACAATTCAAAGCAGTAAGACAATCAATCCATTTTAAAATCCCACTTAGGTAGCCATTCATTCAGGGTGGCCTGAAGAAGAAGGTCTTTGCCTGCTTGCGGAAGGACAGCAAATATGGGACCCGCCTTGCCTGCTTAGGAGGGAGTTCTGAAGTCTTGGAGCAGCTATGTAGAAGTCCCTTCCCTTTGTCCCCACCAAATGCAACTATGGGCCTTTTCACACGACCCCTAAACTCCGCCGCAAATGGCTCCCAGCTCCGGAGCTTAAAATTGTTTCCCCACCAGCTCCGGAGTTTACAGATAATTAAGTGCGACCACGCCTACCTAAGCGCATCCCAGCGCACTTTTCAGGTACCTGCTCTACGGAGGTGAAAATCCCTGATGCAGATATAACAGTAGTGACTGCTGGGCTCTCCTTGCTTCTGTTTGTTCTTTTTTTGCCCCCCGCCCCTTTAAGAGATCTGAATGCAGAACGGAGGTGAGCGGCATTTTTTTCTTCCTTTTTTTCTCTCCCTCCCCTCACGCAGCCAGGAGTGTGGAGGGGGTGGGAACGCAGGAACAGTGACAAACCCCTAAGATCTCTGGTCCGAATTTAAGTGGCCAGCGGATCTTAGGGGTCATGTGAAAAGGCTCTATAAAGGTGCTGGGACTGATTATCTTAACAATCAAGGAGGTTCGTAATGGGAGACAGTCCTTAAGGTGGTTTGCACCCTATTTATACATGGATATTTATATATATATTACATATATTATCTCCTTGAAAGGGGAAACAGACTCAGATACATATTACATTAGAAGACATCAATGGCGTTGTAAAATTAATTGGAAGGAAAATTGCATCCTGTTCACTGTTGTCATTTTAGAAGAGCTTCATGTATGCCTTTCACACACTCCAGATTAAATAAATCTGAAGTGTAAATGTAATAGTGTGAGCACAAGGTCAGTATAGGGCATTTAGGGGTTGAGGGAATTGCATGTGTCTATTTTTGCTTTTTCAGCTACTGTCATTTGGGTTCCATTACTTCAGCTCTTTGACTTCCTCAACTTTGAATGTGCTGATGGTATTGGATTGTGATGCTAAACAGTCTTCCCTTGCTATTTCTTTGTTTTTATTCTATTGCATTGGTACTTTATTGTACTTCTGTGATAAGCAGAATTTTCTCTGTTGACTCCAGAACACTGCACATTTGTGGTTCAAAATTAACACCTTTGCATAGTGCTAAGTCAGGCATACCCAAACTTCAGCCCTCTAGATGTTTTGGACCACAGCTCCCACAGTCCTTTGCCATTGGAAATACAGGCTTGGAATTCTGGGAGTTGTGGTCCAAAACATCAGGAGGGCCAAAGTTTGGGTATGCCTGTGCTAAGTTCATAAATATTGAATACACTTCTATAGATGGGTCTCTCAAGGGCATCACCCATGGCAGTGGAAAGTAACCTTATGTATTCAGAAGTAGTGTGTTGATAACGGTGACTGAATAGCTCAGTAAGTGAGGCATCTGGCTGTGGTGTCAGAGGTTGAGAGTGCTGTTCCCCACAGTGTATCTCAGAAGAGCCAGGTTGTGTGGATTTGGGCAAGCTGCAAAGTCCCAGGATACCCCCAGAAAAGGGTTAAGGGGAAAGTGCTTCTGAGTACTCTCTACCTCGGGCAAGTCCAAACTTCATCCCTCCAGATGTTTTGGACCACAACCCCCAGAGTCCTTTTTTACTGGCATTGTAAGCTTAGAATTCTGGGAGTTGTGGTCCAAAACATCAGGAGGGCCAAAGTTTGGACATGCCTTCTCTACCTAGAAAACCCTGAAGGGTCATAAGATAGTATTGACTTGATGGCACACAATTATTATTAGGCGCTGTTAGGGTGTGTGTGGCAGGTCTTTTGAGTTCATACCCTTTTTGTAAAGTACCTAAAGGGAAGGATTCATAGCAAATTTTCAACTCGTCCTCTAATTCACGAATGAGGAACATTTGGCTCTCCAAAATTTTTGACATCAGACCAGCTGGCATGGCCAGTGTTAAGGAGTTATCAGAAGTTGCTGAAACAGCTGTAGGGCAGTGGTGTTCTGTCCCTGCTCTAAATGTAATTTCTATGATTTCCCTGTTAGTGTATTATAAAAAATAACTTTCCTATCTCCTGTTCCATAATACTTTGAGCTGGTTAAATTTGACTAGCCTGCAGTTATCTTGTTTGAATATAAAAAGGAGTATGAAATTTAACCTTTCAGACAATGTGGTATGACCCCCCCCCATCAATCCTAGTGAGCATTAGAAATGTAAAAATAATGGGGAAAGCCCCCATTTTTCTTCAAAAAAAAAAACCCAAACTGGTAATTTTACATCTTGAGTCAGCATAGACCAGTGTTTTTCAACCACTGTTCCGTGGCACAGTAGTGTGCCGCGAGATGTTGCCTGGTGTGCCGTGGGAAAAATTCTTCCTACACCAGCAATGCCCCCCCCACATCCCACTCGCGACCAAGGCAGTGGTGCGGCGCTGGCGAGTCAGAGGAAGGCGGGGCATCCAGAAAGAAGCCGGCTGCCACAAGGCTTCCTTGGGAGATGTAGTTCCTCCCGCAGGTCTGAGACGCGGTCCTGGGGAGGAGAGCGGACTACCTTTCCCGGCGTGCTTTGCGCGCCGGCAAGGAAAGGCTGGCCGTGGGCAGGGAAGGAGAAGAAATAAGGGAGGAGGAGGAGGAGGAGGAGACTGGAGAGCGAGAGAGTGAGAGAGAGCCGGGAGACCCGCGCAGGCGCATTGCGGCGAAGGGCGCTCCAGAAGCCGCTCTTAAAGGTTCTTGGGGTTGGTTCCCCCTCCTCGCTCACCGAACCCCCCTCCCTCCCTCCCCTGCCTCGCGCACTCGCTGTTTACCTCCCGAGGGTGGGCGCGCGCCCCTGCCGAGCCAGGTAGGAGCGCGCGTGCGCACCCCTCTTTTAAGGGTGGGGAGCGGGCGGCCGTTGACAATGGTCATTTTTTGGGGGGGTAAATAAAGGGGAGGACGTGGGAGGCTGAGGAGGGGATTCCTAGGACCCAGGGAGGAGACAGGGATGGGGGGTCCCTTCCGGGCCCTGTGGCTGCCTGGCTGGAAGGAGGCGGGGGGGGGGGGGGGAGAGAAGGGAGGCTTATACTGGAAGGGGTAAAAGATGGGGGTTGGGGGGTCGTATATGAAGAGCCTCCCCCAGCCCCACCTTCCTGGGTTTGCAAGTTCTTCTGAAAAAAAGTGCCAGGAGGAGGGAGGGGGAAGGTGAGGGCAGGCGGACATTTTGATAGGGATGCCTTGGGAGGGCCTGGGCCGGAGGATGGATTTGTTGTTGTTTTTTGGGGGGGGGGATGAGAAGTGTGTTTGTTTGTGTGTGATAGGCACAGAGTTAAATTTTTTAACATTTTCTAATGGTGGTGTGCGTCGTGATTTTTTTCATGAAACAAGTGTGCCTTTGCCCAAAAAAGGTTGAAAAACACTGGCATAGACAACGGTGAGGGATAAATAAGGTTGGATTCAATTGTGATCACTACATGTTGCCTGTACTGACCTAAACTTAATCTGCTGACTTTCAGTCATTTCAATTGGAGTTGATGTGATCATTCCTATATTTTCAATGTCTTCTAATCTGTTTCTATGTCATTTGTTTTATTGAGCATTTGAGTGTTTTACTTAAAATAAATATGGATGGAAATAATGGGTAACCTTTATTTCATTTAATCTTTACCAGCTAACACTTGTTTGCCAGTATGGCTTAAAATAGTGTAACTATATTAACATCTTCATGTCTCTTTTTCAGTCTTCAATAGAAGTGTTTGTAAATAGACTGGACTCAGTGGAATCAGTCCTTCCTTATGAATATACTGCGTAAGTAGTTTGCATCTTCTTCAACTTGATTTGTAATAGAAAACTTCTTTCTGAATGCTTTGCAGAAAATAGCAAGGTGATGACCAGTCTAGTTCAGTTGCAGTGGTGTGATACTTTTGTTGATTGTTTTCTCATGCCTCTGACTGCTTCTGTTGTTATAGAAGAAGTGTTTTCAAGAAAGCTCCTACCTTCCCTGCTGCAGCAGGTGATAAAACAGCTGCTAGTGCAAGGATAGCAAAGGCTGTCTTGAAGGTGCATCTTCCCAGAGTCTGTGATGTGGGAAGGATGTGCTATCAGGAGGTAGAGGACAAAGAAGCTTAGAAGGAAGGTACATGGGTTGTTTTCTTTAAGGCATGTTGTAGCCTAATTGTAGGAGATACAAGTGTGAAAATTAAGAGGGAAAGTTTTTTTTTTAAACTCAGCCCTGCCCTCTTCTGTTATCTACTCTGAGTTAAGTTAGATGTTATAGTAAAATTTTCAAGAATGTAATTGTTAATGATCCTGACCCAACACTGAATATTTAGTATAGAATTCCCTGCTTTCCAGTTGCTGATGATGTGCTGAAAATTCAGTTAAAGGACTGGCCTTAAGATGGATTCTCAGCGTCTTGTAGTGGATAGAGTGACAGGCTAGGGCTCTGGAGACCAAGGTTCAAATCCCCACTGTAGAGCAGGGAAGGATCCAGGGGCCCACCTGACTGGAGCGCCGCCTACACCTGGGCAGGATGACTGGGTTGAGTGGCGGGAGAATCAGAGAAGGCAGGAGGAGGCAAGGAATACACGGATGAGGGAAGCAAAGGAGCATGAAGAAGTGAGGTGGATGTTCGAGGAGTCGCTGAGGATTGGTGGGGCGGGAAAGGAAGACCCAGCCACAGCAGTGGAGGTGGGGTTTGCAGATATAAGGAGAAAACTGCACATCCTACCCCCAGGTTGGGAATGGGTTTGGATGCAGAACCCAGACACTTTGGACTGGGAGAAGATGATGATGCCTCATACAGAGGCTGAAAGTTATAGAAAGTGTGCCCATAAAGTGTGTTGTTCATATTGGGGGAAGAGAGAAGTGAGAGAATACCAGAAGAAGTTGAAGCAGATTCGGAAAGAGATCGCCATTGATAAGTGGATAGCCCAGAAGGTGGCTGAGGAGCGCTGGACGGATAATACTCCTGTGGAAGGGGTCTGGCATTGGCGGAGAACTTCCCAGTCAGGGGACACCGGAGACCACCATGTGGGACTCGAACCTCAGTGGAGGCTGGGGTACAGACTCTGGAAACAACCTCCAACTTAACCCCACACAAGGGGTCTGGTGGGGAGCCAACCTCTTGAACTCCCTTTCTTATGTACCCCCACTTGGGAATCTACAACCCATTTGTTGCCACTGTTGGCTCTGTTGAAGTTAATGTTGAAGAAGGTGCCTCCAATGTCTTGGAAGAACTCAATAAAAAAGGCTCGGTTTTGAAAAGGAATGCCTCTTTATTGGAAAGAGAAGGGCGGGGTATCTGGCGCGGAGAAAAACCCTCACACCCACTTGACCAGCGTTTTTCAACCACTGTTCCGCGGCACACTAGTGTGCCGCGAGATGTTGCCTGGTGTGCCGTGGGAAAAATTGAAAAATTCTAAAGAAATTCAACCCAGGGCCGGCGGGTGGCCCACAGCTGGGAGGCGCTATAAATAGCATCCAAGGGCCAGCTTGGCTCCTCCCCCCGAGGCCCGCGGCGCTGGCGTCACTTCCTGGCCCCGCTCATTCTCTTTAGTGTTTGCCCTGTGCCTGCCGCCGCTGCCGCGACTCGCTCGCTTCCCTCTCCCCCCCTCCTTTTTTTACCCTGGACCACCACCACCCCTTTCCTGGGAGCTACCAATGGACTGAGCCGCCCGACAGCCCGCCCGCTGACACGAGCCGGCCCGGGAGCCCCAGCCCAGAACAAACCACCAGGTGAGGGGAAGGGGAGGAGGGGTGCCCGGCTGCCCCACGAGCACCGCGGCAGGGCTGCGAGGAGGAGGGAATGGAGGAGGCCTCCGCCGGGCCTGGGCTGAGGAGGCAGGCGGGGGGGTACTGGCACGGCTGGACGGCCGGCCGGCCGGCCTTTAGGGTCCGGGAGGGGAAGAGCCATCTCTGAGTGGCCCCGCGATGGGTTCCTCATCGGTGTGGGGCCGGCGCTGACAAGCTCTCCTCTTCCTCCTCATAGATTGGGGGGGGGGGACGGTTGCTTGGGGTCCTCCTTGAAGTCTTGCCCCTTTCTTTCTGTCTTGGGTTGCCCTCTTCTCTCTCTGTGTCTTTTCTTTCTTTTTTCCCCCACCTCTCTCTTTCTATTCGTACCCTTTCCCCTCTTCACAGAAACGTGCTCATTACTAGCCTGCATATGTGTATCTGTAATTAAAACTGTAAACCGCCCAGAGACTCCTTGAAGTGGTATGGGGTGGTATACAAGCAGAACACTTTCTGCCTTCTTTCCTTCCTGCCTTCCTTCATCCTCCTCCCCTCCTGTCGCTGGACTTGCTGAAGGCATCTGCCTTGGCCACAGTGTGGAGAGCAAGATGGGCTTTTGGGTCTTATTTGTGTTCCTGGAGAGTCAGTGCCCCTTCTCAGATCTCCACGGGACACAGAAGTCCATGCAGGGCAAAATGTCTTTAAAAAAACCAACACAGGTAAGTGGGAACTGGGTGCTAGAGAGTGGGCTGCCTCAATCTGTGGCCCCTCTGTCCTGCTTCTCCCTACACCAGCAATGGCAAACCTTTTAGAGACCGAGTGCCCAAACTGCAATTCAGAACCCACTAATTTTTTCGTAAAGTGGCAATACAGCAATTTAACCTGAATACACGTGGCCGTGAAGGGATGATGTTGGGTGCCCACAGAAAGGGCTCCGAGTGCCACCTTTAGCACCCATGCTATAGGTTTGCCTACAGTGCCCTACTGTTAATGTTTTGCAGCCAGTTAATGTTGCTAGTGCTATCCAGTGTACACTGACGGACGGAGACATTTTCTAATGGTGGTGTGCCTCATGATTTTTTTTCATGAAACAAGTGTGCCTTTGCCCAAAAAAGGTTGAAAAACACTGCACTTGACCATGACAACTGGTTCAGGAAGTGGAACTGGCAAATTCACGCCCTAAGTGTCACACTTACTTTGAAAGCCCTACTCGAGTAACTATAAATCAGTTCACCGAAATTGGTAAAACTGACTTTAAACTTAATATACACAGTTGCCAAAAGCAAAACATGTTTAAATGAAACAGCACTAACTAAAATACATTTCAGAATGCTGAATTGCGAAATCATTTAATTCGCTACTGGCAGTTAGCCATGAAATGACTTTCTACCAATGACCCAGTGATCTGTAGACATGTCTTCTAAAACTAAAAGGTAATATAGTGGTCCAGGTTATGTTGAGATGCTGGAACATAACTATTTTTGCTTTCTTCTACAGCTTTGATTTTTGTCAAATAGCAGGAGAGAAACGTCCTTCTGAAAATCTTGGTCAAGTATTGTTTGGTGAAAGGATTGAGCCATCTCCATATAAGGTATATATTTTCATTTGAAAGGCAAGAATATACTGAAATATAGAATCTAAACTATGAACCCCATTTATTAGCATGTTCTAATATTGAATAAAACTTTACTTGGGTGGTTTTCTGGATAGGTAGAGTACCAGCACATTACATTTCTGGTAATTTCCTGGAACTTTTTAAATTTTTTGCTTTTGTGGCTTGTGTTTAGATTTATCATAATCTAAAACTTCCTAATGGGCAATTCCTGAACACAGTCCAAAAGGAAAAAGGCTTGCTGTAGGAGGAAGTTCAAGAGCTTGAGAGCAGTGACAGTGTTCTCTACCAAACACATGGGCAGTGCTTCCAAGCTTTTGTAGGAGGCATGGTATTTTGGGGGAGTGTTTTAAATGCCTGTCCTGCTGGTGAGTCCAACTGCACAAGCCCATCATCCCGTCAGTATTGGTCCTGTTTCTGTTTACCGTCTATATTAAGCGTTATTTCACAGCTGGGTTTTCTCTCCTAGAACCCATTTTAGTATTTGGTTTTCATTGTCTTATTCTTGATAAGGCCGTGTTAGATTAGATTTGGATAACATCGTAGGCATTCTGTCTCCTGCTGATTCTTACCTGACAAGGGACAGGAAAATATGGATAAGTTTAGTGTTTTTTAAAAATGTATACAGGTATTTGAACTTGTTTGTGATGCTGCTTCCATGTGTTTGAAAAGCCTGACACTTAGAGGAAGGCAACTTAAATGATAACCTATAAATCTTTCTCAAGTTGTAAATGGTAAAGGTTTTCCTCGCACATGTGTGCCAGCCGTGTCCGACTCTAGGGGCGGTGCTCATATCCATTTTCAAGCTGAAGAGCCAGTGTTGTGCAAGTCCATGGCCATATGGCCGGCATGGCTGCAAGGAAACACTGTTTTTACCTTCCTGCTTTTTACGGCAGTACCTATTTATCTACTTGGATTTACATGCTTTCGAACTGCTAGGTTGGCAGGAGCTGGGGTTATCAGCGGGAGCTCACTCCGCTGAGTAGCACCCGGGATTCAAACCGCCGAGCTGCCGACTTTGCAACTGACAGTTTTTGGAACTTTAATCTGCTGAGGCAGCATGCCCCTTTGTTTGTTCTTAGCTGAAGTTAAAAAAATACTGGTTCAGATTTCCTTCCAGTATAAAGGACCTATCAATTTAGAATAGTTAAACACATTGTACCTTGACTAGATGCACTAAATAAACAATCTGTGTAATAGACTGACTAGGTGACAAGAGGGACATCCTTATTTTTGTTGATGTTTTGTTATTTAGCTGTTCACTTTCTCACATTGTTAATTATTGTCTCCTTTGAGTAATGAATTTATTTATTTATTGAAAATATTTATATGGAATCTTTTCCTAAAGAATCCAGTGTGTTAAAGGGAAAGCTTCTGGTTAAGCTTAGCTTATTTATTTTTTTCCCAGTTTACATTCAATAATGAAGAGAAATGCAAGCTTGTCTGTACAAAGGAATATGATCTAAAAAATGCGGAAGACAAACAGAAGCTAGATTTTTTGAAAAAGAGTATGCTGTTGAATTATCAGCATCATTGGTGAGTTTCTGTTTAACTTTTAATGTCTGTAGTTTTCATGAATGATGGGGGGAAACCTAGCCTCTCTGTTAGGTAAAAGTTTCCAGAAAGGCTGTTTTACTGCAGCAGGTTAATTTTTCCCCACTGAGAAGGCATAAGTAAGCAACAGAATGTCTTGAGGGAGCTCTCCTGCATTATCTGAATGTGTTTGTTTATGTAGGTTCATGGAGAAGAGGTGCCATATATTTTTAATATGCTGCTTCCAAGGAGGCCTACAGGAAGAGCACTTTTCTAATTCTTTAGGAAGTTGATTTAAATTCTTAGTTTAATAGATATTTGAGAATTGCCATTTTAAAGCCTCGAATTAGGAGTTACAGTGGTGCCTCTACTTACGAGTTTAATCCATTCCGAGTGCAGCTCTTAAGTCGAACAACTCTTAAGTAGAACAGCCCTATCTAAAAAAAATTTTAAAAAATAAATAAATAGAAAAAATGTAAGTAGAGCAGACCACATCTAAAATTTGTAAGGCAACAGTTAAAATGCCGACTTTTTTGCTCTTAAGTTGAATTGCTCTTAAGTCGAGCTGCTTAAAAGTAGAGGTACCACTGTATAGGCATAAAGTAAAGCAAAGCAAAGCAAAGTGTTCTGCTTATATAGCACCCCATACCACTTCAAGTAGTCTCTGGGCGGCTTACAGTTTAATTATGCAGGCTACACATTGCCCCCCTAGCAGGCTGGGTACTTATTTTACTGACCTCGGAAGGATGGAAGGCTGAGTCAACCATGAGGCTGCTACCTGGGATTGAACCCCAGGTCGTGAGCACAGTTTTTCCTGCAGTACAGGCATTAAAAGTACAAGTAATGTGCTTTGTTTTCTTGTAACAATTTTTAAGACACAACATACTAGCTAAATTCTGCTTTTTAAATCATAAAGTATAGATACAATAGAAGGGCTAATCCATGTGATTGTGTAGTTTAACCCTTTGTACCTTCTGGTACTCAGGTTTTTTTTAAAGGGGGATATGGAGGAATTTCAGACTGCAGGGAGGGTGGCATTCAAAACAAGGCAGAATTGCCTCTAGCCTAGAGGGTACAAGGAGCATTTTGTGCCAAATCCCGCCCCTAGCATTAAACTTATTTGGGATGTGGGGATCCATGGGACTGTCTTGGACCCAAGGGGCTGATAAGGGTTATAGGGCATATGTTGCTTATGCTGGGTTAGAATGTCGAGCCAGGCCTTGAGAGACCCAGGTTCCGTTTCCTACTTGACTTATGAGGGTTACTGGGGACCTGCGGGCCAGTCGCAATCTTTCAGCTTAACCTGCCAGATGATTGTGAGGATGGATGGGGAGGAAGAGAGCCATGGGTGCACCCTAAAGCTCGCTGGATGGAAGGCAGAGTATAAATGCAGCAGATAAGATTTTTTTGAAATGCTGTGTCCTCTTCTCTGACTGCCCCTTTTAAAGCCTGAAGTGTGGCAAAAGGGAAGCATTTTAGTACTCTCCCATCGTTGTTTGACATGCCTCCTCTGGGAGGTTGGTCTGTACTTAAACAGGTTTTATTGGTGCCACGTTAAGGCTTTTCTGCTGTCAAAGACATTTAAACTAGTTTAAGATGAATTTATTTGATGAACTATTTAATGAATCTAATAAATTTACAAATATTGTTATCATCCTTTGTAGGATTGTAGACAATATGCCTGTAACGTGGTGTTATGAAGTGGAAGATAACCAGTGGTTTTGCAATCCTGGATTTCCCATTGGTTGTTACATAACAAAAGATGGCCACCCCAAAGATGCATGTGTTATCAGTGTAAGTTAAAGATGTTCCTTATAATACATACATGTTGATTATTGTGTGGGCGTCTTTTCTAGTTTTTTTTTAGTCTCTATTACTAGATTATCTGAATGCATGGAGTTACTGAGTCTTCTGCATAGAAGAGTAGAAAGGGGAGGGGAATTGATATATGGATAAAAGTTAGTTCTAATAACAGTATATAGTTAGTTGATTAGTATTGTGCTGCTCAGTCTGTTGTCTGTCTGCAACATGCTTAAAGCTGCTTAGTACAACTGGAGGGACTGCTGAATAAATTTCCAGATGTTATGCTCCAGGACATGTCCAGTGAAGGGAAAGGGAAAGGCTTTAGAAAGATAAATTCTGCAAAATGCAAACTTGACCACTTAGTAAATGATTCAATTTTGCAGGGTCGGGGTGGGGGTTCTAAGGGCCATCCAGATTGAATGTCACGTTACATATGCTTATTTTAACTTAACTTTTATTAAATTAACTTTGAACCATTTTTATGTAGTCAGAATTCAATGAACACAATACCTTCTACATCTTCAACCATGTCGACATCAAAATAGTCTATCATGTTGTAGAAAACGAAGCACCTACTGCAAGGCTCGTAGCTGCTAAACTTAAACCCAAAAGGTGAGCCAGTAGTATTACTGTTATTAAACATGATGTATTAGCTGTTTGAAGTTAATAAAAATGACCCTCTCCTTTTTGGCTTTGAAAGGTTAACAGAATTCTCTTCCGATGCCAGCTACCAGTGGTCTTAATATAGCAGGCTAGATGCAAACGGTAAACGTGCCAGTGGGGGGGGGGACTACTAGGACCCTCTAATCTTTATATCAGGATAGTGATATAAAGATTTACAGAGTGAGATGCAAAGGAGAAGATTTTTTTCCACTAAAAAGCATCTTGGTTATCCTTCCTCTGAAAGAAAGCTGGAACTGTTGAACTGGGGCCTTGGCTCATAACAGTGCTTCTATAGAAAATAAAATAGTTTAAAAATATATAATGGCTTTGCTACTGCTCGTTCAGATAATGGCTAAAAGTGTGTGCATTCCTGCTGTTCACAAACTTGCCAAGCCACATTGGTTTATCTGGTATACAGTCCTACACTCCAGGTTGAGACTATACCTTTATAAAGCTTTAAAGGAGGGGGAAATGAATAAGGGCATACAAAAATGCACATGTTTTGGGAACTTGGAATCACTTGAGATTGTAAAAGTAAGCAGCATAGGAAGGAAGAAAAATTGCACAGAGAAGAGGATAATTGTAAATTGTTTTAGTCTGTATCCCCTCCCTCCATATGATGGATGAGGCAAAGAAAGGATTGGGCCTCCTCAGGTAACACAGTAGTGTTTGTGAAGATTCTCAGTCATCCAGGTGAAGTTATCTGGAAGCTGAGTCATGGCAACTGAACTTCTTTTCTTTAGAGATCAAAACGTTTCGCTACTCATCCAAGCAGCTTCATCAGTCAGATGAGTAACTTGAAAGAGTAGTGAAATGTTCCAATCTCAAGAAAAGAAGTCTAATTGCCATCACTCCCAGACAGTAGTGTTTGGTTTTACCTGAAGCAATCCACTGAGGACTGGAAAATCACGAGAGTTCAGGGCTATCACAGCTATTATTCACCCCATTTGAAGATTCACTTTCTCCTAATTGACTGTGTTAATGCTCTGATATCCCAACAAAGTGAAGTTCTAGTTTTCTCTGGGATTTCTGTTATACTAAGATACTAATAGTCCTCAGTATTCTGTGAAATTAGGAGGGAAATCCAAGTAGAAAATTTCATTGATGAAATTGATGATAATGAACTTGTCAGTTGTTAAACTTTCCATCTAGCCTAGAAGAAACTGCAAACAAGTTGTAATACTGTATTTTTGTGTTGAGAGCTAGTGTTGTGTAATGGATAGAATTTAGGACCAGAGCTCAGGAGACCCGGGTTTAAATCCCATTTGGCCATGGAACCTCTCACTGGGAGTGGCAGTGGTAAAACCAGTAGTTCACATATTCTGGAAACCTTACTAGGTTCAGCCTAAGTTAGAATTGACTTGATGTCACGAGACATACACATTATTGTTGTACATTTGTTCATCTTGGAAAACATTTTGATAACAACAGTAGAGTCTTGCTGTTTCAAGAAAGTACTTTGTTGTTTAGGTCTGGGAAGATTCTCTGTAATCCAGAGGAAGTTGTCCAGAGGTTGAGTCATGGCAACTGGACTTTGTTTCTTGTTAGATTGAAATGTTTAGTTACTCATTCAAGTATGAGGAGCAAAAGAAGTTACTTTGATAAAGTAGTGAAACCTAAGAAGCTACTTTGATGAGTAATGAAACATTTTGATCTAACAAGAAAATAAGTCCAGTTGCCATGACTCAACTTCTGGATTTCTTGTTTATTTTGCTTTTATTTTCTTCTGATAAGCATCATAAAGCTTGCTGCTTCTGAGGTCCATTTCTTTAATGTTCCATAGCATTTTCTTCTATTTTTTGTTGAAAGTTTTTGGACAAGAACAAGTGAATATGTTGCTTTCATCAACTCTGTCTTTGCTAACAGTTTCAAGCACACAAATATTGACAACCCTGACTGCTCGGGACCACCTATGGATTTAAGTAATGATGCTACTGATGGAAAAGTCAAAATTGCCTACACATACTCAGTTACTTTTGAGGTTGGTGCACTTAAGTTTTTTTCTTTGATTTCGTGGAAGGCATGTGACTTTTAAAATACTTCCCACTATTTTCAGAAGATGAAATTGCAGTAAATAACAGAAGTATATATATAAAGTAAGCAAATAGCCTGTGGTTCCTGAATAATGTCCTTTAGCCCTTTGCAAATAACAAGTTCCCCTCCTGCCTCCACCCTTCCCCTCCATGCAGGTCCTGACACGATGGACAGAAAAAAAAGCCTCACTCACAAAAAAAAGAAGCCCCCTCACTCTGATTTAAAATTATGGCTAGCATTGTTCAGGACTGACTTGAGGAATAGCTCGTATAGACAAATAGATGCATTTTGAGTCTGGACAACTATCATAATTGTATAGCAGCAGGATGCAATATTATATACTACTGTACCCATTTGCTCAGAGGTAGGTTTCGCTGTGTTCAGTGCAGTTTACTTTCATAAAACTAGACAAAGGATTTCGTCCTTAGTGAGAACTCCTTTTAGGTAGCAAATATAGATGTAATCTGTTCCACATACAAACTTAGCTACAAAGTTGAAGCTGATGACCTTTAGTATGTGAATGGGAGGTAGTTTTATAGGGAGAAGTTTAGGTTTGTGAGAGACAAATGGGAATTGTACAAAAGGGATGGGTTCTAGTTTACTCAGAATGGAACTAGACTGCTAGGATTTGATATCAAAAAGGCGGTAGAAGAATATTTAAATGGAACCTTCAGAAAAAAACCAGTAGCTGCTGGGAAGCATTCCAGTTGAATTATCCTTAAAGGATGAAAAATGAAAACACTTCTGATGATCGAACAGGAGGCAGGATGGAAATAGTCCATGAGCATACAGTAAGTCTAAAATCCATAAGAGGAGATGCACGTGCAATTCCTCAAGAGGATGCTAGACTTGTAAACTAAAGCTGGATGTCTCTGAGCAGCTTTTTAGAAAGAGCATAGATATAGTGCAGTGGTGTCCAGACTTCAGCCCTCTATATGGTTTGGACCCCAACTCCCACATCCTTTGTCATTGGCAATACAGGCTTGGAATTCTGGGAGTTGTGGTCCAAAACATCTGGAGGGCCGAAGTTTGGACAAGCCTGATATAGTGAATAGGTAAAAGGCATATGAAAATATCTGAGCAGAGGGTTATAAAATTATGGGTGATGCTAGATAAGAAGAAATTCACTGTCCATGATTATTGAAACCTGATATTATATGATGAGGCTGACTGACGTGAAAATCAGGATAGGGGACAAGGAAATAGCTGCTCATACTGCTGTAGAATTAATTATCACAAGATGTGATGGCTGTTGACGTGGATAGCTTTAAAAGGAGGAATCAGGCAATTTCCTCCTGAAAGAGACTGTAAAATGCTGCTGCTATAGATCATTACTTGCAGTAGTAGAAGCTGTATGCATATATATGCCACTTGATAGAAAACATACGGTAGCTCTCCTGCTCTGATTGTAAGTTTACAAGTGTCATTTGGTTGGTCGTTTAAAGAGCAGAATGCTATACCAGGTTGCCTTTGGTCTGATCCAGCATACTTATTGTTTGTTCTTGATATAGTGAGTGGGGACTGCTTGTAAGTTTTTTAAAGTTCATTTGATCAGCTATATGTTACATGATTATGGTCAGAATCCAAGTGAATGTTCAAGTGCAACAGTGTAATTCAGAAGAGTGAGTGGCTGCAAATGAATGGAATGCTGTTAGGAGTTTGATGCAGTTGCTTGTTTAATTTATGGCTGTTCACAGTTTTGAATTAACAGCATTGTATGTACACGCACACAAATATTGAATTGACTTCTGGCCATTGTGTTCAACTATATGTCCCATGAAGTGGTTCATTTATTCAATCTTCATATTGAATATGGTTTAGATACTGTCTGTGATATTCTGACAGCATTTGTGTTTGCAACATGGCAATAACAACCACCAATCTTGTGATTTGAGAGACAAATTTCATTTGGTATAGGCTTTTGGGGGCTCCATCCCAGTTCAGAACCAGATGGATTTTATGCCAAATAAAACTTTTTAATCTTTACTGTGCCACAACATTCATGGTTGGTTTGCTGTGATACACTGATAAGGCTACACACCCAAACCAATATTTCTCTTGTGGCTATGATTCTGAGCTATGAAACAGAAAGTTCATTGTTTAATTCTTGATGCTACTACAAATTTATGATGTTTTCATGCTCACTTATTCTTAGGCCTCTCCAATGCAGTATGCCACATCTACTTTAGGAAGGTTATACATATACACATGGACTAGGTTGGACACTGGAAATACCAGTACTCTCTCTCTCTCTCTCTCTCTCTCTCTCTCTCTCTCTCTCTCTCTCTCTCTCTCTCTGTACGTGTAATTAAATTCCATTTGTCATGAATCTTGATGATAGCTCGATTTCACTGCACATAATGATGGATTTCTTCTGTTTCAAAATATTGTCATATGAGGGAATATTTATTTATTTATTTAAAGCAAAAAGGGTTATTTATTTATTTATTTATTTATTTATTTATTTATTTATTTATTGCTGTGTTGAAGAATGATTACATTAATGATTAGTTTTGCCATTTCCAGTATAGAAAATTGACAGAATTGAGTGTCTTGCAATTACAAGTTACATGGTAACACAATTTACTTTTCAGGAAAACAAGAATATCAGATGGGCATCCAGATGGGATTACATTTTAGAATCCATGCCACACACACATATACAGTGGTTCAGGTAAGGACATGATTTTAATTTTGTAATTCAGTGAATTGGAAGAAATGCAATGGGGAGGAAATAAAAATATATTATTTTTGTTTTTCTCATATTTTTTCCTTATAGTATTATGAATTCTCTGGTAATTGTCCTTTTCCTCTCTGGAATGGTAGCCATGATCATGTTAAGAACTCTGCATAAAGACATTGCAAGATATAATCAGATGGATTCTACTGTAAGTATGAGATTTTTGGAAAGCAGTGTTTTCCCCATTGGTGCAGAATTGCTTAATATTGCAGCTCTTGAAATGTATCCTGTTGTACATTCTGATATACAGTACTTATATATCCTAATTATTCATGCTTAGAGGTGGGGTACATACCTCTGCTCAGTTACATCCTCTTCTTGATAAACTTGTTATTGACAAGATTATTAACTGCATTTGCCCAAAATAATTTTATTTTGCCCAGCTGCCTTAATCAGGTATAACTGGAGTTTTGTTTATCTGTAAATGAATCCACAAATCTCCAGCTCATTTTGCAGTAGGTGGCTCTGACAATTTTGTGACACCATGTTATAAAAAAAATCTGTAAAAGAAAACGTGAACACAGTGTATTCTATTACTACAAATCTCTTACCTTGAAATAAGCACATTAACAGCAGAGCTTGGTTGGTAACTGATTGCAAATACAGTACTCCCATTTGACATATAAGAAAAGAAACTAAAGAGTGACCATGCAAGGCATCTATTTTCTCCCTTTGTTTTCCTCTTAACTTTCCAACCTGGGTAGGACATCTTGAAAGAATTAAAATTGTAGTGCTTCATAGGTAGACCCGTGGTCTCGCTTGTCTGTTTCCTAAGTGGCGTTTGACATTTCAGAGCACTGTGGAGCAGTTGAGTAAAGGTGTATGTTAGAGAAAAACGTGATTAAATTGTATCTTCTGCTAAAGCCAGATTGTGTTGATAGGAGAGATTATGTAGTTAGGAAGCAACATTTTATACATTTTAAGGGTGAGCCTTAACTTAAAATATAAAAGCTTTCCACAGAGGGATTAAAAGATACCTAATCTCAGTACAGTTTATTATCAAGGCCCATGACCAGCAAATGACACTGAACATGATACAGATTGAATTTATAAAAGAGTCACATACCTAACAAAGTGGGGTGGAGCGATAAAGGAAAAACTAGAACTTAAAACCATTATCTATTAAATCATTTTGTATCTTGCATGCAGCTGTGAGAAATTTTGCACAAGTAAGTTTAGCCTGAGGGTTAAGGCCTGAAAGTAATTTGTGTAAGATCTCTGCTTCAAGACTGCCTTAGAACCAGTTAAACAGAGGGAGAAGAAGCTTAACAGGAGGTTCGTGATAGAACTGGCTATGCAACATTATGTTGATTCTACTGTGCCATCAGCACGAGGGTGGGTCTTCTTTGCCATAGGGATCTTTTTTGTACCTCCCATTGGCAACCTCTGTTGGAAGGCCAAATTTGCATATCACTTGTTCTTTCTCAGGATATGATGTTTGAATCATTGCATTGTTGTAGGCTTATTGCAGATATCATATCTACAGATTGCTTATAGGCAGGATGGTATTATCCGTACAGAATTTTAGAGACGTGGAATTGAAATATTTGTAAGAGAGGGAATAATTCCCAGCTACATAATGCACTAAACTGACTCCCTTCCCTTTCAGGAAGACGCCCAAGAGGAATTTGGCTGGAAACTGGTTCATGGTGACATATTTAGGCCTCCAAGAAAAGGAATGCTACTTTCTGTGTTTCTAGGCTCAGGAACACAGATTTTAATTATGACTTTCGTTACTTTGTGTAAGTTCAGCATTGAGGCATATGAGTATAAAAGTATTCAGTCGTAATTCTTAAGCCTGGGGGTTCGAGAGAACAGTAATATGGAATCTGCTTACGGGTCTCTCCCTTGCCTTCCACCGCATATGGGCATTTTCCTCCCCCCCCCCCCCCCCAGTTTTATATACTGTTATTGCTAGTAGTGCATGCCTGCTGGTCTTGTTACAGTTTATTATTGCCAGTGAAATTGCAGACTACTTTGTGGCCTTCATGAAGCCACACAGATGAATTGCGAGTGTGCATGCATGAGATTCCGGACTTTTCTACCAAAAGAAAAGCTCATTAGTCTCCTGCCCTCCCACTGTGCATGTGTGGGAGCCTTTCTGGCCAAACCCTTAGTTCCCTCTAACTGCCGCATTAGAAGGTTCCTTGGGGGATGCTTTCATGTTTCATTGGGGGTTATCACGTACTTTACGCCTTCCCCCCAATTCCTCTGATTCACAAGGTTGTTACAAAGATCTGACAAGACAGGGCAAATGCCCTTCTGATAGCACCATGGTGGCCCAGACAACCCTGATTCTCTACCCTTTTGCGGATGTCATCGGAGCACCTCAAACTACACTCCTTTCCCAGTCTTCTATCTCGGGAGAAAGGGAGCGTGTGCCACTCAGATCTGAGTCGTCTTCGACTCACTGCTTGGAGGATTCCACGATAGTTCGTGACAATCATATAAGCTGCTCGAAGGCTCTCCATGAAACATCTCTCTTCTTACAAGTGGAAGAAGTTTCAATCTTTTGCCATGGAAAGGGGGCTTCTCCCCGTTCAATCCCATTCTTCCCCAGGTACTACAGTTTCTTCTCTACCTCAAGAAATCCAGCCTGTCTGTTTCTTGCCTTAAGTTATTCCTCAAGGGACTCAAGAATACCTTTCCAGACTGCAAGCCTGCCCCCCTAATGGTCACAATCTCTAGTTCTCCATCAGTTGATGCATCTGCCCTTCGAGCCAATGGTTATGTGTAATCTACCTCTTCTCACAATACAGTGTTCTTGGTGGCAATTAACTTCCACGAGACTTGCTAGTGAACTCTGCGCTGTGTCCTTCCGTACTTGCAATTTTGCAAAAACAGAGTTGTGGCATACCTGGACATTTCCTTTTTATCCAGAGTGGTCTCTTGCTTTCATCTCTCCCAACCCATTCCCCTGCCTACCTTTTCCCCAAATCTGTCGACTCCTTTTGAGTGTGATCTCCACATTTTGGATATTCTCAAGCAATCTCCTTTTACTTATCTAGGTTTGCTCCTCTTTGTTCCACAAATAAGTTGTTTATCTGTTACGACCCAAGTTCTAAGACTTTGATGGTGAACCTTTTAGAGACCGAGTGCCCAAACTGCAATTCAAAACCCATTAATTTTTTCGCAAAGTGCCAATACAGCAATTTAACTTCAATACGGGTGGCTGTGAAGGGACGATGTTGGGTGTCCACAGAAAGGGCTCCAAGTGCCACCTTTGGCACCCATGCCATAGGTTTGCCAACATTGTTCTAAGAGGTCACCTGTTTCATCCCAGCACTTGTCCCACTGGGTCATTTCTGCCATTGAACTTGCTTACCAGTTGGCCAAGAGGTCCTTACCTCATCCCATCACAGGCCACTGCACTAGAGTTGTCTCTTCCTCTGCTGCCTTTCTAAAGGGCATTCCCCTGGAGGACATTTGCTATTGTGCCACGTGGTCCCAACTGTTGACCTTCGTGAAGCACTGTTGGATGGACACATGCATGAGGTCCTGTACATCCTTCGGTAAAGCTGTCCTTTCCTTTGTGATGGCATGACTTCCCACCGTCCTGTGAGTATTGCTTGTAGTCACCCATCTGTGTGGCTTCGCGAAGGCCATGAAGAAAAAGAACTGGTTATTTACCTGTAAACGTGATTCTTTGAGTGGACCTTCATGAAGCCACACAGTCCCACCCGCCTCCCCTCCAGTCGTCACGCTGTGTGTTATTACATCGTACATGGTGGTGGCTGCGTGGGACTTGAGGTTTTGGGTGGGAAGGCTCCCATGCATGCGCAGTGGGAGGGGAGGAGACTCACGAGCTTTTCTTTTGCTAGAAAAGTCTGGAGCCTCGTGCATGTGCCCTCACAACCCATCTGTGTGGCTTCATGAAGGCCCACTTGAAGAACCACGTTTACAGGTAAGTAAGTAGGAAACAGAAAAGAGACCTATGTGTATAAAACTTTTATCGATGGCTGGCAGTACACCAGTATTCTGATGAACTGTAGCTAGAGATCAGTAAGATGATGTCTGTATTGATGTTGGATATATGAAATTGGTGTTACTGTTATGTGTTGTCTAGTCAGAAGCAACTTACGGTGCTTTCCAGTTGAGTGAGGTATTCAGGGAATAGTTTTACCAATCTTACACCACCAGTAAGTTCCCATGGCTCTGCAGGCTCAGGCCTTGTGAGTCCTGGTCTGTCTGCACTAGGTATCTAGGTATGTGAAATTAGCAGAGTGAGAAAATTGGAAACTTTTAGAAAAAGTGAAGCAAGAATAGCCCATTAACTTTGCTAGCTGCTGGTAGCTAAATCAACTGCTGTTGTATCAGCTCCGCAGTGACCTCACCTCCAAAAATCCTAGGTCCTTTTGATTCCTCCTTGTGAACATTGCCCTTGCTGATCCTTCTGAGGACTTCATAGCTTTAAGAATAGGTGCCTTAGCTTACTTTTTTGCCCTCTCACTCCATTAGTTTCCCGTTCTACTGGTATGTCTTTTAGAATCTCTAGTGGCAGGATGTGCCTTGTATTTTTACCTATCTGTGTAGGTCTATGAGCCATTTTGGCTGAATAGCAGAAGTAACCATTCTGAAACAGCTATTTTAAATGCTTAAAAATCCTTTAAATAGTAGCATATAAATAAATAAATAATAAATATTGTATAAATAAATAATAAATATTATTGCCTTCTTATTCCTATGTGTTATGTAAAGTGTATGCAGAGGAGCTAAGTGTGTCGGATATATATACCCACTCAATATTGTGTGTCTGCTGCTTTTTGCAGTCTTTGCTTGTCTGGGATTTCTGTCACCTGCAAATCGAGGGGCATTAATGACCTGTGCTGTTGTCTTATGGGTGCTGCTTGGAACCCCAGCAGGTTACGTTGCTGCTAGGTTCTACAAATGTAAGTATAAAAATGTATTTAATGTGACAACACTTAAGTTCGTTAGTCTAAATTATCATCACAGCAGAGATGTCCCCCCACCAAATTCAGTTTTGCCCTCTGGGCAAGTTAGGGAAATGTTTAAGATTAAAAGGAGATTGCATGAAGGTTTAGATTGTTTTAACACTAGTAAACTAGCAATTTGACTATTATTTTTATTACATAAACTCTACTGTCAGTTGAATCGGTTCTTGCAAAGGGGGGAGAAGGATAACTGACATCACACTGATATGTTAATTGGAGCATTAATGTCTTTTGAAATTGCATTGTGTTTAACATGCAGCATTTGCAATTGTTTATTTTCTTATATTTACATTTTCTTCAAATGAAAATAAGTGCCACATTCAGTTAACAATTGAATGTGCTTTACTAAGTATCTTAATCAGCGTGTATGTTTATGTTCGCATGTACAGTGCTTCTTATATTCTGCATCCATTAAGTGAAACTGTATTAGCCAGTTAATTTTACATGGTCTCAATCCAAACATCACTGTAAATGAATAAATTAACCATTCTGACGATAAGATATGAGTGTTAAGAAACGATGAAGCCAAAACTCAGTCTTATATTTTAGAAACATAAACTGGCAATAATTTACTATGATTACTGCCCTCTTTTGTATTTTATTTTAATGAACCTGAATAAAAAAAAAAAAGCAACAAAAATTAGCTTCATTGAGAATTCAAATGTCCACCTAACTGGTTCAGAGAAATTGAACATTTCATTTATAAGGCATGTCCCTGCTTGAGTTTCAATACTATTGTCTTCTTGGCTTTATTTTATACAGCATTTGGAGGTGAGAAATGGAAGACAAATGTTTTGCTGACAGCCTTCCTTTGTCCTGGGTAAGCTCATTCTTGAGATCAATGTTAAATTTTGTCTGTCCAGTTACAATAAGTAACTCCTTAGTAACATATTTGTTCTTGTTTTTCATAAACTTTGTCTACTGTTGCTACCTGAAAAGTTGGTTAAGCGGTCCTGACATGGCAGACATATTTGTGGGGGGGGGGAGAGGGAGGCGGAGTAGCTTTTGATTGATTTTTGATTTCACTCCGTAGGTCAATTCTCTATAGTTGGTCTTACTAGTGTCATAAAGTGTACAATCCCGATGTTAAATCTTTTTGCTTAATCACAGCAAGCAGTCATCCCCTGAAGTGTAGTTAAGACAGACATATATTTGCAGCTATTTAGTTGAAATGTCATCTCCTGCTGGAGCACAGTCTTGTTAGATTAAGGAAGAAAGGCTGGGTTGACCTCTTTGCCTGGTATTTCCTGTATGTCTCCATGGCTTAATGCTAAGTTAGACATACAGTAATATGATTTCAGTAACATTGAAACTAACCAAGTGTGAGTTATTACTTCAAAATGCTGCCTCTCTTTCAGCATTGTGTTTGCAGACTTTTTTATCATGAATCTGATTCTCTGGGGTGAAGGCTCTTCGGCAGCCATTCCGTTTGGTACTTTGGTTGCTGTTCTGGCACTCTGGTTTTGCATATCAGTACCGCTGACATTCATTGGAGCCTACTTTGGTTTTAAAAAGAATGTAAGTAATGTGTCTTTTTAATAATATGGGTATATAGTTTGGGTGGGGAATGTACATTTGACCTCCCTGCAAAATAAATACTGGACCCTGTTCGTTTAGAAGATTGTGGCCATGGGGTCGTGTTTGAATTGAATACTCGCATTGTATACTTAGAATGTAATAAAATTATTTCATTCCTGCATTTTAGATGAACCTAGAAAAACTGGTCAGTTTCAAAACAAACAAAGAAATCCATTCTGTATGTGGAAAATCTTATTCAACAAATCCATTTGGTGTACTGGAATGTTTGATTCCAGATTTGTCATGCATTGCTTTCCTTGTTTCTGTTCATGGTGTTAAATACATTGCAAATTTTAAAGTATTTTATTTCCCTGTTCCTTTTAAATCTCTCTCAAGGCAATAGAGCATCCTGTTCGTACCAATCAAATTCCTCGTCAGATTCCTGAACAGTCATTTTATACAAAGCCATTACCTGGCATCATTATGGGAGGCATTCTACCCTTTGGATGTATCTTCATTCAACTTTTCTTCATTCTTAATAGCATATGGTAATGCTATATAAATCTTGAATGTTGGATTCCTTCTAATGCACTGTTACCTCTTTTACTTTAAAATGCACTTCACTTTAATTGTATGGAAAGTTTGTTTGTTCTTGTTATCTTATCAGTTGTCTAGCCATCAGATTCTGAAAAGTCCTTAGACAAAACTGCCTGCCATAGACCTTGACCTGGACCACTAAGCTGATCAGATGTTTAGCAATGTGTTACTGGATTTACAGTTCGTGCACTTAGGGTTTGGCTTTGAGGATCAAGTGGTCATTTGGTAAATGACTTGGTTAATGAAATCAAATCGCCAGTGTATTGTGCTCAACTCATCACCTCTGGCAGTCATTGACCAAGCCTTGGAAACCTTCAAACTTGTTTGTTTTTGGGCGGGAGAGGGGGCATCTCTGTCTCTATATAGTCTAAGACCCATAGGTAATTTTTTGGTAAATGAAAAGCTCAAGTGGCTAGGATGTGGGTGCAATTTGGGTGGCTGTTTGTGAAATAGAATGGCGAGGTAAAGCACAGCATTGATAGCATTAAAACTCTGTAAGTATTCAATTTGTTATCCTCAAATTTGTTTTCTAGGTCCCATCAGATGTATTACATGTTTGGCTTTCTGTTCCTGGTGTTCATTATTCTGGTTATCACATGCTCAGAGGCTACTATTCTACTTTGCTATTTTCATTTATGTGCAGAGGTAGGTCTACAGAATACGTTTTCACAAGGTGATAAATCCAACGGGTTATATTTTCTCTGAAATGAAAGAAAGATCTTGATGCTCTGGTTTCAGGCTGTGATTCACTTTTTGTTCTTAGCTTTAATATTGCCTTTTTTAATGGTGTAAGATGCCTCTGCATACTTATTGTTCTTAGCTTCGAATACTGTCTTGAACGTTTCTTGGCATCTGTTGCAAACTCATTGTCTCCAACTTTGTATATTATCCTTCCGTTTTGTAAACCCATCTTAGGTCCTTTCCAAAGAGAACGGTGGGATAAAAATATGTTAAATAAATAAATGAGTAGATAAAGCAGTCCAGAGAGTAGCACCAAGGGTAGCTCCCAACATACCTCAGGCTTTGTTGGTGGCTGTAGCTGAACTGCAGCCTCCTATATTGCTTCACCTCTTATCACACTGTAGCAAGGCTTAAAGGAATAGCTCCTTAGGCTGAACTCTGGCACCCCTCTGGGCGTTCCTGCTGGGCATGCTCCCAGTGCTGGCATAAATCGTGGAGCTTCGTTCAAGCCTCGGGATGCTCCAAGATTACTGTGGGCATTGAAGCCTCAAATTCAAGAATGTGAAGTCTGATCATCTTAGTAATGTCTAGCCTGGCTAGCCCTCCTGGGTTATATGTCTCAGCCTATGAGTCTACATGTAGATCCCTGTTGGGACTCTTGGGACATGACATGCTCAATTTCTCTTAAAAAGGCAGGGGGTGGATAGCGTCCTCCATTGTCCTGCATGTGAAAGAAGCAGTTCTGTCACTTAGTTCTGTCATTTCCTGGGGTCTGTTTCTGCACACCGTGTCCTGCTTTTCCAAGAAGCACCTGCCCTGTCTTGTTTCATTTCTACTTAATATTTCAGAACAGTGTGGTGTCTATTCAAGATTCATTCGTTGTCTCGTGTGTATGTTACTAATAAGAATAAAAAAGAAAGGGAAAATGTCTTTTTAAATGAACTAATTAGGTTGTTCCTACTAACACTGCTATTTTAAATATTACAATTTTGATATAGTTAAATACTTGATTTTAGTGTTCACTGAAGTTTACAAGGGATCTAAATCATGACATGTTCGATTTGCAGCCCTTCTGTATTTTTCCTTTGTTCCTTCTGCATTTCTTTCTCTCAGAGAAAATCACTTAAGAAAGATGATAATGACAGTGTAGCTGCTCAGGTGCAATTCATTGCTTCTCACTCTTTTGGCTGATATCAAGTGTTGCATCTATTCTTATCAGTTTAATATCTGATACATTCTCTAGTTCAGTCCTATTAATTTAATGAATTAATATTGTGGGATTTTGAAGGTTTTAGATTTTAAACATGTCAAACCCCCCAGATCAGAACTTCCACTAATGGGATGGTGTCAGCCGTCCAGCTAACCAGCCAACCAGTTAATCAATGTAATATGAATAGTGTTGAGCAGTTAGCATAGAATTAGAAATAAATTTCTATCTTTAAATACTAGAGCCTCATAAATTTTACACCTTCTATAAAACTATGTTTGAGCAACTGAGATGTAGTAGACCTATGTCCATCTACAATTGGGTCAGGCATTTCATCTCCTTCGACAATGAAGCCTCCTTAATCCATATGGTGTGGCTGTAAGTGGATGCTATTGTAAATGGAGCCTTTTTTTTGCTGCATGTCAAGGAATACTGGAGGAATACTTCTAGAAAACAGGTTCAGTGTTTCCAAGGGAGTTATGTTGCCCATGAACCCCCCACCTGAACATTCTGGCTGCATACTCTCTTATAGCAACTTTGGGAAACAGCATTGGCTTGCATTTCTATTTGTAACTATCACAGGCATCAATTCTTGTTCATGCAATAATTACCATAGGACCATCTTTAAAACTGTAAATATAGGAATGTTCAAGGTAACTTTGTGAAGCCCGAAATGTGAACTAGCCCCTCTACAGTGCCCTTGGCTTGTTTTAAATGTTCAATGCAGATGAATTGATGGCTTGTAGCCGACTATATTGAGAAATGTTTTAACTTTTAATTCTTTCTTCTTTGTTCTAGGACTACCACTGGCAGTGGCGTTCATTTCTTACCAGTGGCTTTACAGCTGTCTATTTTCTAATATATGCAGTGCACTATTTCTTTTCTAAACTTCAAATTACGGGTACAGCAAGCACCATTTTATACTTTGGCTACACCATGATAATGGTTTTGATATTCTTCCTTTTTACAGGTAAATGTACATAGATACATATGCACACACATATATACAATAGATTATCAATACAGATAATAATGAGCCTTCAGATTATAGGGGGACCATAACTGAAATAAACACTGGACAGAGTCCTATTACTTGACGTAAGTCAAACTATTGCTACTAGTTAAGAAGTCAGCACATATTCCTTGTTTTGTGCCATATCATTTAGTTTGTGTACAACAGTAAATGCAGGTGTTGACTTCTTAATGGTGACAAGTCACAGATGGAATTGCAGTCTAATCTGTTTGACCTACACTGATATAAGTAAGTAATAGGATTCTGGCCTCTCTGTTGAATCATGTGCATTTATTGAAAAAATTAGGATTTTTAATAAAACTACCTTGAATATCAGAAAACCTCAAGTCTATTTAAAGTGGTCTAGAATTCATATAGATTTCTATTGTGGATCAAAACTTTTTTCAGATACCGTATATACTCGAGTATAAGTCGACCCAAGTATAATTCGAGGCCCCTAATTTAACCACCAAAAACTGGGGAAACGTATTGACTCGAGTATAAATCTAGGGTGGGAAATGCAGCAGGGCCTGGCAACTCTTCCTTCGTGAGCTGAGTGTGTGATGTTTAAAATAACTTAGCCACTGATGCAACTGCTTGGGTCAGTGGCTAAAAGTCATTTTAAACATCGTGTGCCGCTCCCCTGTGATGCAGAGGGGGGTCAGGAGAAGCGGTATGCAATGTTTAAAATGACTTTTAGCCACAGATGACTTGCCTCAGTGGTTAAAGGTATTGACCCGAATATAAGCCGAGGGCCTCTTTTTTCAGCCCAAAATTAGGCTGAAAAACTAGGCTTATATTCGAGTATATACAGTAAGTGGTTTCCTGGAAGCTCCCAAATGTGAATAACACAGTAGGACCTCCTAGTAATGTTTAGGACAACTCTGCCTCAGTCTGCACACACCCACCCCTCTCAAATGAATTTGTTTCATTGGTGTTTTATGGCATACCCTTTGTGCTAAAGAGGGTACATTGAGGACTGCTGATTCTTTGGCCATAGAGTGCAGATCATTAGGGAGGAGAACAAATACCAAAGATTTGATGGGGAGTATAAATGAAATGAGTCCCCTGGAAAAGAACACAGGTGGCCAGCTGGAACACTGAACAAGAGCACACCTCCCTAGCATATGCTTGTTCAGGTTTCGGTTTCAGTGCAATATTAGATTAGTTGCACTGGCTTATCCCAAACCTATGCAGTTCTTTTTGTGCAGTGGTCGAATGAAAATTCTGGATATTCTGTAGTTTAGAGCAAGCTACTTAATGTGCCACCCATTTGTTTGGGAAGTAGGGAGGAAGGATAATGAAAGACCTTAAAGGTTCTCTAACAAAACAGTGGGCTGTTTTCATACTTGGCAAGAAATCCTACGTAAGGACTTCTTGGCCTGCCATTTTTGGACGCTGAAGTTGATTTTTACACCAAGTAACATGAATTACGTATTTGCAAACATCCTAACAGCACATCCGTTTTGCAGACAATAGTTACAGGCTTAAATATACAATAGTATATAATTCAGGAAGATTTCCTTAATTCAGTTGAGTGAGAAGTGAAGCAGATAAATGAATACCGTCAGTTTAGGCACTCTGCCTAAGGTTGAGGGGATTATTTTTCACTCTGTTGTCAGGTACCTGTCAAGGCCTTTTGGGATGTGTCACAAGTACAGATCCATGGCACACCTATTATAGAACAACCTCCCCCTATATGATGCCCACCAATTGTTTTGGAGTACAACTCTATTGTCTAGGACTGATGGAAGTTTAAATCCAAAATATTTGGAGCCCACCATCTTGGAAAATGTTAGAAGTGGGTGAGCTTACTTAAAAAGCAATGCTTAGGGCTTCTCTTTTATTTTTTGAAAAAAATGATAATGTCCACCGAAAATATGTTTATTACAATTTTAAAATGAAAAATAGCCTCAGAATGTTATGATGCAACACTACAACGCTAAGCTGCAACGGTCTGTATTACCTGGAGAACTGTGTTCTCCAAATGTAAGATTTCAAGTACAGTGTGTCAAATCTCGCAAGCTGTTCTATGTAAGACAATAGTTTTTCTCCATGACAGCAGCATGTTCAAGTGATTTTCCTTTTTTAAAGAATGAAATATCCTTGCCCCACTAGAAGAGACTTAGTAGTTTTGGACTTGTTCCCCTATGCATTTTAATGAATTGTTTAAAAGGAAAAAAAAATCAGTACTGTATATCATAAGGGGGGGGGCTAAGTAAATTTAATTAGGCTAAAATGACACCCTCCCTGCAAGTTACCAGAATTGCACATATTCAAGGCCCCAAAGGCATTTAGCTTCCTGTGTCAAGATGATACAAAAGCTAAAAAGAAAAACTCATGATTGTTATATCAAAACTATTATATCGCTGCTTACTCATCTGTTAAGAATGGCCTGCCTCAAGAAATGTTCTGACGGTGCCCTGCTGCTGTGCCCGTGTAGCACATGCTTGGGGCACTTGCTTCTCTGACTGCATTCCAGGTCATTTGATCTGACACAGCGGGCAAAATCCTGGGAGCTATGTGACCAATCTGACTCACAGCTGGGCCCACCACAGTGTCTCAGAGTAAATGAGTGAGTTAAACATCAGTAGTAATAATCCACATGATACCTACCATTCACCGTTCCGGCTGAAATAACCTCATCGTGAATGGGTTTTTTTTTATTAAATCTTCATCATAGTTCTTCACACACACACAAAAATTAAATATGAAGATTGCAATCCGTTATGCCAAGGCGGAATGTCTCAAAAGTGTGGCACCGACCTTTAGCAGTTTGCATTGCTTAAAAAGCAGTACAGTATTACACTCATTACAAGATTCCAAATTATTTAGTTATATATAATGCCTAGACCTTGAACAATAATGTTTTAGAAGCGTGGTAATGCTTATTCATTGCAAGGAAGGTCTCAAGTGTATAAAATCAGATCCAGCCACTTGGAGGTGCTCAGCAGTTTTTGTCTTCAGAACACCTGGTCTCTTCCTTGCTGATTTCTCAGGGTAGCTGACTAACTTCAAATCATGAGCAGACCATCAAATGATGTTCTACTCTTTGCTGGCCTTCAGTTATGGAAAGCTATATTTGAGGGAATGACATGCTGTCATCCTGGACTCAGTTGGCCAAGAATTATATGGTCAAATAGACTATATGTGCTTAGCAGCAACACTCTGTATCTATCTACCAAAGGAGAATAGCAGCTAAGCAGAAACAACTTGGTGTGCTTTACTAGCCAGGGACAAACTACTTGCCGTGGGTCTTTCCCACTGGCTCTTTCCTGGTCCTTCTGCAGAGCTAATCCCCTTTCTGTAGGATTCAGGACTTCCCCAGCTACTGCTTCACTGGGGGATGTAGGATCATATTTATAACAAGCTCTTGTTTGTTTGTTTGTTTTGTTTTGTTTTCCTTTTTTCTTTCTTTTCCTTGGCCACATACATCTGCATACAAATAGATGTCTTCAATGCAAGCAACAATAAGACCCCCCCCCCCCCCCGCCCCATTTTTTAAGATACCGGTATATAGTTGCCAAGGGGAAAAAGTGGCTGCTTCCCTGTCACGATGAACATAAAATCAGAATAATTAGATGCAGCTTTATAATGCATTTTCTTAGAATGTGGGAAATGTAAAGAGGGGGATGCTCTCACGTAGCAATTGGGCAAACAACTTTTTCTTCTTAAATTATGAATAGGAATGGTCTGGCTTGAATTCCAGACCATTCTCTTTAATTTGAGGGCAGAGACTGAAAGAGCCAATATTAAATATCCTATGCCGGTGGTTCCCAACCTTGAACTACAGATCCTAGAAGCCTTCACCACGAGCTGTGCTGGCTAGGGTCTCTGGGAGTTACAGTGCTAGATTATCCCAGTTTGGAAACTACTGTTCTACAGCTGTCCTGGAGGAAAAATCCCAGTTTAAATGGCTTCCTTAAAAACAAGAAGAAGAGCAACAACATTGTTGTCACCCATTTCATCATCCTCATCTATCAGCCTATTATGACTAAGAGAGTAAGGCAGGGACTTCCATGCTCCTTTTTAGTGCTTAAAGCTCCAAAAGCTTCTAAAAGAAGAGGTGCAGTTTAGTCAAATCTAAGCATTGCCTTGATGTTGCAATACAGAAAGTAACACGGTCTAAATGAGTGACAATTTATTTTAGGCTGTAGAGGGTGTGTAGGAAAGACACATTTTTCATTGGTATTAAACCTCGCAATTGATCCCTGTTTGTTGTAACTTTTGGTAGAGCATACTTTTATATCTTTGATGGAATATGTTTTTGTCTATTCACAGGAACAATTGGATTCTTTGCATGCTTTTGGTTTGTGACCAAAATATACAGCGTGGTGAAAGTTGATTGAAGAGACTGTCATATAAACTACAGACACTATCAACCTAATTTAAAGACAAGCCTTTGGAGAAAAATTTAAGCTTTATCTGAAGTATTGATTTCTTTGCTTTGAATGATATTGAATATACATTTTTCTCCCACTTACCCCTTTGCATTGTAACTTTGCAATCTGTTTCCTCTTGGGTGTTCTTAATGAACTCTGAACTGAAATATTGTATGCTTTTGTAAATATTGCTACTCTAGAGCTTTTAAGATCTAATGGCAAGCTAGATGTGATTGCATTACAGAATGTAATGATCCTTTAAAAATGTGGTTGTAAATATTTTGTAGGCCAGGATCTAACGTTGTGCTAGCAAACTTCTGCTAACACCACTGGACTTTTCTCCTCCTGTTCTCTACACAGCCCAAAAATAGGTTCCAGAGAATTTCCAGCACCCCAGAATAGAGTTTGGGAGTGTGTGGGTTGAATTAAGGGAATTGCTTGTCCTTAGTTCTTCTTTTTGTGTCAGCAGAGTGATACCTTTGTATCCTGGCTCTAGGTTTGTTGGGTGAAACTTAACTTGTTCTCGGATTTAAAAAAACCCACAAAAAACAAAACTATTTTCTATCATGATTTTGAAGGTTTACCTCATGTTGCTCTGAATTTGAATGTTTCTGTTTTATACTGGAGCAATGGCCATGGAAGTTTCTCCTCATTTGTCATTTCATTGGGTTTCTGTTGGTATTGGCCTTTTAAAATATGTGCCTCTTGAGTGTTGGAATCCACATATTAATATTCATAACTCGAATAAACACTGTAAATTATTTCAGTGGATCGTTGCATATTATAAATAGATCCATAACATCTTGTAAATAAAAATATATTGAGATTTTTTAAAAAAATATGTAGATTATTTTATTATGTTAAAATCCAGGTTGATCTAATTTTTTTTGTTCATCTCTTTCAAAGCTACATAAATATAACACTCATATATTCTGTAAGAATAATATAATTGCACTGCTTTGTCAATCTTAATCTGCTACCATAACTAGCTTAGGAGGTTGAATAATATGTTGAATAGATCTGCGTACAAAGAAGAAAGATGCACTGCCAAGTCTGTTCAGGATAGATTTAAATGATGCATATTATGTAGTATGGCTGAGGGCTTTGTTCCTTTGACATATACAAGCAGACACGCTGCTTGCTTTGTGTCAAGTGGAGTTAAATTTCCTTCATGTAGAATTAAAATTAATCTGTGTGCATCTTCAAAAATTGCAGTGGAAACATGTTTTTTTTTTCTTGTGTTACTTGAGTATAATGGCTCATCTGTTAGTACCACCTGCATGTTTCTCCCACCACTACCACCACCACCCCAAATTACCCCTTCTGCAGTACGCCTGCACATTTTGGGCTGTGAAGTTACAGTTAGGTGCAAGAACTGAAGTTTTTCTAATGTTCTTAATATCATAATTAATGATGCTTGACTATAAAAATCCAATAAAATATCTTTTGTTAATAATGCCATTCTTGGTTTGGACTTGTAAACTTCCATGCATCCTGGACAATTAAGCTTGGATGGTACATGTAGCAAATATTTGGTTGAATTAAAAGCCAGGCTGGTACTTTGCTGGTCAGTTTATGTCTGGGAACTTTTAGCCTTCTCCTAATGAAAGGGGAAACTTAGTCTTTTTATACCAGGGCTAGGAATCAGCTTGATGTTCCATGTAACAAAACAGCAGTACAATCAATCTAGTGAAAGGTTAGACATCAAGTGCAGAATAGCTGTTGGAAGGTCCTTATCCAAACAGGGTCAACATCCAAGGCTATCTGGTGAGAGAAGGATGAACTAGTTCTTCCCACCAGGGCTGTTTCCCTCTGCATTTGTGGGCGATTCGGTGTTTTGCCTCCAGTCTCTTCTTCCTTTGGTGGATCGGGGGAATACCAATCAAATTCCCTTTGTGTGCACAATAGAACTTTCATTGCCCCCCCCAACCTCACTACAGTTCCTTTAATTTTGCCCCCAAACTGCTTAAGATTTATAGTCTAACCCACAGCAATATGTGAGGGAAGATGAGGACCAGGCACCATCCTAGTGCAGCTGGCTAAGAGCATTGAAGGAATTTGGTGGGATCACTCTCTGCTTGCATAAAGCAAGCCTAGATCCATTACTGTTCGGTTTGAATCATATGCCCCCCTCCAACTTCCAGAAATAAATGCACAAAGAAAAGTGTTAATAAATGAATGATAGAAAAGTCACCATAGAAACACTAGTTCATTAGGTTTTCAACATTTGATTAAACGCTGATACTCTCTCTTTAATAGTTGTAGAAGGACTCTGATGAGACAAGAAGGTGAGACAAACATCTTAAATGCTCATTTGTTCTTACAACATACAGTATTTACAGTACATGTTCTTTTTTTTAACCACATGTCTTGTGTTTTAGAGTTGGAATCTAGGTACAGTACTTTCATTGAACTATCATCTGTGGGTTAAAGGCCTGTGAAAGTGGGCTAGGACATTTTCTGGAGTTCATTCAAATTACGAGGTCCAGAGAAATCTACCAAGAGTGGACAGCCTCAAGAAAATGTATTAAGTGCACTTTTAATGGACCTTCTTATATTGTTCATCGTAAGAAAAGCAGGTGTTTTGTAAATATTGACGGTCTGAAGCTAAAGGCATTGAGTTTCCATCTTGCAGGGGAAGAATCACTGCAGTCACAGCCTAAGGTGCTGAACAGCCTTCCTCACTTGGGTTTCTTATGTCTGGCTGAACCGCTTTACTGCTGCCTCCTCCCATTTGCTTGAGTATGTTGCCAGTTGGCAGTGCTTGACATTAGATCCTTTCTTGGCAACAAACCCCCGTCATCCGTCTCCCTGCCCCCTCCCCCGCTCCCACTGCAATTGTTTGATTCCATTGGATTTTTTCCCGCACATCCCACCACCCTTTTCTCTGATCTTGGTTGCAGCCTATCTGAACGTAGCCACTAACCTGGCCCCTTCTTTCCATCCCCTACCCTTCCTATTTCTACAACCCTGTAATGGCATGCTTAGGATGTTGGTGCAATGTACTTCCATAGACAATATGATATACATCTTACCATTATCCTAAAGTTTTCAGTTTTTGAATGAGAAATATGGCTGGGCCACTAGCAAGGCTATAATATTTATTTTATTTATTTTGAATATTTCACTCCACCTTTCTCCTTGGAAAAGGAGAAATATCAACTGCGGAGATTTTATAGGCCCAGTTGTGGCAGTATGACATCATTTAGAAATACAGTGGTATGTCTACTTACGAGCGGCTCGAATAAAGTTTTTTTTTTACAAATTTGATTTTGTTTTTCTAGATCGGCCTGCTCTACTTAAGAGTTGCATTCAGAACAGATTAAACTTGTAAGTAGAGGTACCACTGTACTATATGAATTGGTAAGGATGATAAAAATGAGGATAAATCTTTACAAAACAGATAATTCCAAGATATGTTCTTGGGTATAATTTTGTTCCAAGAAATGTTTTGGACCCTGCAGTATTCCAGAGAATGGAACTGTTTTTTGTTTTTGATGAAAAAAGCTTTAAAGATTTGAAGAAAACTTGTTGCTCTCCCAACTCTCATCAAGGACAGACATTTTAGAGGTATTACTATTTTATACTTAATATTGAACTGAAAGGATACAATGTTCCTCTTTTCTCTAAATGCTTTTTAATTTAACTCTTGGAATCAAATGTATTGTAAAAATACTGGCTTTGTAACAAAGGGAAATGAAAGACACTTTTGAAGGGGTCTTAGCGGAGTTATATCAAGAACATCTACCATCCTAACATCCATTAAACATTTTAAACCTCTGAAATACCCAGTTAAAAAGAATATCAGGGAGGAAAGGTGGGGGGAATTGCCTCTTTTTTCTCATTTTCTTGCATGTCAGAACAAGTCAAAATTTTTAATAAAGTCAGAAATCATTTGAGATATAAATCATATTTATCTTCAGTAAGACATGAAACCCTTATTTCATATTAAAATAATGACTAATAAAACTTTGCTGAACACACTCACATCCCTTCTGAAGCATAATAACATACAGAGCATATAAAGACGACATCTGATTATTTGAACTTAGTTTCGGTTTAAAGTAGATTTTATCAGTCACATTTCCCAGCTGTATCTTGGTTCTGTAGATCTTAGCAGAACTTACTGAGAAAGTGTTGGCGGGGAGAGAAACGCTAAGACTAAAAGTTCATGTTCCCACATTTGAATAAAAATGTAATTTTCTCACGTTTTATGGGGAAAAGGTATCATATTATAGGCACTACATCTACAAAAATTACCTTGCATACTGTTAAAAGGTATAGGCAGGTAAGTGCAGTATATCTCCTACAGCGTTAGTCGGAAGACAGAATATCCAGAAAGGTACCTGTAATACAGTGTTTTCCAGCCTGAGGATCAGGACTGCAAGGGGGTCAGGAAAGTGTTTTCAGAGGGGGTTGCAGATCGCCTTATACATGTTGTAGCCATTGTTAAATAATTTTCCTTAAACTTTTGAACCTTCTGAGAAGGGATGATCCAGACTATTTTTTTTTTAATTTAAAGAAGAAATTCCAACGAAAGATACCATTGCAGCTGTTTCTGCAAGAAAAGACATTGTAACTCACCTTAGGAGAGCCTAAAGAAAAGGCAGGAAAGGGGGGGGAAATAACACCAACTCCAACAACAAACTCCCAAGGGGGCCCAGGGAGGCAGAAAAGGCAAACAGCCTGCCTCTTCTGCAACAGGTTCAAGGAAATGTATTCCCCTTTGTGCAAAGGTTTTGCCCCCTCCCTGGATAACTGCAATGTCCTTCCATTCTGTGGCTCATCTCTGAGCCAGTCCTTGGTCTTCTCTTCTCCCTACTTTTAACCTCCTCCAGCCTGTTGCCTCTCCAGTTTTGAAATAGTTGTAGCAGCGGAAACAGGAAAAGGAAGGAGGGCAAGCAAGCAGCAACAGCATTGGTGGTGCTGCCACGTTGGCAAACAAAGGCAATAATAGCCAATGTATGCAGATGTGGAGGAGTCACTGGTTGCTTGGCAAATATGAAAGAGGGTCGGAACTCGATGGTTAGGAACCCCTGCTTTAATATTTATTTAGTACCTATATGTAACCTTGTTCTCTGAACAGTTGAACACTTTGGAGATATTGCTATGCAGGGGGTGGGGGTGGGGGATAGAATTACATATCTCCTTTCTCTCTCAACATCTCAGAACTGGCTTGACACAGCATGATGTTATTTTCAAAAAGAACTCTGCAGAGCACTAAGTTGCTCAGCTCATGGTCTCTCCAAATACAGAGCAGACCACCTGTAGCAAGATAGTTCTATGATTTCCTTACAGTTTTTCATCCCCTGCATTTTTTTTTTCATCTTGAGCATAGGTGTGACGGACTCCAAGTGAACTAAGAAACTGAATACTGTATTTTGAAACAGATCAGAGGTCTGGAGAAAAACTAAGAAATCCATGATCTGTTGCTCAGATCACCTGAGACAAACCATGAAACAGGTGTAACAATCCTCAAGGTATATCACTTGCAGGATTACAAATGTGTATTCCAAATATTAACAGTTGTTATAGCTAATGTTTGGGTGGGGCAAATATATTTTGTTGTTTGAGGTGAAGTAACAATATGTGAGGAACATAGTATAGTACCTAAAGTTCAGAAAGTAAATTTAGCACTTGAGGCAGAAAATTCCCAAAGCACCTATTTTCATCTCTCAGTGAAAATGTAATACTATAATTTGCTTCTCTTCATAAAGGTGGACAAGGCCCTGGCTAATATGTCCATTTGAATCCACTAATGCTACTCTATAAGGACTGATTACTACAAACTTATACTTACACAGAACTAACCTGTGTAAGACAGAAGGAGTTTCTAGAGAGAAAACAAGAACACATTTTACATTACATTTGCTATGTGTTACATTTTTGTTTCATATTCCTTACCACCAAAATATTTCTAACTTACGGTTACTTGAACAAAATTTTTGAGGTGTGTGAGATGTAACACTGGTCTTAAGAAGATTAGAAGGACTGGGGGAGAGGAATGACCTCCATGAAATGATGATTGTGGGGGATGCTCAGGAAGAGTGGCCAAGCCAATATTGAGCTGAGGAAACCCCTGAAGAGGACATGTTGGGTGACTGGGATTATATGTATCAGAAGGATCCCTGGTGAGGGCTTTGGGTGCCCAAGAGAGATGCCTCCAAATGTGAGTAGAAGCTACCCCCTCAAAGTAGAGGGAATCCCAACATATCTGTCCTCAGTGTGGGCAATAGTGTCCTTCACTCCAGGAAATGCCCCTGAGAGAGAGGAACCTTGGAGGATGGAGTGCCTCAACACTGGGAAATGTTGAAGGCAGCAGGAAAAGAGGATGACAACTATAATAGGATTGACCAATAAAGGACTACAGCCTTGAGCTTGCATGACCGGAGCAGGCCTGACATGTTAGATGACACTGGTTCATAGAGTCACAGTAAATCAAATGGCTCAGTGGTTTAGGCATCTGTCTGCAGAGTTGGGAGTTCAATTCCCCACTGATCCTCCTTGACAGGGGCGAAACTCAATGATCCATAGGGTCCCTTTCAGCTCTACAATTACGATGGAGATGATATACAAGACACGGGCGTTACGTGTATATAACAACTTGGTAGCACACAACAAAAAGGATCTGGTATAGCTCAGTGAGATGGAGCATTTGGGTATAGAATAAGGGATCAGGAGTTCAAGTCCCCATTTGGCCTCCCAGGGGAGGAACCATCCAAGATCACCTTATGTATGTGTGGCTGACAGGGTCATGCGCTCTGTTGCCTTTGAAACCTTGGGCAAGCTGTAAAATCCCAAAAGGAGCAACTGAAGTGGAACTCCCTTCCACAGGATGTGGTGATGGCAGCTGGCCTGGGTGCCTTCAAAAGGGGATTGGACAGATTCCTGAGGAAAAGTCCATCACAGGTTACAAACCATGATGGGGATGTGTAATCTCCAGGCCAGGGTACTTCAAAGGCCAGATGCAGGGGAGTGGTATCAGGAGACAGTTATCTAGTCTTGTGCACTCCCAAAGGCATTTGGTCGGGCTACTGTAAGATACAGAAAGCTGGACTAGATGGGCCTTTGACTTGATCCAGCATGACTCTTCTTATGTTCTTATGAAGTATTCTACATAGGAAGCCCTGGGATGGTTGTCCTAAGTCAGAATTGATTTGACCAGTTATTGTAAGCATAGGAAAGAGAACTTACTAGCAACAAGGTAGAAAGGTATGGAGGGGGGATGAGAGAGAAACAATCTAGTTTTTATTAACACTTGTTGTAGAAGCAGCCAGTGGGCAAGAAAAAGGAGTGGGGAGAACAGATAATAATAGAATCTGTATATAGTTTCCCTGAAATGGGTTTGGTTAATACTTGACCTCTAAATAGGGAATGTGGGGTATTAGTTCAGTCTTTTCCAACATGTTGCTTTGCAAATAGATTTGGAAGTACAACTACAACCACTCCAGAGCCCTTTAATTTGGTTTTTGTTCTTGCTTACATTTTATGACAATTAAATCCATGATGGCAAGTCTAAATGCATAGGAGAGGACATCTATGGGGAAAACAGATTTTGTGTCAAGGGCTACGTCTGTTAAAGGCCTCTCTCCATGTCCTTTGTCTTCTGCTTTGAAGAATACTTTGTGTTTCAGAAACAAGTACCAGCAGGTGATGCTGGAGATCTCTGGGCTGGGAAAAACTTTGCTTCTCTGATTTCTGCACATCAAGAACACAAGAGAGGGACAGCCACAGAAAGGGGCTGCACTTGCGCTGCAGATTATCTGATAGCTCTCCATCATGGAACAGAGGGTGCTTCCTTTTAGTTAGCAAGTGGAATTTCATGTGTTTATAACCTAATGCCATCAGCCAAAACATAAGAAGAGCCATGCTGGATCAGGCCAAAGGCCCATCTAGTCCAGCTTCCTTTATCTCACAGTGGCCCTGCCAAATGCCTCTGGGAGCACATGAGACTAGATATCTGTCTCCTAATACCACTCCCCTGCATCCGGTTCTAAGTCTGGAGATTACACATCTCCATCATGGTTTGTAACCTGTGATGGTCAATTCCACTGTTTTTTTTTAGAACTTCTATATGAAATAACCCTGGAGCTATTCATCATTTATTTCTAAATGCACAAAGAAAACCCAGCAGGCTTAGGATCAGTCTCTCCATAGCATTTGAAGGATTTATCAGTTGACCATCCAAAGTGACTTTCCACTTCAAGGTGTCAAACTACATTTTCATGATTGACCCTGACACTTGTTTTCGAAAAATCTGCCGAAGAAAATAACAGCATACATTGTGCCAGTCAGGTGTGCATCACTCTTTGACGGCCAAGATGTTCATTTTTCTCTTGGGACTCGGAATGAATAAACCTCAAGGAAAGGTTAATATGAAGTTGTCTTATCTCATCCTGAGGCAGAAAGAAGAGATCATTCCTTATTAGATTCAAACTCCGATGTTGTGATTTGTATTAATCTTTCCCTTCGAGAGTCATTAGGAATTCCCTGATAAGGCTTCCCTCAGTTGCTGGCATTCTGTTTTTGTTTGTGCAAGAACAAAATGGGATCCATTTGCAATGCCAGTACCATATTAATTGGGAAATAGCTATGGAATATAAAGATATTGTGATTCTTTCCCCATTTCACCCCCCCCACACACACACACACTTCCTAGTGATATTTTCAATAATACAGTACGTGGAGATAGTTTCTTCTTTACTGAGCCCAACATGGTTTCCTAGAATCTGCCTTCATGATAGTAAGTACCTGTCCTCTCTTTTTGCAACCAAATTTACTTGGGGAAGTGGGGATTTGATCCTAGGTCTCCTAGTCAATCACTCTATCCCAGTGATGGTGAACCTTTTAGAGACGAGTGCCCAAACTGCAATTCAAAGCCCACTAATTTTTCACAAAGTGCCAATACAGCAATTTGATCTGAATACAGGTGGCTGTGAAGGGGCAACCCATTGCATTCTATTAGGTTGAAGATCAGTTTTTAGATCGTCTGCCTATATAAATAGGTGTACACAAAAGCACTTTGGAAGCTTTTGGGGGGAACCCCGGTTTCTAACAAATTGATGCAAGTATTTTCACACAGTTTGGACAGTATATTTGAGATTGACTGACATAAAACACAGGATACGTGTTGTACAAACACACAAAGTTATTGTTGCCTACAGAGCTGTGGGCCCATTCTTTTACAGATGTGCAAAGTGAATTCAGAAATTTGCATTTTGTTTTTCATAATTTTCTGAATGAGAGGGGGATCCAAATATTAACTGCGAGCTGGTTCTGATAATTGAATGTAGCTGAATGAATGGTGGGTGAGAGAGAGAGACAGGGAGATGTCAATATGGAAAGAAAGAAAAGAGCACCCTAAAAAGAGAGGGGCATTCCGGTGAGCTAGGCAACATGGGATTATAACATGGGGAAAGCTGGGTCCATTGGTCCTTAAAATACATTAATGGCCAGAGGGGTTGTTATTCCAACTGCCATAAAAATCTGGGATATAATCCTATGTACTCATATTTAGCAGGAATTTCCACTGAACCCAGTAGAATTTTTCAGTCTGGGTCACTATGCAGTCCATTTCATGTTAAGCCTTCCCTTTTCTTGCTGCTTTCCGCCTTTCCTCAACATTACAGTCTTTTCCAAGAAGCCCAGTCTTGCCACTGGCCATTGAAATGAAATGGCCCTGGTTGAGTCATTTTAGCTTCAGGTGACAGTTCTAAAGTTATTTGATGCACTTCAGTAATGTATGTGTGCAACATAATACCTAATACCGTCTTCTTTTTTGAATTCTGCTTGAACACCTTTCTCCATATACAGTAAGAGTCTGTTATAAAATCTTGAGCATCACTTCTAGGAAACTGGTGGATCAATCCTATATTTACTGCAATTTGGCACCTCCTTTCTTTTAAATTAGAATGTATATTGAATTTGTCAACCTGTGGGCCACTCTTTTGTTTTCTGTTATCAGCACACAAAAAGCCTGACAGTGTACCCCCACAACATACATAGAGTTATGTGTGATGATTTCCCAATGCTGTGGCATTCAGAGGAATTGTAGGTTAGGGCACAAGGTTGGTACAATCTGTCTTGATTCATCAGAGGGCAAACACAGAGCCCTGTAAGACCAGCTGAAGACATGTCACACTGCCTGAAACAAAAAGAGCACTCCACCTCCGCACCCACCCCCGTTTCAAAGTGCCAAGTATGCAAGACTAGGTATGCAATACCTTAGAAATGAATATCTGTGGAGCAAAAATACGATTGCAATACAATAATTTGTGACCCTTTCAAGCTACCCTGTCCACTGCTTTGCTTTGTTTTGAAAGGCAATGCTTTTGAGCCTGGGTTTGAGTTTCAACAATGTGCAGGCAATACCACAGCTGCTGCCCAACAAGCTGCTATTTATTTATTTATTTATTTATTTATTTATTTATTTATTTATTTCAGAGTATTTTTACGCTGCCTTTCTCCTTGGAAAAGGACCCGAAGGTGGCTTACAGTAATGAGGGACAATATACAGTCCAGTACAATTACGCCATATTCAAGTAATGTATTGACAACAGGGAACTGAGGGACATCTGTGTGTGTGTGTTGTATCATTACAGTCATGACCAACCCTTTGTGACTCCACATCCACGGAGTTTTCTTGGCAGGAATACTGGAATGGCTTGCCAGTTCCTACTCCAGGCACCTACAGCACCTGGTATTTTCTGGTGGTCTCCCATCCAAGTACCAACCAGGGCTAACCCTGCTTAGCTTCTGAAATTAGGTGAGATCGGATGTGCTTAGGGCATCTAGGCAGTGAGGGATGTCTCACACAGCATTAAAAAGACAACATTCCATTAAAGCTACAAGAGAATGAAAGCAGTTAAAGAGAGGGTAAAAATTCCATGTAAAAGTTATGAGTGATGGAAACTAATATTGAAAACATAGCGTCAGTGCAGTACTAAGAGCTCATGGTCTCAGTGTCCTGGTATCTCAACTTAATCCCCACCACTGGATTGCATATTTTGTTCAAAGTGCTTCTTTGAATTCATATTTTGGCTTTGGCCCTATATGACACATCACGATCAGCTCCTTCTTTCTTGATCTGGTAACTTCCAGAGGTGTAAAAGACCTCAAGTCTGGAAAGAGCTGCAGTTTTCTTCCTAAGACATATCAGAAAGAATAACAGGCATCTTCTCTGGAAACCTTTTTCCAAGCATTTTTCCCTTGGGGTAAACATGAATGCAGCTTGGCAACGCCCAGCCTGAAAGAAAAAGTCTTCTTGGTCTTCAGAGGTCCCCTATTTTTGGGGATACTGTATTTCAGCGGCCTCAGTTCTGCACACACTTTTTTAGGTTTTGTATATCGCTTCTTTTCCCAACATGCCAGTTGCTCAACTGGAAGAAGATACGGCGGTGCCCTCTTGACATGTTCAGGGGCACCCGCTGCCTCTCGATTTCTACCGTCACAGGGCAGGGTCGACAGGGCAAACTACGGCCTTCTTTGCATGCCCGGCCCGGCTTCCCCATCATCGCCTCTCTATCCTCAGCGGCTCGAGCGAGGAAATGGGCGCAGGGATCCTCGCCTCCGGGCACCCCAAGAGAGCTCCAAGTCGCGCTCCTCCAAAGAGGAAAAGGGGTCCGCGTCCCATTCCTTTGCCTCCCCCGCTCGGCAAGAGGGGGTGACAGTCAGCTCCTCGGCCAATGGGAAGGTGGGGCGGGACGGGGGCGGGACCAGGGCGAAGTTAAGGAAGGAGCCGGTGATGGCGGCGGCCGCGGTTTGGAGGCAACGGCGTCTCCTGGTGGCCGGTTCGAGCCTGGGCAGGCGGAAATTGTGAGTGACAAGTGGCGGTGGAAGGAGTTGGGTGTGCGCCCCCCCCCCTCTCTCTCTCTCTCTCCTTCCCACCCCTCCTGCTCTGCCTGGGAGGTGAAGGAGGCGAGTCGCTCCCTATCCACTTTTTTTTAGATGTCTTGCCACCAGCTTCCCTTCGATCGCCTGCGCGGGATCCTATCCAGAAGCCGCTGCGAGAATTGGTCCCGTGGGAAATCCATTGGGGGTGGGGGGAGGGCGCGAAATTTCGCCGCGAAGGAACCCTTGCAGGACTGATTGCAAGGGGGTTAAAGGGCGCACGCTCAAGGTCGTGGATGATCAAGGATGCCCCCCCTCCCCCGGGACTGGAGAGGGTGGCCCCTTTGGTTAGAACAGGAAAAGGACCGTGGGTTGCGATCCGTCCACTTCCGCAACGATCCTGAGTGTTGATAACCCATCCACCCCCAGCCCAACCCCCGCAGCCCATTCCAGAATGGGGATACAGTAACCCAATTCTGTCTACAAAAGTAATTCCCACTGAGTTCAAAGCTTCCCAGTTTGACCCGGTGCAGGATTACTGTAATGGAATCTCAACCTGTTGCGTGGGATTTATTCAAAAAATAGGATATTAGGAGTTACTAGGTATACATATACTGGCCGTGGATGTGATATTTTTTTTCAGGTGTCTGTTGTCCTAGGAGAGTTTGTAACAACACAGTGCTTTGTAACAGTAATAGGTTACATCCAGAGTTGAGATTTTTGTGATAACACAGCACCATGTGACTTGAATGTATTACATCTGGAGGTGGGGAGAATGAAGAGGGAGGCATTATTTAAAACTGAACAAATATGCAAAATAAATAGAAACAGGTGCACATGGTACTTCCATTTATTTAGTCCAAATAGGACATGAACAGAGCAGCGACAGATTAATTGTCATCAGTGGTGTTGCAATTGGCTGTGCCCAGTCAGAACACTTTCCAGGGAGTCAGCTGTTAAACCACACCTTATTTAGGGCTGTGCTCCTCAAATTAAAATATATATATACTGTATATAAGGTTCCATCCAGTGTTATTATTTTTTGAATTCTATATTATGGCACTGCTGCAGTCCCAGTATTATAAGACCCTTAATTGCTCTCAGATAGTTTGGAAATTGTAGTCCGGTGGGGATTTTGGCCCTCAGTTTTCATCATCTGTAATCAATACAGCTGAAACAGGGAGATTATGAGAGCTGCATCAATAATGAGGGTTGGGAGAGTGAGAACAGACAAAATAAAATACTTCTTTACCCCGCGTGTTGTTAATCTGTGGAACTCCCTGCCACAGGATGTGGCGATGGCGTCTGGCCTGGATGCCTTCAAAAAGGGGATTGGACAAATTCTTGGAGGAAAAAGTCCATCACAGATTACAAACCATGATGGGGACGTGTAATCTCCAGGCTTAAAACAGGGTACAGTACTTCAAAGGCCAGATGGAGGGGAGTGGTATCAGGAGAGAGATATCTAGTCTCGTGTGCTCCCAGAGGCATCTGGTGGGGCCCCTGTGAGATATAGGAAAGTGGACTAAATGGGCCCTTGGCCTGATCCAGAATGGGTCTTTTTATGTTCTTATGCCTGGAAGACCAGTGTTACAATTTGTACAGTGTATAGGCAATACCTTTATAGGCCACTAATAAAAAAAACGTTGCAACAATAATTTTTTAGTTTTGTTTTTTATTATTGACTTATAGAGGTATCGCCTATACTAGTGGGGACAAACCTTCAGCACTCTAGATGTTTTGGACCACAACTCCCAGAATTCCAAGTCTGTGTTGCTAATGACAAAGGGAATTGTGGTCCAAAACATCTGGAGTGCTGAAGATTTGCCACCACTGACCTATACTATAGCCTAGTATTGCATTGGTATTTTGTAATGGCCACACAGCTCCCCCTTTTTATTTCAATCTTTATGTTATCTGGATGTTGAGTCATGGCAACTGGACTTCATTCTCAAAGAAATCAATGACTCATCTTCCCGATAACCTCAACTGGGTGACTGAGAATCTTCACAGACAATCTGTACAGTAGGATCACAGCAGCCTTGGGTACTGATTGATGCAGCTCTGTCCAGCAAAATGATCTGAATTTGCTGGCAAAAGAATGTCTTGTATCTTGGCACTTTCACATTGTGGTTTCCAGTAGAGAGCTGACCACATTGCAGGATGGCTTGGATGTGTCCAGAAGAAGTGTGGGTATTGCCAGACCATTACTCTTTTATGATACAATAAGGAGGGCTTTGGGACATAACTATATCTAGGGGCACAAGAGCATGGCCTCAGGATTTAAGGAGTCCTCTGTTTACCTTTACTCCTGTGTCTTACTCCATTAAGAAGATCAGGTGGAAGGAAAATTTTAATTTCTGTTGTCTGCTATCTTTCAAATGACCAGGAGACCTTAATTTTTTACTGATTGGAAAGTTAATGCTGGTGTTGTGTGTTTTCTTCGAGTGGACACTGGAGGGTGCTAATGCAATGAAAGCTGAGCTGTATGTTCCCATGCTTTCTTTGTTAATCGGAGAAAGGTTTCATTCTTGTTTTGCAACCTTAAAAAAAATCACAAATAACTAACGCAGGAGTATCCAATGACGGCTAAGAAAATATTGGCCATTATAAAAGTCACTGTGATTCCCTATGAAGTCAAGGCAATTTCCCTTCTCTCTAGATTTGTTTTGTTTTGTTTTGAATGACCAAACCATTGTTTTGTACATTTGTTAGCAGCTCTTCTTTAAGATGATGATGATGATGATGATGATGATGATGATGATGATGATGATGATTTTGGTGCATATTAACAAATACCAGCCCCATATTATCATCCCTGCCTCTGGATGAGTTGCAATATTGTCTAATTTAAATTTCCTTTGAATTAATATTACGTTGGTGATAGTGATGATGTAGAACTAGATGAAAAGAATATCAGGATGAGTCCACTGCAGTCCATCACATTTTTATATTAACAAACGTGACTCATAATATTTAAATAATGTTCATTTATTTCCGAGCCTCAGCTGGTTTTTGGGAATTTGACCAAGCTCAATTTCCTATGAAGTTGTTCTTGAAGGCTCTGTTATTATGAACCGGGACTAGTCTGCACATTTTAAAAGTGAACTTCTGACTTTTCTCCCTAGTGTTCGCTGAGTAGCAGAAGATTTTGTAATGTAGAGTTTAACTGGATTCAAGGAAAGTCAGAGTAATATTATTTCAGCTGGTGGGAGATAAGAGATTTGAATAAACACTGACTATGTTGGGGGCGGGGGAAGCATGCCATATCTTCTGATTCTGACCGTCCTTTGGTCTGCATTTGGGCTAAGAAAGATGAGCCCAGATCCTTATTGTTAATAGTATCTGGTGTGTGTATAAGTGTATTGTATGTGCTTATATAGTTCATGCTCTTTGTTAGATGCCAGTTATCCTTCGTAACCTAGGAGAGGTCATCTGAGATTGGACCTTCTCTACAGCAGTACTCCAGCTGTAGAACTGTGGAGGCTCAGTTTGAGTCCATCCCCAGTGAGTTTGGGACATTTTTTTTTTAGATAGGAAGTACTTTTAGTCAGGAGGATCGTCTCTTCTTTGCACAAAACAATTCTATACTACAGACTTAGAACAACTTTCAAAGCTATTCATTCTCTCTCTCTCTCTCCAGGAACCCTAAGAATGGCAGTTCCACATCAAAGATCAGAAAGGGCTAGAGATCACCAACAAAACAAAATTCTCAGGACCTTCATCAAAATCCCCAGGGTTCTTCCACCGAGGCATTACTAGTTAAACTAGTATATAATTTATATGTTTTGTATAATTGTTAGAAAACTTTATTAAACTGAATAGATGTTATTATTATTATTCCTGAGGAACTAGGGAAGTTTTCCTGAGGACTACATTACTGAAAACCATTTCATTGTAGGGTAACAAACATGTGATTTTGGTAAACAGACATTCTGCTCTTTGTTTGTTTCATTTTTGTTCATTTACACTTGGAGCTCCTCCTCCTTGCTTTTGTTCATATACTCCTGAGTCCAACCATTCTCCATTAGTGTGGGGGAATGAGAGTGCATGTCTTTCCCTCTCTTACCCTTTATATGTGATACACTACAGATAAATCCTGATCAACCAGTATCAGAGATACCCTATACCAGTGATGGCAAACCTTTTAGAGACCGAGTACCCAAACTGCAATTCAAAACCCACTATTTATTTTTTTGCAAAGTGCCAATACAGTAATTTAATCTGTATACAGGTGGCTATGAAGGGGCGATGTTGAGTGCCCACAGGAAGGGCTCTGAATGCCACCTTTGGCACCCGTGCCATAGGTTCGCCATCACTGCCCTATGTGTGTGTTATGTCGTTACAGTCATGACCGACTCTTCGTAACTCCATGTCCATGGAGTTTTCTTGGCAGGAATACTGGAGTGGCTTGCCAGTTCCTACTCCAGGCACCTACAGCACCTGGTATTCCCTAGTGGTCTCCCATCCAAGTACTAACCAGGGCTAACCCTGCTTATCTTCTGAAATCAGGCGAGATCGGATGTGCTTAGGGCATCTAGGCAGCCCTCACTGCCCTATACCAAGGCGTATAGCAGAGTCCTATGAACTATGTTATATCCTGATATCCTTCCTCCATTCAAAGGTGGTCCAGGATAATGGAACACAGGGAAGTCTATTTTGTACAAAGACAAGATATGTCTTCATCTACTTACTCTGGTCAAAAACTGAATTATTTGTTAGCATGTTACAGGGAAGACTTTTGAGGTCTTCCCCCCTTCCTGTTTCCATTTGTAGATGAACTGTTAAACTATAATGAAAGAGCAGCTCAGCTAGTCATCACATAAGTAAATGCCTTGTCTTTCATTCCTTTATTTTAATGACATAAAATGGTTAGCCATGTGAAGTCTCTTCCGCAATGAAAAGGAAGTGATGAAACTCTGAAGAATTTGGGACACGTCGAGACAATTTTCCAAAATTTAATGTACTCATTGTAGTTAAACAGTTAACAGAGACATTTTATATTGAGCTTTCAGGTGACCTAATTTCCCCTAGTACTGTACATTTAGCTTTATACATCTGCACCTAATTTGTAAAACAGACTTAATGAGAAACTTCAAACAGTTTAAACATCAATTACAAAGAGGGCAAGGTTTTAAAGTTCCAGTAATCTGTCCATATTGGTCATTGAAACATGATCCCAGCTGGATATAATTCAAGACAGATGTCATTCCAAAGCCTTGAAAATAAGAACCTTATACACGATTGACACTAACAAGCTGTTATGCTAGATTGTAGGTACCATTGGTTTGCTGTGCAAGGCTACAATTATGGCTTTTGTCTTGAAAGGATGTAATTGTACTGAAAGTGTTTTTAAAGATTTTCTGCTCCTCAAAGTATGCACCTTTAAAAACAAACAAAAGAAAAGCACTGTCTAATGGAAAGATTATGGTATGACTGTTATATGAATAGCTCACGAGGGTAGATTATTAATAGTGATGATGTCCAATTGCTTTGAGGACTTGGTCACAGAGATAGTTGCAGCAGCAAATAAAGTGTTTAGATATCATTACATGTTCACGAGCAGATTTCACGGATAGGGTTTCATTTACTTGCCAGAGTTGGAATACCTGTCCTTGCAAAATGCTACAGCCCTGGTACTGGAAATAGCACCTTGGAAATTGGAAATAGCACCTTGGATTAAGAAGCTGAGCTGCACAAATGTCTTTGCCTGTGTGGTGCATTGTTACAGATGGATCACACGTTCTGTCCCTTGCCTTCTTGGCAGGTAACCCCAGAAGTCATTGGCTAACCATATTTCCTGACTCTGTCACAGGCAGGAAGTTATGGTCATCATCAGATTAAAAACAAGCCAGTATTTTAAACCATGTTTTTAGGTCATTCAAGGTCTTAGCTTGTTCTGAACCTAGTAACTACAGTTTTCTACTTTGAACATAAAACTACAATTAAAGGCAGATTTCTGGGGTTAAGTGTGGCACACTGAGAAAAGAGGAGTCTTGAACCATAATGCACAAAGACTAGACTCATTTTGATCTGAGCTGATGGTACTCAAAATATTCTCTGATTTAGGCCTTTGTAGGTTGTACTATCTTCAGGACTGGGGTGCATGCCTTTTTATATCATACGAAGCAGCTGTGCTGTTGCTATCTACATCACTGGTGTTTCTTACAGCTGACTTCATTTATGCCAATTACCAAGAAGAAGTCAGTCATATTTGATTGACTAGATGTTGGCATGAGCCATAAGCTCAAATAACAAAGTGGAATCACTGAAGAAGCTTATTGCATTTGGTCATTTATGTATTTAGAAATATTAATCAGCAAAGGATGCAAAAGCAAGTCTGCTAATATTACTCAACAGTAAACTATCAGAAAGTTAATAAACTATCAGCAAGAGAGTGGACTCTTGGATGTAGGGGTTAGGTGCAGACCCCTCCTATGAATATGTAATAAATGAAGGAAATTTAGAGAGAGAATAATTTTCACATGGATTTTTTAAAAAAATGAAAATCCTTACATCTTCACCACCACCACCACCACCACCACCACCATCATCATCATCATCATTACATCCTATACATATTGTTCATGGATGGTCTCACAGAGTCTGGTGAGCTTCCTTTTTTACACCACAACTTCTGTCTGCATTTCATAAAAATATACTTTCTGAGACTTCTAGCTGGCGTCTCCTCGTTGTAACCTAAAAGCAAAACCTTCCACTTTCAGAGACATCATCCTGGCAAGTGAAGTTTTTGATGTACAGTACTCTGCTTTTGCCATTCTATACAGTACTTCACTAGCTAGTGTTTGAAGGCAGAAAGCTGAAACAGAGGGTTATTGTTTGCCAATATAACATTTTAGTTTGGTAGTGTATTTGTAATATACAGTTTAGACATGGGCACGACCAGAAAAAATGACGTTTTGAGTTTTCGTTTGTCGGAACGGGTTCGTTTCGGGTCGTTTCCGTTTGTCGCGAAATTTTTCAAAAATTTGTTGTTTCGTCATTTCATTTGTCGTTTGTTGTTTCCACTGCGATTTAGCGCGATTTGACTTCCCCCAGAGCATAGGGGCGTCCCGCTCAGGGCTGGCGCTAGGTGTTTTTGCGCCCTAGGCGGCGGGTGGGGGGGCGGGCGGCAGAGGGGAGGTGCGGGCGGGCGGTGGTGGCAGGGGGCCATGGGCAGGCGGCGACAGCGGCAGGGGGGAGGCACGGGCGGGCGAGCGGGCAGGCAGCGGCCGCGGGCGGGCGAGTGGGCGGGCGTCGTCGCGGGCAGCAGGCGGGCGGCATTGCGGGCGGGCGGGCGAGTGGGCAGTTAGGATATCACTTAGGATAGAGGTTCTGTTCTTGGCTTGCACCCCAAATGTGTGTGTGCGCAAGCAAATTGAAGTTGGGAAAATAGAAAATAAATGGTAGTATATAATATATTTTTAAAATAAATCCACACCTCCCACTCCCAGTCGAACCTCCCCCCTTATCCAATATCAGAAAAAAATCCTCACAAACTGCTAGAGAAGAAATAAAGAATAAACTGCTATTCCCTTCAGCAGACAAAGCTGCAGGGAATCAAAGAAATTATTTTCTATTCAATTCCCTCCCTGCCTGCCTAACTTAAATCCTAAAGCCTCCAGCTTCCCTCCTCAATCTCAATCGGATCACACCAGAACCAGCAGCCAGCCCTCCTCCCTCAACCACATCCATACACCCGACTGCGATTTCTGGAAGGTGCCTCGGCTTTTTATGCCCTCCGAGACATCCAGAAGTGTCAGTCAAAAACCTGGCGATGCCATTGGTGGAATGGTTCAAACAATTTGCATGGTCCCATCCCATGCCCAGCCCAAATGGGCAGGTCTAAAAAAATAAAAAATAAAATAAAATAAAATAAAATCAATGCGACATTTTATTGCTATAAAAAACCCACTGCTGCTACTATTAAAAATCAGGCATTTAAAATAAATAAATTTCACATGTTTCTGTGGTGATTTGGTGTGTTTTTTGACCACAATTTCAAAAGAAAAATTGCGGTCGCCATTTTGGATCCCCCCCACCGCATGGCATGCAGCGAGACAGATGACGAGGATGACCCCCTCCCCCAGCCTGGTGCAAACAGCCCAGGACAGGAGAGGGGGGAGGCCGGGGACACCCCCCCCCCCAGAAACCACCCCTCTGGTAGGTGTCCTCAGGTAGGCATATTTTCGCCTGCTTTTTTGGCCGGGAGTCGGTTTTTTTTGTTTACTTTTTAAAACTTTTTTTTGTGCTGCTTGGCATCGCATGATCACCGCGATGCCATTAACGACAAGGAAAAACCCGACCCAAGTTTTCTTTTTTTCGGGTCGGGTTCGAGCTGGAGCGGCGTAATTATCGTTACCGTTTCCGTTACGTAACGGAAATGATAACCGAAAACGGAAACGACAATTTCGCCGCTCCGTGCCCATGTCTATACAGTATGCATGGATTCTGGCAAGTGGCAGCAGTGCCTGCCTAAGGTTCTTTATAGCATGCTCTCCTTGAAGAACCAACTGTTAAGGTTGTAGTACAGTTCACAGAGCAAGCACTGAAGGCCTAGCTGTAATTTCTATTAAGTGATGCCAAAAGACAAAAACTGCATATAACTTCAGGGTGCAACCCCCATTACCCCAAACCAATGTAGAGGATAGTGAGGGATGTTGAGACTCGTAGTCCAGATTCTGGAGCACCACCTCTCACTTAATGGTCAAGCAAGCCAGCTCTTTGACACTACAGTAAATGTGATGTACACTCAGCTCCTCTTTTATTATTATTGTCAGAGCACCACCACCGCAACTACCACCAAGATATAATTCACCATAAAGTGCTACATGATGCCCCCAGCTTCTGGACAGTCACAGAAGTTTCCCTGTCCCTGTAGGAAAGTGCAGTAGGGGTTCAGGGTGAATTCGATAATTTTCTTTGGTCAATGATAAAAGTATTTGGCAAATAAACTGATGTTCAGTATTGGCAAGTAATAGATATAGGTAATAATGGCTCAGAGCAATGGCAGAATTTTTGCCTTGCAGAATCCTTATAAAAAAAGCTTGAATATTTCTTCAAGCTCCAAAGGACCAGTGCCTTGCATTATTTGTGACCAAGATAACTTTGATCCTCAGTTACAATTTATGCTTGTATGCTTTTAAGCTGTGTACATTTTAAGGGGTAAAGCATTTGAAACATATGTATAAGGAGGATGTGTGTGGCAGAACCAGCTAATGAGACTGACCGGAGAACACACATTTCCTGTTAATTCTTTTGTCTCATACCTAAATACATGTAGAAGCAGGAAAAGGCACTAATTTATTTGAAGTACCTAAATCAGGAGGATTTTATTCTGCCCTTTAATTGAAGGAAAATCAAGCTCCGTAGTAAAATATTTTAGAAACATTTAATCCCATTTCCTGATGGGGAGCGATGCGAGTGTTGTTTGGCACACCCACAGCCAAGCTGAAACTGTGCATGAATCAAATTAGCAATTTTACTTCCATTTTACTGGCTTCTCCTTTCATTTAGCAGCCTCAAGTTGCTTTTTTTAAAAAAAGCAAAAACCCAAAGCTCATTAGCACAGTTTTTGGCATGTCATGAGTCATTAAATTTGGAAGTAATTTGTGGCATTCAGAAACTGCTGTCCACAAACTCTTTATTTCAGAAAACTCATATATAAGATGGAATTTTGTCAACATATCCTAAAACTGTTTGTAGATAGCAATAAAAATGGCAGGTTTTTTTTGGTCCTTTTTACATTTTCACTGTAGGTTACATCTGTACCTGTTTATTGAGAAAGAGCCTGAAATGCCTATACATATAAAAATTAGATGATTTTGCTTGTTTTTAGTATACAAAGTGTAACTCGCATTGTGTCTATTTTGGGGCTGAAACGTTCCATGGTTTTTGTTTGCTGCGAGGTCAGCACATCTTGGTCCCACTTTCTCCCCTTCTGGATAATTTCTCCATCTGATTTACTCCCCACTGCTGTAGCTTTTGGGGTGAGAGACTTGATTTTGACAGCTCTATTAATTGTTCAAGAAACGGGTGGGAAAAATTCCCTGCACCTGGAAAGCTCAGAGGGACAAAGCTCAAGACATCCTCTCCCCAGTGGTTCTTCACCTGCAGGTTTGTCCTGGGATGGCAATAAAAATTCTTTGGACCACGTTTTATGTGAGACCATTAGGCAACATGAGAATTTGGGACTCGCTGCCCTTCGTTCTTGCGGACACTGAAAGGTGCCATTTACAAGCTCGAAAAGCCTGCAGGAAAGCAAAACAGGCTTGTAAACCTAAATTCTACACCCTACAAGGTTCCCAGTTTGTAATGGACACGACAGGCATAGATTATCAACACTCCAAATGTGGTTTGCCATTTTTAAAAGGAAAATACGGGGGAGGGGGAGGCAGGAAAACATCTGCCTGCAGAAAGGGGTCAGAATGGCCTATTATTCCAATATTTCAGGCAAGGCTTCCTTCTTGTATGGATATTAAGCCAGACAAGTCAAAGCTATGGTTCTTCCGGATTTCAAGTTCTAGTTTTGTTGCAAATGGATACAGATACTCTGGTGTTGTTGGTCCCTTTCAGTGCCACTCTTTATATTTTTGCACAGAACTAAGGATTATGTTGACTGCCATGGGATTTACACCTAGGCAAATATGTCTAAGGTTGCAGCTGTGATTTTCAGGTCTACTTAAAAGAAGAAAAGAAAAGAAATCCAGGAAGATTTAGAATTCTTTCTAGAATAATTTCCAGAAGGCAAATAGGTTTCTGCTTATTTCGTTCATCTTTTCAAGAAGGCAGACTGGACTGAGAAATATAATCTTTCCTAGAGGGGACAGATTCTTGATCCAGCAGGGTTCCTGGCACTCTAGCTATGGTCCATCTGGCGGTAGTGCTGGTGGCGGCTGAGATTTCCTGAACTCCTGGTGCTTGCAGGCGGCAGGGAGATTATCTGTTCGAGTAAAATTACCTGAGCCATAGCATCCCCTAAATTCCAATGTCATGTTGCTATGTTTGCTCCCGATTGTCAAATAAAATGTTGTCGAAAATATTGGGGCTCACCGTAGTTTCGGGCCACAGGGCTCGGCCTTCACAACGTGCATCTTCCTGTCCCAGCAAGAGGACTGAATGGAGGATTGTGGTGAAACTACTTGAGGAACATAAAGATATAGACGTGGGTAAGACTGGGCATGCTGGTTACCTAAAGTTGCTTTGCGTGACCCAGGGGAGCTGTTTATATCCTTGAGACCACCAGCCTTTGTATTAAACAAATATATCATTTTCGTCTCCACAGGCTGTAGGAGTAGGCTTGTCAAGGTGATCTCAAGGTGAAACAAAGCCTAAGAACAATCATTCTGAGGGAGAAAATCTGCAAATATTGTTCCCCAGGCCTCCTAGTTATTGATTTTTGGTGGCTTGATCCTTGGGCTCTTCACATCTGGAGACTAGAATCCCAAACCAAGAATTACTTGGTTATTTGTCACATTCGTATAAACGACATTTTAGGAACAGTATGGAACTGATATGTACAAATGAGGTACAGACTTCCAGTTTTTAATATTCTGAAGCAATTCTTTGTGGTGGATTAATGGTGTACTTTTAGGCTAAAGGTGCCTATGAAAATTTTCTTCCTTACCTGTGTTTAAAAGATGAAGTGGAACAACCCTTGAGTGTTGGGAACCATGCAGTCAGGAGCAGCCACTAGACATGCTGAAATTGATTTAAATTATTTTTTGCGCTAGCTGTTCTGACAAGGAAGTGTACATGAGAGATACTCAGTAGCATGGGGAAAGTCCCAATGATTCTTGAAGCTTTACACTCCAGTGCAACTCTTTTCTGGTCATGTGGTTAATTTAAAATATTAGTTGGTTTTACAAAAAAAAAAAAAGCCCTGCTGCATGGTTTATGTGAAATATTGCCATATTGCTAATTCCTCAGAGATTTGCTGGTATACAGGAAAATTCACCAACATATCCATTGGTCTGATTGTGGTCATATCAATAACCTTCTTCAAAACAGTGTCCCTTAGTTGCATGTCTCCAGCTCCTTATATCTGTGGTGTGAGTAGAAGAGTGTCAAGTCAACCCGTTGCCTGATTTGGAACTCTTCCTCATGCATGATACATGCTCTGGAAAGAGAGCTTCCGTTTATGTAAACAGAACTTTCCTTCAGTACTAAATAGGTATGAGTGACTCTCCTTCCCTGATTGCCTTTTACTTTTTAAATGCCATTCGTGCAATATCTTATTGCATTCAAGGTGGGGCTTTTCCCCACTAGACTTGGAAATGTTGTGGGATTATGGGAGAAATGTCTAGTTTGGCCATCAGGCACGGTCTTTTTCCCATTCCTGACAACTGATGTTCTACAGAGATACCAGAGATTCAGCCTGAAGCCATAGACCAGTGTTGGCGAACCTACGGCACGGGTGCCAAAGGTAGCACCCGGAGCCCTTTCTGTGGGCACCTGACATCGCCCCTTCGCAGCCACCTGTATTCAGGTTAAATTGCTATATTGGCACTTTACGTATAATTAGTGTGTTTTGAATCACAGTTGTTATGTAGTTTTGAATTCTAATCATTTTTATTGCCTATTAATTGTCTTTTGAGGGAAATGTTATCCTTCCTCCTGGATTTCAAAGACATTTGATATGTTTTGAAAAACTTTTGTCTTGTAGTTGCCCTGAAATGTGGTTTTAGGCTTACATGGTTGTTCTGCTGCCAGTTTTAAAATACTTTGGGGGACAGGTCTTAGTGAAGAACCTTGGCTAAGGCTTAAGGAGGGCTTTCAGATTATGGGAACGGCTGGTAGAAAGAGCCCCGTTCCTGCCTTCTTGCTCCGTCCTATTATTTTCCTCTCCTAATACAAACAGTGGAGGAAATACTCCCACATGCTGCAGTATGTCTAGAAACACTGTGGAGCTACTGCTGTACTGTCATCTTTAAGGAAAAATTGAGTGTGGGTTTGAAGTCGACAAGTGATGAAAGTAGCCCTGAGGTTGTCAATTAGGGAGCAGAGGCCTGGAATTGATAAGTTATGAGGCAGTTCCCCTTTCCTCCCTCCCCCCCTTCTTTTAGAGTCTTGTAAGATCTTTATTGCTCAGGATATTAAAAGGAAAAAAGGGGGGAGGGGGAAGCAGCATGTTGACCATTTACCCAAAGCATATACCACAAACAAAATGGTCTTAAAATCCTTTCTCCTTTCAGTTGACTTGTGGCTTTCTTAAGGTGGAAGACTAGAAGAGAAATCATAGGAAATATGGAGGAAAGTGCAACTAATTCTTCTCATGTTTTGTTAATGGGTCAGGGTTCGGGGTTTTTTCTGCAAATATGTTGACAAATATGTATTCGAATAGTTAAACCCAACATGGTGTGTTCATCTGATGCATATTCTCGGTGTGTCCTGAAACATGTCATAAAGCTTGTTTGCTCATTCAGATTGGTGCATTGCTGTTCTTCACAGAGTATGGGTGGCGACTGGCAAGGTAGGCTTAACTGTCCAGCTTAAATTTTTTGACATCCAAGGTTTTACTTAGACTTTTAGAGGCCTCAGTTTTTATCCTTGTGTGTTCTGCACCCACTGAAATGAATGCAAGAGTTCCATTCAGTTCAATGGGGATGACAACCTACTTCATCCTTGGCCATTTGCTTGCCTGGGAAGTTTGGGCAGCTGACTGATGAGTCATAGAACTGTTGCAGGGAATTCAGCAACCAGTGAGTGGCTTACTTAGAATAAGTACTTATATGAATAGAGAGAGCTGGATTTTGCCACTCTCTGAGTTACAAAAATAGCGTTGTACTGTATCTGTGATCTTCTATGAATCCCTATTTCAGATGTTACTCGTACATGAAATTTAAAACTAATAACAAGCAATGTTTAGGTGCCTAATGACTTTACTGGTTTCCAGCTTCCTTTGTTTTCTGAGGGCAGAAACCCTTACTATTAAAATAAATATTTACATACATTTTTGCTTATTGCTGTTATCACAAAATCATTTCCACTACCAATAAACTGGCATTCTGGATTTCAGAGAGTTAGTCTCAATTGTCCATTTAAGCAGAAAGAAAGAAAGAAAGAAAGAAAGAAAGAAAGAAAGAAAGAAAGAAAGAAAGAAAGAAAGAAAGAAAGAAAGAAAGAAAGAAAGAAAGAAAGAAAGAAAGAAAGAAAGAAGATAACAATATTGTGAAACTTTTAAGATCGAAATGTTTATTTCAGCATATTTCCCCCCAATAATAATCCACTTATTCAAATGCATGGCTATAGATAAGGCATACATTATGTATACTGGGACACCCTGCTGAGCAGTCTGTTTTCAGTAGCGACTGGTCACTGAGTGACGAGGTTCTTCTCACAGTGCCTGGACCCCAAGGTGGAGTCTGTTGTATGTCTTCCCACTAGCTCATCTTTCCAGTGTTCAGATGAAAAAATGGTGGTTTTCATCTGAAATGATCTTGATTTGGTGATCTTTGATTTGATTTATCCATGGTGACTGACCGTGGAGATCCAGATCCTCTTGAACTCAATATGGCTCTGTCATGGCAACAGCCTCTCTGGTAGGGTTTCCTATCTAAGGATCATCTGCTCTGGAAGACTGAGCAAGTGCGGATTTTAGAAATCATACTTCCAGCTAATGTGGTCAACATCATTTTTGACATCTAGGTAGGATTTTTCCAACGAGATGTACCAGAACGCTGGGTTGGCATGTCAGTACGGATGCAGCCACAAGCAAGTACCACTCCTTAGAGTTTGTCAGCTAGAGGTGGGGGTGAAGTGTTTTGTTTTGTATTTGTTTTGGGGTTGTTGTTGTTGTGTGCAATGGCCAACTTCACTGATGCCTCTGGTGGTGTGCTTGTTTCCGTCTAGAGATTTGAATGTAGTGGTCTGTGAGAGTCTCACATTTAAAACACATTTATGGCTGTGACATCCATAAAAACAATGGGCAAACTCCATGCTCTATCTGTTTGGGTTGGATTCTGCATGACTCATCCTGGTAGAGTCTTGCTTCTACAGTGCCCCATCCTTTATTTTTTTTAACTCCAGAGAGAGATGAACAAGTTTTCATAGGGATCAAGATATTCTTTTGGACCTCTATTGCAATCCAAGCATCCCAGAGAAAAAGTGAGGCAAAAGCTTAATGTGCACCTACAGAGGCAAACCACAGATGCCAGAAAATTGGATAGGTTTTCTCATATAGGCCTGGTGACTACAGAAGACTGGCATCTCACAGCTCCATTGACTGCTGGGTAGTGAAATGAGTAACTTTGTCTAAATAGTCCACTCCAGAGGTGAACCAGGGTCAAAGGAGCTTGCTGCTTATTTGGTGCATGAGGCGATTACTTTCAGTGTTTTGATTCTCATACATTGGCATCCTTCAGTCTCGAAAGACTATGGTATCATGCCTGGAGTAGAGATCCTAAGAACAACACCTAGTGTGACTAAATAGACCAAAATGGCTGTCTCTACCCCACTGGGGACAGATGTATTCTGTTTCTTGCCAGGTCCTTGAGTTTCGTTCTTTCCGTGCCTGCCTCTTTTCCTCTGCCTGTTGGACAAATGCCTCTTCAAATTTATGTAGACCATGCTGTATCTCTTGCCTCCAGACAGTGCGATTGGAGGTCAGGGTTTCCCATCTGTTGAGGTCCATTCCCAAGGTCTTCAGGTCCTCATATCCTGCTAGATTACGGTATTTCCTTCTTTGCGTCTGAGTTCTTTGGAGGTTTCTAGTATTCATATTTGCATGGATACCCCAGGTGGTTAGGACTTTCTCAGGCTCTTCCTGCCACTGTCCCTGGTGTTGGTTTGGGTTCTTGGGTTTTTTTTGTATGTATGTTTGTTTTTGTTTTGATTGCTCTTCTTATTTACATATTTACTTACATTACACAAGGTTGGACTCAGATTTAAACAGGCACAATTGAAATAGTTTGCCTTGCCCTCTGCATGGCTTGTCTGTGACTTAACTGAATGGAGCCTGCTATGGCTTATGGAGAGAAATGAGACCATGGAAAATTGTGTCAAGGCACCCCGAGGGAGCAGAAGCCTTCCCTCTCAGAAAGGCAGATTGTGAGTCCTACTCAGTGTTCATAAGTGTTTATTTTTATCCTGCCTTTCCCCCAAAAAGCTTGAAGTGGCTGCATCTATATCTGTAGATTTGGTACATGAGTAGCTGTCTGTGTGTCTTCTTTTATTCTTAAAATACTGTATCCCTGTGAGGTTCAGTCAGCGAGAGAGAGAATTTGACTTCTTGTGCCCTTTTAACATAACAGCAGTACATAGATGTACAAGTTTGTACATATGTGTTTTCTATTTATCTCTGTGTCTACTTTTATCTTCAAAGCAACCCCCCTCCTCTCTCACACACAAGTGCATGTATATGTGTGTGCGTGATCCCTTTTGTCCTCAACAGTGGATGGCTGAGTAGTCTTTGAACCCTGGAATATCTGAGCTCTAAACCAAGCACCATTCATTATACCATATTGACACTTTGTCTTTGTACGCCGTGTAGCAAAACTATAAGGACATCTTCATCATAGTGCCACCCCGTCCCTTTGAGAAAAGGGATGAAAGTCTGGAGGAAGTGTCAAATGGGTTAGAGGTGACTGGCGTTGGGAAGGAATCAGAGAAAAAGGAGGGAACTACTGAGGCCAAGGTAGACATGTTGGAAGAGAAAGGGTCTCCAGTGGGAGGAAAGACAGGGATTGGCTCTTTAGAAGGGCTAGAGGAGAAAGAGCGGGAAAATGAAGGATATAAATAGGAATTATTTTGATTTTAGTTTATTGGTGTTGATTTATTCGGTTATAATTTGTTACACTATGTTGTTTGCATTTTTGCTATTTAACTGTTGCTATTGTTATATTGAGATTTTATGTTGTAAACCACTCAGAGTAGCCCTAGGGCTAGATGGGCGGTATAAAAGTCAGATAAATAAATAAATAAATAAATAAATAAATAAATAAATAAATAAATAAATAAATAAATAAATAAATAAGGGAAGAGGGGGTCGTAGAAGTTGGGAATGCAGAGAGAAAGGAAAAGGGGCCAACACTCCCACCTGGATAGGAGTGGATCTGGGTAGAAAACCCTTGGAACTGTTGTTGGGAGAGATTGATGACATTCGGGAGGAGGCAGATAGACAGAGACGGGGGTTGATGATACTAAAGTCCTCAATTACTCAGGAGAGAAAGAGGCCTGTGAGTGAAGGTGGAACTAGAAAGGAGAGAGAGGGCTAGATGGATCCTGGAGCGTGGTGGAATGCACTCGAGGATCTGGGACCCTGGCACCCCCAAGGAGCAAAGCACAGAGAGGGAGAAGAGGAGGATCCCTACAGTGAAGGGGTGCCTTGCTGCTGCTTTCACTTTGTCCCATTAATGGACCATGAGACTCGGGACAAAGAGGGAGTTTGTACACATGTTTTGGGAAGGTTGTTGGTTGGACAAGATTTGAACCCGTTCCCGGCCCCATTGGGCAGGAATGAGTTGTCGGATATTAAAGTGGACACTTCTTGTTAAATAAAAATTAGTTGTTTAAAGCATGATTTAAACTTTAAAGGCTCCTCAAACTTTGCTGTCAGAAAGTGCTAGACCGATGAAGACAGAGGTAATGTATGAGTAGGATACATACTACATCTTTAACACCTGGGCCCTCCACAGCTGATTGGAATCTTCACAATTTCTGTACTCCAGGCATTTGTATCATAGCACATTATCAGTGGCGTGGGGGAGGGGCGGAGAGTAAAAAAGAACTATGGTCAACCTAGACGTTGGCCAAAGTCTTCTTCTGTAGCCAAGCAGATGGTGTAATATTAGAAAACAAGTTAACAAAACATTCCAGACCTTACACATTACATACTTATAATGCAATGTGCAACAGGCAAGGTCTGGTGATTTCTTACTTTTACAAACTTCTTTACATTTTTATTAAGCTCATAGAATGCTTCATCATCATCATGGTTTAAGGCAGTCCGCATCCAAAAATTATACCATTGGCATAAGGCCAGCATAACTGGGAGGTGAATTTGGGCTGATATATTTATCAATTTTTGCAGAAGTATTCTCCCAAGTGAAGAAAGATGTTTCTCGTAGCGTATCGAAGAATATGATGTTCCTCATCTGTATACATATCTTGCAATTAGTGTGTTTTCATTTTGTGATTGATTGTTGAGAGGTAAATGTGAGAAAAGTCCACCGAGAAGGAAAATGGGTGGGAATAGACCCGTTTTCTAGTTTCACCCTGAGACATGAGAGCTGTTCTAAAAGTATGATATAACTGTTGCTGATCTGATGCTGTTTTCCTATCTGCTGGTACAGATAGGCCTCTTCCAACTTCATTATTCTAGGATTCTGAGTCCTTAATACCAACACATCAACATCTGCCTTTGTATGTCAACCTTTATCTGACAGGGAGGAACATATTCTGTCCCCATTTGCTTTTCACATGGAGGGCACTTTTGGTGCTGTGTGCACATGTACATGTGGTTCTGTTTTCAAATAACTACCAGTAATTCCTTTGCAGCTTGTGTGAAGTAATATAGTTCGGTGTGAAGTCTTGACCACATCAGAAAGAACAGTTCCAACACTGATATTATTACAGAGTTTCTTCACATAAAGTTTAAAGAGTTACTTCAAATTAAAGGTGCCAGGTTTTTCCCCTTCTGTGTTTCATGCATTTAAAATTTGTCATGATCCTGCTTGTGTGCTACATTTTAGCCCACCCATGTTAATAATTCTTGTTATTTTTCAGGAATATGTTGATTACCTCAAAATAAACCTTTTAAGGCCCTTTTTGCTTTTCACAGACTAGCTAGGTCCTCTATGTCAGTGCTCCCCAACCTTTTTATCACCGTGGACCGGTAAATCCCCGATAACCTTTCCCTGGCCCGCCCGCGGGGGGGGGGGGCTGCGGCGGCGGCGGGGCGGGGGTGACCGCGGGGGGGGGCGGCGGCGGCGGCGGGGTGGAGGCGACCGCGGGGGGGCCACGGCGGAGGCGGCGGGGCGGGGGCGACAGCGGGGGGGTCGCGGCGGCGGCGGCGAAAACACCCGGGCCGGCCAGCGACGCTCCCCCCCGCCCGCCCCCAACACAGGCGTGGCGGCGGTGGGGAAAACATCCGGGCCAGCACGCGATGCCCCCCCGCCCGCCCCCAACACAGGCGCGGTGGCGGCGAGGAAAACATCCAGGCCGGCCCGCGATGCCCCCCCGCCCGCCCCCAACACAGGCGCGGCGGCAGCGGGGAAGACATCCGGGCCGGCCCGCGACGCCCCCCGCCCGCCCCCAACACAGGCACGGCGGCGGTGGGGAAAACATCCGGGCCGGCCCGCGACGCCCCCCCGCCCGCCCGCCCCCAAACACAGGCGCGGTCCGGCGGCGGCAGCAGCGGGGGGGCTCCGCCCTGGAGCGCGGCCGCAAGGAGGGGCCAAAGGGTGCGCGCCCCGGGGGAGGAGGAGGAGGAGAGGGGCACCCACCTCCTCTTCCGACCGAGGGGGCCCCCACGCTGCGGCGGCGGTGCGCGCGTGTGGGGGGGCTCGCCAGCGCCTCCCACGCGCGCCCCCTCCTCCCCGCTGGCCCCCACGCGCCCGGCCCCCAGGGCAGGGGGGGAGGGGCTGGGAGGAGGCGAGGAGGGGCAAGCGGGCCAAATGGGGTTCCTGCTGCTGCTGGTGGTGGTGGAGGGCGAGGAGGAGGAGGGCGGAGGAGGAGGAGGATGCGCCGCCGCCACCGGCGGGCAGAGGAGGGAGGCAAAGGCAGAGGCGGCGGCAGCGGCTCCTCCAGCCTTCCTCCTCCACCGGCCGCCCGCGGGAGAGAAGAGGAGGAGGAGGAGGGCGGTGGAGGAAAAGGGGAGGAGCCTCCCTGGCCTCCCCAGGCGGCCCGGTGCCGACTGGTCCATGGACCGGCACCGGTCCACGGCCAGGGGGTTGGGGACCACCGCTCTATGTCCTTTTATTATAAATAGAAGCTTTTGATAACTAGTTTCTATGTGGCCATTCATATATTGTTTTTTGTATGCTGTTTGGTTTGTATAGACTTTAATTTGAGCCTGTTGCAGCTTAGGATGACACCAATTTTGTATTTTTTTTCTAGAGTTCTTAATGGACTTCCATATAGAGTTTGTGGTATCAGCATGGGAACCAATTTTCTGGTTCCTGATTATTGCCCATCATTTCCCAAGACCGTGAAGAGAAATGGTGAAGTACCAGGAAGTGTAGAAAGGTTGTATTCACAATAGCACCTTTTTGTCTGTGAAGAGCAGCACAGCAAGGTGAATCTTCAATTTTAGAGTGCTGGACAATGATTACATATTTATGTCAGTTGAAATCCAACTCTCTTGAAACTTCATGTGAGTTTTGCTGTTTGACAGAGGGTGCTTGTATTGCAAAACTTACCTCGTTTTTATATTTAATTGAAACTCCCATCCCACCTGCAACAGGCGTCCCAGTCATAAGTTCGGCACAACACTTTGTGAGCAAAAGGTCCTGTTATTTTATCTCTTTTTACTTGTATTTTTTCACACAAAAAGTGTTCTCCCTCTTTGTTTTTAGACAAAGAGAAAACAAGACATGATGGGAAAGTTTTAGAAAATTGCTTACAGATTGCTGCTGGGCTATCTTTGGTTGTGTAGTTCTTTGAGTATATTTTGTCTTTCAGCCTTCTGAGAAAATGCATTTGAAAATATGAGCCTCTGAACTGAGAAAACAGCACCGCAAGAGGTGTTGCTGGGAGGCTGGTTTCCACAATGCACTCACAGTGGAGGACTTCTAAGAGATTATAGAATTTGTAAGAACTGTCTCAGAATTCTGCATCGTGCTGGAGACAAGGGAGATGGTGGTTGGAAGTCTCTGTCCTAGCAATGTAATACATTTTTGATAGTTCTGAGGACATCGGAATTATTTTTCTTGGGGTTTGGGAGAAAACAAAAATTCAGCAGCGTTAAGATTGAGCATTGATACCCGTTTGGGTTTGTATATCCTTTGGACTCCAACGTGACATGTAGGCTAGGTCCATAACCTATAGGTCTTTCTGTAGCATTGTAGAAGAGTAGTTAGGAATGTAGAGAATGCTCTTTGTACAACTGGTTTCCTTAGTGGGTTGCAGAATTTGGTTTTCATTTCAAATTTTTATTCTTCCATAATGGAACTCAAGACAGAATACCTTGGGGGTTCTACACCAAACCTTGGCAAGAATTATAATTCCACATCTTTAGCCTTGTTGCTCTGCGTTGCTGTGTTGTGTGTCTTCCCTTAAATCAGTGGCATCCAAACGTTGGCCCTGCAGATGTTTTGCACCACAACTCCCACAGTCCTTTGTCATTGGCAATCTAGGCTCGGAATTCTGGGAGTTGCGGTCCAAAACCATTGGAGGGATGAAGTTTGGACACCCCTTGCCTTAAATCATACACTGGGACCATTGGGTCATTTGGGGTCAATCCCCACTTGTGCTACATCACACTTCACTCCTTAACCAGAACCCCTCTCTTCTTCCTTTTCCTCTTCCATTTTGTAAATGGCAATCTGAATCTAATGTAGGTGAGCTTCTTGGAAAATGAAGGACAAAGAATTATATACATCACACCCTGGTTTAAAGAGATTTTTAAAATTTTGTCGCGACTTGCACTTAACCTGTAACATGTTTTTTAAAAAACACTTTCTGTTTCAGGACAGCATATAAATAAAATGCACAAACAAGGACCACTGCTGATTTGTGCCACCTTCACTACGGCTGTTTTCACCCTAGGATGTTTTTTTTTTATTTGTTTGTTTGTTTTGAAGAGCAGAATGGAGAGAGAGAGGGAGAGGAGAAAGACAGATAGAAGAGAAGATTTAAAAAACAAAGGAGAGAAAATAGGAGCAAAGAAAATAATAACCCTGGAAAATGAAGAACGAGCAACATGCAGCTGTCCAGATACTGAATTTTCCACATCAGTCCTAGCCTGCCTGAACAAAGGTGGAAAAAGTACGGGCAAAGGGCATGATGAAAGGAATAAAGGATTGGCAGCATCTGGAGGGTCTGGAACTGCTTCTTGTCTGCCATGTCATATTTTCAAGTGAGAGCTAAATATTGATGCTGAGAAGTTTACTGAGTTACAGTATAGGGTTTTGCCATATTTTTGCACATGTGCGTTGTGTCGTTACAATTGTGACTGACCCTTCGTGACTCCACGTCCATGGAGTTTTCTTGGCAGGAATACTGGAGTGGTTGGCCAGTTCCTACTCCAGGCGCCATAACCTGCTACAAAGCCCCATTCGGTCATTACTTGACTGGCCCTCTCCAGCAGGTTTAAAAAAGAGTGCCTTGCCCATCCCTTTTGCTGTTGCTTTCTCCATCTGGAAAGCAATGGCCTCTGCCTATGGGGTGTTTTTGCTCGCATGTAGACTCTGCACACCATCGAGCACCCAGGTTTTTTCAGGGTTCTTATTTACATTGGGCAGCCTTCGAGGAATCAAGAGCCTCTCCTCTGAAGACAAGTTGGGATTATAGGTTTCCCTTCTGGGAAGACTATATTTGAATTTAGGGTTTAAGAACTTTTCAACAGAATCTCCTGATTTGTGCCACTGGCTGAGTGAAAACCTCTCCTATGTAATTCTGTGTGGTTGCTCACTTGCAGCCGTTGCATACAAAGTTACCACCATGTGTGGCCATTCCTTCTACAGACACTGCCCAAGGGGGAGGTGGTCAGGAGGGTCTCCTACAAACCATGGGCTCCATGAAATCCAGCCTCTCGTTTCTACTAGAATTGGTCTTTTTATCAAAATAAGAGAACAGGATACAGAAGTTGAGGAGGTGCCCAGTTCTTCCCATTCCAACAGCTCACAGGGACTTAATCCCACTAACCCCCCCCCCCGCCGTCACTCTCAGTCCTCAGCCAGCCCTGAGTTCCATATGGGCTCTTAGCAGTTGCCGACTGGGGGTGGGGTGTAGTTTGCACCACACTTACTGTGATCAGCTAATGCCTTTCAGGCGGAGCAGGTAGTGCGGGGCTGATGCAGGTCCCTGAGTCTCAATGATTAGTCCGGCCTCCAGAGGATGTGCCTCAGCTGCTCCTTGTGGTGGTTTCTCCACTAGCACCACTTCTGGTTTGGAGTGGTATCTGCAGATCAGGACTTGGCAGGTTCTCTGTGCCGTTGTTTTGGGGCCCTTGGTGGGATGACAACCAGTGCTGTTCAGCCACATGGTCCCATTGACCCCTCCAGGGGTCCTGCAGCACCACGGACCTCACCAAAGGCACAAATGATGGGAGTAGGCTCCTCCTCTGAGGACTCTGCCCAGTCCTCTACTCCTGTGAGCCTCTTGAGGGAGAGAGGTCCTCAGCTTTCTCCTCCTTTTCCTTTAAGTCCAGGTATTGCCGTTATGCCCCAGTGGAGATTCACCATTCCTCCTAATCAAGTTTCAAGATCTAGCTACAAGTCTACCTATATTTTCAAAACACACACACACACCAAAACACAATCCTTTAACATCTAAAACATTTCTAAATGAGTTGGGAAGGGGGAAATGCTGCCAACCCTATTTGAATGCAGATTAACTATTTGCAGCCTATCTATTTGCATAACATCCTACTCTTATGGTGAGTACTAGTAGCTTGTTGCCTAAAATGTCTATATTGTTCTGTTTTACACATTGGCGTGTATGTAGATTTTATTCAGATTTAGCAGCACGGAGATTCTATATGTTGGATTGAAATCCTGGCATGTGTGGATTTCTCTTCAGATTCATTTTCTCTATGGCCTTTTTCAAGGCTCATTTCCTGGACAATTGCAACCATGTTGTTCATTGTGTCAGTTTTTGAAAGCATATATAATTTATCTTGTCATTTGCCTAATAATATTACTAGTAGTAATAAGGACGAACATACTTTACGAAAGAGGGCTTTAAAAAGTCTGCCAGTGAAGGCAAAGAGTGCCAGATTTTAATTACAGTTGGCATTTCTGAGTGTACTGCTGGCAGTGGAGAGAATCTTACTGAAAAAAGGCATAAATTTTGACACTGGCAATATGGGAGCTCAGTACAAGAGACTTTAAGCCGAGCACGGCTCAGCTTTAATGTACTGATTAAAATATTCAGTGTTAAGTGCAAAACTGTACTAATCTCAGGCTTGAATTGTGTAATGATTCAGATTGTTAGAAAGCAGCATATGTAATAGCTTCAAATAAGCTTTTTTTTTTAAAGGAGAGAAAAAATAGGATGCTATGTTGCAAGAAATATGGTTGGCATCTACCAGGTTTTCCATTAAGTTACAGGTCACAGACAAATAAAGGAAGCATGTTAGGGGAGGGGGGGGAACTCCCTTTTAAAAAATAATTAGGGAGATGTCTGTTTTGTTCACCAGATGGAAAATCAGTACTTGTGGGTGGTCTGTGCTGGATGGGGCATCTCACAATTGGCAGAACAGTGCCTTTAACTTTTAAAGTCCTGGGACAAAATGGAAAAGTAATTGACTGTTGAAAACGCTCCCTTTCTGGATGCATTTCAGCCCATTTTTGTGTGAAGGTTTGGTGAGTTTCTGTCATTTCTTGTATGAATCCACTGGCTTTTATTTTTTTTTTTTTTTTTGTTAAGGATTATTATGAGACACTTTGTCTTAAGAGTTTGGTATGCAGGGTTTTATAAATGAAAGAAAACACACACACACACACACACACACACACACACACACACACACACACACACACACACACACACACACACACACACACACACACACAGTACCTCAAGCTGCTTTAGAGCTCTTCACCAGAGGAGTGTTTTACATGTGGTTTCCATATTGCCCATCTTCTTAGTGTGTAAACAGTGTTTTCTTGTACTTTTTTAAAAAAAAGGAAAACCAGCATTTTATCAGCAATTCAGAGGATGTCTTTCAACAGGAAAGTAAATGAAATTGAAGAAAAGCCAGCCAGTATTTTTATTCCTGTTTATTTTTTAAAGGAAACCATTTGGAGAGATTAGCAGCATATATTGTGTGCTTAGAATATATTGAAATAACAACTTTAATTGTGTATATGGGGACATTATTGTAATTAACATGGCACTTTTAAAAATCAACTCGTTGAATGGCCAAGCAAATACACTTGAGCCACTGAAGATAAGCATTATCTGTACATATTTAAGGGATGTAGACTTAAGCCCAAAGGCCTGGCAAAAAGTCCCACTGTGCTTGGTGGCACTGACCTCCATGGGGATGTGTAGAGGATTGTATTGTGAGGCTACTGTCCTGCATGGATGACTTATTTGCTTGCCTATGCAACTTATTTTAAGTGCTGCCAACATCAGAGGAATGTAAGCAGCCTAATTGGGTCCAGGACTGAAGTCTAAATAAATAAATACTGAAAGGTGTAAAGATAATTAGTTTCTCTTACATGTGGAAGTCTTGGTTGGGGAGGGATAGTTAAGAAAACAAGCAGCCGGGATCAATAGAATTCCCATAGTCCTGCTATTAGGTCAAGAGTAACATTAACCCATTTGGGGTTGGGGAAGGCCCTTATCCTAGCAACTGCTTCAGAAGGGAAGCAGCGAGGGATGCTGCCCGGGTGGTGGCGGTGATGGGTGAGGGGGAGAGAAATCATCTTTTCTGCATAGATATTTTGACCTTATGGTTACTGGTTGGACTCAAAGCATATCAAAGGATGCATTTGTCTCAAGTTTCTTCCTGCATCTCGCTCCCCCTTGCCTCCAATAGAGCCTTTGGTGAGAAAGAAGTATAGGTTTGTACTCTACAGCCTCAAATAGAGAGTTATAGAAGAAGAGACAAGATTTCAGCCAGTGCATTGGATCCAGATTTATTCATACTTTGTAGGCCTATTTGAATTATATACGTTTTAAGATGGTTCATGGGGATGACTTAGATAAGGGAAGGATCCGCCATCTTAAGCCTGGGAGCCTCATGCAACACATGGCGGTTTGAAACCTCAGCTGGCCTTGAATGCGTGCTTTGGGGCCAAAATGTTTGTATACCAAGGTCAGCAATCTTTCTGCAATGATGTGCAAAAGTAATAATGTGACATTTTTACTTTCTCTTCCATCCCCCCCCCCACATTTACTACGTATTACAAAATAAAACCATTTCACTCGTGTCGAGCTCAAGCTTTCAACACTCACATCATTTGCCAGGTACTCAGTGCTTCCCAGATATAAAATATGCTAAGCCCTATTTTACTGCATAAAAACTGCAATTACTTAATACTTCGGCATTCTCCCATTCTTTTTCTCCCCCTACCCCCTCCTTTCTCCCCCAATATCACAGATGCTTCACAGTCTGTCCTCTTCTCTTCTGGGCACAGCATACGGATTTTTTCAAAATACAACTCACATTTTTGATGTGTGTGTTGTACTATTAAAAGCATCATTTAGACAGTCATGATGGTTTACTATCAGCACAAAACAATGGTGTGCTGGAACCAACCAAGGCTGTGAAAATGGTTGTTTAACAGCTTCTAAAATGCACTATACTCAAAAAGAAAAAGAAAACAAAAAGGGCGAATGAAGAAATCATGAAAGAAGAAAAAGAGAGGGTGGGTCCGTGGGAGGAAGGGAGACCACAGTTATTTGGGTGTTGCTTTTTTCACTCCCAAGTAGTTACTCAAAGATGTACAAATGGTAACACTGTCCGGGAAAGCAGTCTATGCTCAAGTTAAGGCTGAAACCAGATTTTATAAGTTGGCACTTGGCTCCCTGTGTTTAGAAGGTGATTGGGAATTTTATACAGTACACGTTGTCTCATAATGTGTATAGAAGTACTGTATAGAACAAAATGAAAACACAAATATTTGTATGTAAAATCCAATTGCAGGTGGCAGTGGCAAATAGTATAGCTATCACATTTGCAAAACCTGAGGATACAGAAGAAAATGCAGTCATTCCGACTGCTAGATAGTCCATTTCACATTCTCTTATGCAACTTGATAAGCCAAAATACGCAATTTGTAGTCTTGGTATTTTCCCTTTTCTCTATTCACTGCTACATAGTTTCCTTCTATAGTGATTTGGCAAATTATGGTTACAAAGGGCGCTTTTACATGACCCCTAAAATCCGAGGCAAAGGGCTCCCAGATGCGGAACTTAAAATTGTTTTCCCACCAGCTCCGGACCTTAAAAAAAATTAAGTACAACCACGCTCACCTAAGCGCATCCCAGCGCATTTTCCAAGTACCTGGTCTCTGAAGGTGAAAAATTTCTGATGCGGATTGCAAAGCAGTGAGTGCCGGGTTCTCCTTGCCTTCTGTTTGTTTTTTGTTTTTGCCCCCCACCCCTTTAAGAGACTAGAATGCTTCCCGGGGCAGCTCCCAACAGTGGAGGTGAGCCTGCATTCTTTTTCCCTTTTTTTCTCCCTCTCCTCATGCAGACAGGAGCAAGGAGGGGTGGGAACACAGCAAGAGGAGCAAACCCCCAAGATCTCTGGTCCGAATTTAAGTTGCCAGCGGATCTTAGGGGTCATGTAAAAGCGCCCAAAGACTGAAAGAAGATGGAGTTTTAAGGTTTGAAATAATTCTAAAATCCTGACACATTCCATACCTGCTAGTGCTAATTACTGTTTCCCAGTCCAGACATATCATTAAATTATGGCTAATTGAAGACTTCCTGTGATTAACTGCTGCACACCTAGAAGGGAAAAGTGACAGAGGCACTGTGCAGTTAATGGAGCTAAGTTCCAGAGAAAGTTAATTGCACTTTGGTCCCATATAAACAAGTGGGGCAAGTTAGTAATTACATTTAACTCTTTTTTTAAAAAAATACATCCAATTTATTGTTTTTATTTTTAAAATTAGATATGGAGTTATAGTTAAGTGGTGTTTGCAGTCAGCTCTCCATTTTAGAGCCAATGTAAAGCAAAGTGTTCTGCTTATATAAAGCAAAGTGTTCTTAGGTGGGGATAACTTCCTTTAGAGTCAATAGTATCAAAAGAAATGAAATCAACTTTTGCTGCCATGATATCTTATGCATTCTCTGCTTGACAGTCTCAGAAATGTGGAGTAAGCCAGGCCTTAAACTCTTCAATAGAGTATGCCTCTTTATTTATCTTTCCACTTGGTGACTTGATTTTCTCCCCGCCTTGAAGCTGTGGGGATACAACCCCTGCTTGCTCTGCCTTTGCTTTATTTTTATAGGATTCCCACTTTCCATGCAGATCTTTTTAAAATTCTATAGATGCTATCCTGGCATGGGTTTGCTGTCATAGCTTGGTGGCTAATGGAATGAACCATCAAGCCAGGATAGCTCTCACTGAAATTTTGCCTCTGCCAGAAATTCCTTAAATTAGTATATTTTTTTCCTCTTGCACCGTCTGCTCATTTCTATGCATCATATATCCTACAGAGATAAATGAGAAAATATATAATGATGAGGAATATATATATATATATATATATATGTGTGTGTGTGTGTGTGTGTGTGTGTGTGTGTGTGTGGATGGATAGATAGATAGATAGATAGATAGATAGATAGATAGATAGATAGATAGATAGATAGATAGATAGATAGATAGATAGATAGATAAAAACTCATGTGTACCCTTAGCATTCGTAATATCATTTTTCTAATTTGCAACTTAAGTTTTTTTACTCATTTCCACTATAAATCTCGGTACATCTGTACTTTCCACAGATGTAAATGTATGGTAGGTTCCTTTTTGACAGAAGTGTGTGTGTGTGTGTGTGTGTGTTGCATTGTTACAGTTGTGACCAACTCTTCGTGACCCCATGTCCATGGAGTTTTCTTGGCGGGAATACTGGAGTGGTCTGCCAATTCCTACTCCAGGTGCCTACAGCACCTGGTATTCCCTGGTGGTCACCCATCCAAGTACCAACCCTGCTTAGCTTCTGAAATCAGGCGAGATCAGACGTGCTTAGGGCATCTAGGCAGAAGAGTGAAGCTTTAAATTCTCCTCCAATTTGCCTGTTTTTGTTTTTTAAAAAATTGGGTTGCCTTTGTTTTGTTGTTGCTTGTTTGGCTCTTTGCAAGTCATCTAGGTGGCTTGTTAAGTGTTTCAAAGAGGCATGTGTCAGAACAGCGAAGAAAGTGCCCAAAGTGAGAAGTGTAGCTACCCCTTAAAAATTGTAGCTTAATAGTTGGCAGCCCCCTGCTATTTTTGTGTGAAAGGGGGATCTACTTAGCCTTGTGTCTACTAAGTCTCCATTTCGGTGTTAACCTAAAAAAATAGAGTCAAGTTTAAAATTGTTGGATTGAATCAAGGTGCTTTGCATTTTGTTCAATAGTATTGTTTGATATTCTGTTGTGCGCTTATTTATTAATGCAGTGGTGATTAGAAATTGTTTCAGTGCTTTGTTTTTTAATTCATGTGTTGCTCAGTGAGTTGAAGTACGGTCTGCAGTTTGATTTCCCACTGTGCCTCCCAGAAGGGCAGTCAGGTTGTGCAATGTTGAGGACGCATCCCAATTCCAGAGTACCTCCAGAAGGCCGGAATGGCAAAACGCTTCTCAGCACTTTGTACCCAGGAATCCCAGGCAAGGATCAGCGTACATCAGAAATGACTGGATGACTGGAATGGCAGTAATAAACACTTATCACTGCCATTCCACATGCTAGGAGCCACTTTGAACACAGCGATGTAGAAAAAGAAGGTGCATATAAAGTTATCTGTTGGTAACAACAAATGAAGAAACAAGATTTTAAAAAAAGAATACAAAAATAACACAATGGCATAAGATTGCCTGTTTTCATAGATGCAGATTTCAGAATAAGTAATGTCCATTCCATCAAAAGTACAATTCACCTCACGGTAGTTAGGAGGAATATAAGCAATCTGCTTGCCTGCTGCTCAGTCTACTATGCTTCTCGTGTTAATAGCATCCCTGCTATCCTAGCTAATTAAAGTTATTTATCTTTATAAAAACCAGACTTGGACCGGACACCAGTTCCAATTAGAGATGGGCACGACTTAGCGGTATTCCCATTTCCGTTTCCGTTACTCGGTTCCGTTACTCTACGGAAACGGTAACGGGAATTACTCCGCCAGACTTCGAGCTCGAACCGACGAACGAACAATTTTGGTCTGATTTGTCGTGCTCGTTCCTTGCATCGCGCGATTGCGCGATGCCACGCGGCACAGAAAAAAAGTTTTTTAAAAGTTAAAAAAAACTGGTTCCCGGCCAAAAAGCAGGTGGAAAAATGCCTGCCGTGCCTCAGGGCACCTACCAGAGGGGTTGTTTCTGGAGGTCCCCGGCCTCCCCCCTCATCCCCCGTCCTGGGCTGCTCTGGTGGGACTCGCCGCAGGCTCGCAGCCAGCAAAAAGCCCAGTCTCGCCGCCGGCCGCCCGCAATTAAAGCGCAAGCAAGCGGCACGGACGGCACAGGAAAAAACTTTTAAACGCTCCCCCCACCCATTCCCGGGCCAAAAAAGCAGGCAGAAAAATGCCTGCTTGACTAAGGGCGCAGGGCACCTACCGGAGGGGTGGTTTCTGGAGGGGGGGGGTCCCGCCTCCCCCCCGTCCTGGGCAGCCGGACTCAAGTTGCCATTTCGCCATGCCATGCGGTGCGGGCGGGGGATCCAAAATGGGGCGGCAAACGCAATATTGTTTTTGAAATCGTGGTCCAAAAACACACAAGCACAACAGAAACACGCGAAAATTTATAAACTGCCAGATTTTTCACAGTAGCAGTGGGTTTTTTCTTGCAACAAAATGTCTCTCCTCTCCTCCTCTGTCCTCCATTGATTTTATTTTTTTTTTATTTTTTTTACACCTGCGCAATGATGGGCTGGCCGAGTGGCCAGCCATGTGGGAGTGGACAACCATGCAAATTTTTGGAGCCATCCCACCAGTCGCATGGCCACTTGGCCATGGAGACTTCTGGGATGTGCCAAAAAGCCCCCTAAAACCTGCCCTAGCCCTAACCCTAACCCTTGACTCCCTACCCATACGTCACAGACTGTCTTCTTAGTGGGTCAGAGAGGCACCCAGAGGTGCAACCCACTAGCCCACCGTAACCTTACCCCTCACTAGCCTAACCCTAGCCATTGCACTAAGCCACCTTAAAGCCAGATCTACTTGCTTGCATTGCACTACACACAGCAAGTACAATTCCCTTCTGTGTGAGACATGGTGGTGCCAGAGCCTTGTGAAGGGCGGGCATGACGCTATCACTCTCACTGGTCTCACTGTCTGCACATTCTGTTATGCAATATCCATATGGCTATTGCATAGCATTTTGCAGCAGGAGGAGGGGAGACCCCCATGTAGAGTGGTCTCTTGGAGCCTGCTTCAATAGGAGGCACCCACGGGTGCCTCCAGGAGCCCACTTTCCCTTTATAGCGGGCCAGAGGAGGCACCCACCCCACAGAGGTGCCTCCAGGAGCCCGCTCCCCCCCCAAAAAAACCAGTACTAACGACAACGAAAAAACGAACCGACTAATTTTTGCGAATTTTCGCGAAAACCGGAAACGAGCCGAAACGGGACCGGCCCGACTAACGACAACTTGAAAAAATTTTTTTTCAAGTCGTGCCCATCTCTAGTTCCAATAAAGGACTGCCCAGTCTAAAATAGGACTAATGCATTGTTCGAGGAGGACATTGCATTGTACACATCATAGACATATGCATCATCCATTTGTTTATGTGTTGTACCCTTCATTCTTACAACTATTGCCAACAGAGATCAGCAGTTTTACAGGGGTTGTGTTTATTTGGTACAACCTGGGGTAAAAAAATATGTTAAATCAGATAGTGGCCCTATGTTATTGGATCCAATATCAAATTTAGACTTTTGAGTACATTTTAGTATGAAAGTAATATGAAGCTAGCTCAGTTTCCATACAGTGAGGCTTTTCCTTTGGTCATCAGAAGTTTAAAACATGAAAATAGATGAAAGTTAAAATAAAATAAAAAGAATCATAGGATATTGATGGCAGCTCAGCCCTAAAAAAGTAAGAAATTCTAGAAACATGAATAGGGGAAGAAAACTGATTTTTCTCTGGTGGGCTGTGTCTTAGGTGACATTTGGAAGAGTAGTTCTTTGAAACATTGACTGGGTTACATAACATCTTTGCCAACCATTTGTTATCCCTTTTGGGGCAGCAGATCAAAGGACTTCTTGGATAACACATAGAGAAGGCTTGCTCTCAGATGCCAATTAAATTGTGTGCCAGTTCCCCCCACTGTTTGTGATCTCAGTTGGGATTGCAATTCACAGTCGAAGGGACCCAGGCAACACTTGGAGAAACTGGTTGTCAAGGCACACCAACTTTCCTCCTTTTCCCATGCCTTCTGTGATTCAGAAAAGTGAAAGAGAGAAGTGTAAAGTGGACTCAGATATAAGCTGAAGGAGCATGGAGGCACCATCTGAATCCTTCTGAACAGAGACATCAAGCTATCTGTGCCAGAGCGTAGATACTGCAGCTTGCTGGCTTTCTTTCTCCACATTGTTTTCGTGGGGCTGGGTCCTCAGGGAGCTCAGTCTCCCAATAGCTCTGCAGACCATGGGTCAGCTCTGGCCTCTAAGCTAGAGCTTCCTTATGTCTTGATCTCGAGGAATTTCTTGTTTTGTTTTAAAAAGCAGATGGAACTAGCAAAAAAGCACAATGTCATTTCTATTCCAGGCTGGCTGCACCTGTGAACAAGATCATTTTTCTTTGGGATGGGGCTATACTGTACTGTATTGCAATTATTTTCATTTAAAATCAGAGGGACCAAGCTTCAGGAGTGCAGGGACAGATTCTTGCATCAGGAAACCACTGGGTTCTGAAGTAAACCAAAATGAACGGGGGAGGAGGAACAAAAGCAGAAGAAGCTGGAAATATTTCTACTGCTGTTTGTGTTGTTGTTCTCTTTCGCAACCATCACATGGACAGCATTGGGGGACAACTCAGTGCTATTTGAGAGCACTCTACAGGGGAAAGAAGCCTCCCATATTTCAAGTTGACTCATAAATATATGAAAGAATGTCCCTGGGTCATCAGCCACAATCTTATTTACTCCAGTATAAATAATTTCATCTAAGTCCTGGCGGCAAACTGCAGCTATGGCCAACAAGGTGCCAATTGTATATCTATTTGTGTGCCTATTTAAATAACAGACACAAAATCAGGCACATCACTGGCACCACACCCATTCGCTGACATTTGCCACCATGGCTTTCTCAGAAGTAAAAATCTTGATTGAATGCTGGTCACTATATCCACTTTTAGTTATGTCTTAATGACATGATCAATCCCTTCAGTTAGTTTCCTTATTTATATGCTCTGTATTGTATAGAATTAGCTCTGAGGGGCTTCCAGTAAAGCTGGCATGTCCAAACTTCGGCCCTCCTGATGTTTTGGACCACAACTCCCAGAATTCTAAGCTTACATTGCCAATGACAAAGGACTGTGGACGTTGCAGTCCAAAACATCTGGAGGGCCGAAGTTTGGACATGCCTGCAAGGAAGACTGCTACTGCAGCAACAACGATACATTTCTCATCATGTGAAAGAAAAGTTGGAACAATTTTCATAACGAGTACATGGTGATGCATCAATATTTGAAACAGTATTGAAACAGTATTGTGTAATGTATAACTAAATCTGCATTCCCATAGACTCATTTTCAAGTCAGTAATGTTCAGATTTAACAAAATAACATTCAAGAGTGTCAAGTATTGTACACCTCTACCTACATTTCAAGGAAAAAAATAATTATTAAGGACAAGCAGCAGACTTTATTCTACAACTTCAAAAAAACTAGGGAAGCTCAGGCCTATAACCTGTATGGGGGATGACTGCAAAAGATATTGTAGGCAGACATCTGTATATATCATGTTGAGCCAAGCTATGGGTTGGCTGTTTTTGCAGCAAAGGCAGTGCATGTATCACTCATTCAATTTATCATTGGTTAAGTCCAAATATGACTTCCATGGATGGTTCAAGCATAGGGAGGCCTATAGTTGTGTTTCTTCAAATTATATCTAGAGCAGTGATGGCAAACCTTTTAGAGACTGAGTGCCCAAACTGCAATTAAAAACCCACTTTTTTTTTTTGCAAAGTGCCAGTACAGTAATTTAACCTGTGTACAGGTGGTTATGAAGAGGCAATGTCGGGTGCCCACAGAAAGGGCTCCGAGTGCCACCTTTGGCATCCGTGCCATAGGTTCTCCATCACTGATCTAGAGGCATATCCTTGGGGTTGGCAATAAAGGATGTTGGATTAGTTGAATGGAAAGAATTGAGTGAAATTATGAGTTTGTCCATTGAGATCAAGTAGTAGGCTCCAAACTGCAGTCCAAATTGTTTTGTTAGGGAAAACCTCAACTTCAGAGTTCCAGATCTTCGCTGACATCATGCAACAGGTTGAAACATGTAGGTAGTATCAGGTTATCTTTGTATATAATTTGAAAGAATCTTCATCTTTGAAAGATGTTCTTAAGAAATGCCATGAAGAAACTTACTGATGTTACTTAATATTAAAGGTATAACCGTATGAAACAATTTTGAAGTATTTTGGAATATTCAAAGATGTATAACAATAACAGGTGTGTGTATGTGTGTGTTTTAAATAACAAACATTGTGGCTTAGAATTGTCCACTAGATGGCAGACGCATCTTTCTGTTAAAGCTGGGTTCTCTGCAAGGGAGCCTGGAGGAGATCAATGGAAATTTCATAGTGCAAGCTTTGATGCTTTTGATCATTAATGATAAATACACACTGATTTTTTTAAAAAATATGCATTTTGTTCCCTTTAATGAGCAGAATGCTAATATTTTAAAAACCCTTTCATCCACATCCCAGTTTGTTCATGTGAAACATATTATATAGAGTCAAAGTAAATATTTAAAGAAGAGGTTTTGATGCATGAAGCATGCATTTCTAAAGTAGCTGACCTGGTAAAGGAATGCCTTCTCCTCCTCTTCTGATATCATTGTGTTAGTTACAGGAAACTAAGAGGTGTCGATGAAGATCAAAGTTATTTCCTCAAGTTTTTATATTTGTTGTATTTAATTTATTACATTTAACCCCATCCTTCTGCTTTAAAACAGTACTCACTGTGAACAACAAATTGTATCATAACACTCTTAAGTAGTACTAATACTAATAGACATGTGTCATCAAGTCAGTTTTGACTTACAATGACCCTCCCAGGGTTGTCAAGTGTTCACATTTACCAGTCCTTCCATCTGGTGTCACTCTGGGATCATGTTGCATGCCCAAGATGGCAGGAGGCACTTAATCCCAGCAGCCACTCAACTTTCCAGGTGGTCTCATCTGGCCTCTCCCTTAGGAAGCACAGTGGCAATCTGTATTCCAAACATCTTAACTCTTCATCCAGGTGTTCCAACCCATGGAGATGCACTAGCACCAAAAGTATTTAAATTGCCATAGCCGTTTCAAAGGCTAAGTTGTAAAGATATGTCTTCTCACTCTTGCTAGAAACATTTAAAGAGTGAAGTGATTCCACCTATAGGAAGTTACATGCTGGTGTATCGTAACAATGAAATTCCCAAAGCATGTGAATGATCTGTAATCACAGTGAAGGGTGACAGTCAAAAGCATATCTGGTAGACAGCTTAAATGATGTTGGTTAATAATAATAGTGAATGTTGAAAAGGGGGACAGTTTGGAGAGTTGTTCATAATACCTAGTATTGTTTCAAAAACTTAAAATGTTTTATAGACGTAAGGAATTATCAGCATTTCCCTTTGTGGTTATATTGAGTAGTGTGCTTTTCAAAATGTCCTACAGACACTTGACTTTTTCTTCCTTGTTGCCATCAAGAGACCACATAGTCATAGCGTGTGATTTCTTGGATTGCCCTATGTTGATTATTCCAGAAGGCAATACCAACACAAAAACTGTGTTCCCAAATAAAAATAAGCCTTAAAGGACATGTAGTTTATGGTACCTGAATTATTTATAGCACTTTTTGGTGGTCAAATAATAGCTGCTATCGTGCGTAGCATGGCCTTTATGATTGCCAAGGGAAAAACATCTCTTAGTGGCTAAAATCCAGTAGTTGGTCACAGCTTGAGTGGGTCCATTGTATCAATGGGAATTAGATGAGTTAGTAGCGATGTTGGTTCCTTTTGATTCCTTTAAATTAGATTTTTCCCAATGAAGACTAACAAAGAGTAGAGGATTTCTCCTGCTTTTATAAGTGGTTTAATATCGGTATTAAACAAGGGCACTTTTGCACTGTGGAAATGAATTGGGAGTTGGATCAGGGATTTTGAAAATGGATTCAAGTCACATGGTAGTCACATGGTTTTTTGGTCATTGTGTGTGTCATTTTGGGAAAACTTTAAATCCATTTTTACTCTGTGTTTGCAGATGTTTAGAATCATTGCAATTGAAGATTTTCCATATGCCTATCTGCCTGCTCTTACACTATCTCTCAGAGATACTCACCATTGCTGCTGCAGTATTATTTTAATATTTGTTTAATTTGTTTTTCTTTCAAACTGAAATAGCACTAGATCTATCTATATTACATTTAGGAAAAAAATCAGACTGCAAGGTTTCCCTGCAGACCAACTTATGAGAATGGAGACATATAGACAGGGGTGGAGAAGGAGAGGGAGCCACAGAAGTAGCAGTCAGTGCTAGCTAGAGGGAAGGCACACCAATGAGTGGCAAAGAGAAATTGAACAGATAAATTGGCAGGACCAGCAGCTGCTAGGCTTGCAAAGAAGTGAGCACTTTCATCCCATTCAACCTTTCTCTGCTGGTTCCTTTTTCTGTTTTCTGTTTTTTTTTTCAACGACACTCCTTTTTTGATTCCCCTGATCTTGGCATCCATTACTTGACAAACTCCACAGACACAATGTATTCTCAAAGGCTTTCACGGCCGGGAACTGATAGTTGTGAGTTTTTCGGGCTATTTGGCCGTGTTCTGGAAGTTTTTCTTCCTGACGTTTCACCAGACTCTCTGGCTGGCCTCAACAAAGTCTGTCTTCCAGTACTGAAAACTACAGTCTGCAAAGGGCCAAAGCTCAAATAATTTCCACCCAGCCAGAAGCAACAGTGATCAGTTCACACAATAGAACAGCTAGCGACACCCATCAATCGCAGACAAAGATCGCTGCCACCCCTAATTGCTGTGAAACTTCTTAATCTCTTAATCACAATACAACGACTAACACTTATTATCCTGCATAAAACAAGTTTTCTCTTCCCCACAACTTTAAAAAAACCCACAGTCTCACTCATTCTATACCCCAGAGCACAGAGAGAACTCCTAGTTCCCTGAGCTACTTGTCCTCTGAAGATGCCAGCCACAGAGTCTGGCAAAATGTCAGGATGAAAAAAATCCAGAACAAGGCCAAACAGCCCAAAAAATTCACAACAACTACCCACATACACAATTTACACTAATAGAGGCATTCACATATGCCAAAATGATTCAAAATAAATTGATTTCACAAGTGATTTAAAATAAATGACCTTCTTATGACCAAGTAAAATACTTCACTTTCCAACAAAACAAAACCCACACATCCCTCCGAGGAATCTATGCTTCCCTGGGAGTTGTGTAGTTAGAATTTTTAAAAAAATATTTTAAACATGCTAAAACCAATTCAAAAACAGGTTGCCGACCAACGTGTAACCGTTCACCAAGTAGAGGTTTTCTGCCTGCTTTCGTTGCTAACCTATTGCTGTATTTTTTGCTCTATAAGATGCACTTCCCCCTCAAAAGGAAGGGGAAATGTCTGTGCGTCTTATAGAGTGAATACAGCCCCACCGGGAGCTTCCAGAGCAGCTGCTGCAGAAGACCTCTGGATCCGGCAATAGCCGCTGTGGGCCCCCCCTGCTGTGGCCCATGGCTCCTTTCTTCCTTCAAAGGGTCCCATGGGCCGCAACAGGGGCTTCTGGAGCGGTGTCTGCTGGACGCTTCCACAGCGGTCACCTCCGGGTCGGAGGTCTTAATGCTGGTGGGAATGGTGGCAGAAGGAGGGATGTGAAGACCTTCTCGCCTTCCCCTGCTCTTTGTCAGGACCCTGCCTGCCACAGAACCTGACCCTGAGGGGTTAACTGGTGAAGAGCCACTGGAAGAGCCTTGCAGCTCAAGTCAGCAAGCAGCTGGGTCTGATGACTCAGCTGAAAACATATCTCTGCCTTCTAGAAGGGCCATGAGCAGGATTCTGCAATGAAGTGCTACCAGGACAGCTAGAGCAAAAGCCTTTGATGCTAGATGGAGAATCAGGTCGGATAGCCCTGAGTATTAGCAGAAGCCTTCCCAGGAGTAAGGGCGTTTTCCCTGTTTTGGAATATAGCTGGCAAGCTCACCTTGAGTTCTCCGTGGAAGCAATGTGTCACTTAGACTTGCGACCACGTTCCTGTCTGCTCCTGACTCTGACTCTGTTTTGCCTGACTTCGGACTGATTTCCTTGACAACGGCTTGATCTATTCCCTTCGGCTTGGCATCTGGCTTCTGTGAAACATTCCTGTGTTGACCTGGACTGGTAATTACTGTGGTTTAAATTCTGTTATCTATCTGGCACCTGATTGTTGCCAAAGAACTTGAACCTGCTTGATTCCTCACTAAAAGACCTTGGCAAAGGACTGAACTCTGTTTGTAGATTCTGTGTGCAGGGCTTGACACTCTTGCTGCCACATGACACCACACGCCACCCGGCCCCCTCCCCCTCCCCTCCAGTGGCCACTTCACCTCGGGGAAGGTGGCAGCCACCAAATTACTTGTGCTCACTTCGCTCGTACTCTCGGGGGGGTATCTCTGCACACCCAGCAGTGGCAGCAGCAACAACAACAACATTAACAGTGGAGTCAGTGTGGTGACGGCAGCTTTTCCTGTCCGGTTATGTTAGGGTCACATGACCGAGAGCGGATTAGAGAGGCTGTAGTGAGGAGCCTCAGCCGAGGAGAGGGGGGGGAGGGAGGGGAGGGGAGGCAGCGATGAGAGCTGTGGTGGCAACAAGCAACAGCAGAAGCCACCCCTCCCCCCGTGCCTATTGCCTTGCTGCCTGCCTGCCTGGATTTCGCTCTGCACGTGCCGCTGAAAAACCAGCAGCGCTCAGGCTGCACTGGTAGGACTCAACGGTGGCAGTGATAGCTGGAAGGAAGGGGGACGTGTGCTGGTTCAGAGCCATTGAAAGTTTGGCCGTGCACAATCAAGAGATGCATCTTCAAACCTTTACTCCATTGGCAGTTTTCCTGGGCTTCTTAGTCAGACACGAGAGGCTCTGATCGCCACAAGGTGGTCAAAATAAAACAAGTAGAGTTAGCTGGAAAAGAAGAGGAGGAGGAGGAGGAGGAGGAGGAGGAGGAGGAGGAGGAGGAGGAGGGTGTGTGTGCTGCTGGATCCGGCAGTGGCCACAGCTACAGAGACCTCTGGACCCAACCACGGTATGTATGTGTGAATATTTTTTCACACATACATACTTCTAAAAACTGGGTGTGCCTTATGGTCTGGTGCGTCTATATGGAGCGAAAAATATGGTAATTATCCAGTAATAATTCTTTAGTTATTAATAGTTTAATGGCCAAAGGAGGTAGAAAAGCTCAACCTGATTGATACAAACAGACATGGAATCAGTTATAACAACAGGAGAAATCCTCCATTGTTTGTTGGTTGCTGTGGTTGATATTTTGTATTCATTGGGTTTTGTTATATTCATTTTGTTATGTGATATTTCATTGTATTGTTCTGTTGCTGTAAGCTGCCCAGAATGGCCAGATGGGTGGAGTACAAATATAATAAATACTAAATACTAAATCATTGGGCAAAATCTAGTACAGTATATACTTAATCAAGGGAACTTACATAGGTGTTGACTTACCTAATTCCCATTGATTCAATAGGCCTTCTCCAGCTGTGACTTACTACTGGGTTTCAGCCATTGAGAGATGTTCTTCCTCTGGCCATCATAAGGGCCACCCTAAGAAATGCTAGCAGGCTACCTAGTTCAGTGAGCTAGGTATCTGACTGCAGAGCCAGAGGCTGGGAGTTCAATTCCCGACGGTGCATTCCAGAAGAGCCAGCCCGCACAGCCCTGGGCAAGCTGCAAAGTCCCAGGATGTCTCCAGAAGACAGGAAAGGAAATCACTTTCGAATACTATTTATCTGGAAAACAATTGACTTGGCAGTGCACTATTACTATTATTAGAAGAATTACTTGTTTCTCATAATAAGAATCCTAAATGTGCACACTACATTTTTAATCCAGCGCCATGTTTTAGTGTAGTAAAGGAAATCGAATAGCAGGGTTTCAGCTCCACAAATATGGGGATAAATCTGAATCTTGTCCAGTTGAGGTTTACTACTGGTTCTTGATGAACCGCAGGGGGCATACACATAAACTGAATTCGTCTTTGTGTTTCCTAGTTGTGATAACAGGCTTGCGTACCTACTGCAAAGGTTAACCTGGGTCTTGCATAAGGATAACAGATGGAGGTTTGGGTGTTCTGCCATTGTGCGTGCACATATAAAGAGAGGGGGGGAGGATCTTGCATTTATGTGTTTAAACCTTTGATCTTCTTTTACATCAGAGGGAAAGAGTAGCCCTTTTTCACTAGAGACACATGGCTATGCATCTGTAAAAACACAGCTGTCCACAGCAAAACAACAAACCTGTCTTTAGAAAAAGACAATGGTTTTGTTGTATAAGATTAGCTGCTCATGTTTAAAATTCTTCATAAATATTAGTTTTAGGTGGATCTCTTCAGAATCCCTTTCAATTTACACCACTGTTTACTGAATTCTCTCTGTGTCTTATACCCTACTTTTACAGCACATTTTGAAGTCAGTAGAAATAATTGGCACCCAGGATACCTGATAAGCTTCTGCCTTGAGAGTAGTTAGTGGACCTAACCTTGCCTTCATGAAGTAAATGACGGCATGCAAACAAGATCAGAAAACAAAGCAGTCAGACCCATTATTGTTTTCTCATCTGTCCTTGGGAAATTTTTCAGGATTGTCTCTTAAGTTTCTGGTAATTTCATTATGTCTCTGTGTTGATCTAGTGTTACCTTATGCATGTGACTTCTCTTTTTTCTTCTAAGACACCCCCATCTTACTTCATTTACTCTGTGCTTATTTCAGCTTTTAGTTCACCATTTTCATTTTGGAGTGATTATACACTCCTGTATGGCTTCAGAGTATGTCTGAATGGGGCTCTAACTATGATAGAATGCATGTTTCAGTCATGTAAGATAGAGGATCAATTCTTTGTTTCACTATTTGCAAGTTATTAGAACCACCTGAAATCTTGGAGAGGCACAGTTACACTTGATAGGTCTAGGAGGGCTAGTGTTCCTATTTATTTATTTATTTATTTATTTATTTATTTATTTATTTATTTATTTATTTATTTATTTATTTATATACCACACTGATAGAGAACTCTGGGCAGTTTACATAAAACCAAATATATTTTAAAAACCAACAATCAAAATCAAAACATTATTAATACAATGAAGACAATGAAAGTAGACAAATAACCTGGCAAAAGACAATGACCAACTAATAACAAAACGACATCAAACACGGGAGCACAAAAGACACATTAACAATTGCTGAATGCATCCCTAAATAACCACGTCTTCACCGCCTTTTTGAAGGCAGCTAGGGATGGGGCCTGTCGTATCTTGCTTGCCACTTTGTTCCAGGTAGCCAGGTCGGCCACTGAGAAGGCCTCGGTTGCGTATGGCAAACTTGCAGACCTCCTAAGAGGTGGCCACACTGAGCAAGCACGCCATAGAGGCTCTGGTGGGTCGAGCCAGCACTGACCTGTGGGAGATGCGCTCTGACCGATATTCAGTGTAATACACTCTGCCAATGCAGTGTAATATACTTTCATATGTTCGTTTGCCTTCTACCTCTGTATGCAAGGTTTTTTTTTAAAATTTGCACTCATTGATTGGACAGTTATTAATTTTTTGTGTGGATGCTGCTGCTGGTGTTGCCATTCAAATAACCAGAAACAAACCAGCAAAAAAATCCCCACCATAATAACAGCTAAGAAAATAAAAGCTGCACCTTGTCATCTTTGATATTCATCTGCATCTTAACCACCTTTGCCGTAACCTGTTATTTTCTGCCTTTTACACTGTCATTCTGTGACTGGATCACAGAATTCTACATAAAGTACGCCCTGCACTGCAGTTAATGTTGAAGGCGCTATTCAGCACGAGCTTAGATAGCAGGCTAGAAAGAGGGCTCAAAATTATCTGCCTATCTCTGATATCCCTTGGACACAGAAACTATTCTTGTTACAGTATTTGGAAGTCATTGTTTCATCAGTATTTTTGTGTCCTTCATGTTATACCTTGTAATGGCCATAACACATTGTTTTATTTGGATTTGGTCTTTTTTTGATTGCCTTCATGCTGTTATTTTTATCTGACAGTTTTAGTTTAGATTTGAATTTTCATTTTTGTAATATTATTTCATTTACTGTTGGAAGCTCTTTGTGAGGAACTAGCTATAATTATAAAAGGGTCCAAGCAATAATAATGAATAATATTGGAGCATATGGCGAACCCAGAGAGTAAACTAGTTCTTGGGCTCAACATAAAAGGATCAGATTTCCTAGGTATGATTTTAATATGACAAACAGACACTCCTCAAATCAATATTTCAGTGGAATGATTTCAACATTAAGTTCCACAGCAGCCCCTGGCCTGAATTTTCTTCAGCTGTTCAGCAGGTTCCTTCCTTGGCAAGCCACTTCCGTCTCTTGGCTCCAATTATAAATCTTTAATATGAAGGAATTACTTCTTCCCTTTGCGGCCACAGGCACACAAAATTTGCATGTCACAATTGTTGAAACCTACAGATGGGAGGTAGCTAAGTGGAAAGCGTTCCGGCATTGAATAGAAGGAGCCAGAATTTTTATAATGTGCACAAACCACAGGGTGGGAAATGAAAATGGAGACCACAGAAGGCTGCTCATTGTAATTTTCTGTGCCATAGATATTTTTCATTTTCTTCAGAGGGAAACAAATTGGAAAGGGAGCTGCTAGTGTGTTGAACACCTCCCCCGCCATGCTAGGGCCTCCTCGTTTGCTGGAGCCATAATGACAGCTTCATTAGCAAGCTGACAGGAAGAATGAGGGGAGATTTAATAAATAAATAAATAAATAAATAAATAATCATGGCAGCGGTAGGACAACAGCTCAGCCTTTTTTTTTACATCAAGCTGAAAAGTTTCCCCTTTGAAGTGGCTGTTTTCTCTCCTTTGCCCCTCCGGAGCGGAAGAGGCAAAACACACACACACACACACACACACACAAACGGGAAAGATCTAAAGCCGCCTTGGCCAACGCCGAGGTGATGTCGCCTTTCCTCTCTGGAGCTCCCCTCCACACACCCCACCACCCCCAACCCCGCTTTGGAGCCCGAAGAGGCGAAGCCTAAAAAGGGGGGGGGGGTTGTGGCGTCCACACGAATGGCAGTCTCTCCTCGCGGCCAGTGGGTGGTGGTATTGACACGGGAACCAGGCGAAAGGGAGACGAATTGTCAATGAGCCGGGGCGAATTGGGACTCGCCTGCGGAAAGACCCAGAACAAAGCGCCATTGCATTTTGTTTGGGGAACAGTGGGTGTCAGCCTCTGTTTATGATACGAAACAAATATTGCGGAACAGTTCTGAAAGCGGTCTCCTTTCTAAAAAAAATCCTGGTAAAATGCGTGAAGCTTACCAGTTTGATATAGTATCGGTTTAGATTTCCATTTATGGACAAAGAAGAGAACGCGTCCGCATTTTTCTGTCATATAATACTTTTTGCGGCTTGGTTTTTTTTTTAAAGAAAGCCTCACTCAATATCTTTTTCTCTTTTGGCTTTGAAAAATAAACATCCCCCCGAAGAATTGCATCCAGTCTTGAAGTACTAAAATATGAAATATTTTACTTGTTGCATTGGCATGCTTAAAAAAGAATAGATGCAGTACATGCTTTTAAAACTCTGCCATTTTTTTCCTTCAATAAAATATAGCATGCTGCAATATTTGCATGCTTGTTTAGTAAAATATTGCCATTTTATGACATGTTCTATCAGTTTTAACTGTTTGGCCTTTTGATCAGTTTTCCTATTAACGATGGTTGAGAATTGCACATGATCCAGCTGTTTATAAGCATCTGTAAATCTCATCGATCACAACAGACAGAACAGGCATATACGTTTACCTCTTGCAAGTGAATCAGTGAGATTTAGATGTATAATTCTGGCTGGATTTGTCCCATTTTATCCCGAGGTAATTAGCTGCCAAGAACAACAGGACTACGTGTACCTGTTTCCTGAGCATCTCTTCTGAATATGCTCGGCAAGCATTACTCCCAGGGAAATAAGCATAAGATTGCAGTTTAAATTTCTCTTTTTTTCCTCTCACGTTTAGAAAATGTATCTTACTGTTTGTTTGCCCACCCCAAATGGGCTGTATGTCCAGGAAATTTTGCAACATTTTACATCCATTTTTTTAAGCTGAGCTCATTGAGATGCACAAGCATGTTAAGAAGCAAGAAAAGTATTTGGTTTCAGTGCATAGGGTAAAAGCACAGCTTGACTTTTCCCTAGCATTTGTTAGTCACATCCTGTCTTTCACTGTTTTGTTGTTTGCTGGGGAGGAATGTTAATTTATCTGGAGTGAAGAGTAGTAGTGCTTCTCCTCTTTAGTAAAAACTTCAAATGTCGCTCCTTTAAACGTTACCTGGTCAGCCAACCACTCTTTCTCCTTTATTAGGGCAAGGTGCAAGAAACACTCAGCAAATGATTTATTATCCCACAATAATATAAATTTAAATCTCCTTTAGATATGTAAAGATTGAAATGTAAAGACCTTTCATTTAGTAATGTGTTCATACATCAGTATCATTCCTTGACTGCCTTTGGTGAGACACCCCCCCACACACACACACACCAAAACAAATGCAAGAGAGAGAAACTATGGGAGCGATGACAGGTCATAGTAAATCACTCATTTCCTTACGATCTGCTCTGAAATGAATGTGGAGGAGACAGCCAGTGTTAAGAAGTGAGGTGATTCAGTAATTTTTCAAATGGGCGGTTTTTGAGAGAAGCCAAAACAGGTTTCTTAAAGAGCAAAATAAGAACTGCTTTATTTGGGAGAGCACACTTGCTGTCCTTGAATTTACAAAATGAATTTATGAAAGAAAGGAGAACAAACTTATGAGGTTGTTATGGCAACTGAACCACTTGGACTAGAAATGTGTATATCAGGAACATAACCAGTAAAACCATCACTGTACCATAGTGTGGAGGAGAATAAATATAAAAATGATGCCCTTTATCTTTTGGAAGTCTCACTTGTGGTGAATACAGTCAGATCCATTTTCGCTTTTCCATTTTTGTTAATAATTATACTACGTTCACACATAAGTTTATATGGCACTTTCTTCCCTACTATTTGAATTGTGGCATGGTTATTTTTCTTCATTTATGGCACTGCTTGTAAATCTTTTAAAATTTAGTTCTAATCTTCTTGTAACATAGTCTCTTATCCACTGTTTGTTTTGCATAGAAATGTCAAGATGGATCACAGTGATAAAAGCAGCAAAATATTAGGGGAAAAATCTATTCCTTGCTTTTGCCTAGGAAATTTAGGAAATATGATTTTATAAATGAAGCCACAAAAGATTATTTGCAGTTTCACTGCTTTCTGTTTTTCAATTTAACAGCATTGCTTGGGAGTAAGTCCTGTTTCTTATGTTGCACTCAGATATAATGTAGTTAATTAGAATTAGGCTGCCAGTTTACTACTACACACTCACCTACTTGAAAGTAAATTACATTGAGTTGTATAGTATGGAGATTTTAATTATTTACTCCTGGGAGGGAGATGCAAATCTTTCAAATAAATTGTGCAACATTTATTACAATTACTGGTAGACCTAAAAAAGTTCACACTTCTGTTGCAATAATAATTATACATGGCATATCCAAAAGAAATGAATTCATACATTTAACATTCTAGATGCAACTTCAGTTGTAACATGTTCTTGTTGTTAATGTTGTTATTCTCTCTGTGTATATGTGAAAATGATGCTATAATCCTGGAATTAAAAAAATACCAAATTAGATGGTGTTACTTAAAGTAACAATTTAGCTGTTTGTATTTGTATGTTATGGGATGAATCCCATATTTCTATGTAGTTGATTGAGTTAATTCCTCAAAATAAATAGTAATCCAAATCAAATATTTGACACTTGGGCTGTATACTTAAAAATAAAAGATGAAAATGTCTCCCTTTTTATCATTCCTTTTAAAAAGTAGTTTTCTGTAGTTTACTTGTTTTGATGCTTCACAGGTGACACAATTTTGTTATATAACCTAGGTGTTACAGCCATTATAGAAATAGCTGATAATTTTTTTAATCCAAAGAGTGAATAAATTTGCTATTAAAATTAACATTTAAAAACAATTAGTTTGAAGCAGTGGGATTTATTTCTTTGAGGTTTTGAGACTTCCCTGCTTTATTGTGTGAAATTACTTGATGTTATTTAATTGGACATGCGGGTGTAATACAGGAATTTCCGTTATGTGATGGATTAATTGTTTTCCTTATACTTAAAAGGTTGAGATCCAAACATTTTCCCATTCTATTGCAAAATTAACTGCAATAAATCTGTCAGGCCCAATTTATTCATTTAAAGCATTCCACACTGATTAAATCTGCACATTTGGGTGCTTTTAAGAGACACGCACACAGTGAAAGAAGCTGGGGTGTGCGTGCAGGAAGATGAACTTGTGGAGGAAGAATGGATCGGATTCAGATATATTTGTGTGTGTGTTAAATGATATCACAGTTTTAAAAAAAATAAGACTATGATCTGAATTACATCTCTTGGCAACTGGGTCAGGTCACAGGATGACCAGGCGTGCCTAAAAGCCTTATTTGCATTCTTCATGTACATAAAATAAAGTCCCCGAGGAGACAAGGGGATGACTCCTTTGTGCTTTTTTTCTTATCATATTTTACTTTTAGAGGGTCTTCCACCAGTTTGTTGATATTTTCAGGGTCTCTAAACAAAGTCGTATGTGTTAACAGTCTTATTAACAATGTTAAAATGGAATTAACAGCTTGTGGATACCTCTAGAGTACAATAGCGTGTCAGCCTTTGCTGCCCCTTTATAAATTGTGTCCTGCTGTTTTTTCTTTTGTTTAATGTCCAATCAGCAAACTAAACTTCTGTTGAGGCAGCCAGCAATTCAAGTGGGTTGTTTTTTTTGGCTCTGTGTGAGGGGTGGAGCTAATGTGGAATTTATCATTAGACCAATCCAGACTTAGAAGCCAGAAGAATGACCTGGCATATTCTGAAGAAGGCCTTTCTTGTCCTGCTTGGCTCCCTGACCTCTGACTTGCCATTTTGTCAGTTTTTAAAAGGCTTTTCCTATGTTGTAGTTTACTTTTGTAGTTCTTTCAATGATAGAACAAAAAGTTTTGTTTATTTTAAGGTGTATTTTAGTTTAAGTTCATATTAATCTTCATGATTTTCGAAACGGTATTCAGTACGATAGGACACACAGCACTGATGGAAATGTAGAATCTGCACTTAGAAGATTATTATTATTATTATTATTATTATTATTATTATTATTATTATTATTATTATTATTATTATTATTATTGATCTCCATTTTGCATATAACAATTTCTTAAAGGGCATAATCTACTGCATTTTACATAGTTCATTCATTTAAATTGAAAAGCACTTACCACAGGGTTGAACCTAGAAAGATTTCTACTCCAGCATTTGAAATGATCATACTTGGGCACGGGTAAGGGGGAAAATATGTACACATGCATCTCTTAGACTACATTGCACTACACTACGCTATGCTGTGCTATGCTATGCCACACACACACACACACACACACACACACACACACACACACACACACACACACACACACACTAATTAAAAGGGAAAAACTACCAGCTATGCTGGCACTCTAGAACTGAGAGCAAAGAGCACACACAGAGAGGACAGCTGTAACTGGTTTTTGTGCTTATCTCAAAACTGGGAAGTTTATGGTTCTGTTTTTTTTTTTCCAGCAGCTTCCAGAATTTTAAAATTAGTGCCCAGTGTGTAGTGGATAGAGTGATGGACTTGGACTCAGGTGCCCTGGGTTCAAATCTCTACTCAGCCATAGAAATCACTGGGGTTGTAGAATTGGTAAAACCGCTCCTTAAATATTTAACTTACCTTGAAAATCCTATTAGGGTCACTATTGGTTGTTTCTGTCTTGATGGCACATAAAAACAACAACAGTAGCAGAAATTTATGATCATATTAAAATATTTGCTTTATAAAGCACTTCTAAATAAGTTGTACAATACACTAAATCTCCGTATTGATATTTTTAATATTAGCATTTTATCCCGATTTCTTATGAAGGGAAATGCATTATATAACTACATATGCAGTATTACAAATATTGACTCCTACAGCAGTTTTCATTCAGAAATCCCAAAGCAGTTTCTAGTTGTCAGTAAAGTTGTGTAGCATATAGAAAAAATGTTTCTCTGTTCTCCAAACTGCAATAGCTCTTAAATACAAAGAAATGTTACTAGGACTCCTTAAATTAAGAGATATGCTGTCTGAGATAATCAAATCTGCTTGCTATCTTAGTAAACGCTAACTTATTTTTTTATTAAACTGGTGCTTTCAGTAAATTATGAAACATTACAGGACATGTGAAAAACACATTTTGGTCATCTCATTGCAGTTGGTTATATTTTATGCATGATGGAGCAGTTACAGAAATAAAATCTTATATCAGTCCCATTTTTTTTAAACCTTTTGTTCTATGAATGTGGAATGTTCTGCATCTGTGGCCATGATTCAAAAAGCCAGGAAATGGCTCAATATTGCTGCACAAAATTATGCCCATTATGCCAGCAGGCAAAAAGGGCCCAGGCTTTACATAGCAAAGGGCAGCCTGGATGTTGACAACACCAATGACAAGTCTATAGGAAATCCTCTGGTACTCATTTTCATTCACACTTGTAAAAAAACAACCATATGTTTGGGTCAGAAATGGTTAAGTGTTGAGAAAAGGGATCAGCTTCTGGAATGTTCCCTTGGTTGCTGTCACTTTCTGAATGGCAGTGGTGCTAATTCCATGGAGATCTATGACAAAATATCTCTTTCTCGAGGACTAGTGGGTTTTTGTTTGATTGTTTCAATGAAAACATTTGTGTCACCATTCATTACTCTCCAAACATCTCCCTTACCTGGTCTCCAGAGCTGCAACAATGCATCAAATGTGAAACACACTTGCTGGCTATCCTGTTCCACATGTGCTCAGCCTTATAACAAAGCAGTTGTTTTCACTTTTGAAAGGTGTTTTTTGAGGGTTAATATTTCAGCTCCTGCAATCAGGATTCTTTCCACATTCACTCTCAAAGTAATTGGGTCTGGCCATTCTCTTCCAAGAAAAGGAGGTCTGATCTTCTTCATTTGTATGAACTATTTTAAATATAGGAACATTTAAGGTTGCTGGTTTTGCATGAGGAAAATGGTTTTGGTTTTAAAACATCATAACTTAAAAAACTAGAGATAGATAGATAGTGTCAGGCTTGTTTGGCTCTGAATCTTTTTTATAGAACCAGGGCCTGCTGGAGCTGAGGCAACCAGGGAGTGCAGCTGGTGGGGCTTGCTACTAGCATAAGACTAGAAGCTGCCCCTCCCTGCTCTTTGGCCGTTACTTCACGAACTGCTCGCTTCGCGGCAACCCCTCCTTTCTGTGCGAATCGATCGTTTCAGTCCGCACGCTCCTCCTTTTTGGCTGCGATGCCACCCCGACCACGCCCCCTTTACCGTGCTCCAAGCGGGGTGAGTGGTCCCCCTGCCAGCGGCCGGGAATCTTTTCGCTTCGCATCTCGCTTCGCTCCCAACGTGACGTGTGGACTCGGGGTTTTTTTTATTTTTATTTTTTAAATATCCAAACTCTGCAAACGACCCTTTCGGCTTCCAAACTGAAGATGCTCGGTGCAGCGAGAAGCAGTAACTGTGCGCGCGCACGCGCTCCAACTCAGCAACGCGCCCTAAAGCCCGATCACCTCCGTCCCCTCGTGGGACGCCCAGGGAGTTCCGCTGCCGGGCGATCCGGTCGGGTCTGTATCAGAGGGAGGACTTGAAAATCATACCGCACACCCTCCAGGAGCGAGAAGGGAATGGGGAGGGAGGAAAGACGCATCCAAAGGGGAGAGGTTGGGCAGGAGTCCCTTACCCTGGTGGCTTTCAAGCACGTAAGGGGGGGGGGGTTTCAAGCCCGCTTCTCTCCACCACCAGATTAGACACATAACCAGCTCTGTCGGAAATGACAGCCAAGTATTGATGCATCGATACGCGAGTTTTTTTTTTTTAAAGGATGGGAACAAGCGAACGTTGCAAAGCGGCGTCCTAATGCGAAGGGAGCATGTGAGGTAGTAATCGATTCGGTAGTAAAAATGCAGCGCGTGAGCACTGATAAACAGGGGTGGGATCGAAGGGAGACCACGTGACCGCCACCGAATTCACAGCGAAGGCAAGGTCGGTTCGAAGCGAGGCACTCCGTGAAGTAACGGCCGTCGCCTCTGCAACATGAGCCTTGGGACTCTGAAGCTCTGGCCATGAATCCGGCTGTTCTGTAAGTCTGTCTAGTTGGCTTGCTGCCTCTTTGTGGGACTGTTTCTTTGGGTATTTGATTTTGGACTGGTTGACCACTTGCTCAGTGTTTCTTGACCCTTGTGTGACAATGCCTCTTAATATACCTTGGTCCTGGCTTCCTGCTGTTGGTCTGGTTGCTTCCCATGCCCCAGCTGTTACAGACAGACAGACAGACAGACAGACAGATAGATAGATAGATAGATAGATAGGTAGAGCTGATATCATTTTTAGAATGTAGAATGTTGATTTGCTCTGTGCTCAAGTGGAATGCACGATCAGTATGCTTTTGTCATACTGGAAACATTATCTCAATCTCTTCCATCCTTAATAGTCTTTTTAGGTTGTTGTGTGGGTAACTCATCTTGTAAACTCAGATCTGCTCTGATGTGTTGCATTGTAGTTACGTTGCACTCAAAGGTAATTGTGGAACCTCCTCACAAGTGCTTGGAAGATTATTTTTTATAAATAGTTAGTGTTTCATGCCCCTAATAGTTAACCAGCTGCTTTGTTACATTTTAAAAATCTATTTTTTGCTTTTCAGTTTTTCAAAATATATTTTCAGCTACCTTTACTTTACTATGGACTCATGCTCAGTGGGTGTTGGGAAGGGTTGAAAAGGTGGGACTTTCACATACCCCAGTCCATGTATATCTAATGAGCCTATTCAGGCCATTGTCCAACCTTAAAAGACTATTTAGGCTACTGTCCACCTAAAGAGGCTATTTAGACCAGGGTGAGGTGAAATCAAGGTGAACTATAAATTGGAGACCTTGCACCAACTTTCCTTAGAGACTGATGAAGCTACTTGGGTGAGTAGTGAAATGTTTTGATTTCACAAGAAAAGAAGTCCAGTTGCCATTACCCAATTTCCAGATACTTTTACTGTCATGAACCCAGATGGGGCATTTTAATCTCCCTGAGTAATATTTTGTTGTAGACGCTTATGAAGTTAAAAATACTGTGTAAGGCATTCTGCAACAACTTTTTTCACTTGAAAAGGTCCAAATGATCTCCCCAAGTTTACTGACACATACAGATTATTTAAAACAAACAAATAATAAATATGTGGAACAACTTTTATTACAATGGGGCACACAAGATGAAGAAATAAAAGAGATTATGATAAAGTGGTCCAAAATTTTTGGACACAAAATAGAATTAGGAAAATGTCAGAAGCTGTAGTCTAATAACTATAAGATAACCCTAGCCACTTCATATAAATAAAATTTGTATAAAATGTTCTACAGGTGGCACTTACTCCCTGCTAGTTTGGCTGTTATGTTCCCTAACATGTCTAATAAGTGTTGGAAGTGTAAGAGCCATGAAGGGCTTTGTGAACTTGTGATAGGGCAAAAGTTTACTGGGTAAAAATCCACATTTGGATTAAGCAAATTGTAAAGCAAAATCTAGACTTTAAACCAGAAATATTCTTGTTGGGTATCTTACTGGAATCCGTCAATAGACAAACTAAATACCTGATACTACATATTTTAACTACATGGTCCCAGTTTTCGGAAATCTGAAAAACCACCTGCAGAGGATATGGTGATTAAAAAATATTTGAGTGCACCGAAATGGACAGACTAACAAATAGGCTAAAGGGAAAAGAAGACTCAGATGTTTCCTTCAGTTGGCATTTATTCTATGAATGGCTGAATAGTATAGTTTCAGCATAAAATAATAAGTGAATCTAGAATGAACTGTCAACAATGTAAGCTGATCAAATGAGACATTTTAAGAAATAAAATGTTTCCTTTTTCCTTTTTTCCTTTTCTTTTTTATGATAGAATACAGTATTTATAGTGTTTTCTTGCTTATTGGTTCTAATATACTTGTGCACTTACGAATGAGAAATTTAAAAAACTATGTCAAAAAGAAAAAGAACTATGTGGGACAAAACTGGTCCCAGCAAAAGTGCTGCTGGTGGAGGTATACTACGACCACCATATCCACGGGGAATCAGTTTCAGGACTCCATGTGGATAGCAAAATCTGCAGATAAGAGCGAACACTCTTATCCGAGGATAATGGTGGCATACCCCCCAAATGCTAAGTAATATGGTGGTGATGGTGAGTAGGGCTGGGCATCAGTAAGCTTTCTTTTGTTTTCTTCCCTCCTTGTTGCTGCTGGCCTGATGCGCTCTTTGCTGTGGGGATCGGTGGCCAGTCCATTGGGGTGGCGGTGGCGGCGGCGGCGGCAGCAGCAGCAGCAGCAGCGAGAAGGGAAGAAAACAAAGGAAAACTTACCGATGCTGACCCTTACTCGCGATGCTGACCCTTACTGCCACCCAGACACCCTCTTTGCTGCCGGGGTCAGCAGCTGGCCTGTGGGGGTGGGGGTGTCGAGGAGGGAGAAAAACAAAAGAAAGCATACTGATGTCGAGCCCTCTTTGCACCGGCCAGCCACCCTCCTTGCCATCGGCCAGACACCCTCTTCGCTGCCAGCTTTGCGGTTACGGTTTGTGACAGTAGCCTATTTTATGGCTACTGAATTATTTTTAAAATATTCCCCCCCCTTAATCTGCAGATAAGTGAATCAGCAGATAATGATCCAGTGGATAAGGGGGTTATACTGCACTTTTTTTTGTCCCAGCTGGTGTAATAATGTATTGTAATTCCCAGTGAAGCACAGTGGATAGAGTGATGGACTAGGACTGTGGAGAACAGGGTTCAAATCCCCACTTGGCCATAGAAACCCACCATTGGAATGGAACTAGTAAAATATCTATTTAAATATCACTTACCTTGTCAGTCCTATTAGGCTCACTACAAATCAGTTCTGACTTTACACAAAGAACAGATACACAATGTAGTGTATTAAGAGGGGTGTCATATGGACCATTATGCCAACAAGTACAAGTGAGTTACTCAGGTTGTCAGTCAGTTTGATCCATTTGATGAGGATGCCACTGGAATTAGATTATGGGCAGAGACATGTTATGAATTTGAATGGGTTCAGATACTAAAAGATGTAGACATTTAAATCAAACACAAGCCCTAAAATATAACCATAAGCACATTATTAATTCTACTGCCAACTTTAGATACCTTGGCCTTCAGGTAGTGGCAGAACTCTAAAACTGCCCCTGCACCTTAAACAAAAAAACAGAATTAGAAATAGGCATGAGCTCGAAAACTATGAATTGGGCTGGTTTGTGGTTTATGGCTACCCATGAACCACAAGCCACTCCCTGAACCCTCTAGAAACAAACCAGTTTGCAGTTTCATGCCTGTGGGAGGGGAACCTGATGTCTCCACCCCTCTGCCACCTACCACCTCTTTCCCCACTGTTCCTGTTGCCTCCCTAGGTGGTCTTCTTGCCATTTCCTCTTCCTCTTCCGCTCACATATTCAGAGACAGTGACCCAGCATCCCTCTGGGAGGCCAGGCACTGTTCACAGTTGGCTCCGGTCCTTCTTGGAGGGTCGGCTCCAGTATGTGCAGCATGGTGGAGAGAGTTGTCGGCCCCGTGGACACTCCCTTGTGGAGTTCCGCAGGGGTCATCTCTCTCCCCCATGCTGTTCAACATCTACGTAAGGCCGCTGGCTGGGGTCATTCGGAGATTTGGAGTCTGCTGTCACCAGTACGCTGATGACACGCAGCTCTATCTCTCCTTTTCCACCTCTGCAGTGGAAGCTCTCCGGACTCTCGACCAGTGGCTGGAGGCGGTCATGGCTTGGACCAGGGCCAACAGGCTCAAACTCAATCCCGAGAAGACTGAGGTGATGTTCTTCGGGAGTTCTCCGTCTGTATACGGAGGCCCTCTCCCCAGTTTGGAGGGTGTTTCCCTCCAGCTGGCGGACAGGGTTCGGAATCTGGGTGTGGTTCTGGATCTGGCACTATCTTTGGATGCCCAGGTGGCTGCCATGACCCGGACCGCCTTTTACCACCTGCACCAAATTGCCCAGATCCGCCCATACCTAGACGGCAACTCTCTGAGAACAGTGGTGCAAGCGCTGGTGATCTCGAGGCTGGACTACTGCAACGCCCTCTAAATGGGGTTGCCCTTGACTCTTCTCTGGCGTCTGCAGCGGGTACAAAATGCGGCGGCCAGGCTGGTGGTGGATGCGCATCATCATGACCACATCACCCCAGTCCTGGCCTGCCTGCATTGGTTGCCCGTTGCATCCCGGATCAGATTCAAGGTCTGGGTTTTAGTTTATAAAACCCTCCATGGCTTGGGCCCGCACTACCTGGCAGAGCGGATCTCCCAGCGATCAACTTCAGCCTGACCAGTTCGGCAGTTGTGAGCGCACTCGCTTCGGGTTGTCATTCCCTGAGAGGCCAGAAGAACTTCTACCCGTAATCAGGCCTTCTTGGTGTCTGCCCCTTCATTGTGGAACAGCCTCCCCAGCGAAGTGTGCTCTGCAGAGTCCCTGCTGGCCTTTCGCAGAGTGCTGAAAACCATCCTGTTCTGCAAGGCCTTTGGTGACCAAGTTTAATTTTTTTTTTAACCTGCCATCTGCTGCTGGTTAGTTTAATAATTAATAAGGTGTTCCTTATTTGAGCCATATGTGTTTTTTACAAGGGTGCCATTGTTTTTATTTTAATGTTGTTATTTGTTCATTTGTCTATTTGTTTATGATATTTTGCTGATTTGATCAGCCTTTGTAAGCCGCCCAGAGTTCCCTTGAGAAGATGGGTGGGGTATAAATCCAATAATAAATAAAATAAATAAATAAATAATAGAAACAGCTATTATCTTTTATTGTACATGGCATCATCAGAATGGAAGAAAGGAGGAGTACGTTTGGTAACAGTTACATGTGTCTTATAACATCTACTTCCTTGATCAGTGATAAAAACAATGGCCGTGATCATGTTATTGTTTTTTAAATGTTTGTGAAAATTCAGAATAAATTTCTGAGAATCTATCAGTGAGAAGCTAATCTTTTCCCTCCTGTGTTACACAAAAATGGCTAAAATATCCAATTGATTCATTGTCAAAGAAAACAGATGGGATGCTCAGATCATGCACTATTAAGCCTTTCTTTGGAATTTTTGCCACTGTGACCAGAAAGCCCAGATGGTGCTTAAATCTGTTGTTATTTTAACAAAATTACTTTTAAAAATTTTATAGTCAAACACACAGAGCAATTCGTAGTCGTTAATTACTGATGTAGTTCTGTCTAGTTCTGTCTGTTGGTACAGTGACATTCCAAAATGCCCCCCCCCCAGCTTGAAGCTATGTGAGAAAATGACTGGGAAAGTGAACTCAAGCCTTGTGTGTGTGTGTGTGTGTGTGTGTGTGTGTGTGTGTGTGTGTGTGTGTGGTGGGATGCTTCACCTAACTTAAGCTTTCCTACTGTGATTTCAGCTTCATAGACTGTAACTAAAACATTTGTGGTCTCAGCTCAACTAGAAACTGGAACACATAGCAAACATTTTAAAAATGTTTCATCCTTGCCCTTGGGTGCCAGAGTGAGAAGAATGCACTGCTACTTAGTATTTAATATATGTGATTTCATATCTTTCTTTTAAGCTGTATTGCGTTTCATTGTGGCTTGTTTTTTCTGCAGTTGCATATTGGGAATCCAATAATCCAAAGAATGAAGCATGACTTCTGATTCTTTTGTGTCATTCCTTCAAGTTTTAAGCTTGAAAACAGCTTTGGAAACTAAGAATGAATCCCATGTTCTCTCCCCGAGCTTCCAAATAGGGATGTGAAGAGTGTCTTGTTATCACTGATTTCCCAACTCTTATCTTGCCAAGACTCCTTACTGAGACTTCCCCCTTGCACCAGGAAGATTTGCCAGCTTCCCCATAAAACGAGACCTCTCGTCATCTTTTCCACTTTCTGGAGTTGTTTTTTTGCTTGTTCTTTCGCACAAAACAATATCTCAGTGTTGTTTCCTGGGAATCTTGTGTACGAAAACTGCCATTTAATAATTCTGGACAGACTGGTATCTTGCCCATTCTGGGCAGATTGGTGGCACTGTTGAGATAAAAACCTTCTTAGTATTTCTTGTTCTTATATTTGAGATATAAATATTTATTAGATCTTTTATCTGGTTGGCCTTTCTGACGTTAGTATCTATTTGTCTGGTATAGGAAAGATGATCTCTAATCTTTGGGCCTTTTAACACGAACTCTAAGATCCGCTGGTACCTTAAATTCGGACCAGAGATCTTGGGGGTTCGTTTCTATTCCTGCGTCCCCACCCCTCAGCACTTCCTGCTCCTGTCGGCATGAGGGGAGGGAGGGGAAAAAGGACAAAAGAAGCCTTTACTAACCTGCCGGTGCCGGTCGAAGTTGCCACGAGCCCCGTTACTTCCTGGTTCCTTCTCAAGGGGCTCTTAAAGGGGCGGGAGGGAAAAAAACAACAGACAAGCGAGGAGAGCCCGGCACTCTTATCCGCATCAAATATTTTTCACTTCCAGAGAGAAGGTACAAGAAACGTGCGCTGGGTCGCGCTAAAGTGGGCGGGGTCGCACTTAATTGTCTGCAAACTCCGGAGCTGGTGGGGAAACATTTTAAATCTCCGGAGCTTGCAGCCATTTGCGGCGGAGCTTAGGGGTCATGTATAAACGCCCTTTTAAACTTAGCAAGCTATGAAATCCTTTTGGGGAAGAACATGGTGTGTATGTGTGTGTGTTTTCATGTTCAAGCATGACAGTTAGTGTGGAGAGAAACAAGACATTTGGGAGAACAGTAAATATAGGCCTGGAACATATAATTGCTCAACAAATTAAACATCCAAAATTGGTTTACAGAGTGAGCAAAATTATTTACAAATGCATTTACTTTCTTTTTCCTTTTCAAACAGCTGTGAGATTATTGTCCTGTCACAGGCTGTTCAGTTATGGACCGTAGCTCACAGAATCTTAGAATAATGGAATTATTGGAGAATAATGGAAGGGATCTAAAAGGCCACCAAGTTCAACCTCCTACCTGATGGAGGAATCGAAATCAAAGTAAATCAGAGAGATATACTTTGCTTTTTGTCTTCCAAAGTATTATTTACAAGTATTTTACCAAATTTTGTGTCATATGCAAATTTGATAAACATTTCCTTCACACACACACACCACATTCAAGTAATTAATAAAAATATTTAAGAACATTGGGCCTAGGATTGAGCCTTGTGGTGCCCTGCTTGTTACCTCCTCCCGATTTGAGAAGGATCCATTGATGGACACTCTTTGAGTGTGATTCTGTAGCCAACTGTGTATCCACCTGACACTTGAATATGTGTTTACAACAAAGCGTCTTAAGAAGAGTGAACAAATTCAGAATTTATACACTTTTGAAACATTAAGAATATGGAAGAAACATATAGGAATTTTAGCCTCTCCCTTATCACCCCTCTGTCCCATCTTGGATCACCCTAATTTTAAATCTGAAGAGAAATTTGAACAAATTAGGCACTGGACTGAGATTGGACTCTACAGAGATTTATTTGAATCAGAGAAACCAATAATGATCAATAAATTAGAACAGACAACAAGAGGAATTAAAACTAATTGGCTACAATTAAAACAGATAAGAAATTTTGAAATGAAAATATACTAAACCCAGGGCCCCCTGAGAGTATTAACAGAGTTTGACCAATGCTGTGTAGAAAAAGATAAGAATACAAAAAAGGGGTTAACTTCAATAATACAGTATATAAATATATTGTAGATAAAGAACTTACCAGAGGTTTGGTATAAAATTGTCTGGGAAACAAATTTAAACAGTATTATCGAATGAAATATGGGCAAGGATTTAGTCTGGATATCCATATACAGTAGATCAATTTCAGAGAAAGCAAAGGAAACAGTTTTAAAAATAGTACACATTTCTACCCCACAAAATTGCGCAAAATTAACAGAGGAATCTCAGATGCATGTTGGCATAATTGTAGGTGTAAAGGTACTTTATAACATATGTGGTTGGTGTGCCCAAAGATAGAAACATTTTGGAATAAGGTAATTAACTGGTTAGAGAAACTTACTAAACAGAAAATAGTTCCAAATGAAATGTTGTGATTATTCTCATTATTTACTGGGGAAAATGAAAAGCTAGCTAATAAAGAATTATTAGCAATTCTCATGGGCGTGGCTAGAATGGAAAATAATTGGGATTGGAAATATGTCCAGGATCTCTCTTTCTCGCAACATTTGTAAAAAGAATATAGGAAGTAGCAGTTATTGAAAAACTGACAAGTAGGTTTAAACTATACAGGGGAGAGATAAAACGTGATAATTTTGTGAAAATATGGCAACCTCTACTGACCATAGATCTTATACAAAAAACCAAATTGGATAAATCAGAACATGGACTGGACTGATGGAAAGTTTAAGAATGTTTATTTTGTTGTGTTACTCTGCATTATATGTATAACAAGCTATATTAGGTGGTATGTGTTTGTTATTTTAAGTGGATTGTCAAAACTATTTAAAACAACAACCACCTGACACTTGTTCCAGCCAGCCTACACCTAGCTAGCTTGCTAATCAAAACATCATAGAGCACTTTGCTGATGTCAAGATCTATTACATCTACAGCATTCCCACAGTCTATAAGGAAGGCTATCTGATCCACTAATGAGATGAGGATGGTCTGGCTGGATTTGTTTCTGTCAAATCCATGTTGACTTCTAAGTAACTGCTGCATTGTTTTTGAGGTGCTTGCAGAGTGATTACTTTATAATCTGCTCCAGAATTTTCCCTGGGATTGATGTCAGGCATTTTCTGCCCTTTTTGAAGTTAGAGACAATATTAGTACTCCTCCTTTTATCTGACACTTCACCCATCCTCCATAATTTCAAGAAATTAGTGATTCTGAGAGTTCTTCAGCCAGTTTCTTCAGTATTTTTGGATGCAGTTAATTGGACCCTGGACATTTGAACTTGTTGAAAGTAAAAATATCTTCCTTGGTTATTTGTTCATCAGTCTCAAGCTGCAACCCTCTTCTCTCCACTTGTATTTCATATATTTGCCAGGAGGGTCATAGACTATATTTTGGGAAAAGACAGAGCTAAAGTAAGAATTGAGCACTTCTGCTTTTTCTTTGTTTCTGTTATTGTTTCATCATCATTGAGTAGCTGAGCCACTATTTCTTTTCTCTGTCTTCTGCTATGGATGTACCTGTTTGGGTTGCCTTTAGCATCTCTTGCTAACGTCAGTAGATTCTCAGCTTTTGCATTCCTAATGCCATCCCTGCAATTCTTTGCTACTACTTGAAACCACTGTGTTGTTTTTTTCTTTATATTTTCAAAAAACCATTATTGTTGGTTTTTAAATTACAGTAGGACTGCTGTATCCATGGTGATCGGTTTTGGAACCCCATGTGGATAGCAAAATCTGCAGATAAGAGCAAATGCTCTTATCCAGGTTGACGGTGGTGACAGGGGTGCTGGGTGCTGGGGTGAAAGCTTTTGTTCCCTGACACCCCCCAAACGCTGAGTAGTGTGGTGTTGGCGGTGAGGAGGGAATAGTTTTTTTTTAAATTTCTTTCTCTTCACCCCTGCCTCCAGGCAACTGCCCTCCTCACCGTTTCGCTCAGTGGCCAGCCCTGTGTGTGTGTGGGGGGGTGGCAGTGAGGAGAGGGGGGAAAGAAATTACTGTCGTCGTCCCCCCCCCAGCAGTCTGAACTCAAGGGAGAAGTTCAAAACTTCTAGGCTGCCGCCTGGAACCCAAGCAGGAAGTTCAAAGGCTGATTGGCCAGGCGGGTCAACTTAAGTCCCCACTCCTGCCCTCCTGAGGGTGACTGGCCAGCGGTGGCAGCGAGGGCAGCCATCCGACCAGCATTGGTGGCAGTAAGTTTTCTCCCCCCCCCCTTTGTCACCAGGCTCAAACCTCCCCTGCACCCGCTGGTCACCAGTCGCAGATAACTGAATCCGTGGTTGGTGAATCAGCAGATGCGGGGTCGTACTGTAGTTTGTTACAGAGAATTGAACCCTAACAGTGACACGCACAGCAAGTCTGTATACATTAAACAAGCTATGGTTCATTATTTATTCTGCTGCAAAGTTTCTGAAGCTGTATTGAAATCTCTTGGAAAACTAACATTTCTGCTGTATGTTAGTCACTGAAACAATCCTAAAAATTACTACAGCTGATGATCCTGTGTGAGTTTACTTCTAATTTCTTTTAATATAAGTTATTATCTTCACAGGTTCCATGTGGATGCTGCTGAAGGAGGTTTCTGTGTAGCTTCTTAGGCAAGGAGAATATGAATGGGTTATTGTTTGTTGGTGGTGGCAGTTATTTTGATATAGGCAGAAAGTAGATCAGAATCTACTGGTAGATCTCTAGGTGATCAGTAAAGATTTCTGAGCACAATGTTTTGCAGTAGGAACAGTTAAGAAACAACCTCAACCCTCCTTCCCGTTTAAATAAGGAAGTGGTTTTTTGTGATTTTAGTTCTGGAACTAAAAGCACGCTCTTGGACTGAGTCTGTGTCAGTCAGAAAGTATCCCTGTACTTGATTGATCTAAATGAGTATAGATTACTATTTTGTACCTGGCTCCCTTTGGTTGACTTCAGCTATCTAATGAAACATAAAATAGATCCTGGAAGGCTGAAGCCTGCTCATTCCAAGGAAGTGTTGTTTTTGCCATGAGGAACCTTCTGTATTGCATGGAGAGTCTCAACATCAATGTGCTGTGTTGCCATGGAGACAACAGACTATGTAAGATCCACCTGGTAGCAGTGCTCTGAGTTACAGACACTGCATGAAGAAGACATCAGTGTGGTTGCAATCTGCAGTGTCCCTCAAACAGATTGTGGAGTAGGGCTTAGAAACAGGAAGCCCAAGGCCCCAAGACCATTTTCTTCTATGGTACTGTGAGGGTTCGGTCTTCACCCAGGCTTCCCGCCCTTCCCGTTGTAAAGAAGGCATTTCACGTAGCAAAGAAACAGAACTTTTATTGTGTACATCAGAAGCCAACGGGGCTTTTCTTTTAACAACAGAATAAACTTCTTTAACATCAGACAAGAACGGGTTCTTCCCTCCATATGTTGGGGTTTCTAGAAAGTGATCAAGTTCCCCACCACCACCTGTTCCACCAGGGCTCCCTTCCTCCTTCTCCGTAAGCCTCAGCCCCTCTACCTGTATCCCAATCTCCCTCAAGGAGGTTTGGGGGGTTCCAGCTTGTGTCCCAACTTCCAAAGTGTATCTGGGCCCACGTGGTCTCGGCTGGGGCGTGCAGAAAGGATAATCGGGTCTCTTGCTCAGTTCCTCTCGAGGGTCCAAGGTCCCGGCCTCGATCTCCTGCCGGATCTTTATCAGCCATCTATCAAACTCTAGATCCTTCCGTATCTCTTTTCAGCTTACGGTTATACTCCCGATACTCCTTTTCGCCACAGTAGGAACACTTCTGGCGGTGAGCACGACGTCGGTAGCTCTCAGCCTCTTTTCGTGGCATCATCATCTGTTCCCACTCTCCGGTCCACGGGTTCTCCATCCACACCCATTCCCATCCTTCTGGGAGCACCCTCTTCCCTCCCTTTTTACAGGCTGCATACTCCACCTCCACCGGAGCAGATTGGTTGCCTTTTCCCGCCAAGTCCTTCTTTTTACTTTCCTCCGCCCTTCGAGCCTCCTCCTTCTCCTTTGCTCTAAGAGCGTCATAATACCCCTTCAGGGCCATGAACCTCTCCACTTTTGAAAGGCTTTCCAGGTTCTCCGGTTTCTTTGGCTCCTCCAATACTTGGGTAGGGGTTGCAGGGGTCCCTCTCGAGCCCTCCGAGAAGTTCCCCTCACAGCTACCATCTTAAATTAAAGATAGAAACCTATGTGGAAGGAGAAATGACTGTGATAGTGTGAATATTTAGAACGTTGACTCCCTACCCATTTGCCCTTTGAAGTCTTAGATTCTTCAATTTTCCATTCCACTAACAAGAACCATCTTGAGTTTCTTAAGGAGAAATGTGGGATAAAACATATTAAATAAATTGAATAAAAACAAATAATTGTCTTTGATATGTAAACCAGGCCACTGTCATGACAGGAAGTAGGAAAAAAGGACCACAATATGTTTTTCTAATTAAATCTTTCAGTTATTTGTTCAGGGGACCTCTAATCTTCTGCTAGTAGTTGCCCTATTATTGGAGCAAAGGGGAATGCCCTCCATTTTTTGGATGCTTGCAGAGAGATCCACAAGTTACCCCTAGTGCTTCAAAAAAGAAAAAGAAAAGAAAAAAGGATTTATGTATCACAGAGAACCATGTGGTGATACTCCTTCTGCGCCTGGATGGATGATGTTTATTTGTAGCATGGCTATTTGTCATGTAGATAAGTTCTGTTAAGTATTTATAATTTTTAAATTAAGTTCTTATTACTTCATTTAGAAATATCATATTAAGTTTGCTAAAGTACTTATGTGATTCATTAGGTTTTTGCAGGTATATTCCTAAAACATCATATTCAGGTTTTGTTGTTACAAATTTTGGCTTTCCAGTAGATTGGGAACACTGTTATACACATAGATCTGCTTGCATATACAGTACTTGTTCAATAAAATGAAGAAAAAGTAAAGATTTTGAACATTGTGTTGATCTGTTTTACATGGATTAAAAAATTTAAAGGCTATTGAGAAGAAGAGACTAAATTGTACAAAGTATAATATTTACCTGGTTCATACAGGAATTAACCCTTTTAGGGATAAATGCCAACAGTGATGCACAATGGCTTCTGATTCTTACTAAAGGTTCATCAAGGTCTTTAAGGCTCTTAAGGAGCTGTTCAAGCATCAGACTTTCTGACCTGGCATTTCCCTTGGTATTGGACAGTGTGGAACCCCTTGGGCAGTTTATTAGCACTGTACCCTGAATGGCAAACAGGGAAGGTGGTCTGAGTTCAACAGCTAATCTCAACTATACTGGATCCTTTGAATTACTTACTAAACAGTAAGTCAGTACTTGTTTAAATGTTACTGACTCAGTGGATTTGCTCCAGTTGGGACTAGCAACTAGATATACCCAATATTCTATAACATGCTAATATTCTATATAAGTGATTCCTCCAGTCACTCAAATCCGCTGTAGCATGTTTTAGTGGAATGATTTTCTCACTATGCTAGACTTCAGCAAACAAAAAAATCCCCTCTTTTTATTTTTCCTCTAGTTCTAATATTTTTCATTACTATTTTTTTTTAATGACATCCATTTTTCAAAAATACTTCCTTCCCTGATGTTTCTTTCTTCAGGATGTCGGGATAATCTGTGAAAGAAAACAGTTTTATCATGACTTGATTTTAAAGCCTTTCCTTAATGTGTTTCCAAATGTTTTTGGCTACACTTATTAAAGCTTGTGTATTTGGGGTTTTTTTTTTTTTTTGCAAGCTGCCTTTAATCAAGATGCTGTGTTTTCTGGGTACTTGGCTGAAATTAATTTTACAAAAAAGATCATGATTATATTTAAGTACATGTCATTTGTTTGAGACTAGTCCTTCTAATGTTGTTTGATCACATTCATTTATACGGTGGTTTGTCATGTTCTTATGCTACATATCTGCTTCAGCATCAGAGCACACTGTTAATGGCTACTGTTTTACTTCGGTATAAAACATTTTATGATTCTTTTTCTTGTACAGTAGCCATCAGGTTTCAATCATCATTGCTCCACAGAGAGAAGAAAAATTGGATGAAGAACTATCAAAAATCTTTAACTACATAACTTTTTATTTCAGGTCAACCTCTTATAAAATATATTAAATGTATTTTGTGGTTTATTCTACACGTTAGCAATTTTTAGAAGGTTTATAGTGTTTTTGGAAAAGTGTATGAAACTGTGCAGTTAATTCACATAAGATGTTTTACACTTTGGAGTATTTTTCTGTTGTAAAGTGTGGTGCCAGGACTTGACACGCTGCATTGACAGCTCTTTTAACCTCTTCTTTACAGTAGATTTGATAAAAATGGCTTGTGGTCCAAACAAGGGAGGGAACATTTTTCTTAATATTTATAGAGGAGCGATCCTGTTGTTGTTTTTGAAGATGGGGAACTTCTGCCTTGCCAGTTTTTCTCCTTGGTCCTTGCCCATCTCCTCCCCCTACCAGTGGTCAGCACTGGAGAAAGACAGCCCTGGAACATCATGTTTCCTGCCCATGGTCCTAAATTTTTTTTGACTTGGCCCCTACCAGTCCAGGCAGCCCTATACGCATCTCTAGCCACCTCTTTTGAACCATTGCCTCTTCTCAGATGTGGAGATCAGGGTGGATCAAAGGACGCATGGGATCCCATGGGGTCATCCCAGGTAAAAGATGGATGGGCCAAAAAATTTCAAGTGTATAATTTGACTCCTCAGATACAACATGGAATCCCTTTGCAGTTGTCTTTTTGATTTAATCCTGTGAGAATTATAAATTCACTTTGTCCACTATGCAGTAAGCATTGTCCTGGGGTTTTACTGACCAACACTAGCTGACTTTTGTAACAGTTGGAAAAATGTTTTTAACTCTGTCCTTATTTTCCATGTCTTTGCAACTTTTTGCCTACTTTCTTCAGATCATCAAAAATAAGAACCTGTTACTGTTTTTCAACAGTGTCCTCCTTTCTTCCTGCTCCCCTTTTCAAGGAGTGTTCCATCTGTGGCACTCATGTTTCCCTCACCAATGGGCACTTCAGCAGCCTTTTGGTTTGATTTGCTTTTTTTTTTTTTTGCTCTGGAGACCATCACAATATGTTGAAATATAAACACTGCCAGAATTTGTGAAACAAAAATGCAGCCATTTAAGATGCACTTTATCAAGATTCAACTTAAAATGTATGGGCCTGCAGCAAACAGCTATTAGAGGTTACACAGCTGGACTTGACATGAGGTCTGTGAAGAGAGACACCTCCCCTTTAATAGAATCCAGTAAGATATATTAGCTAAATGGACGCTCCAAAACATTGCCAGAATCATTTACTGGAGGTGTGTGACAGGCAGTGCTGGAGCTCTCTTGTAGTAAGATCTGTTGCTTTTCAAGCAAGCTTCCACTGTGGAAGCTTTGAAAAACACCTGATAGACAAGGGACCAAGGTGCATCAGCTTTTTCAGAACTTGAAGGAGTTACTTTTTTGAACCACAAGTCCCAGAATTCTCCAGACAGCTCTGAATTTTCTGAAATCTGACAGTTACCTTTGTCCCACAGTCACACAAAAATCAGTACGTTGCAATTAATACATTTTTGGTTTCTCAGGTAGGCTTGCTTTGATACCTTGCTGAGAGACTGCTTTCCCAAAGGTGAGATCAAAGGCATTTTAATTCCAAACTAATTCACACCAATTAAAATATGTTTTGTGCCACTGGGTTGTCAATTATGCATCACTTTACCTTTCCTAGAACAAGTGGTAAAACCTGTTTTGTTTGTGTTATGCTGAAGTTATGGCCCATGCAGAACTCTCCGTGGGACAGCAGCCGCCATCTTCCCCCGCTCCTGAAAATGTCCTTGGGGAGAGGGAGTGGGTAGAGGTTGTCCTTGTTAGAATTTATTTATTTATTTATTTATTTATTTATTTATTTATTTATTTATTTATTTATTTATTATAATTAGAGTATTTTTACCCCACCTTTCTCCTTGGAAAAGGACCCAAGGTGCCCCCCCCCAAACCCCATTCAGTCCCCTTCCTGTCTTTTCAGCGGTGAAGGTCCCATAATTTTCCATAGGGGAAAAAGCTGGGGAAGCTGGGCCCAGAGGAAATGCTACCATTTCCCTCTGGATCAGCACTTTTCACAATTAGGGCTGGAACCCAGTATTCTTTGTGCATTGTTAAGTGGATCTGGGTGCTCTGTGTGGTGAGGGAGTTAAAGGGGGACTTGGAAATTGCAGAGAAATTAAATGATGTCTTTGCATCTGTCTTCACAACAGATAACTTTGGGCAGATTCCGCTACCTGAATGGCCCCTCTTGATTAAAGAATTAAATCCAATACAAGTTAAAAGAGAGGATGTTTTAGGTTTAATTGATAAATTGAAGATCCACAAGTCACCGGGTCCAGATTGCATCCACTCAAGGGTTATTAAGGAACTGAGAAATGAAATTGCAGATCTCTTAACAGAAATATGCAGCTTGTCTCTTAAAAACGGCCACAGTGCCGGTGGACTGGAGGATTGCAGATGTCACACCAATTTTTAAAAAAGGAAGGAGGGGGGGCAGGACACTACAGGCCGGTTAGCCTTACATCCTTCCCAGGGAAGATGGTGGAAAGCCTCCTCCAAGAGAAAATCTTAAAATACATAGGAGAACAAGCCTTGTTGAGGGAAAATCAGCATGGCTTCTGTAAGGGTAAGTTTTGCCTGACAAACCTTTTAGAATTCTTTGAAAAGGTCAACAGGCATGTGGATTTGGGTGAACTGGTGGATAATGTCTATCATAATTTTCCGAAGGCTTTTGACACAGTCCCCCACCAAAGGCTGCTGAGAAAATTGCACAGCCAGGGGATAAGAGGACAGGTCCTCTTATGGATTGAGAACTGGTTGAGAACCAGGAAAAAAAGAGTAGGCGTCAATGGACAGTTTTCACAATGGAGAGAGGTGAAAAGCAGTGTGCCCCAGGGACCGGTGCTTTTCAGTCAATTCATAAATGACCTAGAAACAGGGATAAGCAGTGAGGTGGCCATCGTTGTGGATGAAACTTTTCTAGGTGGTGAAGACCAGAGAAGATTGTGAAGAGCTCCAGAAGGATCTCCCCAAACTGGGAGAATGGGCTGCAAAATGGCAAATGTATTTCAATGTAGGAAAATGTAAAGCAATGCATATTGGGATGAAAAAACCAAACTTTATCTATCAACTCATGAGCTCTGAGCTATCCGTGATGGATCACGAAAGAGACCTTGGTGTGCTGGTGGACAGCTGAATGAAAGTATCTACCCAGTGTGTGGCAGCAGTGAAGAAGGCCAATTCCATGCTAAGGATCTTAAAATAGGGGATTGAAAATAAAGCAGCCAACATTATAATGCCATTGTACCAAATGATAGTAAGGCTGCACCTGGAGTATTGCGTACAGTTCTGGTCACTGCATCAAAAATGACCAATGAAAAAGCTGCTCAAAAGGAGTTTGGACAGATTCCTGGAGGAAAAGTCCATCACAGGTTACAAACCATGATGGAGATGTATAATCGCCGGGGTACTTCAAGGACCAGATGCAGAGGAGTGGTATCAGGAGATAGGGTAGGTGTCTCAGGCACTCCCAGAGGCATTTGGTGGGGCCACTGTGAGATACAGGAAGCTGGACTAGATGGGCCTTTGGCCTGATCCAGCATGGCTCTTCTTATGTTCTTATGTGCTACTTTTGCCTATACTTCTTTGCTTGAATGACCTGTGCCACAGCCACAATTTCAGCTGGAGATATATGGATGGCTGCCACTTCCTGCATGCGAACCTTTGTCACTCCAGACAAATGGTGGACAGTGGTCGCGAATCTTTGTCACTCCAGATGTTTTGAACCACAACTCCCACAGTCCTTGGTCATTGGCAATTCAGGCTTAGAATTCTGGGAGTTGTGGTCCAAAGCATCTGGAGTGCCGAAGATAGGCACATGATGCAGGAAGAATAAGTTGCTAAATCACAAAGGCAGTAGGTAATGTAGCAGAATTGAACTGGGGAATTCACTGCCATAGATTTGAAGGCTCTTGGTGTGACTAAGTTGTGGAGTTCTAAGCATTTGATTTAAAATTGTTTATGTTTTAAACCAGGAGTTGGGCAAGTGGGGCCTGTGGACCCTACAAAGTCTCCCAGGGCCCAAAAACAGCATTCTCAAAATAATGTTAATTGTTTTTAATTGCTCAGTTCCCTTATGCCAGGCCTGCCCAAAGTCCGGCTCGGGGGCCAAATCCGGCCCGTCAGGCCATTCTGGGTGGCCCGCGGCTGGCTGGCCCGTCCCTCCCTCCCCCTCCTTCACCCCATGTTTTTTTTGAAGAAAGTGGGTGGGGCTTGCTGTGGGGTGGCAGGGTTGGGGAGCAACCGGCCCCTGACACATTCTCAGCCACCAAATCTGGCCCTCCTTACAAAAAGTTTGGGCACCCCTGCCTTATGCCTTCTAAGGGAAGGGGTGGAAAGATACCTGTTTCTGCAACCCTGGAAAGGAAGAGTAGGAAGGTTGCACATTTTTTTTGTCTCTAATTTGAATAATGTTTTGGAAAGAAGGATTGCTTGGTTTGGTTGGTACATGTGTAGAGTTTGTAAAAATCATTTTTTTGGGGACTAAACTCTCAGAATCTCCCAAGGCCAGTAGTTGTACTTTCTGAGCTATGCTGAGAGCTGCATATATATATATATATATATAAATATATATATATATATATATATATATATATATATATATATATATAAACAAAAATATCCTGAGCAATGTCCATATGAACATGTAAAAGGGCAGGTACTATGGAAAGCATTTATGGGAAGATGTTTACATATACTGTATATATTTCTTGCCTGTATATTTCAATGTGTGTTCCCCACTCCTCTGATCTTACTAAGCATATAAGAAAATTATATTTTTTATGGCATTTGGGTCGGTTGGATTCCTTACAAGAGATAAATTAAAGAGTTAAGAAACATTTATTTCTTCAGATGGTTTGGATGGGAACTTCCAGAAACTCCAGGCTGTGGTCTTATACCTTTACTAGCCGGCTGGACTCTTTTCTCCCTTGTTGCTAAGTAGGTAACTAGTTTCTAGGTATCTCTTAATTTGTTAGAAGTGGGATTAGATATATTTTTGATACCTCAGATTACCATATTTATAGTAGGGCAGATAAAAACTAGTGATTTAAAAAATTAAATTGATTTAAAACAGTTTGATTTAAATCAAATCCACCCTGATTTGGACAATGTTATCTTTTTAAAATACTACTTGTAATTAGAGATGGGCACGACTCAAAAAAATGGTGTTTCGTTTGTCGTTTGTCGTTTAGGGGGTCTGTTTCGGTTTGTTTTCGTTTTTCTTGATTTTTTTGCAAAAAAAAATCGTTTTTGTTTTGTTACGTAATGAAACGAAAAAACGAAAACAAAAACAAAAAATTGCTGTTTCGTTAGCATTCAATGTATTTGCCGCAACGAAAACGAAACACACGACAAAATTTCTGTTGTTTCGTTTTGTTTCGTTTCATTTTGGAGACAAAATTTGTTTTTCGTTTCATTATGTAACGAAACAAAAAACGAAAATGAAAACAAAAAATTGCTCGTTTCATGCCCATCTCTACTTGTAATATTACCTAACTAGCTTGTCCATGTTGCCTGAAGAATTCTGAAAGTTGTAGGCCTTAAAAGTAACTATCCCAGGTCCCAGAAATGACTCCAAACTGGTTTCTGAAACTCTCTGGAATATTTCATAAATTGCAGTTGAAGGATATACTGAGCATGACTCACAAATATATGCATAAAATGTGTCAAGTGTGAATGTGGCCAGCTAGATATATCATACATTTTCATTCATCGGCAAGGTAAAATTGCCTATACCTCCCGCTTCTGTGTTTGCCGGCCAAGTTTTGAACCCTTCATCAGAAGCCTGGTACCGGGTTTCTTATGGTATTTATTTATTTATTTATTTATTTATTTATTTATTTATTTATTTATTGCTTAAGATTATGCCTAAAAAGAGAACCTTTTAGTTCAGCCTGGAAGAACAACTCTTTATTTTTATTTATTTATTTATTTATTTATTTATTTATTTATTTATTTATTTATTTATTATTATTATTATTATTATTATTATTATTATTATTATTATTATTATTATTATTATTATTATTATTATTATTATTATTATTATTTAGTAGTTTTGTGTACACATTTCCCTTGTGAGAAATGCCCTTGCAGCTCTTTCTCCACATAGGGAGCCCTTTGGACATCCATGTTTTCAAATGTCTAAATGGTAAACGTACCCTTTGATATGGTGATGGAAACATGAGTTTACATGCATCAAATGAAACAACTTTTCCTATTTGTGTTAAAAAATAAATAGCAGAACATTTTGGTCATTTTTGAACATTGGATCGTTTATATTAGTAGTTGAATGGAAATATTGTGTGTGGGATTAATATGAAAATAAGAGCTCAATTTTTATTGCTTGTACATTGTTTCCATGCAGCCATTTTAAAGCGATAGGAATGCTCAGTTTGCATTTTTCTGTATTTGTGCCTAAACTGTTTAACTTTTGCAGCTTCAGAGGAAAACAGCATAATTTTATTGCCTCTTCTGCTGTCTGCTGTTTTCCTCCGTGGTGCCAGTTTGAAGCTGTTTTGCCAGTGGAGTCCCCCCACCCCCCCAAACATGGCAGCGTCCACAAAACACCAAATGGGGAGTTTTGTCTGGGTTGTTTTTCCTAGTCTCTTCCAAGATGCAACATGTTTTCCCCCTTCTGTTTTTATGCTGGTTGAACTGTGAGTGGAGTATACCAGTTAACTGGCAAAAAAATAAAATAAAAACTGTCTAGTCTTCAGAGAGGAGGTGGAGACCTTCTGGCTCATTAGCTGGAAATTGTATGTGCAGGTTTACCATCCAGCCTCTAAGCTTCTTTTAATGTCTCCTCCAGTCACTTGTCATAGGGAACAGGTTGTGTAAAGTCCAGGAAGCTGTTGGAAGGTATTGAGCTCCATCTTCCCGCCTGAGAAGCTGTTGCCTATCCCCAGCCAGTGCCCTTTCCTCTGACCGTTCCTGACCTGTTCCCCCTAGGATACTTTCCAAACTGGTGTTTGGCTTCCAACCAGTAATGTTTCTCTGTTCCTGTCTTAGAGCTCATCCCCAAAGGCAGGATGCGGGGGAATTGCCCGTATTTGGAAACTATGGGCGCCTTTTACACAACCCCTAAAATCTGAGGCAAAGGGCTCCCAGATCCGGTTTTTTTTTTAAAAATTAAGTACGACCATGCCCACCTAAGCGTGTCCCAGCACATTTTCCAAGTACCTGGTCTCCGAAGGTGAAAAATTTCTGATGCGGATGTAAAGCAGTGAGTGCCGGGCTCTCCTCGCTTTGTGTTTGTTTGTTTGTTTCTTTTGCCCCCGCCCCTTTAAGAGACTGGAAGGGACTGGAATGCTTCCCGGGGCAGCTCCCGATGGCAGAGGAGGTGAGCCTGCATTTTCCTCCCTTTTTTCCTCCCTCTCCGCACGCAGATAGGAGCAAGGGAGTGCAGAGGAGTGGGAACACAGGAAGAGCAACAAACCCCCAAGATCTCTGGTCCAAATTTAAGTTGCCAGCGGATCTTAGGGGTCGTGTAAAAGTGCTCTATAAAAACCCAAGAGCTGAACCAGCCCCCACAATTTAAGGTTTAGAAAACCCTACCTTCTCAGAGATAAAGGAAAGGGTTGGGAGATACCATAATGCTGAAAAGAACCTCACTTAAAACTCCCAAAAACTTGCAAAGGGAAATATAGTGTTTAATGTTTCATGGCAGTCTTCTCCCAAAAAAACTTCAAACATTTTGGGTAGCAACTCCCATCATACCTGACATTGATTGGCTGCTGCCGTGGGGTGGGGGGGAGATGATGGGAGTTATAATCCAAAACTATCTGGAGGGCACCAGTTTGCGGGAGATTATTTTATGTGTTTTGATGCCTATGTTTGTCCCTTTTGTACTCCTCCTTTCTTGCACTGCAGAAAGCATTGCCACTATATTTAACCAAGGAAACAGCTTAGTCGTGCATTCATTAGCATGCATTATATACATTTGGTCAATCAATTTTCAAAAGCCTATGCAATCACATACACATAATCTACGCTCCTCTGTGAATTCTTTTAGTTCTTCAACCTTTCCTTGACCCTCTTATGGAAGAGAACAATTATTCTGAAGTGTCAAAGAGATGCATGGAGATTTAGCTGTGTGATGCCCATTAAAGTCTGTAGGAGTCTTGGAGGTAAAACCCAATACCACTCACAAAACATATTCCCGGTGTGGTGGTAAGTAGTGGTGTAATTTTTCAAAAATGGCAGTAGAATGTGGAATGTATTTCTTGGTATTAGATATGCTAGCACATATACTTTATTGTCTTCCCTATGTATTAATAATGATAAATCACCATCATTTGTTTATTTTAGAGCTGATAAAGAGCAGTAGAATATTTAAAGCCACTGCATGCAGTAGGTTAATGAGAAAAGTAATTCTATTTATATGGGTTTTTTTAACCAATTCACATCAGCTACTGGGAAAGAAAAGTTGTCTGTGGGATGTTGCTTTGACCTAGATTGGTTGTTATGGGACCCGTTGTTCTTTTTTTTTTTTTAACACAAGTTGTATTTGTGCCTGGAACAAGCTAACCAGGAGAAGGGTAAGAAACTGCTTGCTGTTAATGGGAAGACAATGCCACCTGCAGCTTCTTTTAGTAAGAATGACAGTTCAAAGACCTATTCTAGTCCCTCAGTACAAGAGAACTAATTAGCATGAATGGTTTTAGTTGAAGTGAAGGGAGGATGAAGTGAAAAACGTTCTTTTTAAAGAAAGTTCAGGGCACTTTGATGCCTCATTGGGAGTTTGCCGCAAAGGGCCTAGAAGCTGGAATATTGGGCATAAACTGGGGAAATATATTACAGTGGTCCCCCGCCCATTTGCGGTTCATATACTGAGGTCCTGCTATATCGCGGTACCGCAGTATATGAAAAAAAAGCCCCCTGGGGTAAGGGGGGAAAGGCCTTTTTCAGGCCTCCCTTACTTACTCCAGGACTGGTGCTGCCCTGAATGGTCCTGCAAGGGCCTTCCCGGGCCTTCTGGAGTTACTTCTGGTTTTCAGGGAGGCCCTTTTGAGGCCCCAGAAGGCCCGGGAAGGCCCTCGCAGGCCTGTTTGGGAAAGCACCAGGCTGGGGGTAAGTATGAGAGCCCCCACCTAGGCGCCCCTGGCCCGACCCAATCTGCATCTGCATATCACGGATTTTCAATTATCGTGGGTCGAGTCGGGTCCCTAACCCCCGCAATAGGTGGGGGGGGTCACTGTACTCAGTTTAGCCTAGTATTCTCTTAGGAGAATGTTAAGCTCATCTGCTGCCCTGTTGTGTGATTTTCACTCTGCATATGCCCTGAAACTTTGCTGAATTTTGTCAGAATCTGAGTACTGACAGGTTAGCTAGCTTTCTTGTGGGATTCTTCTGGAGCTCTTCTTGCTTCAAGCCTTTTTGATTGCTTAATTTGCTCTACAATCTTTTGACTGTTTCTGTAACTTCTGAAATGATTTGGCAGTTTTGCACTTTTGCAATTCCCCACCACCACCACCTTAAATAACATATACAATTTTAAATCTGCCTGGTCATTTTATTTATTTATTTTATTTTATTTTATTTTATTTTATTTTATTTTATTTATATAGCACCCATCTAGCAGAAAGCTACTCTGGCAGTTTACAACATAAAACAAACTGAATAAGTGTCATGCAAATCAACGTGGTTTATGAAATGTGAGGTTTATGTATCTTTTGTAACGTCCAGTAATTCTATTTGTAAAGAGACTTATATTTATCATCCCAGCCTGAAACATCATGAGTATCTTTAATTCTATAGCATTGGAAAATCCCCTTTTTGTTACTCCCAATCAGTTGCCATTTCTTTCTATTTACTAGATTAACAACCTTTCATTGTACACCAGGGGCAGTTGCACATTTGTACTGTGCAAGAGAAGGCTTCTAGTTGTTTTTGGTTAGGCTCAAAGATATAATAGAGGCTGAATATGCACTTTGTAATATGGTGGAGGTGGGTGCAAGAACTGCAGAGTGTCATATGGTCTCTATTACTTGCCTTTTTGGCATTAGCAGAACTGTGTCTTGGAATAGCTTTGGGGAATAAACATTAGAGCCCATGAAAGTACTTGTATGAAAATAGCTATTAGATGCTTATCTGTCCTGAGGGCTTTGAGGGAGCAGATACCTGGGTTTGTTATGTTACTGTGTAATGCTTCTCTCCACATTTCTAATGAACTTTTCCACCAGACTACTAAACTCCTGAACAATGCAAATGGAATTGCTACCTAATGGTGAGGAATGAGACCCAGATGGCCCTTTAAAGGTGATAATGAGGAAACGCAACATATTTGAGCAGCTAGAGATAAATTTCTTAAAGACAGTTACGGTAATCTGTCCCAAACAGTCAATTTTCCTTAATGGTATATGTAAGCTTCAGTTGGTTTTATAAGAGAAAAATACATATTTTTAACATAAGAACTAAAACCCATTGCTTTCTCTATTCTGATTCACACTGGTTTTAATTTATTTCTTGTTATATTGTCTCCTGAGTGTCTGGTAGCATAAGGCTATATGTTTGGGGCAGCCTGCTAGGCTATGTTGACTCTTGGCATTGAATGCCAGAATATTGTTCAGGATTGGATTAAAACCAATTCAGTCCCATAAGCATTGGTGAGCTTTAATAAGATTAAATCTCAGGAATTGTTTAACTTACTTCTTCAACCAAGCTCCAAGTGTGAAATATTCATGTACTGCACATGTGGAATGCATCTTACTTCATAAGAAAGAAGGAATATATTTGACCTTCTTTCAGCAGAACGTCTTGGCTAAAGAGTATGTTTAAAAAAGAAGTCAATAATTCTTCCCCAATGCATTTCATAGTTTACCAAGAATGCTGTTTTGTGTTTATTAGGTTTTATATTCCAAAACATATAAGCTGACCTAAAATAAATGCCTCATTTGAAATGCAATAAGAAAAAATATATAGGTACAGTTCTTTCCTTCCTAGTGCAGAATATAATACTTCTGGTATGAATCTGTAGCTTGCTTCACAGCACATGTCTCAAGCCTTGCCTCTGTGTTTGTAATGGAACTGCTGTATATAAATCTTTATACGGAGGAGGTGTGTGGCACAATATTAAAGTGCAGTACTGCATCCAAGACTCTACTCATGACCTGAGTTTGATCCTGCATTCAGGTAGCTGGCTCAAGACTGACTCAGGTTTTATTACTTGCTATATCTAATTGCAAAAATGATAGCATCCTTTTGGTGGTTGTGCAAATGGAGGCAGGGGTTGGGAGGCATAGATCAGACACAGCTGGTACATGAGAATACCTCCTGAGTTCCAACCCAGCCTGGATCCAATTGTTTGTTACATAAACCAGGACTGGCCTGCTCTGAACTGTTTTGGACCTGAAGCTGTTATTTGTTTCTAAATTTCATATTTGTATGTCTTCAGGTCAGGCTTTAAAAATGTGGACGAGGAAAATAAAGGCTTATGGCCTAGGATGTGGGAAGGTGCTACACAGCACCGTTAATTTTAGGAATGTAATAGATCGTAACCAAAGGGTTCAGTGTGCTCACAGTTCAGACTGTCATGCATTTTTTTCAGGTGTGGAGATGAGTCACCCCCAAAATGTGTTGGGTTTTTTGGTACCAGGAAAGGAATTACCTAGCAAATTACTGTGTGGCAAAGTGGCAGCAGTGCTTAGCAAAGTATTCAGAGTTGGACATGCCATATGGATTATTCTAGCTTCCAGAAGTATGTTAAGGCATAATACTAAGACAATCTTTTCTAGTGATAACTAATGTATCAACGGTGCATAACATGATCAGAAATGATTTTTTTTCCCTGGAGAAATGCTTGGTTCCTCTTACTTGTGGTAATAGACCACAAATGCAGTAGGTACTGTACTGGCATTTCCGTGCAGTGCACCAACAAGATAAAAATAGAAGGGAAAAGTAGAAGGGAGAAGGTAGAAAATGAAGAGGAAGACAGTCCTTAGTCTGTTGTGACCTAACCAGTGAAAGCCCACATAGCAAGGAACACATCTATCCATACAAAACCCCATACAAAATCCATATAACATATTAACTTCTGCCTTCTTCAGTTGTGGTCTGGCAGATTTCCCTGGATTCTCAGTGGATGGACAGCCCAGGAGAGCTCCGTGACTTTATTGGTGGTTCAGCTACAAATTTCCTTCTTCTTTGGAACTGCTTCCTTGCGCTGCTTTTCAAACCCCAAGAGAGGTTTCAACACACTGACTTGGGGCAGAATGAATGAATATATATGAAGAAACGGCTTAAATGTTGCGGGGCTTTTTATACTTTTCTCAGTTGTAACCGTGTTCGTCTGTGCAAGCATATCAACAAGAAACACAAAAGAAAAGAAAAGAAAAGAAAAGAAAAGAAAAGAAAAGAAAAGAAAAGAAAATACATTGTGGCACCTTCAAGACTAACGATTTTTTGTTCTAATGTAACCTTTCATAGAACATGCCCGGTTCACAAGCCATTCATCTTACGTTTGAAGTGAGTGTGTTTCACAAGAGCTTACATTCAAATACAACCGTTAGTCTTTAAGCTGCCACAACATATTTTATTATTAGTTTGTTTTGTTTTGTGGTTGTGTGAGTGTGAGTGTATTCCTGGATGTCAGAAGAAGCTGCTCTAGTTGGCAGTAGAATTGGATTTAGTCCAGATTTCCAGAAGTTAGAGGCTTTGTGCAAGTGGAATAAAGTAATTGGACAGAGCCATGTAGCCACCCAGCCACCACCTGAGGCTCACTGATGAGCAAAGGAGGCAGAAAGGACGGTGAGCCTAAAGTTGAGTGTGGATTTCAACCATGAATAAATCCTTTCTTCGTATTCAATATATTCATTATGGCCTCTGGTACAGTCCCTATATCCAAATACTTTTTACACATTTGTACAGTGTCCTTTCATAACTGTGTATTCAGAAGTGTTATTTCCATTCCGTTTCTCAGTGGAAAGGTTTCTTTGATCTTACCACCTACTTAGCTTCTGTCAGGGCGGTTCTTTGCTGTTAAATATGTTTTTGTTTTCCTGTTCTAAGCGGTGTATGTTAAATAAGCAAACTTTGTCTTAGAGGAGGAATTGAACCTCTCCGCTCAACCTCTTCCTATATTTTTGTTGTATACAATCTGAATTCATTTCCTGTTCTGTGTTGGTTGTTTTTATTTATTTCATTTCCCCCTGAAACTCATGCACCCCCTCCCCAATTTTCCCAGACTGTTTTCTTTGTTTTGAATTTTAAAAAGTATTGCTGCCATCCAGAATAGCCCTATTTTAAATATGTTTACTCGTAGTTTAGCAGCAGTTTAATTTTGTATCATTTGTGGGGTAAGATAGAATTGGACAGCCACTTCCTTGTGAATCAATGGATATCACTGTAGGCCCACTAATGTTTATTATAATGGTTTGGGAATGCTTAAGACTATAACAGCTGCATGCAATTTTGTGCTGATATTTATTTGGTGTATTTTAGACTCTTTGTCTGAAACTACAGTATAAGCACAAAGGGCTTCTAAAGAATTAATATAAACTTTGCTTGTAAAATTCCAAGGTTTATGGTGCAATTTCTTCAGAGCAGATACCCTTTTTCTAAAGTAGGGTAGATGCTACTTAAAACTAAATCACATGTTTCTGATATTTTCCTTCTGTGTTGGGGTAGAATAGTGGGGACAAAAGAGGTGCTCTTTCACGTTACCCTTCTTTTGAATGCACCCTGTCCTGTTACAAAATCTCTTAATGCTCTACCAATGCAAAGTGCAATGTGGCTGTTATTACTTCTGCATTGTTATTCAACTTAGACAGATTCTTGTGACACGGAAAACTCACAAGTTTGGGTGTGTGCCATTTGTTCACTACTGGAAATCTTCACCCCATGGATCATGTGGTTGTTCAATTGAATAAGTGAAATGTAGTCTCATGTCCCCAACCCCTAGCTCTACTCCTGCTTGCTGCTTCTGCCCATTCATGGCCCCTTGAGAATTCCTGCATCCATGTAACAGAGTGCAATGAAAATAGATACAACCTGTGTTGTAGTGATTGAAAATAGAAATTCTCAAGAAGTGGTTTACCATTGTCAACCCCAGAGAGTTTGTCCTATGTAGGATCTTTAAATATTTGCTGATGTGAAGTTTCTTAAGTACCTTTCTGTCATAATATGTAGAATTGACAAAATGTATGTAATGTATATTTAACAGAGTGAAAAGAGAATTTATAAAATGGAGTCAGTCAAAAATGCAGTGTCATGATGTTAGCCACAAGTGCAAGGAATTAGAAATCACTAGCAGGTTAAGTGATTTAGCACAGGTGGAATAGTTAATGACATCATGGTGTGTCAGAATGTGATTGGTTAAAATCATTTCTGATGAGGTCTAAATGTGTATAAAAGAACTGGCTGTAATAATGTTAAATTGGGACTGTGTATGGTGAGAAACAGTACCCCACACTCTGTTGATTTGTATATATGTTATTGCTTGGTGTTATGCTGTTGTTATTTGCTGTATATTTGCTGTATATATTCAATATAAGAGTTTTATTCTAAGTCATGTTTCTTTGTCTCTCCGTTTCTAAGTTCTGATAATACTTATAACAATTATCTACACTTTATCTATATGCTGCTGCTGCTAAGCTCATATTTTTTCTCTGCGATACACATGTGTGTATTTTTCTTTTCATAATCCCTTAATTATTGCTTGATACTTTCTCATTTACTTCATACTCTCTTGTTTCTTTCTTCCCTGTCATCAATACTTTTCTTCAGATTCTTCCTTCTCAGTCCATGTCACTGTTCCTTGCTTCAGGGCTTCCTGTATCTTAACTTACTTCCTCTTGCGATTTCATAGTGTTTCTCCTGTGAAAAATTTGATTTGATTTGATTACCTCTGGCAATGTTATGAGGTTTTAATTTGAGGCAATTCAACAGAGTTCCTCTCCGCTGCAGCTGTTGAAAACTCTTCTGTTTTGAGAATCTGAAATACTAATATGCGTTCTATGATATCAAGTCTGTTCACCCAGCCTACCCGTAATCTCCTATGAACTTCAAGAAAGATCCTAACAATTTGGAACACATTGAAAGAAGGGTGACAAGGATGGTAAGTAGGATGGAAACCAAGCCCTGTGAGGAAAGACTGCAAGCAATGGGCATGCTTGGCCTTGAGAAATGAAAACAGGGAGATGATATGATAGCACTTTTCAAATATTTGAAAGGCTGTCACACAGAGGAGGGGCAGGATCTGTTCTCGATCATCCCAAAGTTCCGGAAGGGCAACAGTGAGCTCAGGTTACGAGAACCCGGTTTTCAGATGATTACCAGGAAAAACTTCCTTACTGTTAAAGCAGTATGACAATAATACCAGTTACCTTGAGCGGTGCTCAGTGATCCAACAATGGAAGCATTCAAGAGAAATTTGGACAATCACCTGGCAGATACTTTTTTATTTGTTTTCCTTCATGGAGCGGGGTGGTGGTGGTGGTTTGGACTTGATAGCCTTGTAGGTCCCTCCCAACTTCAGAATTCTATGAAATATTGGTTCAAAAGAGACCACAGCAGGTGGGAGTAAGAAAGAGCAGGTCTGTGTATCTGAGATTGTAATCAAAAGGAGCAGGAGAGCTGAAGAGGTTGCTGCTTAGACTGCTAAGGCCCTTGCGTACTTGGTCTAGGGTTGTGAAGAGTCTGCTTGGGGAGCCAGTTCTTCTGTGTTACAGAGGTCCAGCCCAGTTGAGGGAGACAGCTTGGATTTGTGTTTGAATTTTGAATTCAGAAGGACACTCAAACTTAGAATTCTGTAAGCAACTTCTGTATTGGTACTGTTGCCGAGGGCTTTGGGTGCACAAATTATAGCATTTGGTTGTTATAGTTGCTCATGCTGTCTGGTACATAACTGTGAACAAGAAGAGACCAATTCTTGTGAAATTGTTTGCAAGGTTCATCAATAGATATATAAGTAAACAAATAGCCCCATAGAACACAAAAGTGTTGCACACTGCTACAGGCGGAGTAAAAAAAGTAGATATTATGGCCTAATAATAAGGTCATAGAATAAGAATGGGATCTTTTAATAATATTTTATAATATTGTCCAAGGAAACCTGTACGGAAAAAGAAACCTAGTAACCAGACATCATTGTTTCATCTTCTGCTGTTTATGTAACTGTGGCCAATTTATACAAAGAGGAGAATAAAGCATCAGGAGAGGAGTGTCCTTTTAAAACAATATATAAGAATTTGACGTGGGAGAACAAATACATGATAATGACTGGAAAATATAAGGAATACTAGAATACTGAGATCTATGTTGTTGAGGATAAAAGAGAATTTTTGTAAGCTAGTGTGCAGATGGTATTTAACACCATTCTTGCATCTGTTTATTCTGTACTTTCTGAGTTTTCTTGAGTTCCATATTTCTCTCTCTCTCTCTCTCTCTCTCTCTGTGTGTGTGTGTGTGAGAGAGAGAGAGAGAGAGAGAGAGTGAAATATTATAGACAGCCACGTCTAAGCTGATGTAAAAACCTTAAAGGAGATTGTTTCAAGAAACTCCAAAACAGCATATTGGCAAGACTAGCACTGCTCACATTTTGACACAATGGTAAAGATTTTTAAAGATCAATTTAAAAAACATTTTAAAGATCGCTTTAACTAGGGTTCAAAGAGTGAGCTCACTTTATACCAGTGTCTGCTTTTATTGTCCTCCTTGTTAACATTGTATGGGAGGCTTGAAACTGATTATTTTAAAAAAATTGTGCAAGCTTGAAACAGTATTTGGGGGGGGGGAGAGATAAATGCTTTAAAAAAATCCCTTACACAGACAACACAGTGGTAAATTTTTACTCCTCCCCCCCCCATTTTAGAGTCAGAGCCAACCTACGCTGAATTAGCTTCCTTTGATGCCATAGTATTGACTAAGGGGAGGGACAGATGGAACAAAAGTCCTAATTGCCCAAATTTACAATAGCTTCCCAGCAGCAGCTGCCACAAAAGAAATGTTAATGCAGTAAAAAGGTAAATGGAAGGAAGCTAAACCCGATTTAAGGACAATTTAAAACCTACATGGAGTTATTTTCGGCTCCTTCCTGCACATTGTGAGCACTTCATTTGTCATGCCAAAGTTCTCTTTTTCTGAGGGAGTTAGTCACCAGACCTCATGTCCTACACACAGTATTCACAAATTAAAACTGGAATGTGTAGGCAAAGTGGAAACCACACACAAGCTCCCTCTTGCTTTGGTTCATCTTCCCTAACAAATATCTCATCCAAACAATTTTCTTGTACGCTTTTCTTGCCACGTCCACAGGAACATTGCTGTTACCATTTTCCCGGTGCTAAGGATGGAAATATCTGCAGAACTAACAGATGGCTGTGGTTTTTTTTTCCATGCTTAGCCATGAAGCAAGGGACCAAGTGTCACCCACTGTGCATCCATGCAGCCATCTTTCCAACAGCATCACTGTGGAAGTGTTCTCTTGTCACGTTCCTGTTTATCTAAGGTTCTTCCCACAGCACCATGTACAGACATCATTTCTCTTCTGTGTATAATCATCTCTCCCACATTCCTTTTTGTAACTGCAACTCCCAAGCTGGATGTTGTAATTAGTCAAGAGCATGCTATAAAATTAAAATTGCTTTTCAAGGAACACGTGTTCCCCCCTCCCATTTCATGCTGTGAGGATCTTCCTTTAATTAAACACATTTGAGAGGGTTTTTTTAAAAAATTTCCCACATACGTACTGAACATTATTACCTTTTATGATAATCAGTGCAACTGGGAATTGCCGTTTTGATTCTGCAGACTGATTTGCATGTAATTCTTTGATTTCATGTTTATGTTGTGAGTATTTGGGTACATTGTAAGATTACATTCCATAACACTTGCTCCTTGTGCAGGACTGGTTTGAGAGTCAAAATGTATTGAATGAAAAAGTGATACCACATGAAACATTACCTGGTCATAACCACTGGAAGGAAAACTAGTTCCTTGAATCCAAAGATGAAGTGCATGTACATTACTAATCCAATGGCAGAGACTAAACAGGTTTATGAACAGAGGTAATGCAGAGGTCAGTAGTTAAATTGTTTATTTCCACCATTTGTACATTGCTTATACACACTTCATACATCATGCTATATGTGTTAAGTTTGTTTCCCATCATCATCATCATCCATCTTCTTTTTCTTAGCGTTTGTTTCACTTGGTGGTGGGGTCCGCCATTCTTGTTTTGGCCTTCCATTTGATGTGGTCATGGGCTAGGTCTTAGTGAACCTGGGGCAACTTCATGTCATTCTCAAGGGTGTTCGTCCAGCACTGTTTTGGATGACCCCTTGGTTGGGACCTGCAGGATGAGACCCTTTTTGGCTAGGGTTTCCTCATTGACATGTAGGACATGCCTAAACTAGTGCAGTTGGGCTTTGAACATCTTGTCGGCAATAGGTGCAATGCTATATTTTGCTCTGATGTCATCCTTGCACACATGATCCTTTCATGTGAGGCCAGAGCTGCATCACAGCATCTTGGTCTCCAAGACACCAAGGCGACGTTCAGTTTCTTTAATTGCTGCCCAGCACTCTGCAGCATAGAGCTCAGCAGGTCGTACAATGGTGCAATACATCTTTGATTTTAAATGGTTGCTGATATTTTTGTCACACATAATGCTTGATGTTATACGGCATTTTAGCCAGGCACTGTTGATCTTTGATGTCACCTCGTGGCTCAGGTTCCCATCGGCTGTGATTATGGAGCCAAGATATTTGAACTTCTCAGTTCTTGGTAGGTTAATACCAGCAATTTAGATCATACCATATTAATTTGGGTTGGTCATCAGATATTCCATCTTCTTCACATTCAGGCGCAGGCCAAACCTTGTCAGAGGGTCACTCCGTACTTGGACTTGGCACTCAAGATCTGCCTTATTTGATGCAATCATGTCATCAGTATAAAGGAGTGTCCAGGGCACTGAATTCATCATCATCATCATCATCATCATCATCATCATCATCATCATCATCATCATCAGCAGCAGCAGCAGCAGCAGCACCACCACCACCACCACCACCACCACTAATTCAAGTGCTGCACGGAATGAGACCAAAGGGCTAGCTAAGCCAGATTCACAAGAAGCCAGCAATCAAGATAAGAGTGCAATATTGTTTTCCTGTTACTAGGCATGGGACTTCTGCTTCTTGGAAATCAGCTCCCCAAATTCACTAGACATGCCCCCAGTTAGAGTTGCAAAGGATTAGGGGTCCATTATGCTCTTTGCAGGATACTGTATCACTCACCCCCCCCCAAAAAAAACCCCCTAGAAACCAAAGCTGCTACCAGACCAGTAATTCCTTGCAGCTGCCACAGAGCTTAGCCTTACCTACCCGTTTGTTCTTACTTCTCCTCAGGACCAAAATGACAACTAGAGTCTTAGTGCACCACTGGTAAGACCCTGAAAAACACTTGTAAGAACTTTGTTTTCCTAATTGCAATCCCATGAATTCTTGCTGGGGGAATTCTGATGACTTCTGGGAGTTAAGATGGAAGAAATATGAAAGTCTTATGCCTACATGTTACCTAGCATTTGGCACAAAGAGGTAATTTGTAGGTGCACAGTCAATAATCTATTGACTGTAAAAAATTTAATTCTGTTTCTCTGCAGTTAAGGCCCTTGAACTCCTTTGCCATGTAATAATCTAGTTACCTCTACATATTTTCCTTTTTTCTGTTTTGTTGGCCTAGATTTGGCTTTCCCTTTCAGCTTCCTTTTTACCAATACAGTTGCCCATGTTTCTTAAAAAGCTTCTTATTTTGAAGTCAAATGTGGTATATCTTCCTTCACTTGTCTTTTGTCTTCCCTCCTCCACCCTATTATTAGTTCTTTTCACTTGTCCTTTGACAGTGTTACATACAGTAATTATGACTCTTACTGTCTTGCCTGTGTTCTAGTCTGGCTTAGTCATGTCCTGTTAAATCTTTGTGTTAGCCAAGGTAAATCTTTTTCACTAGGGTCTTCTGTGTTCCACCTTCATCTACTTGCATTCATCCATCATCAGCTAACAACATTATTAAACTCTCCCATTATCATCACTGTGTGACCCCACTGAGGTAGGCTTTCTATTTTCTCAGTGCTCCACAAGCCTTTTGTTCTTACCTTCAAAGCCACTCCGATAATTTTCACCTTCCCACATCTATCTATTGGAGCCTAGACCTTAACACATCCCTTCCCGCAACCTTGGATCACCTGCCTCCCAGAATGATATGCATCATGTGAGCACTTCACTGATTTCCCTTAAATCCCTCCTTCCTACAAAACATGCTTTCCCATGCAACCCTTTTGCTTTCTCTTACACCAATAGATCCATTCTTAAAGGGTTGAAGATCTGGTGGGGCCACTCTGAGATAGAGGAAGCTGGACTAGATGGGCCCTTGGCCTGGTCCAGCAGAGATCTTTTTAGGTTCACTGTGTTCTGAAGAGGTGAATTGTTTGGGATAAGACCAATCTCCCATTCTCCCTCTACGAAATGGGGAGCATATTGGGAGAAGACTTCTAGCAGCGAGAGCACCTAACCCTAATAGGGATCAGGATCTTGAGAAAATTAAACCTAACCTCTAAAACCCAAAGATAATTTTAAACAATTTTTGAATCTCCACTTTGAGTACCCAAGGCTTGTGTGATCCAAAAGCAGATTTGGGAATCAGCTTTGACAAACAACTGCTGCACCAGCTGGTTAAACATTTCCCCACAACACAGGGTTGTTTTTTTTTTTACAGATCAGAAAAATGAAAGTTGTTTTTAAATGCACTGCATTATCAGATTGTATCAGAGACATTTCCCTCAAAGTATATGAGAGGGGGGGAGCAGAATTATCCACATAAGTAATTCCTCTGTCCCACTCCTGTATTGCTTTGTCTTTGCACCACAATTTCAAAAATCTGTAAACATTATACTAGACCAAAGCATTATTTCCAGGAAAAAGCTATCAATCTGCAAATGTTCAGACCTAATTGTGGAATGAAGTGCTATAGAATCTCTTACATTCTTGATTGAATTGGAAAAGAAGGAGCTGAGTTTATTTAGAATGGGCTTCTATTTGTATTCCATCCTGTGTCCTAAGGATTCCATTGTGTGTTTGAGTTCCCAGCTCATGTATTGGAACTTATTTGAATTGAAGCTACTGATTTATTTTTGAGCATGTCTTCAGAATTGCATCAGAAAGCCATATTGTTTTTTTTACAGAAGGAACAGTCATGGGTGCTTCTGGACAGATGGTTAATAGCTATCAGAAATACTGTACATTGAACCAAATGCACTAGTAAGTCACAGTTAGAGAAGGCCCATTGAATCAATGGAACTTACACATGTGCTGGCTTACCAAATCTGCAGTGATTCAGTGGGTCTACTCTAGTTGCAACCTACCACTGGATTTCACCCATTGTGCCACTGTTTCCATCTGGCTGACTGTTCATTGCACAGGCAAGCATGGCGGAATGGTGGCTAGCCTTGTTTATTTACAAATGTGTATTTTTTTTACTCAAGCTGTCTGTATCCTGCAAAGATAATGCTCAATATGCTCCCAGAAGGAGAAAAGAAAAGAAAGTTCCAATCTATTCATTTCTTAGAATGTTTATTTCATAGTTAGGAACAGTATGTGGCAGTAATTGATGAGTTTGTTTGTGTGTGTATGTTTACATATACGTGTGCATATATATATATATATATATATATATATATATATATATATATATATATATATATATATATATATATATATATATATATATATATATATATATATATGTTTTCGTAGATTTTCACGGGTATAGGTATGCATGTTAGGGTGGACTCGGGTTTCTTCCCGTGTAGAAATCTGGTTGTTTTGGCGACGTTTCGACGAGGTCTCACTCGTCATCTTCAGGCTGGTGTTCTGGCTTCTTTCTTCTTGAAGCAGAGCGTGATCTCAGTTGAAGTCCTTCTATAAATACTGCTGGGGGTGTGTGGTTTGCTTGCTCTGTTGCTGATTGTAGGTTCGTTTGTTCTTTTGTGATCTGCTGTGTGGCTGAGGCGATCGTTAAGGGCTTAACTGCTGGTGGGTTAGATGGCTGTTTAGAGACATCATGTGTGGGTGAGGTGCTGGATGTGTGTCTATTAGCCTTTTGTTTCTTAACGACCTTGGTGATGGGTGTTCTGGCAGCATCCTGGGCTTTGGTGGAGTGGGGTCCTGTGTCTTGTGAATTCATTTTGGTCTGGCTGCGTGTCTGTGGTCTCCCAATGTTTTTTTGGCGTGTGTAAGTGTGCTCCATGTGGTGGCTGGAGTGGGGAGTAGCGGTAGATGGTGCAGTCGTGGTTTTGTTATTGGATGGTGGTTTCGTTTCATCTGTGGGAAGGGTCTGGGTTTGTGTTTGGTGTGGATGGAAGGTGGTGGCATCTTGTGTCCTTTTGGACCTGGTGTCAGTCTTTGTGACAGAGGCTCGTCTGTTGACCAGGGCTAGTTTCCAGATGTCAGGCAAGCGGGAGGTGTATCACGTTTATTCATGTTGTTTGGGTGTTTCTCTATTTATCCATGATTATTAGTTTTGGAGATGAGTTTGGTTCTTTTAAAATCAATTTCATGACCTGTTGTTTTTATGTGCTGGAAGAGAGAGGAAGATTTTTCTTCTTTTTTGACTGCGTTCTTGTGTTCTGCGATGCGTGCGCTTATTCTCCTGTTTGTCTGTCCGATGTATGTGGCTGGGCAGACTTTGCATGGTATTTCGTAGACTCCTTGGTTTTCTAGCTCAATCTTGTCTTTGGGGTTTCTTAAAATGTTGGCTATTTTTTGTTCGGTGCAAAAGGCTGTCTTGATATTGTGTTTGTGGAGAATTTTGCTGATTTTGTCTGTGGTGCCTTTGATGTAAGGGAGGAGGGCAGTGCCGTTGTTCTCTTCTGTTTCTTGGTTCTTGGGGGGTGTTTCTTTTTGGATTAGTTTGGTGATGGTGTTTTTTTTGGAATCCGTTCGCAATTAAAGCATTCGAGAGAGTGTGTAATTCAGTTTTTAGGTGGTCTTTGTCAGCGAGGCGTTTGGTTCTGGAGATGAGGGTTTTTGCTACGGAGTTGATCTGTGCGGGGTGGTGGTGCGATTGTCATTTAAGTAGCGGTTTGTATGTGCGGTAGATGGTATGTCCTAAGGAGCCGTCGGGTTTTTTGTAGATTAGGACGTCCAGGAAGGGAAGTTGGTTGTTGGCTTCTATTTCCATAGTGAATTGTATTTTGGGGTGTAGGCTGTTGAGATGTGTGAGGAAGTTGTTCAGTTTGTCTTTCCCGTGTGGCCAGATAACAAAGGTGTCGTCAACATATCTGAGCCAGAGTTTGGGTTTATGTTCGGACTTCTGTGCGTTGGTATCAAAGTGTTCCATATATAGGTTTGCGATGACCGGTGAGAGGGGTGATCCCATGGGTGCTCCTTCTATCTGTTTGTATCTTTGTCCATTGTGGATGAAGTATGTGTTGGTTAGGCAGTGGTTGGTCAGATCTAGGATGTGCTTGGGGGGGTTGTATTTGTTGTGGATAGCTGTCAAGGCTTCTTGAATGGGCACTTGTGTGAAGAGCGAAACAACATCGAAGCTGTAGGTCATTGGGTTGTAGGTCTTGTTTCTTTATAATTTCTATGAAGTGGAACGAGTTTTGTACGTATGAAGAGATGGATTCTGCATAGGGCTGGAGTTGTTTGGCAAGAAATTTGGCGAGGTTTTGTAGGGGTGAGCCTATGGAGCTGACTATGGGTCTGAGAGGTGTTCCTTCTTTGTGAATCTTGGGGAGGCCGTAGAGCTTGGGGCATCTGGATGATTTTCTCTCTGGGGATGATGCTTGGCTTGATTTCTTCACTTAAGGGTGAGGCTTTTATTTTGGCTTTGGTGGTTTTTTCCAGGTAGGTGGTGGGGTCTGTGTTCAAAGGTATGTAAGCAGGGTCTTGTAGTAGGTTGGATAGTTTGGCTTGGTAGTCAGATGTGTTCATCACCACTGTGGCATTGCCTTTGTCTGCTGGGAGAATGATTATGTTGTTGTCTTTCCTCAGGTTGGTGAGGGCTTTTTGTTCTTCTTTGTGTGCTTCTGGGTGGTTTGCTGGAGCAGAGGATATTGGTGACTTCGAGTTTTTTGTTGGCTTCATCTGGGTTGATTTTGGTTAGGCTGGTCCACTCCGCATATGTGTTTTCAGTGGGGATGTGTCTGGGGGCGACTGCAAAGTTGAATCCTTTGGACAGGACTTTGGTCTCTGTGGTGGTGAGTGTCCTGTCTGATATGTTGTGAACTGTTTGTTTCATGGGCTGCTGTGGGGGGTTGGGCTTCTGGCGTTTTTCCAGTTTGTGGAGTTTGTTGGTGTGTATGTCTGTCTTGTGGGAGGTCTCTGTTTCGGCTCTCCAGGCGGCGAGTTGCTTGGATTTGTTCCAGAGTGTTGGGTGGATTTTGTTGCTGAGTTTGAGGTGGAGAGTGAGTAGGTCTCTGTTGATTTGATTTTGCACCGAACAAAAAATAGCCAACATTTTAAGAAACCCCAAAGACAAGATTGAGCTAGAAAACCAAGGAGTCTACGAAATACCATGCAAAGTCTGCCCAGCCACATACATCGGACAGACAAACAGGAGAATAAGCGCACGCATCGCAGAACACAAGAACGCAGTCAAAAAAGAAGAAAAATCTTCCTCTCTCTTCCAGCACATAAAAACAACAGGTCATGAAATTGATTTTAAAAGAACCAAACTCATCTCCAAAACTGAACACTTCAACAGTCGAATAATCATGGAAGCCATTGAAATAGAGAAACACCCAAACAACATGAATAAACGTGATGACACCTCCCGCTTGCCTGACATCTGGAAACTAGCCCTGGTCAACAGACGAGCCTCTGTCACAAAGACTGACACCAGGTCCAAAAGGACACAAGATGCCACCACCTTCCATCCACACCAAACACAAACCCAGACCCTTCCCACAGATGAAACGAAACCACCATCCAATAACAAAACCACGAGCACCATCTACCGCTACTCCCCACTCCAGCCACCACATGGAGCACACTTACACAGCCAAAAAAACATTGGGAGACCACAGACACGCAGCCAGACCAAAATGAATTCACAAGACACAGGACCCCACTCCACCAAAGCCCAGGATGCTGCCAGAACACCCATCACCAAGGTCGTTAAGAAACAAAAGGCTAATAGACACACATCCAGCACCTCACCCACACATGATGTCTCTAAACAGCCATCTAACCCACCAGCAGTTAAGCCCTTAACGATCGCCTCAGCCACACAGCAGATCACAAAAGAAACAAACGAACCTACAATCAGCAACAGAGCAAGCAAACCACACCCCCTCAGCAGTATTTATAGAAGGACTTCAACTGAGATCACGCTTTGCTTCAAGAAGAAAGAAGCCAGAACACCAGCCTGAAGATGACGAGTGAGACCTCGTCGAAACGTCGCCAAAACAACCAGATCTACACGGGAAGAAACCCGAATCCACCCTAACATGCATATATATATATATATATATATATATATATATATATATATATATATATATATATATATATATATATATATATATATTTCACACACCTGAATTAGAGAGATATGTTTATATGGTTTTCTGATGTTGCTGCCAAAATAATTTGGTGGAACTTCAATACAGCATCCAGGATCTAACTGGGGCAGTATGCTTCCATACCATCTGGTCGCCATGAGTGGTTAGACTTCCTGATACTTCACGATGCAAGGACTTCTCCCTAGGCCTGTTTGCTGGGATGGTGCAGCTCCCCTGCATGATTAGCTCACAAGGAAAACCCGAAGTTCCCTGCCAGCTCTGTGGATGCTGGAACAAGGCTCTACCAGTCACCATTCTGCATGAGACTAGCATCCTGTGTAAATTATTGGCCAGGGGCTTCCATTCTACCAACATGATATCAGATTTGGCCACTGTAAATTATTCATTAATTCTGTTTACTAGTCATACTTTATAGCCCACTCTATATCTCTTGGTGTCATAATGCAACAGTTTTAAACAGTTTTTGATTGTGAAGAGCACCAGAAGGATATTTCTGAACTTGGACAATGGGTGGCAAAATGGCAAATGCGTTTCAGTACTGTATATATAAAAAAGTAAAGTGATGCACACTGGGACGAAGATTAAAAACTTTTCAGGCAATGGGTTCTGAGTTATCCATGATGGATCAGGAAGGAGATGTTGGTGCACAGGTGGACAGCCAGAAAACAAAAACAAAAAACAAAACAGACCTGTGTATTATTTGTGTAGTTCCATCATTATAGATTAGACTTTGGAGGGGAACATTAGTAATGCAAAACAGAAACTCAGCTTATTGACCAAGAGAAGAAAAGGAAAAGCAGTAAATAAATGCATTTCATCTTAACTGATGCTGCAAAAAAAATGTTCCCAGATTTTCTCTCCCCACCCACACTTTCCCTTCTAGGCATCACCTCTTCATCCTGAACGGAGGGGGGGGGAGCTGTTAATTTCCCATGCATGACAGCGTTGCTACACCATCTTTGAGACACTAAATCATAGTTCAAGGGGTTGTATGCCGAGTTATGAAAAGTCAGAGGTTAAATGATTTGGGAATAAAATGTCATTTCATGGAAGTGAAATTAATCCTTTGAGGATTGCAATGCTCCCAGGGTTTCTTTTCACTTGCAGGTTTAGAGTTAAGTAATTTTATTAACTGAGGAAAGGAGAAATAAATATTGTTAGCTCACATTTTCATCCTAATTGCAAAATTTATTGTGTGTTGCATTTTAGTAATTTCAAATCAACAAAGTCTGAAAGGCGGTGAAAGTAAAATTAAACGACAGTTGAGTATGGTGGGTTTTTTGTTGGTTCTGTAGGTGTTATTTAAAATGATGTAGGTGAAGATTAATTGTTGCTTGCAGCTAAACAGATTTTACACACACACACACACACACACACACACACACACACACTGCTACAGTGCATTGCCACAAAAGCTCTATGTCCCAAGTGTGTCCCAAGATTATTATTATTTTTTGCTGTTGACAAGGTTCATGTTTTATAGCACACCAGCAGAATGTGTTGACATATATTTAAATTGATGATGAAATGTTTAGAAACGTGCCACTCAGAAAATAACCCCAATGGTCTTTGAAAGTGGCATTTTAAGCACCTCTGTTCTTGTGTCTTGATCAGGCACGTTGCAGGAGCAATATGTGCCTCTAATTAATGCGGTGTCTTTGTATGTTATGCCATTTGGAGAGTATGAACGATAGATAAATTATTCAAATTGACTTGGTTTCCTTTAAAAATGTTTTTTGTACTTTGTTCGTCCTTGAAAGTAATTGGCTGAAATCCCGTTCAAGTTGGTGCAACTTAAAGTTATGCCTGTGGAAGGGTGCCAGGTTTTGTATCCAGATATTATGGACCAGTTGCATTCTTCCTGTTGCAGTTGCGGAGTTCATATTGGCAATGTGCAACTGATTCCACAGTTCATGACTTTTGCACAACACACCTTTAAATGTGCTTTGTGTGCATTGCCTCTGCCCTGCTGAGATTTTTTTACTGCTTCTGAGCTGTACATTTTGCACGGTCCTTTCAGTGTATGAAATATTTTTAATTTATGAAATATTATACTTAAAGTTACTATAATTGTGTTGCATGTGCTCTTGGCTTCATGTTTATGGAGGAGAATGAATAACAATCACATGCCATCAGGTTGATTTGAAGTTATCTCCTGTGGTTTTTTGTATTATGTTGACCTACCTCACCCAGCTGTAAAAATAAAGTGGAATGGAGGAGTCTTTTTTGGTCATCATGAACAAAGTACAGGGCAGGCATTATATAGAGTACATGTAATTGATGATAAATTTTGTAGTCTTGGTAGTACACTGACACTCGAGGCTCATTCTTCTCATCCATCTGTTGCATATGAGATTGGAGAAGACCAATCTGTGAGAAATAATTAATTAGTAGAGGTGAGATTTGTGCCAAAGACTTCCTGATTCACAGCTGTTGATCTCTTAGGGCCAAACTAGATATTACGCTTCTCTTTGCTGCTAATCTCAGTAATAGGAGGTTGTTAAACCCAAACTTAATGGTAGGTGACAAGGGTTTATAGGTAATACTCGCATTTCTGAAAGCATGAGGCTAATTTACAGATACTTATCTTACTTTGTGTATAGTTTGTTCCTATAGTATGTTAATGATGCAGTCCTGGGCATGTTTAGAAACAAGCGGAACAGGGACAGGTTACTTTGGTGGACGACAGCTCCCAAAGTCCTCCAAACAGCATAATCATAGTTGCTAAAGGGCTCTGTGAGTTGTAGTCTAAAAGCTTGTGGAAGAGGTCTTGGGTGGGCAAAGAAAGGATTGCAGCCTGGGTGCTGGATCTGTAAGGATAGAATTTGTTTATTTATTTAAAATACTTTTACTGCACCTTTCTCCGTGAAAAGGACCCGGGATGGCTTGCACTACTGAAGGACAATATGCAAAGTTTGAGACAATGAGTGCATTTTGTAATCCACAACAATAACAGTGCATGTACAGGATCTGCTACAGGATCTGGTATTTTCTTGATCAAAATGTTGTATCTCTTGAGCAAGTTAGTTACTTGTTTCTTTCTTTTTATCTTCTCTTTTTATTATAGATTTACAAGCTTTTAGTATGTGATTTTTTAAAAATTTATAAAATATGTTGAGTTAACTGTAACAATGTTGTATGTGTTCTTGGATTCATGTTTATGTAGGAGAATAATAGTGAGTAGTTCCCACTTTTGAGTTATGGCAAATATTTCCATGGTTTTCTAGGTACACTCAGACGTGGTTTACCATGATCTTCTTCTGAAGGTGCTGTGGAACCATGGACCTTGGCTTTTCTCCTGCAAGACAGACTGGGGGATATAACTATTGACCCCTGGCTCTGCAGCTGGAAACCTAATGCACTGAGTTAGCCAACCAACCTTTTTAATGTATTTTAATTTTTATTTATTTAAAATATTTTTACCCCACCTTTCTCCTTAAAAGGACCCAATGCAGCTTATATCATTAATGGACAATATTGAAAGATAAAAACAGTAAGGATAGTATTTAAAAAGTATTTAAAAAGATCAAGCCACTTCCACACTAAAAAGGGTAAACCAGAGACCACAAAAAACACATTCAAAGCATTAAGGCAGCAGTCTCCATTTAAAAGCCCCTCTCAGGTGCTAAGTCACTGAGGGAAAGCTTTCCTGAAGAGAAGGCCTTTGCCTGCTTGCAGAGTGACAGGGGCGATGGTCAACCAAAATATGCTTCTGCTCTTATTTGCAGCTCTTATGCCTTACATGTTTTTCATAACTGTATATATTGATATGAGAAGTAGAACCCATTCTGTAGCAGAAAGGAAGATCTAAATGTATACTGAGGAGCTGAATCTGGATTGCGTAGTTTGCTGTCATCTCTTTGAAATATCTGAATAGATCGTGCTTGCAGCTATGATTTGAAATGGCTGAGATCTGGCAGACTCTACACACACCACAGCAACTGAGGCTGAACCATCTTGCTGTGTCTTACACTCTCCTTTGCCTTGAGAGAATCTGGGGAATTGGTAAAATGATGTTAGCTCAATCATCACAGTTTTTTTTTTATTCTAACATGCTGTAAAGGGCTAAACAATTATCAGATTTATATAGGAGGAGGATGTGGTATCAGTCAAGCTTATTTGGCCAAATACTACTGCTTTCACCTTATTATGTTAAAAGATGAAGATGTAGCCATAGTTTTGCCAGTTATGTCTTTCTTAATTATAAGAAGGCATAAGAAAAAAAATGAAGCCATTAATTAGTTAGAGTACATTTGGTACCATCCATTTATTTTTAATCAGAAAAAGAAACATGGATTATGATTTAATTATTAAAGTTTAATTCAATGAAAAAATTTGTTCAACAATTCAAGACATTTAATTAAAATCAAGCAGTTCGTCTTTATGATTTTAGGAATGTGTACCGTTGACCAGATGACATATTACAAACCAAAGAAACAAAATGTAAACTGCAGAATGGAAAAAAAAAAGCAAGTCTTTCACATTTCCACATTTCATGCTGGTGTACGTAGCAATTACATTAGAAGGTGTAATACAATACAATATTATATATGCACTTTGTTTTTCTTCATATGACTATCAGTATACTTCTCTGGAAGATAAGAAATCAAGCTGTATTACTGCCAAAAGATTCTGTGTTCTTGTAAGCTAATTGATTCCTTATGCTTGCATTAAAGGAAGGAGAAAATATTCAGTTTTAAACCAATAGGGGTCCTTTTTGATATAGTAAGAGAAGAAAACATACATGGAGGATAATATTTTGGAATGACAGAAAGATGGAAGTTTAGATTGTAGAGGTTTTTTTTAAACTACTTTGCTCATTCAAACTAAATGTCTTAATAGTTATGTGCCCAATTCTGGAAGAGGGAAAGTAAAGACATGGCTAAGAGTCATAAGTATGGTCACTTACTGTAATTCTAGATTTTAGCTAGTGCCACTTTTCTTAACCTTTCATGTTGAGTAGCTGTCTACTGGAAACCAAAATAGACACAAGAATTGTGATCATACTCCCCAAAATGGTTCATTTTATGTTTTTCCTCTTTGATTTTTAACTTCAAAGCAGTTGTGGAGGCTCCAGTTTCCTTTTGGAGAGTGCTGGTGTTTAATGTTGTTTTTATCTTTTTTCCCCATTCGAACTCCCTCTCTACAACGCAGCAGTGATTAACCCCTAGAGCAGGGACGAGGAGGGAATATCAGTCTTCTGGGATCACAGCTCCAGTCAAACATAAAGTTCTGCATGGCAGCATTTATATTCAGTGTGTGTTTTCAGATGTACACTCATATTGTGATCTGTTAAAGTGTTTTGTGGCTGTCCTTCCTCTCTTAGATAGATTTTGTGCAAAGAAGTGAATTTTGTGTGGTGGAAGCATTGGAAAAACACAGAAAAGTTGCAAAGAGATGACAATGAAATCTAGGACGCTCAACTATGAATGAATTAGGTTGACTACATTGCAAGAACCTTGTCTGGAAGTGTCCCTCCACACATTTTTAGCAACGTTTAAAACACAGAACTCTTTTCTGCTCTATCTGAAACACATGGCTGCCCCATTTTACATTTTAAAGCCTAAAAGAAAAGCAAAAGCAAAGTGGCCTGCTTATATACCACCACATAGCACTTAAAGCTCTCTCTGGGTGGCTTACAAGTAATTTTGGAGGCTACATATTACACCTCTCCCCCAAGCAAGCTAAGTAGTCATTTTAATAACCTTAGAAGGATGGAAGGATGGGTGAACCTTGAGCTGGCCACCTGGAACTGAACCCCAGGTCATGCCTGGCTCTCTTGCCTTTGGCTCTGCCTCCAACCAACTCCAGCCTTAAAGGAGCATCAGCTCCAGAACTGGGAGCCAGAAGGGAGCTCAAGGTCATATAGAGTTGCTAGAAAGAAAGGGAGGGAAGGTGGAAAGAGATTTATGTTATGTTATACCAGAGTATACAAGTGTTCACAGTTCTAATCACCAACACCTGCATGCTGGAGAGCTGAGTGGCTTAGGTCTGACTGAGTTCAATTCCCCCACTGGGTCTGGACTTGACAGCTCTGAGCAGTTCAAAGGAGGTGGTTGTGGTGGTGGTAGTGGTTGTCTCTGCCCTTCTGGTGACAAATGTTGTATCTCTGGGCAAACGGTACTATTAAGAAGACCAGGTGTTATGGCACCTTAAAATACTACCATAACTGCTGTGTTTTCATCTGAGCTTTCCCAGACAAGTCCACTTCCTCAGGAGTCCGAGGGAATTAGGTAGACATTAGGTATCATATATCTGAGGGCTGCATCCAGGCAATCCATTTGCCTTCCTATGTTTAGATATATCACTAACTCTGTAAGATAGTGTCAGAAATGTAGTTGGATATTCAGACTCTTCAAGCAGTTTGATTACGTCCCAATGCCTCTGGTCTCGTGGTATTAGAGCAGATAGTGCTCCGGATGCCTCCATAGGAATGTCTCTAGTGTAGAGGAGAGTGGCGCCCCTATAGCCAGAACCCAGTGCTCTTAAAGTCAGAAATGATGAACTTATTCTCCGATTACCTTCCTACTTACAGTTTGGTTGTCTCCCAGGCTACTTCATGGCACTTCACGGAACAACCTAGATGCTGGTTGAGAATGTTTGGGGACAACTGCATTGAGATCCATTCCTTCTCTTCAATTTAGAAGGAAAGTGGGGCTTGGATAGGCCTCTGGACCCTCCTTCCAAGCACTCAGATTTAGGGTCAGACCAAATGAAAGAATTGGACAGTTCTGTGGAGCAGAATAGCATTTGGCCATCTCAACATAGCTTTTGGAGGTGAGCCCAAGACATCTGTGTCAATGGAAATGAACCAAGAAATTCAGGCAAAGATTGTGTGTCAGACACTCCCACTGCTGAGGGATTTTAATGTGAGGTGTGTCCTTAGGCAGAGCAATTTATTCTTGTTTGACAGTAGAATTTTGGATATACTGTATATTTTTTCAACCAAGGGTGCTGTTATTACAGAGAAAAAGTATAGGTTTGGGAGATAGAAAGAACCTTGTGAAAGTTGCCATAACCTAAGACAGCACCACTCTGCAGGAGTTACAGATGTATTTTTGCTCTGAGTTCAGCTGCCAAAAATGTCTGCATATGATTTATGTTTCATAATAGAGATGGGCACGACTTGAAAATTCTTTTTTTCGAGTTGTTAGTCGGGCCGGTTCCGTTTTGGGTCGTCTCCGTTTTTCGCGAAAATTCGCAAAAATTAGTCGGTTCGTTTTTTTGTTTTTTCGTTTCCGTTTCTGCCACGATTTCGCGCATTTTGACGTCCGACCGAGACTTGCGGCTTGCGGGCACAGCGCGGGCGGCAGTGGCGCGGGGGTACATGCGTGGGCGGTGGCAGCGGCAGGGGGAGTGGCTAGCGCGCGGGCGGGTGGGCGCGGGTCCCGCAAATGAGCAGGTGAAATACAGTTTAAACCTGCCTGGGTGATGGACTTGCTGCTGCACAACAAGGCTAGTGCATCCTAAGCAAACAAAGTGGGGCAGAAACAAATTTGCATTTCTTTTTTTTTCTCTTGGTCTGCTGTGCTGAATCTGCTGATGCTGAACCAGCCAGCCACCCTAATTGGTCTGGCTGACGTGCCTGTTTGTTCTACTTTTTTGTTGTTTGGTTTTGAATCCATCCCATCTCCCCTCCACCTCTCTCAGAGGCAGCAGGAGAAACAGACATTCCGTTCCTCCCCAAATCTGGATGAGGGGTCTACTACTCTACTCCTCTCAAATTGGCCCCCCATCACCAAGGTCCTTCTGCCTTCACTTCACATTCACAGTCAAAGTCACACACACTTAAAGGACAAGCAATAAAGCCAAAGCCAATGCAACCCTGCTTTGGTCATGGTCAACAAAAACATTAGCAGTTAGAGCCTGAGGTGGTTAAGCTACGTACCTAGCTAGTAGCTACAGCCAGGAATAGTTTTGGTAGGGATAGGAATGGGATAGGGCTCTGGGTTGCTCTGACTTAAGTTTTACAGCCCACAGCCCAGCCCACTAGGCTATACAAGGAGGAGGACTATCTCTGGTCGACGCGTCCATAAGGCCAGAGTAAGGGCGGCCACTCCGGCCAGGCCACAAGGCAGAGTATGAGAGCACCACAGCACAGAGCCAGAGTGCAGCAGGCTCATTGCCAGCTCCAGTATAAAAAGGATGGAGCTGAATGGCATGACAGGAATTTAAATGCCACTGGCCTTGGGTCACAGTGTCTTGCAGCCCAGAGGACTGAGTTGCGGAGGAGGCCAATCACCTTGAGTCTGGTCTGGCACCACACTGCCTGCGATGCACCACATGGCACTTTCTGACAAACTCTTGGGTGGTGCTGTACGTAGTACGAACGCTGTTCAAATCAGTACCCCCCTTCTGTGTGAAACACGGCGTCTTGCAGCCCAGAGGAAAGACTGGAGGAGGAGGCCAATCACCTTGAGTTTGGTCTGGCACCACACTGCCTGCGATGCACCACCATCCACCACATGTCACTTTTTGACTAAGTCTTGGTGGTGCCGTACGTACGAATGCTGTTCAAATCAGGAACCCCCTTCAGTGTGAAACACGGCGTCTTGCAGCCCAGAGGAAAGACTGGCGGAGGAGGCCAATCACCTTGAGTTTGGTCTGGCACCACACAGGCCGCAAAAAGGACAGCAAGCCACATTCTGAGTCTGACTCTTCCTCCCCAAGTCCCCAGCTGTGTGCTGGTAGACTTGCTAACTGCTGTCCCGGCAGTCTACTACCATGCCCTTCTTTGTGAATCACAGTTGGTTCCCACACAACTCCAAGAGCCAAGCCTGCAACTTTGCAATAAACTAATGGAGTGCTGGCACCCAACTCCTCTTCCCTTCCTTGTGAGGCACAGTGTCTTGCATCCCAGAGGAAAGAGTGGTGGAGGCCACAAGCTGGGGTAATTGAATGCTGGGCCAGCAATCCATGACCATGGCCTTCGTTGTGAATCCCAGCTCCTACAACTCCAAAAGCCCAGCCTTGAACTTTTGGAAAACTGTTCTATTTATAAATGGTGGTGCCACCACCACGCAACTGGTACATTTTTTCCCTTCTTTATGAGCCACAGCTGGCAGCCCAGTGGAAAGAGTGGCGGAGGAGACAGAGCTAGGTCTGTGTGAATTAGAAACTCCCCGCAAACTACTACCATGCCCTTCGTAGTGAATCCCAGCTCCAACACAACTCCAAGAACCAAGCCTGGAACTGTCCGATAAACTACTGGAGTGCGTGCTGCACACAACTACTCTTCCCTTCTTAGTGAGCCACAGTGTTTTGCATCCAAGAGGAAAGAGTGGCTGGAGGAGGCCACATAGCCTGAGTCTGAGGCCACAGGGCCTCTGTAGGGGGGGGATCATTGCCAGGAAGCTCCAGCTCCCCAGCGTAGCTGAATGGCCTGAGGAGGACGCCAGGAAAATGCCCTTCTTCGTGAGCCACAGTGGGTTGCAGCAAATGGAACACAGTCGCCCTTCCCTCACAGACTCACAGTCAGTGACTCCAAGTATCCATCCACCAACAAGGGCCAGGCTGCACCTTTCCGACAATCTGTTATGTACGCCTACGCAGGCTTCCCTTCTTCGTGAGCCACAGTTGGCAGCCCAGTGGAAAAGCAGAGTCCACATGGTGTCTGACTCTGAGGCCTGAGACCACTCTGAAAAAAGGACTGCAAGCCAGAGGGTCTTCCTCCCCAGCTATGTGCTGGTTTCCTGGTAAACTCCCAGCCCATCCATGTTCCGTTCTCAGTGAGTGACATAGCTTTTCAGCCCAGCCCACAGAAGACAGTAGGTCTGGGAACCACAGGCTCACTGTCTGTGTGAGTCAGAGTACCCACACAGAACCAAGCCTGGAGGCTTCCTTGCTCCCTCCCTTCACAGAGAGCCACAGTCAGTGCATTGCATCCCAGTGGCATGCCCTTCGTAGTGAATCACATTCCCCACAACTCTAAGAGCCAAGCCTTGAACTTTCTGATAAACTGTCCTATTTATAACGGTGACAGAGGGCCACCAGCACGGCAGTAAGTTGTCCTTCTTTGTGAGCCACAGTGTATGGCAATGGCAGCCCACTGAAGACTAATTGGCGGTCCGGAGGCTGACAACACTCCCACACTGCGGCACTCCTTCCTGCAGAGTCCTGTCACTGTCCCAGGCAGAGTCCAAGGGTGCTTTCGCATGAGGTGGCTGCACAACCACCTTGAGGAGAGCAAGGCAGAGTTCTGCCTAATCACGGGCCCACCCCACGGCTGTTTTCTAGCACACAAGCACAATGCCCTTCTCTGTGAGGCACAGTGTGTGCAACCCAGAGTGAAGGGTAGGGGAGGCCAGAAGGCCAGACTAGAGGGGGTTGAAGGAGAACCACCGAATCGCCCCTCCCTCAGCCAAGGGATTTCCCAACCTAGACTGCGTGAAGAACCCCCCCCCCAATGTGGGACGACAGAGTCCACCAGTTCTTCTAAACAAAATAGTTGATGAGTGAATGCACTGTTACAGTTGGTCTTCAAGTGGTTTTCCGCCAAGAGGCAGGCGCAGCTGTGGTTGCTGCATGGGCAAGTTGAGGGCAGTGGCGACAGGGCTGAACTTGAAGCACTAACTGGACCATGCTGTTAGGGTGAAGGAGAAGTGGCTGGAATGCCTCCTCTAAGCCGGAAGTGGGGGGAGCCTGACAGGCAGGCAGGGAGAAGACACAGAGCTAGAGTGAGTATGAGTCTTTGACCACACAGGCTTCCAAAAGGACAGCAAGCCAAGCTTTCTGACTTTCTTTCCCAGCTGTGTGCTGGTAGACTGCTCCTAACTGCCGTGCCGGCATTCCATCTCCATGCCCTTCGTAGTGAATCACAGCAGTTCCACAACTCCAAGAGCCAAGCCTGGAATTTCCTCCTGAAAGGCTCTTCTATTTCTAAGAAACAAACGATAATTGTGCAGAACTGTGGTACGCGCAAGTACATTCCACTCCAGCCCTTCTTAGTGAGACACAGTGTGGTGCAGCCCAGAGGACAGAGTAGTGGAGGCCTAAACATCCCCCCTAACCCTAACCCTAAGCCCACCACCAGCTGTTCCTGAAGAGTGTTCCCATAACTCAATCATCATCATCAATCACAACCTAGATTTGCAACCAGTAACTTTTCTTGTCCGGCAGCCTTTGTTCCGGGGTTAGGGCAGAAATGATTATAAAATGTTTAAGCACTGAGTGTGCGCACAATGAGTCACACAGCACAGCACCAAGATCCACACAGGGGACTTTCGGACAGGAGTATGCACACACAACAAGGACGTTTCCCTTCTTTGTGAGCCACAGCTGGCAGCCCAGTGGAAAGAGTGGCGGAGGAGACAGAGCTAGGTCTGTGTGAATTACAGACTCACACAGTCAGTGTGCGTCAGAGTATCCACCAAGCACCAAGCCTGGAGGCTTCATTGTCCCTCCCTTCACAGTGCATTGCAGCTCAGAGTGAAAATTAGTGGTAGCGGAGGCGGACAAAACTCCCACACAGCGGCAACACTTCCTGCAGAGAGGCCTGCCTCTTCCCACTAGAAGCGGAGCTCCTGTCTTTCCCTTTCCACAGCCCTTCTTAGTGGTTCACAGACCAGCCCAGATGACAAAGTATGGGACTGGGAGGCCAGAAGGGCAGACTGGAGGAGGTTGAATGAGAAGCAACTTGAAGGCATGCTCAAAGCCGGGATTGGTGGAGTCTGACAGGCAGGCAGGTTGGCAGAGGGCCGGGCAGGCAGGGAAGCATCTAGTCTGGCTTACAGGTATGTGTGTGTAGCCTAGGCGCATGCTTAGAGGATACCATCCTTCAAGGCTAGGGATTGGGAAGGCACTAAGCCAAAGTGCCAGTAGGGAGGATTGTTTCCGCCTTGGCAGGCAGTTTCTATCGCCACCCCAGGAGACCGGGTTTTGGCAACCAAGGAGACAGAGTGGAAGCAGGAGAACTGGGTGGGTCTATTTCTTTAAGGCTGTAAGGAGGGGAGCTTGCCCCCTGATACTCAGTCTTTGAGGTAGGTTGTTGTAAAGTGCTTCCTCACCACTTTGTTAGCAGATTGGCGCCTAAACCCCAGGGAACGGTGTGAAGCACCAAGGAAGGCAGGTATTAGGGTCTCTCTCAAACCAGCCATGGCAAAAGGGGAAACATTGGGCCAATACAGACAGACCCTTTCCAATGACACTTTGAGTGGCCCTGCCTGGTTTGGAGACAGGCCAGGGCTAGAAAAATTGGGCCACTAATAGTACCCTTCAATTGTGTGTGTGAGAGAATACAGGTAGGCAGGCAGGCAGGCAGTCAGTCAAGCAGGCAGTTTTGCAGGCATTAGGCACTGGAGTCGGCAGGTAGTCACAGGGCCAGCCAGGCAGGCAGACAGGCAGGCAGGCAGGCTCGTAGGGCCAAGGGGAGGCAGGCAGGCTTGCAGGCGGGCATGGAGGATTGCAGGCAGGAGGTTAAGTTACAGGCAGCAACTTAGTTCTTGGAGTGTTGGGGTAATCCCAAGGTGGAAAGGTTGAAGCGGATGAAAGTCAACCTTTCCACCGTCTCCGGGTCCAGGCGACAGCGGCGCGGCCTCAGGACATCTCCCATGTGGGAGAAGACACGCTCACTCTGGACACTGGTGGGTGGGATAGACAAGAGGTCCAACGCCAGAGTTGAAAGAGCGGGCCAGAGGTCTGCGTTTCTGGCCCAGTAGTGCAGTGGGTCCGAGCTGAGGGGTTGGAGGGGCTCGGCCATGTACTCCTTCACCATGGTCTGAGCGGGGTCTGCTACTTCTTCCTCCCTTGCCTCCACTGAGGAGGAAACTGCCATGGCTAGGGCAGAGGCCAGGTAGTTGGCTGCTGGAACGGAACCTGGTCTCTGGGTGAACGCTCCTGGAATACAGAGGGATGTGGATCCTTGCGAGGACTCCTCCTCAGCATCGCTCTTGCTTCCGTGCGCCCTCTGAAACGCCTGGCCCTCATCGGAGAGAGCCCTGACTTGACGGCATAGCTCCGTCTTCCAGGATTTCAGTTCGGCAGTGCTGGCCGCCAGGGAACCCTTGACGCGAGGGTCGCACAGGCAGGCCATCTGGTACACGTTTTCCCTTCTCAGTGGGCCAAGGCGGGTATCCACGCCGGTCAACAGCCTGTCTGCCAATGCCCTGCTCTTAGGGAGAAGATTGCCTTCTTCCCGGATACTGGTCTCTAGGCGTTGGTGAAGGGCATTGACCAGGGGGAGAACGTGGCCCAGGCTGGCGTTGTAGCTGCTGAGGACGTGGGTGGTCTCCTCAAAAGGCTGCAGGATACCCGCCATCTGGGAGAGGGCGAGCCACTCGGTAGCACCAAGGTCCAATTCCCTCCCCTCATGCAGGACTCGGGTGGTTGACATGATGTATTCCACCACTTCCTTCTGCTCCACCAGACACTTGACCATTTCGTGGGTGGAGTTCCACCGGGTGGTCACGTCCTGGATCAGGACATGCTCCGGTCGGCTTGTCTCCGCCTGCCTCTCACGCATCATCCTGGCTGCCTTGACGCTGCGAGCGAAGTGCCCCACAATCTTCCGACACTTGTCCAGCAAGGCCCTGGTCTCCCTGGTCCCCTCACTCCAGGAGTCCTTTGGTGCACCCAGGCCAATGGCATCGCCCACCACTAGATGCAGTTTGTGTGCTGCGCACACGATGCCCTGGAACCCTGCCCCAAGAACCGCGTTGGTCATGTTACGGCCTGCGTCTGTAACCATGACTCCACGATTGACCTGTCCCTCTGTCCCCAATCCCCACTCTCGCATTGCTGTCTTGAGAACGTCAGCAATGTTGATCCCTGTGGCGTTGTCCTCCATGCTTTGTGCCTGGAGAAGCACCACCCTATACCCTCTTGGGGTGCTGCCTTGTGCCTCCCCCTGCAGCTGCTCATGGGCTGACCGGGGCTCCAGGACCTCCTTGGGTTGCCACCAATGTGCTGTCAGTGAGAGGTATCCGTGGTGCCCACCGGTCCAGAGGTCGGAAGTGAAGTGGATCTTCCTCCCTCTGGCCGCCTGCAGCAGGGCCCGGATCCTGTCCCTGACAGACTCATAAAGGGAGGGAATCACCCGCCTGCTGAAGGTACGCCGGGATGGAGTCTCGTACCATGGTGCCACGTGCTTCATCAGGTGCCTGAAGCCTGATGACTCCACAAAGGAGAGGGACAACCCGTTCATGGCCACCATTTCACCCACCACTCGAGTGGTGGTCTCCTGTGCTTTGGCCCTATTTCGCGGGCTGACAAAAGTCCCACCCAACAGCCCCACTTCCTGCAGAATGGCCTGCCTCTTCCCACTCTCACTAGCGGAGCTGTGTTTTTCTTTCTCTAACCCTTCTTCCCCTCTCTTCCTCCCTGAAGAGCAAGGGCCTGACAGGGTTCCAGGCAGAGTCCCAGGGTGCTTCCTCATCAGATGGCTGCGCAACCCACTTGAGGAGAGGTGTTTGGGGTCATTCCCCCTGCGCAAGACCACCCCGCATATCTTGCACACCGCCATCCTTGCGTCTTGGGGGCTGTTCTCAAAATGCTTCCAGAGACACCCTCGTGGCTTACAGAAAGTAACGCCCCCTCTGTTATTGCCAGCCGCTGCCGCTGCTGTGGTACTGGTGTGGCCTCTGCCCTGCCGGGAAAGTAGAGTAGTACTACTGCTATCACTGGTGGTACTCTGGGTGGAAAGAGGGCTGCTCCTTCCGTCACTGCCTGGAGCCTGCCTTAAGTCTGTCCCTGCCAACAGGTCCTCAGAATCTGGCATGTTTAGATAAAAGGAGCCCGATTCTGATTCTGATGCCATTTCAGAATCAGAGCCCTTGTCTTCTTGCTGATTAAGGGTGGGGCTGTCAGGTAACGGAGATGGGATTTGGTACGCCTCATCCATGCTTCCCTCGGTGACAGACGATGGCACAGTGCTGCTTGTGCCACTGGCACTGCTACTCGGGGAGGGAGTTGCACCAGTATCACTTTCTGCACTACTTCCTGTCCCTTCCCTCAGAAACGTGCCCCTATTTATCTTAGTAGGGGTCCCCCTCCCCTGCCCTCTAGCTGTGCGACCCCTCCTCATTTTTCTCACTTCTTGTGGCTCAGGCCAGGGAATGTATAATGTGATAGTAAAGAAAAGCACCAAGGAACTGTGCAAGTAAATGAGTGAGATGGACTCACACAAGAGCAACACAACAAACAAGGTAATAGGAGCTAGGGGTTTGCCAATCCTGGCAAACAAGTCTCTCAATGCCCTGCACAGGGCAAGTGTAACAAAGAGAACTGTAACTTCTTCACAGTTGTAATTGGATTGTGTATGTAGACTGTAAGTAAATGAGTGAGATGGACTCACAACAGCAACACAACAAAACAAGGTAATAGGAGCTAGGGGTTTGCCAATCCTGGCAAACAAGTCTCTCTATGCCCTACACAGGGCAAGTGTAACAAAGAGAACTGTAACTTCTTCACAGTTGTAATTGGATTGTGTATGTAGACTGTAAGTAAATGAGTGAGATGGACTCACAACAGCAACACAACAAAACAAGGTAATAGGAGCAAGGGGTTTGCCAATCCTGGCACCCAAGTCTCTCTATGCCCTACACAGGGCAAGTGTAACAAAGAGAACTGTAACTTCTTCACAGTTGTAATTGGATTGTGTATGTAGACTGTGGGGGCAAGTAAATGAGTGAGATGGACTCACACAACAGCAACACAACAAAACAAGGTAATAGGAGCAAGGGGTTTGCCAATCCTGGCAAACAAGTCTCTCAATGCCCTGCACAGGGCAAGTGTAACAAAGAGAACTGTAACTTCTTCACAGTTGTAATTGGATTGTGTATGTAGACTGTGGTGGCAAGTAAATGAGTGAGATGGACTCACAACAGCAGCACAACAAACAAGGAAATAGGAGCAAGGGGTTTGCCAATCCTGGCACCCAAGTCTCTCAATGCCCTGCACAGGGCAACTGTAATTAGGAGAACTGTAACTTCTTCACAGTTGTAATTGGATTGTGTATGTAGACTGTGGGGGCAAGTAAATGAGTGAGATGGACTCACACAACAGCAACACAACAAACAAGGTAATAGGAGCTAGGGGTTTGCCAATCCTGGCAAACAAGTCTCTCAGTGCCCTGCACAGGGCAAGTGTAACAAAGAGAACTGTAACTTCTTCACAGTTGTAATTGGATTGTGTATGTAGACTGTGGGGGCAAGTAAATGAGTGAGATGGACTCACACAACAGCAGCACAACAAACAAGGAAATAGGAGCAAGGGGTTTGCCAATCCTGGCACCCAAGTCTCTCAATGCCCTGCACAGGGCAACTGTAATTAGGAGAACTGTAACATCTTCACAGTTGTAATTGGATTGTGTATGTAGACTGTGGGGGTAAGTAAATGAGTGAGATGGACTCACACAACAGCAACACAACAAACAAGGTAATAGGAGCAAGGGGTTTGCCAATCCTGGCAAACAAGTCTCTCAATGCCCTGCACAGGGCAAGTGTAACAAAGAGAACTGTAACTTCTTCACAGTTGTAATGGGATTGTGTATGTAGACTGTGGTGGCAAGTAAATGAGTGAGATGGACTCACAACAGCAGCACAACAAACAAGGAAATAGGAGCAAGGGGTTTGCCAATCCTGGCACCCAAGTCTCTCAATGCCCTGCACAGGGCAACTGTAATTAGGAGAACTGTAACATCTTCACAGTTGTAATTGGATTGTGTATGTAGACTGTGGGGGCAAGTAAATGAGTGAGATGGACTCACACAACAGCAACACAACAAACAAGGTAATAGGAGCTAGGGGTTTGCCAATCCTGGCAAACAAGTCTCTCAATGCCCTGCACAGGGCAAGTGTAACAAAGAGAACTGTAACTTCTTCACAGTTGTAATTGGATTGTGTATGTAGACTGTGGTGGCAAGTAAATGAGTGAGATGGACTCACAAGTTACAGCAGCACAACAAACAAGGAAATAGGAGCAAGGGGTTTACCAATCCTGGCAAACAAGTTTCTCAATGCACAGCACAGGGCAAGTGTAAAAAAGAAAAATGTAACTTCTTCAAAAATGTAATTGTGTATGTAGACTGGTGGCAAACTGGCGAGTAAATGAGTGAGGTTGACTCACAAAAGCAGCACAAAAACCAAGCTAGTAGAAACAAGGGGTTTGCCAATCCTGGCAAACAAGTTTCACAATGCACAGGGCAAGTGTAATTAGGAGAACTGTAACTTAACTTCTTCACAGATGTAAGTTACAACTGCACAAAACCAAGCTAATAGAAGCAAGGGGTTTGCAAAATCTGGCAGCACCCAACTTTCACAAATAATGCACAGTAACTAAGATGAATGTAACTTCTTCAAAGATGTAATTGAAGAAAAAGTTATATAGAGGTGGCTGGGTGCCTGCCCTTCAACAAATGTTTGTTTGAGTGCCTGACTGCAAAAAAATGAATGAGGTGTTGGACAAGTGAAAGAATATCTATAAGTGTTAAGTAAAATGAAATTGTAAAATGTTCTATAGAGGAAGGTGCCCTAGCCTTGTTGCCAACAAATGTGTTTGAGAAATTTGAGTGCACTGGTTGGCGAGGGAGACTCTGCCTACTCAGTCTGTACTCTGTATAATATTTTTAAAATAATTTAATCCACAGCCTCCAACCTCCCCTTCTAAGCACTAGTACTGGACCTTGGCTGTTGCTTGCCACTTGCTAATAAACTATAGAATAGAAAATAAATGGAATAAAACTATAAGCTGCTACTAGGGTAGGATAGGGTTGCTGGATTCCCTTCCAAAACCCCAATCGCAACAGCAGCAAAAAAGCTGTAGGCGCAGGGTAAAAGGACCTTGGCCAAGTAAATGAACTTGGTGGGAAATTGGGATACAAAAGAAATGGTATGGTAGTGTAAAATAATATATTTTCAAAATAAATCCGCAGCACCTCCCCTCCCCTCCCGCTCCCACTCAAATCTTCCCTCCCCCTTGAAGCAAATATAAGCAAATAAAAAACGGAACTCTTCCTCAAAAATGCAGAAAACCAAAAAGAATAAACACTGCGTTGCTATTCCCCACAGGGAATAAAAGAAATTATTATGTTTTGCAAATTAATATCAATTCAATTCCCTCCCTGCCTAGCGAGACCGAGACCGCGACCGCGAAATCGAAACTAGACTGAGCGCAGCAATCCAGCCCTGACCACCCTCCACAAGATCCAAGCCCAGACTGTGACGGACTGGAACTGCCTCAGCTTTTTATGCCCTCTGGCACATCCAGAAGTGTCAGTCAAAACCTGTCCATGCGATTGGTGGAATGGCTCCGAAAATTTGCATGGTCCCGTCCCATGGCCAGCCCATCGTTGCGCAGGTGTAAAAAAATAAATTAAGAAAAAATAAAAATAAAATCAACGGAGACGTATTTTGGCAAGACAAACCCACTGCTGCTACTGTAAAAAATCAAGCATTTAAAATAGGTAACTTTCGCATGTTTCTGTGGTGCTTTGGTGGGGTTTTGGGCAAGGATTTCAAAAAAAAATATTGCGGTCGCCATTTTGGACCCCCCCCCGCCCGCACACCGCATGGCAAAGGCAGACGAGATGATGCCCCCCCCCCGGCCTGGTACCAGCGCAGCGCAGCAGTAGCACTAGCCAAGGAAAGGGGGGCGGGGAACCCCACCCCCCAAAAAAAACCTTCTGGCCTGGTAGGTGCCCTCAGACAGTTTTCGCCTGCTTTTAGGGCCGGGAATCGTTTTTTTTTTAACTTTTAAAAACTTTTTTTCTGTGCCGCTTGGCATTGCGCGATCGCCGCGTGCAAGTAACGAGCACGACAAATCAGATCAAATTGTTTGTTCGTCGGTTCGAGCTCGAATTCTGGCGGAGTAATTCCCGTTACCGTTTCCGTAGAGTAACGGATATGAGTAACGGAAACCGAAACGGGAATACCGCTAAGTCGTGCCCATCTCTATTTCATAATAATGGCTATATGAGAGAATAGCTTGAAAAATTGTCCTGGAGATCATGCTGAATTTTCAGTTACTGGCAAAATAATAGAAAAATGTTTGTGGCCATTTCCCTGAATCGATCAAAGGTGTTGGAAAGCACCACCCCCTCCCTGAACTTTTTGGAGATTAATACAAAGTGTTTTTTTTCTAACGTATCCAATGTATCATGTATTCTATATAGGGACAGTACAGTATGTACGATTTTCTTTCAAGAAACATTTCCATGTTTTCCTAGAAAGGAGTAGGAGGATTCCAGTACATATACATGCAGAACCTTTATTGACATCCAACAAAACGTACAACATACTTGCATGAATGAGCAGTATGTGCCCAGATAGAATATAACATGGCTCCTGAAAATAGAAACAAAGCATGATATGTCAGAACATAATATAACATAATTAAATCTATGTCTATGGGGACCTGAGTACTACTTCTGAGTAGATGTCTGTAGAGTTGTACTAGAATCCTCAAGTGAACACATTATGTTACTGTCTGTTATGTCAGCCACCGATTATGGATCAGACGCTGTTTGAGGCCGCCCACTCTGGATCAGATGCTTTGGGGGGTACACACCGTTAGTCTGGTATCTCCACCGAGACCTATCTGGCTTGGGAGACCCTTCTGGTAGCAGTGCTACTGCCAGCATAGCTCTCAGTTTCACTGAAGCACACAAGGCCTGTGTCCATGGAGGAGACTTAGTTCTCTATGAACTAAATCTCCAAAGTTGCAGCGAAATAATCCACGCACTCCTCCCCCACAGTATTAATAGTACTGTCATGTCCTTTGTTTTCATCAGTGTTGTGGTAACATAATAACTTGTAGAAAAGTAGCTGGAGAGATGTTTTGGTGCTACTTTAAAATTGACTAAAGAGAAGATGAATGAACAATAAATATGGCACTCAGTGCAAAGAGTAACCAATCTGTCTTGAGCTGGGAGAGATTCAGTGGCCTGATAGAACATTGTCCCAACATGTCCCCTTTTAAAAAAAGAGGAAGCATAGCCATTAAAGGTTCTAATATGGACTGGGGATGAAGAACAGGCATGGTATTCCATGATATGGTGGAAAATCAACTGCCATTCCACTTGTAGCTTGCAGCAGCAGGGCAATAGTTTAATAACAGGAGACGGCACCTCTCTGGAAGTAGCCCAAGTTCTTATGCATAGGATTCTTTCACTTCATTTCACATCTTGGCTTGTAATTATTACTGAGGGTCAAAGTTGTGTTACAATAAACTCTGGGCGTTTATACACGACCCCTAAGCTCCGCTGCAAATGGCTGCAAGCTCCGGAGCTTAAAAATGTTTCCCCACCAGCTCCGGAATTTGCAGACAATTAAGTGCGACCCTGCCCACTTTAGCGCGACCCAGCGTACTTTTCTTGTACCTTCTCTCTGGAAGTGAAAAATATTTGATGCGGTGCAATGATAGTGAGTGCGGGGCTCTCCTCGCTTCTGTTTGCTGCTTTTTGGCTCCCGCCCCTTTAAGAGCTACTTTTACAGAGACGAGAGGCAGAACGACGTGAGCGGCATGCTTTTCTTTCTCTTTTTCTCCCTCCCTCACGCAGCCAGCAACCAGGAAGTGCGGAGGGGGATGGGGACAGAGGAAGAGCGACGAACCCCTAAGATCTCTGGTCCAAATTTAAGTGGCCAGCGGATCTTAGGGGTCGTGTAAAAAGGCCCTCTATGTATGCCACCATGAGCTCCAAAAAGAATAAAGATAAAAATGTGAGAGACCTAACCTCATATTCCAAGCATGACATTATATACTGTAATTTGGCTTCTGAATTAACATTGTGGAGTTGTGTTCATGTAAGAAATGCTGATTTTTTTTCTTGCAATTTGAAGCCTGTAGAACTAGTGACTTAGACAACTTTAGTACAGTATGTTGTTTGGTTGTATCACTAGATCAAATGATGTTTATTTTGTGCTGGATTGTTCAGTGACACTTCAAATACAGACACCACATGCCTGTTATTCTATAGTACTGCAGGCATTCCTTTGTTACTTGTGTCATGGAGGTTCTTCGTATCATGGCAACTAGCAAATAACATCTGCAATGCCATAGGATGGTTGTCGTGGTGTCTTTGTCTAAAGATTTAAACCGAATCTATATGACATGAATACCTCATTTTTGTTGTATAATGCTGGAGCTACTATGTATTTAAGGGCTATAAAAATAAAGAGCTAACAGGCGTTAAGGCTGCGATCATATTCAGGGTTTGTTAATACAAAAGTGGAACAGGTTATACCTTTAGGCTGCTAGAAAAATAACAATAACATTGCTAATATTTCGAGGGTGAAATGCTCTTCCTCAGAGTAGTACCAACAGGTTATAACATGGCAAAAGGTGGATTTTCCAGGAGTTATTTCTTAGATGTAAGGTCCTTGGCAAGATGGAAAAAAAGCCAGGCAGTTTCTTAGTTGATGCTTGGAGCTTGGAAGAGGTGTTTTTATTGTCCCAGTCCTTCCAAAGACATGTCAGGGCTCACATACACGCATTCACACCTCTCCTCAATGTAGCTCATCGAGGCCAATGGCCCCTGCCTTGCCAGTGAAGGGGGGGGGGTTGGTGCAGAAGGCCCATGCATTTCATTTGAGGATTGGGATGAAATTTGGAAAGGTCCACTAAGTGTAGCCAATTGGATCAAATAAAAAGAAAAAAAGATTGATGGTCCATTTACCTCTTTCTTGGCATGTGGGGGCGGCAGCTCATTCCTGGTATCTCAGTATTTCCAATTGAAGCAAAACAAGTTGAGGAGCCGTGTAGCCAACCTAATCACAGGGATTCATCTTGCTATGCTACAGTATTTTTTCTGTCTGCCTGTTACTTCAACCCTTTATTTTTTGGTGTATACATTTTGTTTGGTTTATACTTCTTTTAAAAGGAGCAAGACTTGTGGTTTTGTGTAGTTACTAGTTGGATTTACAAAACAATGGTGTTGGAGATTGTAAGTAATGTATTGGGATGAAAGACCAACATGACAGGACAATGTATTCAATATATTTTTAGCATTAGAAGCGTGTGGACCGACCAACATTTTACTGTAGACGAGACTTTTAAAAATGCATGAAATTGCATGAGTAATATATGTTATGTGATAGGTTTAACATCTAAACATCTTTTCTACATTTTTAAAGATATTGGCTCTGTATTCTTCAAACATGATAGCGAACAGTGCATAAACTGTTGTCTTGTCTTGATTATTCATATATAAGTCTATTTTGTCCTTCCCAGCACCATTACAAAAAAGTAAAGTTCATTCTTTAGCTGAGCGGCTTGAGGAGCCACAGGACATGTCACCTCCTTGATGGTCTTCCTTAACAGGTTGTGCTTTTGGACTCCTTTCACCCTACTGCTCTGAAATGCAAGATGTTACAGTATTCTTATGCCAGTGCAGTCAAGGTGAACACAGTCACATTTCGAAATAGCATCCCACCATTGACTACAAGCGTTGGATAGAAATATAGACCAGGAATATCGCAACATAGTGGTTCTTGTCCTCTTTTGTACTTCCTGGTAGCATCCAGCTCTGTTCTGTGATAAGATTCATGTTGTGTGACTATTGCAAGGAAAGTGAAAGAAAGAAACCTGGTTCCAGCAAGAGAGGTTTCTCTCATCCTATACGTGTGCCTTTGATGCTGTATACTTATGTGCAAGAGTTGACATTTATCTCTCTTGTGCAGAACCCAGTGTCACTCATTTTTTATATTTCACTTATAGCCTTCACTGAGGAGGGTGCCAAACCAGTAATTAGCAAAGTTTTAATATGGTTACTTAATCAGTTATGGCTCTGCCTAACTGCACTAATATCCAATCTAGGGTTTGCCATTTTGTTTAAAAAAGGATATAACGGGAAATATGGTCAGATGGGATCATGTTAAATTATATCTGCAACATTCCCACAACCTATAAACCACATTAGTCATGTTTATTTATGATAACTAGTGTTATCCTATACCAGTGATGGCGAAACTTTTAGAGACCGAGTGCCCGAACTGCAATTCCAAACCCACCATTTTTTTTGCAAAGTGCCAATATAGTAATTGAACCTGTATACAGGTAACTATGAAGGGGTGATGTTGAGTGCCCACAGAAAGGGCTCCGAGTGCCACCTTTGGCACCCATGCCATAGGTTCGCCATCACTGGCCTATACCTATAGGCCAGTCTTGGTGAATCTATGACATGGATGTGAAAGGTGGCATGCGGAGCCTTTTCTGTGGGCATGCGACATTGCCCTCTCACAGCCACGGCACTTTCCCCTCCGCTCGGAGCATGCCAGTGTGCTCTGTGCAGAGAGCTGTGTGAAGGGGAGGCAACAGCTTGTGGGCTCCTTCATAGCCCGTTTAATGTCCATCCACCCCACTCTAACCATCCCAAAAGTGGTGTGGATGGAGAGTAAACTGGGACTACGAAGGAGCCCACGAACCACTGCCTTCCCTTCGCCCAGCTCTCTGCACGGAGCCATTTGGTGGTCTCGAAACGGCACTGTGTAGAGAGCTAGGCAAATGAGAGGCAGCAGTTTGTGGGCTCCTTCATAGCCCCAGTTTACTCTCCAGCCACACCGCTCTGGGCATCCCAAAAGCGGTGTGGCTGGACAGTAAACTGAGCCTACGACGGAGGCTCCCCCTCACCCAGCTCTCTGCCTTGGAGCCATTTTGGCAGTCTCTTTATCCTTCAGGAAGCCAAGGATCAAAGAGCAGGGGTGCTACCTTTTGAGAAAGCAAAGTATCAAAGAGCCGGTTTTTGAATTTCCCGCAGGCACAGCAAGGGCATGGTGGCTGTAGGAAATTCAAAAGGCTGTTCTTCGTTCCTCGCTTTCCAGAAGAGTAGCACCCGAAGCATTTGTATCCCAGGGTACCGCTGTATTCAGGTTAAATTGCCGTATTGACACTTTGCAAAAAAATTAAGTGGGTTTTGAATTGTAGTTTGGCCACTTGGTCTCTAAAAGATTTGCCCGCACTGTGATAGATTGACCATTTACTAGTTTGTTTTAAAATTTTGCCTGGTGTTGATGCCACACTGAGCAGTGTGTAATTTGCTTGATCCATCTTACCTTCATTCTCAAAAACAGGGCACCCACCTTCATTACTTGTCTTCCAGGAGTTTTCATATATTGCAAGTCGCAGTTCTGAAATGAAGACCTCAGTGTCCTTGAGCACCAGAGGATATAAAATCATCTGGCCTTCAAAGGTTGAGCACATGTAAAGTAACTAGGTGCTAGTTAACAATGTTTTTACACATTTTACCTGTAAATCTCCTTGCATTGTGTGTCCTACTTGTCCCAGGTGAAATGCAATTCCCTGGATAGGAGAAGTCTGATTAAACATGGGAATTGGTTTGTTGCCTGTATTGTATTGTATTTGTCATTGTATTACATTCTCTCAGTTACCCTTTTACAATTCACAGCCTCCTCTAACCAGTGGGATATTGGATTTCAGCCTGAATCAATATTAAGCCACACTCTTTCAGTTTCACATAGTCATACATAAGGAGCATAGGAACTAACCTCCATAACTGGTAGAATATTTTTGGTGCAGCTCTTGAACTGTTTCATGGTAGGTTGCACCTGGGGTCGGAATAGGTGTGGGGGTTTCCATTGTTTCAGTGATCCATTATACAGAATAGTGTAATAGGAAAGATACCATGCTAGAAACCTTTTCCTTGACATGTAGTGTGCAGAAACCATAATATGATTGGTTCTATATGGGTACATTAAAATCTATGAATCCCCCACTTAACTGGAAGTGGTGTACTTGATAAGTTGCACCACGTGGTTTTGTTGATTCCTCATATGTGTTCTATTCTGGAAGATTTAAAATGTTTCAGTCTTGTTTACCTCTAATGGGTGTGTTCCACAGCTTGTGTTCCACCTTTTATGAGGTGGTATATAAGCAGACCACTTTGCTTTCCTTAGGAAATTTACTTTTTTAGACTACAACATCCAGAACTCACCAGTTTTGTAATTCTGGAAGTTGTAATTTCAGAAATGGAACTTAACCAAAAAAAAATTCACATGGACCAAACTCTTTTGATCTCCTCATGGCCCACAAAGTTAATAGGAAGCAAAATAGGGTGTTCAATCTACACAGCTGGCCTCCAGCAATAAATCTTGGGATGGTTGCAAAAATAGCAGCCTTGTTTGGACACTGCGTTCTCCAACAAGAACTGCAAAAAGTACAGTCATTGACCATGGACCATTAATGTGCCCATTCTCTCTAAGGGAGAGAAAAATCCACTTTTAGATGAATCCCATGTCATCATGGAATTGATAAGATGGGTGTCCAAGGATATTATTCTGCAAGATGGGTTTTGATCATTGTAATCTTATAACTGCAAAGCTGGAAGGGCCCCTCTGGATAATTGAGTTTAGGCCCTCTCAAGGAGATGTAGGAAAGCCAAATCCTAGTCTCTGGCTCCGTAGCCAGATACCTGAATCCCTGAGCTATCCAGCGGTTCAGAATATCTCATTCTTATCCTGTGCTTCTCCCCAAGTGTTCCCAATTAACTACTGGTCAGCCTAACCTACCTTTTATGGGAAGAGAATGGGAAGCAGAGTGTCATTTTCAAATCCAAAGGATACAAACACCTAATTTGTGTGGTGGTTTGTTGTTGCTGCCCTTGTGTCCAGCCAGTATCACCTTAGTTACAGTTCTAGAATAATGTACCGCTTTGATGTATTAATTAACCCATGTTCATTGGTTTTAGATGAACTGGGTTGTAGAGGATTCCAAGCCAGAATTTAATAGCTCTTAATCTGGCCAAGGTCTTCAGCTGTATCATGCCAGTTTCTAAGCAAAGAACGGTGTATGGGACACATTTAGGGAGCATGCCCATTTATTATATCAACTTTTGATAGATCTTGACCTCCCAGTCAAGATCTCCGATGTTCTTACCACTCTTAAAGTAGCGGGATTGGACATTGAGCAGTTTGGCATGTTAAATCAATCTGAAGCATATAGGACTATTAAAGACAGGCTATTGAATATCGAATGGCAAGAACTGTGCAGTGAAGCTAATACCATCAGCTCCCCACTTCAATTTAATATTCCAGTCCTACCTGGGAAGCCTGCTTTTTTTCTGACTTACCTAACATGTCCCGAAGCGCGCAGAGCCTATTCACTTGCCAGATGTAATTCCTTCCCCTCTGCACTATTGTCGGGCAGGTTCAACTAATGCTGTTGAAATGCTTGAACACATCTTCTTTCATTGCCCAATTCACGATGCACTTCATAAGAAATATCTATCCTCAATCCTCGATAGAATGCAAGGGTGGGAAGACTTGGTTAAGCTTAGGTTTCTTCTCTCTACGCAAGTCACCTCTTATCTGGATGAGGTGGCCTCCTTTGCCTCTGAGATTATAGCAGCAGGAGGATCTGGGCTTCCCTATTCCCCACCTCATTGGCTTAAGTAGCTAATGCATATATTAGAATCACCGGTTCCATGTTTGATTTCCCTCCTTGCTGTACCTTATTTTCTCTTGTTGTGTTGTTTTATTTTGTTTTAATGTTTGGCCATGTTCTGGAAGTTTTTCTTCCTGACTTTTCGCCAGACTCTGTGGCTGGCATCTTCAGAGGGCAAGAAGCTCAGGGAACTAGGAGTTTCTGTTTGTTTATCTTTTCTAAAGGGGCATTTCTATATCAATCTTATGTTCCACCAAATCAGACACAACACCCTTTCCCTGCATAGCTTGTTCCAGATAGTTGCCAACCGACTCACTTTTTAATATGTATATTTATAATGTTTTTATCTCATATCCTTCTTCTGAGTAGCTTAGGCTGGTGAACAGGATGCCCAGTCTCCCCCCCCACCACCACCACCACAATATTTTCCCTTACAAAAGAAAATTATTAGACTGATAGGAAGTGACTTGTGAGCATCCCAGTGTCACTCAAGAAGCTTGGGTTGACTGAGTCAGGATGTGACAGACTGGGTCCTGGTCTATCACTTTAGCCACTGCACCTCAGTCTCTGCCCCTCTTTGGCTCATCTCGCCCTGAGGCTGGTAGCAAAACCAGGATGGTTCCCAGAGTCCCGAGGGAGCCCCTCCCTATGCAGGACTGCTAGCTTGCAGTGGGTTTAGTCGGTCACTGTAACTGAGCTGGCCTGATTGAAATAGTAGGGCTGCAACAACGGGTCCGAAAGGGCACCACTGGGTGCACAGGGAATTTATGGCCCTCTGCAAACATAAGGGCAGGAATTTGAGGGCGAACAAATAAAGGAAGGGATAAAGAAGTGAAAGGATAATAGGGTCGTTTAATGGCCTCACATAGCTTGAAGTAATGGAGGTGGACTGATGGATCCTTCCCATAACATTTTTGCTGGTGGTTTAATACAGAGCATCATTACCAAGAGAAAAGGCTACAGGGCCACAGAGGACAGGACCCTGGGCTCAAGGTTTTTTCTTCTTCTGTTTTTAAGAAACCAAGTCTTTGATAAGATATAGCTGCAGGCCGTCGTTTTACATTTTATGTCAGCTACCTTTTGTCAAAGATTCATTATGGATGCTGTGCTCTGAGTTTTAATTCACACTTCTCTGCTAATCAATTACAGCGGTTTACCCATTAATCAGGTATCCTGACAGGGTCAATAACTGCTCTTCAGTTCTGTTGGCTGCTGCATGTTCACAAGCAAGTAGCAACAGTCAGTAGATTAGTTTAGAGCACCATTGTTTTCTCAGGCTGGTGGACATCTGGCTGGGAAAACAACGTCTAATGAGTTTTTGGGTGATTATCTTCTTCTTGGGTGCTCTGTTGACAACCTTAGTTATTTTGCAGAAAGCAACTTGTGTTTTAGCAGCACACCCACTTAGTGGCCTGCTGGTCCTTCCATCCTCTCTCTCTCTCTCTCTCTCTCTCTCTCTCTCTCTCTCTCTCTCTCTCTTTCTGTGTGTGTGTGTGTGTGTGTGTGTGTGTGTGTGTGTGTGTATGGGCACACACATACTCCAACCTTCCAGAATGTGCCTGTTCAAGTATATAATTTATAACAGATTCAGACATGGGAAATTATCAGAGGAATGAAGGCTGTTCATTATAGCAAGTGGTGTAGATAACAGAGGGGGCAGCATTTAATTGGACAGTTACAGTTTGGTAGTTAAGTTGCCGTCCGTAATGATGGTAACAGGTTTAAATTATCCTTTTTATGACAGATGTACCAACATTTAATTGTTTCTTGTCAAGTGTGGAGAGAAAAGGCACTTCTGTAGATTTTTCAATTCTTCTACATGTCACTTAGCTGTCTACACTATTGTCTGAGCTCTCTTCTCTTCTCCTTTTTGCTGCAATGAGTTGTGTCATTCCCTCATGATCAGCACTTTTGTTGTCTTTGTTTTTTCCTGCACCTCAGAAGTCCATCTTTTCTTTCATCTCCTTCCCATTCATGCATGAGGGAACAGTTGTGCTCTGTTGTGGGGATGTTCCGCTGGATTTCAAACAGTGGGGTTTCCTTTTATTCTTTTCTAAGGAGTACAATGGGGCTGAATGTCTGTTGCAGAATGCACACACTAATATGCCAGGTTATTTGGTTTTTAAGAAGTCAATAAAAATGGTGTGTTGAGTTGCATTGCTTGGCTGCCTCCCCCTCCCTTCCACCCCCCTTTCCTGATATGCCTTTTCTGTCTTTGGTTATAAATCTGTTTGTTTGTTTCTGATCATAAAATATAATCCTCCAAATTAAATCCAAGCATGGAATCAACAAACACTTAGGAGGAGGGGGGGCGACAAACCACCACATTACTGGCAATGGAATATTTTCACACTACATGATTTGGCAGCCTCTGTATCATTCCTGATAAGGAAGTGAAAACTGCCGCCAGCTCTAATTAATGAAGACTATTAACAGGAAGAGCAATGAAGAGAAAGATGGATTCATGATTTGGATTTGGCAACAAAGAAAGAAAGAAAGAAAGAAAGAAAGAAAGAAAGAAAGAAAGAAAGAAAGAAAGAAAGAAAGCTGCCTGGATATTTCACATTGCCCTCTATTTTGGTGGTGTTATTTTTAAAAAGAGACAGCATTTAAGCAATTCATTTTACTTGATAGCTTGTTTTTCCAGAAATCTGTGTGCTTTCCAAACATGTCATTCAAACGCCACCACTAGAGAGAGAAAAATGCAAGAAATATAAGCATCTCAGAGAGGTTGTGTTGAGACACTTTGTCTAATATTCAAGAACAATCTTCAAAATCCTTTCTAATGAGGTCATAAAAGGAAAAAAATTGAACAAGTGGTACTTGTGTACCTCTCTGAGATGTGTCATGGAGGTCACTTGCCACTTGGTTATCCCATTTGAAAAGGAATTGGGATAGTTCAGTCAAGCATTGCATTAAGGGAGAGACTTTGATTAATTCCTTCTCTTCTCCTTTGTACTGCAGATAATTTTGGTAAATTTGGGAGACTTTCTTCTTAGTCAGTGTTGGGGGCTTAAAGTTCTTGATGCGTCATGCTGAGCATTCGCATTTATTAGGCCTTTTTGGCTCTAGTCAAGAGAAGTGTAGGCTGCCGAGAGCCCTTGGATAATCTCTGACAAGTGAAGCCATTCTTTCGACATTACTGTTATCTCGGGTCATACGGAGGGAGAGAGAGGGGTTCCTCTGCGGGTCTATCGGAACATATACTGCATTTTTTTAAAGGAAGCCCTAAAATAAACAGTAAGTAGGAGAGTAATTAATGGTGGTTTCCCTTTGGAGCATTGCACTTGGCCATTGAGTTGTATGTTTTCTGTCAGGAAAGCATCTTTATTTTGCAAGGGCAGCAAAAGTTTAACTTAAGTTCATAACTTTTCTGTTAGGAAAGAAATGGCATATAGAGTTTTTAAAAGTTGCCACAGAGACTGATGTTCATGACTAATGTCTTATTGTTATGACCCCTCTTCCTATTTAAATATGTGCCTTGTGTTCCAGTTTGGAAATGTCTTGTCCTGTTTCTTTCTTTTCTCTCTCTCCGGTCCTTCAAATTTCACAAGATTAGAACAAGGTCTAAAATTGTGCAAAGGGGAGCAGAAGTGTATTTAAACTGCAGATTTTCTGCTGCCTCGATTATGCACATTCTGAAATCTCAAAGATACTGTTGAGGTGTTGAAACCATTGATGATGTGTCTTACTTTGAACTCCCCCCCACCCCATCCTTCCCCTAGCTTTATGTTGTTCTTTTGAAAAGGACTGTGCGAGTTTCTCTGGAGACCTGAGGTCTGTTGGTTATACACATATTTAGGTGCTCTTTAAAAAGCGGATTTTTGACCTGATAGACCGTAACGGCTCCCAGGGTGCTACTGTGGTCTTTGTATAAATCTGTCTTAGTTTTCAGTTTACTCACTTGTTACACCATAACGGCTTTTAGATCTGCAATGGTCTGCTGCCTTAATCTGGATGCTGCGCATGCGTGTCTGACTTTTGCAACACAAATGGAAAAAAAAAGAAATAGGAAAAGCTAAATGGTATTCTTTATTGTTGGTGGGGGGGGGAAGGAGACATGCTCAAAATTCCTCCTTTTCCTGTTGAATTCAGCAACAGCACTGTCCATTTCATAATAGCCCAAAGCAATGCGAATAAAGGGTTTGCTACCATGTCACATTTAAAAACCCAACTGATTTTTAACACACTCGTTTAAAACTAAAACTGCTCCATGACATGAAGGAAAAATACAAATGGCTTTCCAAAAGTGGTGCATCAAGAAGATTTGCCAAAAGTTGTAACGGGAGATTATAGTCAGATTTGCTGGCGAACTTCGAAAACCAAGACCAAAAGAGAGATCAAGAAGATGCTGCAAAATCCAAGATACAGAGCAAGTACAGTGGTACCTTGTATGAAGCAATTAATTCTTTCTAAATGAAATTCTGTTAAGCAAATTTTCCTTTATACAAATTTCCCACAGGAATGCATTGAAAACAGAGTAATCTCTAATTGCAGCCATTTTTATATCGTACGGATTCTCTCCATAGACAATTCTGTTAAGCAAATTTCCCCATCTCCAGAATTTTTTTTATGTTGTACAGATATTATGTTATACAAACTGTTTGTTATACAAGGGTCCACTGTACTTGGGTTAGTCATTAAGGAACAAAGAATTTTTAAAAATCTGATTGTATCAAAAGCTCAGATTACATGTGAGTCATTTGCAGGTGTAAGAAGTGAAGCTTAAGTTGCTTCCCCTAGGAGAGAGCTGGGCAAAACAGAACATGAATTGTGACAGGTTATGATCAAGAGAGATGAAATTTGGACTGGAGACGAAATGTGGAATGCCAGCCCTGAGGCAAAGGACAGTGCATGATAGGGAGACTGGCCAGAAGATGGGACTGCGCCTCGAGAGGATGACTAGAGCTAGAGAAATATATCATACAGTAACTATAAATAAAGTTGATTTTGGTGATGATCTGTCTGGGATATTGCATCTTTCAGTGATTCCCCCCCCCCCCTGGCCTAGTAGTAAAGAATTATTAGGAAATTAGCCCTCTGTCCACTCTATGCATTTTGGTTATTGTTTGCAAATGACTATTTTGGTTCTATATAGAGATGGAGAGTTACATGCACATTAAAAGAAAGCAGATAACGTGATTAACAGGAAGGGACTTTTCTTTCTGAAGTCTATATCGTATAGTGCACCCATCACAAACATGAAAAGACGATCTAATGAACATAAAAATAAAACTTGGCTAAACACAAGCAACATTCTACACTGTGTGTCTAAGAAACAATTGTCTTTTTTAACACATATGTTACAAAAACAGGTTGGACAGTTTAGACCCAAGAGAAAGAGCAGCTGATCTATTATGTAGTATTTTCAAAAATGATATCTGTAGTGTTCCGAACATTTTAATCCTCAGGATTGCTTGAAACGTGTTCTGTTTGCAAGCAACATTGTCCTCTCTCTAGTAGCAAATGACTTGATCTTGAGCAATAAATAGAACAGCTGCTTTTGAAAGTGAAATACAAATTGATTTTGTAGTCCTGGAGTTTGCTGTGTTGAAGTCTTTGTAATACCTGTGGCCATGTTTTTATAATGAATATTGTCCCATTTATGTCTTGCACTTCATCCTGTGATCTCAGGGCAGGACTATTCCTTTTTTATGAGAGACGTGATTATTTTATTCTAATTTTGTAAAATCTGTTGAACTGAAGTATGGTCAGGTCCCCAAGACTCACCAGATTAGCTTCATGGCCAATCTAGTGTTCACCTCATTTGGACACCATCTCCCCTGCACCCAACCTCATTTCTGCTGATTAGGATGTTGGATTTCTTCATAGGTCAATCAACAAACATACAGAATTGTTTCTTGTCTTTTTGTTGCAGCTTGTTTCCAGCATTCATGATGAGATCACTTCAGTTGACTAGATTCCGCAGACAGCATTTCTTATTTAGGTATTGAACAAACTGCTTAGTGATCAGGAGGAGGAGGAAGAAGAGGAAGAGGAGGTGGTGATAGAAATTAAAACAATTGCATCTGTATTTCGAATGTTGTGCTTATTTTCTATCCAAGCCAAATATTCCATCACTTGGCTTCCTTGATCAGATTTTGGTAACAGTCTTGTTTTTGTTCAGCCATCTGTTCCTCTTTTTAATTGCACTGTCTGTGTAGACTCCACCCATCGTGTTCTTCAAATGGTTATCTCAAGTAGAGTGACTTAAAATACCTTTCCTTTAAATATTATGTTTAATTCTAAAACAACAAATATGTCCTAGTTTTGGTAACAGAAGGGCAAAAAATGCCTTGTAAAAGTGCTGCTTCTGTCACATCAATAGTTATCAATTTAGTGTGCACACTATCTGATTTGTGTCACTATGTACACAAATTGTTACCATTCAGCTGTATTCACACCCAGTGCTAGAAATTAGCTGGTATATGTGCATATGTATAATCTGAACAATAAAGACATTTTAGGTTATGAAGCATATAACTTGGCTAGTGCCATCTGAGAAGATAACTATTTATTTAAAATATATTAAAGGAAGTGGATGATAACCACAGACAAGTACATGTATTCTGTGTGATTGGAGGAACTTACATTTTTAAACTGTGGCTGTTTAAACAGGCTAACAAAAGATATGACATGAGACCTGATAAAAACAATTTGTTGATAACTTGACTCCCTTGCACTTGGGTCTCATGTTGACTATGATCAAATAGCCTATTTATTTAATTTATGGCAGCCCTGTGTTACAATGACCACCAGAAGGTCTTGTCGTTAATAGCTTGGCTGTAGCTTTGCAAACTAAAGGCTACAGCTTCTTTTGATGAGTCCATCCATCTCATGTTAGCAGGGCCGGCGCTTCCATTAAGGTGAACTAGGCAGTTGCCTAGGGCATCAAAATGGAGAGAGGGCACTGGACAGCCTGCCACCCCTCTTGCCACCCCCGCTGCTGGCCACCGCCGTCTGTCCCCCCACTGCCCGCCAGCCACCCGTCGCTGTCTGCCCATCACCACCCACGCCCATCACCGCCCACCCCCCTGCGCCCGTCGCCGTGCCCCACCATCCGCCGCCCTGCCCACCCCACCACCCACCCGCCACCACCGCCACCACCCCGCTCCCTGCCCCACCCACCTGCCACCCGCCCGCCCCTCGCCTAGGGCGCAAAAAAACCTAGCACCGGTCCTACATGTTAGACATTTCCCCCTACTGCCTTCCACATTTCTTAGCAGTACAAGTATATGTTGAGTTTTAACTTCTCATGCTGTATGCAGACCTCAATACCTTCAGTGTAATCATTTTAGCTTCTTGTGAGAGAAGAGCACTGCTTTGATTTAGAATCCACTGTATTTGATATGCTGGCAGTCTGTGATATCTATACAGCCCTTCTCCACCATTCCATTTTTTTTGGAGGAATCATTTCTTTCCTGTCTACTTTCCTAATTTTCCAGCCTTGACATTCATACAAAGAAACCAGGAATATCAAATTATGGATTATTGATCTTGAGGGAGTCTCACTTAAGGATATTTTCTGATTCTTTCATAGCAGCAATTCTAAGTCTCAGTCTTTTTCTGATTTCTTGGATATTTCTTGGATATTTGGATTGGTGGATGAACTGACATATAGGAAATATTCTTTGATGACAGTAGTAAACTTATGAAACTCCTCCATAGTAATTATTTCTGTATTCTAAATATTCAGCTATATCCCTGCTTCCACACATTCTTCCTAAACCTTCCTTATTAGTCATTTCAGATAATTGCAATTTGCAGACAGTAATGTAATAACATTAGCCTATCCTAAATTATGTTTTTCCCCTTCCAAATTTTGCTTCATTTCTACTATGTGAGCCACTGTTTTGTTATCCACATTTGTTGCCATATTCTTAGCAGACATCTAATAGTTACAGCCTGTGTAATATGAACTATTTATAGTTACTTTGTTACAGTTCACATCCTGATTATTTATTTCTTCCAATTGCAGTACGGACAGCTTTCACTTTCCTGCCTTAAATTGTAGATTCTTCATCAAACGATGGTACTTTGAGAGAATCTGTCATTCTTTCATCTTTTCTGTATGTTGCTTCTATCGTATATATTTTCCCTTAATCTTATATGTTTCTCTGTTCATAATTCAGCCTCCCAAACTTTGGTATAAATTTCCCTTTGATTTCTTAAATTTTATTAAATAGATATCTTATTTTTCCTTTTTATTATTCTCTTCTATTTCTTGCAGTTATTATTATAACAGTTCTTGTTTTTATTTTAAACTTCCCTTTATTTTTCTTTGCATTGATTTTTATAGTAGTTCTTCCTGTCCCTCTGTGAAAGTAATTTAAAAATGGAATTTAGAATTCTGATTCAACTTGTTTCATTCATTTTTGCTTCTTGTCCATTGTTCACAATGTTAGGAATTTCATCTGCCATCCAATGAGGATTTTTTTTTGACTAGACGGACACATGGACATCCCAAGATGGCCAGTATAGAAATCAAATTCACTATGTAATTAGAAGCAGAAGATGGAAAAGCTATATTATCTCTTCTAAAACAAGAGCAGGAGCAGATCGTGGTAGTGATTGAGATCTGCTAATATTCAACATTACAGTAAAGTTGAAAAGAACACTAAAAGAATACTAGTACCAAAATATAATTTAAACAACATTCCTAATTAATTTAAAGTCCAGATAAAGAACAGCTTTGATTATTAAACATGACTTACCGTGAACCAGAAGAACTTTGGATTGAAATGAGAAATATTATAAGAGAACAATGAATAATAATAATAATAATACTTAAAGACATTTTAAACATTGCACGCTGCTTCTCCCGACCCCCCCCGGGGGGAGGGGGCGGCGCGCAATGCCTCCATGGAGGCAAGCTCCAGGCTCCAGCTGATTGGTGCAGGGCTGGGGGAGAAAAACCTTTATTTCTCCACCCCAGTGTCAATCAGCTGCAGCCCGGGTCTTGGGGAAGGGGGGGGAGGCTTAAAAAGCTCCGAGGCTTCTCAGAGGAGCGCAGGGGGGGCATGGAGTGACCCGATCACCCCCTGCTGCCCCCCCCCACGTGGCCCAAGGCTTCTCAGAGGAGTGCGGGGGCGGTGCGGAGCGACCTGATCACCCCCCACCCCCCCACATGGCCCGAGGATTCTCAGAGGAGCGCGGGGGTGGCGCAGAGCGACCCGATCGCCCCCCGCCCCCCGCGCAGCTCTGAGGCTTCTCGGAGGAGCGCAGGGGTGGCGCGGAGTGACCCAATCGCCCCCCGCCCCCCGCATGGCTCCAAGGCTTCTCGAAGGAGCATGGGGGCAGTGCCGAGCGACCCGATCACCCCTCGCACGGCTCCAAGGTGCAGGTACTGTGATCCCGCTATGTAGTGGGACCGCAGTACCTGAACCGCGAAATGGTGGGGGGGTGACTGTATATCTTCTGCCTGTGAAGATTCTCAGTCATCCAGGTGAGGCTATCTGGAAGTTAGTCATGGCATCTGGACTTATTTCTTGTGAGGTCGTAACATTTTGCTACTTATCCAGGCAGCTTTGTCAGTCAGTCCTCATCGGAGACTGACGAATCTGTTTGGATGAATAGCAAAACATTTCGATCTTACATGAAAATAAATCCAGTTGCCATGACTCGACTTCCAGATAGCATATCTTCTGGTTTATAGTCACTTGGGTTTAGATGCATTAATTTGTTTCTTACACAGTTTTAAGTTCTTCAAGAATTTTTTGACACTGTGGTTCTTTTAGTGTTCTTCGGCTTTCCTCAGATTTTTATGATCAACAGTTCGTGGTTTATATCACAGGGCATTTGGTCTTGTTTTTATAATAAGAATAGATCTTCTCCACTTTTTGTACTTAATTTCCTAGTCTGGTTGGTTTCTGCATTGGTCAAAGGGTGACACTGACATGTACATTAATCTCTCAGTTTGCCTGAAAATGTGTCTTTTCAGTGAATATATTGTTGGCTTCACTGAATGTTATGAGTTGTTCTCCTGCTTCATTTCTGATTCTTAGAATAAAAATATTTGGTTTTCTCTTAAGTCACCAGTGTCACCCTGTCCTTTCTGAATGAACAGTTTTCTTCTGGGGACTTGTATAAAATATCTCCATTTTTTCTTTTTCAGTATCTCTAGTTGGACTGGAATAATGATTATGTTGATAGGTTTTCCAAGAAGCCTTATTGAAAATACTCAGCTAGACTTTGCCTTACTTCCAATGACCGTGCTGCATTTTGCTTGACTGTGAGTGATACTACTTCTTCTGATTTTTGTCTCTTCTCAAGTAGAATATTTTATATTTATCCGATTAAGAATGTTCTATTCTAGTCCGTCTCATTTCTTCAACCCACCTTTTTACAGTTATTCAACATCCCATTATATGTTTTGCGATTTTAAGCTTACCTTGAGTCACATTCCTTGTTCCAGTTACACCCTGTCATGCAGCATTAAGCTTTCATTTTGCTTCTGTGCAAAACCACAGCTGAAGATCTTTTTCATTTTAATCCAGTTGATTAATTAGTGAGAATGTTTTTGTACTAACCTTTATTGCTTTTCTCTCCTAGCTGCCTGAGTGCCTTCCGACTTGGACATCTCATCTTCCACCACTCCTCTCTTTCATTTAAAATTGCCTCATCATAGAATTTCCCAGATATGAAACTAAACTAAAATGGCTAGGACAGTTTTCTATTGTCTTTTTCTAAGCAGTAGCAGCAAGAGTCAGTTTGAGTGTCACTGCCGTTGTTTGTGTGAAATATCCTCTGCTTTTTACTACTGCTCCTGTCCAGCAGCAGGCCAGGAAAACTTTCTCAACCTTATCAAAACTGAACCGGCCAATTCTTTTCTGCTGATGCATCCCTTGATTCCTGAAGACTATGCAGCCATCTGAGTCTGGCGTCTCAGCTTTGACCATTCCACCTTGGCTGGCTCTGCTAGGAGGATAGACTCATAATGCAATCTATCTCTTGACAATAGTGCCTTCCACTTCCCTGGCACATTGGAAACACCCCCCTTTGTTAAGGTGTGTATTAAAAAGTCACTCGGGTCTGTCCAGTATCAAATACAGTAATACCTCGGATAACGAATGCCCCTGATAACGAATTTTTTTGAAAACAAATCGCGATTTCCAGGTATAGGGCTGCCTCGGATAACAAATTTTCCCTATGGGCTGCCTCGGATAACGAATTAAATTTCTAGGTATAGGTCTGCCTTGGATATAGAATTTTCTCTATGGGCTGCCTCGGATAACGAATTTCTAGCATGCATCAGTAAAAAAAGAGTTATTCTGGGCTGCATCACATCTGTACCTCTAAAGTGCACTTTAGAGGTCTGTGTCATTTTCCTAGGCTCTGGAATGGATTAATTGGTTTCCCATTCATTCCTATTGGAAACCGTGTTTCGGATAATAAATTTTTTTGGATAACGAATTGCCTCAGAGAACGAATTAAATTCGTTATCCAAGGTACCACTGTATTGGATCCTGTCAGATAGCATACATTATACAAGGCATGGATTATATATTACATATCTACTACATATATGTGTGAGCATGTGTGTTCAGTTTCTTTGGCCTAAAATTTTATTCACCATGAAAATGACGTTAAGTGTCAACAAGAATAGTTATATCAAGCAAAGCATTATCTCTGTTGTAGAAATTGTTTATTTAATGAGGGAAATATCTAACAGTGCTATCTGTTACAGCTCTGTTTAGAAGGAAGTCATGGTGATTACCCCAGGAAAAGAGCATATAGTCTATAGGATTAAATGTCATTGAATTTAGTGAGTGACTTAGTTAAAGTCGAGTGCCCAGTTGCCCCATTATATTTCACATATTGATCCTGTGACACTGTGTGTTGCAATTGTTGTTGTCTTGTCCTCTTCATTTATTAATTATATATTTCAGTATCAAGACAACTAGGAAGCCTTTATGCAGCAGCAGTTTTATTAAGTTCATGACAGCCCTCTGGAAGTAATTCAGATAATCCTGAGGATGAGTCTCTGTCTGCCTGGCTGTTTCTCCAATTCTCTGTCTATCTCTCTGTTACACATACAAATGTACTGTATGGACACACTTAAGTGTGTGTATGTGTGCTTGTGTCTATATATGTATGTAGTGGTTTTGTTCGCCATATTTCTTTGACATTGGCCTTTTTTCATTTCTTCTGCCTCTTTTCCTCCAGATGTGTACAGTGTTTTTTCCAGTTTTCCATGTGTACATATGCTCATTTTTTTACGTTGCATACTCAACAGCTTTCTTGTGATGCCAAATGGGAAAATAATTTGTAATAGTTGTTATGCTATTATATATGCTATATATATAACTTTGTAACAGTTTTTGCAGCATAATTAGATAAAAGTTGTATGGTCCATTTTGCATGCAGAATCATCTCAGAAAAATACCCTGATTCTGAGAGTGAACCACATACAAACTGTGATTGATCATTTCCCTTATTTACATGTTTTGCATATCACATATATGTGAGAATGTGTATTCATTTTTATTGCTGTTGTTTTTAGGTCAATAAATTATGGTGTGTGCATGAAAATATTTTGCAGACTTCAAATTTAGACAAAAATATTTGTGAGCGCTTGTTTTATTATTAATATTTAAAGCACTTTGGATATCTGTTTCCCACAGAAAAAGAAGATATAAGTGATCTGAAACCAAATACATTTGGCATTTCCCTTTAAGGTATGCTAAACTGGATACCACAGCCCTTTGGAGCTGAACAGTGTTAAAGACACCACTGTGTGTTCGTAGCTAGGGAATCTATCCTGGAGGATAAAAATGAGAATAATCCTATGTCAGGAGCTAAATAATAGTGATTTCATTTTCTCCCTGAACCAACATGCAGTCTAAGCAGAGCCCCACAGTTGTGCTTCTGTACTTCTGCATCAACTTTTACGGTTTGTTGTCTGAAAGATAACAATTACAGTATTCCTTATTATAACGGCAGCCTAGAGGAAATGTTTCTGTTTCTCCCCCATTGATCTTCATAACGATCCACGATAGCCATGATTTCATCTGAAGGACTTCTAGGTAAGGGACCCCAAATCTCCAGCTAGCCTGACTGCAATCAACTCTGATCTGGTTTTTTTTTTAATTTAAGTAATTTTATTGGGGTTTTTTGGGGGGGACGAAGGGGGGAGGATGTGGGGGAGAGGGGGGAATACACTATAAAAATTACATTAAGTATATCAAGCCAAAAATAACGGTTTAACATATTAACAAATCACCAAATAATATCACAATACTAATGTTTGTTACTTCTTGCCATCTTTTCCGGGAAATCTCATCGTAGTCTCCCTTTAGAAAACCGGAGAGTCTGTCGATTTCAATACATTCTCTTATCTTTTCGTGGAAGTTTCTCTCTGTTGGCATTTCTGGTTGTTTTCAAATTTTCACATACAATATCCTTGCTGCAACTATTACATGATGAATGATCTGTTGCTGTCCATAAAACTAATTGCCTCTCCTCAGCAGTATGCGGAATCCCAGTGTGTGAACAAAATAATGCTCTAATCAAATGTAAAAGAGGAGCAGGGAATCTGACAGAATACCCCAGAATGATTATACTGTGGGTGAGGAGCGGTCCTAAAATGTGCCAACGTCCTGAGGAGTTGAATAGTGGCATAAAGTCAGTAACAGAGGAGCGATGCCTGCAGTTGCCATGAACAATCCAAGTAATTCAAATTTAGGTTAATGCCAAAAGTGTGAGGGAGGTCTTTGTAGAATTTGGTAATCCTTCTATGGAAGTTGATCAAGACCTTGTTACTGGCAGCAATATACAGAAGATACGTTGAAATGATAGGTTCTCCTAGGAGAATTAAGTTTTAAAAGACCATACAGCTCTTTTGCATAGAAATAACTTGCTAACAAGAGCTTATATACATACTGAAAGTGTGTAAATTTCCGGGAGGGCAGCCAAGATCAACAGAAAGTGTGTACAGTATTTTGTCTAAGGCTGGAAATAAGCAGAGGCAGCCCAGCACTCTACCAACCACTCTCAACCCACCTGTAGAAGAAAATCTAGAAATAGCTAGATTTTGTATGTCCAATAATGAGAGCAGGAGAGTAAACCATTGTATACTGCTCTGTACCATCTCTTTTTGGAGTTATTTGGTACAACTTGAAAGATGTGTTACACTACTGCCATCTGATCTACTCCTGTCTGTCATCTCCCTCCATGCTCCCACTTTGAGACCATGGCTAAACTCAAACTCAGACTTTGGCATTAAGTCTCCTTTCCTCATCCACACCCGCTACTTTATTTCTCACTGCTTCTTACTATTTTATTTATGTATTTAACTTATGTGCCGCCCACTACCCAAAGGTCTCTGGACAGCTTACAGTTAAAATAAACAATTAGAACAATTAGAACATTAAAATGCCAATGAACAATTAAGAATGATAAAAACATTTAAATACAATACACCAAAATTGCCATCAGGACCCACAATCTAGGTTATATTTTGTTAGCATTTTTGGTTGGCGTGAAGACTTTTTAAATTGACTGCATACAAGGGATCGATGCAGCATGATTTGGCTTCTTAGTATTTTGTCTCCATTCATGGTCTCAGCGATAGGAGGGTAGGGAAGGACTGTCCACAGGAGAAAGTTCCTGATGGTGACTTTCTCTCCCTTTGATGCAATATGACAAAATCTGTCAGCTTTCTGTAGAAAGTCGATTTAGCCATGACAACAAAAATGTTGAAAGGTCTCAAAATTTACAGTGCATGCCATAACACACACTTATATATCAGAAAGTGCAATAATGCACTGCTTTATTGGTGGAAAGTTACGACGCTATAGTGACAGCAGTATAAGATAATGATAATGGCAGCAAATAATGACTAGTATCACTAGTGTCCTGTTCTGTAGCTGCCTAGATGCCCTGAGCACATCCAAACTTACCTGATTTCGGAAGCTAAACAGGGTTGGCCCTGGTTAGTACGTGGATGGGAGACCACCAGGGAATACCGGGTGCTGTAGGCACCTGGAGTAGGAACTGGCAAACCACTCCAGTATTCCTGCTGAGAAAACTCCATGGACATGGCATCATGAAGAGTCGGTCACAACTGCAACAGCATGCCTGGACCCTGCCTGCCACAGAACCTGACTCTGAGGGGTTAAATGGTGAAGAGCTGCTGGAGGTGCCTTGCAGCTCAAATCAGCAAGCAGCTGGGTCTGATGACTCAGCTAAAACATATCTTCACCTGCTAGAAGTGCTACCAGAAGAGCTAGGGAAAGAGTCTTTAATGCTAGGCGGAGAATCAGGTCAGCAAGCCCTGAGTACTAGCAGAAGCCTTTCAAGAAGTAAGGGTGTGTTCCCTGTTTTGGGATAAAGCTGGCAAGTTCACCTTGAGCTCTCTGTGGGAGCAACACGTCATTTGAACTTGCAACCACGTTCCTGTCTGTTTCTGACCTTGGCTCTGTTTCCTGACTTCGGACTGGTTTCCTGGACAACGGCTTGATCTGTTCCCTTGGGTTTGGCATCTGGTTTCCGTGAGATATTCTGGTTTTGACTTGGACTGGTAATTGCTGGGAGTTGGATTCTGTTATTTATCTGGCACTTGATTGTTAGCAAAGGACTTGAACTTGCTTGGCTTTCCACTAAAGATCTTGGCAAAGAACTGAACCCTGTTTGTGTGTGTGTGCTCTCTGTGTGGGGCTTGACACAGCATACCACACATCCTGTTCTGTGGCTGCCCCTTGCAGAGAGAACAGCAGTAGTAGCAGCATCTGTGGCAGATTAGCCCCAATCAAAGAGCAACTTGGTTAAATTTGGAGGGCATGTGACTTCGTTTCATTGTGCACAAGTTATGGGCACCCAAAAAATAAAAATAAAAAGGCAATCTACCTCTGATGATAACATCATTCACATTGTGCAGGCAGGGCTGCACGATAGGATACTGGCTATCAAGTAATGTGTGAATGTGAATAATTCAACCCTGAACTGTCACTAGATGCTAAATGCCTAAATAAAGGCTATCATACTTTGAAATATTGTTAGAGGACAAGATTCACTGGAAGAGAGAATACTGGAAAAGGGGGAAGACAATAGGAGAAGAAGAGGACCAAACATGAGACATACTGACTCAGTAAAGGAAATTATGTCTTTTGAGTTTGCAAGCCCTCAACAGGGTTTCTTAATGAGAGGCTATTTGGGGGTTCTTTAATTCACAGGGTTGCCATAACTCAGCAACAAGAGTAAATAACAAGCAAACTGGAGTAAATAAAGATGGTAACTGAGCCTCATATATTCTGATGTGTACAAACTAAAATGTTCATTTTTGACATTTGATTTATCCATTCCTTTTTAAAAGTACACATCTTTTTTATTGATAAGTGTCAAAATTAAAACAAGTCAAACACAAACGTTTTGTAGCACCTTTAAGACGTATTTCAGTGGCCGTGTTTTGGATTGCCACCCACTTCCTTAGATAACATGGAGTACAAAGTGATATGGAAATTAATTAAACAATTTTCACTTTGAACAGAGTGCTCAAGATATCTTTCATAGGCATTTCCACAAAGCATTTAATCTGTATGCAAAAGGAACATTTCACCCATTGCCCTTCCATATATCTAATGTAGAAGAAATATATTAAAATATATTTGATTGTGACATCAAATGATTTCCTGTTACAGAAAGTACAGAAAGAACACTTTGAGGTTTTCCTTCCTGCCAGCTTCAGCAACCTTCAATGTCACATACAGGGTCAGCTTTAAAAGTATTTTTGCAAGTAGTATAAATCCCATCCAAATTACTTTTTGTTGTCCTTATTATGTATAATATAAACAAATATGTAAATCTATTGAAATATTTTTTCTTTTCTGTGAAATTCCCCCTTTTGACATTTGTAAAATCTCATTAATTTAAAACATCTCTCTGAATCCCTATATCTTAGCTACCTAAATGCCCTAAGCATATCCAATCTCACCTGATTTCAGAAACTAAGCAGGGTCAGCCCTGGTTAGTACTTTGATGAGCAACTACCAGGGAATACCAGGTGCTGTAGGCACCTGGAGTAGGAACTGGCAAACCACTCCAGTATTCCTGCCAAGAAAACTCCATGGACATGGAGTCACAAAGAGTCAGTCATGACTGTAATGACACAACACACACATCCCTATACCTTATATCTAATTCTAACTATATGCCTTACTGTTTTACATTATTCTTACAAGTGTTACTCTAGACTTCTAATGTGTATAAAGAATATATACGATTACTGCTATTCATTGTCTCCAATCCACTAAGACCACTGATTGGACTGGGAAGCAAGGTCTGTTTATACCTATTTTGTCACTCTATGCTTAATCATATAAACCACACATAAACTATATTTCTGGCCAATGGTCTTGGCAAAAGTTTAACCCATGTTTTATATGCATTCATATATACAGTTTTTCAAGTAGAGATGAGGCCAAGAGAAGAGGGATAGAAACATAGGCAATGAATATACAAAGTGTCAGGAGCATTATTAATATAGCTAAAACACTCTTGATTACATAAACATCTGGTAGTAGATAGATTGACTAATGTAAATTTTCCACAGGCTACCACAATAGCTATCTTGGAACTGTGAAGAAAGGTGCATTCAGAAGATGTTTTACTTCCTGAACCAGCATCTGATTCTGACGTTATTTTTGCCAAAGAAAATAATTTTGCCTATACACAAGATAGTAGAGCAAACACTGTCATTGAGAGAGAGATTTAAGAACCCTTTGCACAAAGACATGTATGGATATGAAGCATTTTGTAATTAGTTTTTTCCTCAACAGTAATTACTGGGAGGTAGTAATGGAATATTCTAGGAGGAGTGTTTGTGTTGTCATTTATGATCTCAGATTTGTGTCCATATATTCTTTTGCACAGAGATTGTCTTGTTCGTCTTGTGCAGAATATAGTGGGGCACTTCTGGCAAGTGGTGCCATAAATCACACTAGAAGATGATCAAGTATGAGTCATATGTTTTCTATGCCATGGTGAAACCTGCAGTGGTGCTGCCAAAGTACATGAGTTGGCATCTAGGGTCTTGTTCCTGTCTCTAAATACATTATGCTTATTGAAAGAGTTATATGCCAGGGGTTCTTTAATTGGGGACTGTCTTTGAGGCAATTGGGACCTGCTAACCATAGCCAGAGATGAGGAAGTATCACATGTGAGTGATCAGAGATGGAAGCTGCAGGCGAACACCAGTGGTATTGTGTCCTTTTGGTATGTACTAATAGTTGTTCTTTGGTACCAGTTTTGCCATGTCGCTTTGTTCCCCCCTTCTTTGAGTGGATATTGTAGTAGCTCTCTTGTAAACCCATGACTTTTGAGTCTCTAACACAATTTGTTGACAAGTTTCAGAAACACTATTCAGTTGATTTGTTTGGTAATGTATTCAACCAATATGTTATATTACTAGTTATTAGACATGGGCACGGAGCGGCGAAATTCTTGTTTCCGTTTTCGGTTCTCGTTATTGTTACGTAACGGGTAACGGTAACGAGAATTACTCCGCTCCAGCTCGAACCCGACCCAAAAAAGAAAAATTGGGTCTGATTTTTCGTTGTCATTCATGGCATCTAGGCAATCGCGCAATGCCAAGCAGCACAGAAAAAAAGTTTTAAAATTAAAAAAAAAACCTATTCCCGGCCAAAAAAGCAGGCGAAAATATGCCTGCCTCAGTGAGGGCACCTACCAGAGAGGGGTGGTTTCTGGGGGGGGGGTCCCCAGCCTCCCCCCCCTCTCCTGTCCTGGGCTGCGGGTACCAGGCTGGGGGGGGCCATCCTCGTCGTCTCCATTTGCCATGCGGTGGGGGGGATCCAAAATGGTGACCGCAATATTTATTTTTAAATCGTGGTCCAAAAACCCACCAAAGCACCACAGAAACATTTGAAAATCAGGTATTTTAAATGCCTGATTTTTATAGTAGCAGCAGTGGTTTTTTCTTGCAATAAAATGTCTCCATTTATTTTATTTTATTTTATTTTTTATTTTTTTACACCTGCGCAATGATGGGCTGGCCATGGGATGGGACCATGCAAATTTTTGGACCCATTCCACCAATCGCATGGCCAGGTTTTGACTGAGACTTCTGGATGTGCCAGAGGGCATAAAAAGCCCACTAACCCTAACCCTAACCCTAACCCATACGCCAGTACACAGTCCTTCTTAGTGGGTCAGAGGCACCCAGAGGTGCAGCCCACTAACCCACCCTAACCTTAACCGTAACCCTAAGCCTAGCCCTTACCCTAACCCCAACCCTAACCCAGATCCGTACGCAAGTACGCTTCCCTTCTTAGTGGGTCAGAGTAGCACCCAGAGAGGTGCCTCCCAGCCAGAGCCCACTACCCCTACCCCTAACTTGTACGCCAGTAGGCCAGTATGCTTTCCTTCTTAGTGAATCAGAGGCACCCAGGGAGGTGCCTCTGCCACTTACCCCCCAACCCTAACATAATGTATGGTACGCGGCGGCTACGCGAAACGCTTCCCTTCCCTTCCCTTCTTAGTGGGTCAGATGTCAGAGGCACCCAGAGAGGTGCCTCCCAGAGCCCACTTGCCCCAACCCCAACCCCAACACAAACACAAACAACAAACGGAAACGACAAATTTTTGAAAATTTCCGCGACAAACGGAAACGACCCGAAATGGACCCGTCCCGACAAACGACAACTCGAAACGTCATTTTTCCTGGTCGTGCCCATCTCTACTAGTTATAATATTCTAATAAAGGAAGGTGCATATATAAAAAGTCCACTAGTTAGTCACAATTAGAGTAGGCCTCTTGAATCAGTGAGGATTTGGTAAGTCAGTCCATCTATAACCTCCATTGAGTCAATTAGCTATTTGTGACTTACTACTGGATGTTTTGAAGCCATGGGACTGGAGAAGGAAGTATTTACTGAAAATTGCCATCACTGCGATGATGGTACCAATGGCAGTTTAACTGAGTGAACAGACATATTTAGTTTATTTTCCCGTGTATATATAAAATATAACTCAGATTACATTAAAATCCTTATATAAGTATAAATTATAGATCAACGTGGGAGTCTGAACTAGTACAAGGCAGCTTCCCATATTTGTATGCCTTTGATAGTCTCCCTCAACATGATATTGTTCTGATGTGCAGGCGCATCATCCTCAGTATCCTCAGCCAGCGTGAGCTACGTCTGACATTTTTGATGTCACTGTGTGGCTGCTTTAAGAACAGCCAAGAGCTTTGGAAGCCCTTGTGGAGAGGTTTGGTTTCTCCCTCCCAGAGATCAGAGAAGGTTATGTTTTTCTCAGAATCTCCTAGCCATCTTGACCAGTCTAAAAAAATAAAAAGGGAGTCTTTCCTAAGCTTTGCTTTCCCCTTTTGGACTGCAAGTTGCTTTTGTGACTTCTTTTGATCGTCAAAAGTCTGGGCTTCCTCTTTCAAAGAAACCAGAGCACCTTGGGTGAGCTCCACTAGTGACATCATCTGTTTGCCTTCTGGTCACAGAGTGCAGTCCTGCGACTTACTTCTATGTATTACTCAAGATCTAGGAAGGAAGGAAAAGTTAGATGTTCAGCAACAAAGGTGAATCACTCTGGGTCCTTCCATAGTCATTCTGTATTCTGGTGCGCTTCTCTTCTCTCTCACCGTCCATTCCCATATTGATTTTATGACAGCAAGTGCCTAAAATGTTCCTGCCCTCTGGATTACTCTCTATCATTTACATGCACCAGTGTTGCCTACCTTCCAGGCAGCGTGCTGGTCCCCTTTCCCTTCTCGGTCAGTCTCTGTGAAACCTCTAGAAATCTGCCTTTCAATGAAGCAAGAAGGGAAAGAATCAGTGCAGCAGGTACTTGCATCTTGGAAGATGTTGATGTTGCAGTTCTGCCCATAAAGGGCAAAGAAAATGAGAGGCTATTAAAAAAGGGCAAAGAAAGGAGATGCAGGAAGCCGAGACCTGCTGGGAACGGCACAAACCTGGGTTCTTAATATTTAGAGCAAGTCTCAGTTGGCTTCATTGTGTTGCACTGTCACCCAAATGGATGTGGACAGTACCAATCATAGCCACAGAGGTTAAGAGCATGTGTGAAAGACAGATAAGAAACTCCCACTGGGTGGATAATGGGGCATAGGTACTTTGTAACTTGACTCGACAACAGCTGCTATAGGTACACTTACTTAGTTTTTTTTTCTTAAAACAACATCTCATCCACACAAGTTGTATTTACTGTAAGTAGTTCTTGGTCTGAAAGAAAACTGTAGCTTTAAATTGCTAATTGAGACTGAAGTGGGGTGGGAAGGGAAGGATGAAATGGTATTGACCTTGATTATTGTATGCCAGCATATGCAACCTTTGTCTCCCAGGGTGTTCTCCCGTACAACTCCCATTGGTTCCACCCAGCATAGTCCATGTCAAGGAACTGTGGAAGGTTTATTTATTTATTTATTTATTTATTTATTTAGCTTGTATGCCCCCCCACTGCCCAAAGCTCTCTGGGTAGCTCACAATCAAAATAAGCAATTCAGACAATTAAAACATCAACATCATTTTCTCTGTAGTACAAAACATTTAGAAGACAAATGACTCTTCTACTTGCAGGGCAAACATTTTGGAGAAAGCTACCACTATGGTACTCTAGGTGCCTTATATACTGCATTGCATTGATTCTGAGCCGTATTTTGGCGTTGTGGTATGAGGCAGTGTACATTATGTGGAAGCCAATTTGTTACTGAGTCTAAGATTTGTAAACATGAAAGACCCTGGTTCTGAATAAATCTTTATTCACCCATCAAAATTGCAACTTGACTGTCCATATTTTGTCAGCTTCATGTGCTAAGTGGGGATAATGCTACTGATCTGCCAAACTGATGTTTGCCAAACTCTTTAGAGAAGAATGGTCTTGATTGAAGATGCCATCACGTACGTTCTCAGGACATTTTCAACCAGTCCTGAGTCTTGCTCTTCTAGCAATCCTATCATCACAGTCGTACACTCATTCCATTGTGTTGCTTTATTCCATTGTTGTTATTGTTTTTGCTTTTGCACTTCATGCTGCAGAAATATTTCGAAGTAGGGTGCCGCTTTGGTGCTCTTCTAAGATGATCTCAAACATCTGTCTTGGTACCATTCTGTAAGGGCACAATTTGGGAGCACAAGTCTGTAGTTGACTCGGTTATTATGTCTGTATTTATTATTACAATATTTCTGTAAAGAGTCAGCAAAGTGTGAAATTTTTGTAGTAAACTCATGGGATATCACATCATCCTTTTCTAGTTAATCTGCCTTGCGTATGATTTTCCATTTGTATAATTAAAAGCTCTGGAAAGTAATTGCAGTAAAAGTCTGACTCTTGGGAGTAAAAGAAAGGCAGAAGGTTATTTTTGATTGCTAATTGAAAATTTAACAGCCGCAGGGACTTGTTGAGATAATGTTATACTCTACATAAGACATAGTGTACTACAGTTAAATGATATTTTGTTAAATATGTGTGGATGTTGATTTTCAAGTATTTTATGTGATTTGTAGTTTTTGGGTAAAGAGGATTGCTTAATAGATTTAACTAACTTCAAGGATTTTTTTCTTTTTTTAAAAAAATCTAATGAAACGAATATTTTCTAGTAATATTGTTGGGATATCATTGTTGTTATATAGATGAAGGTATAGGAATTTCTTGATTGCACCAGTGTCTGTCTAGTATAGTACTGTATCCTACTTTTGGTGGTGTAACCAGCTAAATGACAGTGGATGCTCATAAGCAAGATGTTGAAATTGGGGTTGATTGTTAGAGGCATGATATGTTGCCTTGAAATACTATTTAGTTGGCTTAGCTTATAGTTACTGATATACTCTATATACCATATATGCCACATTCTTCTGGATTCAAATGAAATACACAGAGTGATTTTAGTTTGTAGGTATCAGCAGGCTGGTACCACCAAAGGCCAGTTATTTAACAAATACTTTGCATAGCTCAGATATTCTTAATTTGTAGTCCATGAATTTTCAGGTAATCCATGGATGGGCTTGAAGGGTCTGTGAACTAGGCACAATTTGATTTCCTTCCTTTTACTCTAAAAAATTTCCTTGTGTGCAAAAATTGTTTTTATATGTTGTAGCTATATACTGTATCTATATCTATCCTTTGTCCACAGGATCTATCTGTAAAAACCTGGGTGTGGCGTATCTACACTTTTCATCAAATTCTCAAAGGGATCGGGAATTAAAATCCAGCTTAATCTGATGGACAATATCAGTTTTAAGAATTTATCTTGCACATGCTGTGGCAACAGAGTCATCCATGCCATTATGCACCAACATAATCAAAAAGCAATTGTTCTGGATGTTACAGGCTTGTGACACCCATGGAAAGAATTAGGAGTGTTCATACTGTTGCGAATGTAGGCAGTGATGTCAGCAGTGATGTTGTTGATGACTCACAGGTAAGAACCAATCAGACTCACTGAGGAATTTCTAAACCAAAAGGAGGAAAAGTTCCTCTTTTTCTGGTGACCATGATCCTAGAATAGGGATGATAAACTTTTCTTCTGATGGACTACAACTTGCAGAATCCCCAGCCTGTATTTCCAGTGAAAAAGATGATGGGGTTTGTAGTTGCCATCCCTGTCCTAGGAAATGGCCAATTAGAGGTAAATGAACATCACTACGGGTGGTCAGTTAGACATGTGGGGCTGTTTGTGTTATGATGTTCCTTAGCAATGATTCAGTGTGAACTGATGAATTAAGTTGTGCCCACAGAAAGAGGTCATCATCATCTGATTCTGTCTTGCATTAACCTCATCAGGAATGCATTGCAATCCTTTTTAAAACAAAATGTTGTACTTATATCCCGCCCCATAGCGCTTACAAGCATTCTCTGGGTGGTTTACAGTTTAATTATTCAGGCTACACATTCCTCCCCACCTCCCCCAGCAAGATGGCAGTAGCAAGCATTACATTTTTTTTTAAACCCAGCATGGGTCATCTACGGGGGAATGCCCTAATATTTTTTTCATCCGAATGTTGTGACAAAAATACTGACTGGACTGTTGTCTCAGCCTGATGTTGGGGTCCATGTTTGGCTCAAACACCCTAGATGGGGGGGGGGGCAGTTTCCAACAGCACCATGTGGAGGCATGCACCATCACTACCACAGTCATCCTCGAATGGTGACTCAAAATGGAAAGCATTTTTTCTACATGCTGACTGACATCTTGTTGCTTTGTGTAGTAAGCAAAAACTAGAATGAGTGAGCCCATTGAATGAGTGAGGATTTGTTGAGTCAACTCCTTCACAATTTCCATTGGTTCAAATGAGTTAGCTGTAGTTCATACTATGCCGTGCAGCACAATTTCAGCCAATGAGATAGGTCCTTTTTACACGACCCCTAAGATCCGCTGGCCCCTTAAATTCAGACCAGAGATCTTGAGGGTTTGTCGCTCTCCCTGCGTTCCCACCCCCTCCGCACTTCCTTGTTCTGTCTGCGTGAGGGGAGGGAGAAAAAAAGGGAGAAAATAATGCACTCTTACCTCCGGAGTGCCTGACCCCCCCATCACTTCCTGGTTCCTCTTAAAGGGGCGGGAGGCAAAAAAACAACAACAAAAAGAAGCGAGGAGAGCCCGGCACTCTCCGCATCAAAATTTTTCACTCTCCCAGAGCAGGTACCTGAAAAGTGCACTGGGTCGCGCTTAGGTGGGCGTGGTCGCACTTAATTTTCTGTTAGCTCCGGAGCTGGTGGGGAAACATTTTTAAGCTCCGGAGCTGGGAGCCATTTGCAGCGGAGCTTAGGGGTCGTGTATAAACGCCCATAGTTTACAATACATGATAGGTTAATGAAAGGACTCAAGAGGGTTAATGCTGGTAGGCGGAGTGGCTTTGGTTAACCATTTAACATATAATAGAACTCTGTTATTTTATCGCTAGTATTGTAAGCTCTTGTACATTTCTTTTTCAAATTGAGCTTGGGCTCCTTATTTTCCCAAAAGGTTCTCTCTTTCTTGTTTGCTTATGTTTTAGATTAATTTTATTGTGTCCATAAGAGTTAAAACAATAATTGGGGATTAAATCTTCCAAGGGAAGTGTCTTGGCATTAGGGACCCATCTGAAACCAAAGAAACAATAGTAGGGAGGTAAATGCACAGAAGAGGTACTCAGAATATCACAAAAAAACGATCTGTGATTTTATATCGGGCCTTTCACTTTGTACTAACTTTTCAGTACTGTATTTGGCAATGTTCTACCTTGTTGTGTACCCTCAAAAAAAGTTGATTTTCCTACTTTGTACATATTTTCCCAACATGAAGTCATTTATTCTAGCATCTGATTACTCGTATGCTTTCTTTCTCCACGCTCATCCCCTTTTGATTTTTCAGTGAGTAATTGCTTTTATTGTGCCAGACATTCCATTTTGCTGCTTTTGACAGCCAAACATTTTCATTTTTGTACATTTCTTTAAAAAGGAGAGTGGGAAACTGTTTTCACCCTTCCACACCACCGTCTCTGCCGTGTGCCTGTAGTGGGCCTTTGCAATGGTTATTTTAATCCAAGTCAGCATGTGCTCATACTGCTGCCCTTCTCGGCTGCGGTGGAATACAGCTGCTATCATGTGGAGTCACTTAATAGGAGGATGGGAATTGTAGTCCAACCAATTTGGGGGGTTCCCATTGAAAGAAGGCTGATGACGGCCATCCCTGCTGTTAGAAAAAAATTAAGCAAATACCTCAGTCAGCATATTCAGGTTCGGGCAGGAAGAGTAGCCTCCTGGCCATTTCTTGGGAAACCACTGGGCCCTCCTCCTTATTTGAAGAGTGGCACTTTGTGTGTCATATAGCCCATCTGACACTCCTTTAAACTAGTCCAGTACACCCACATGTGGTGGTAGAGAATGCAATCCTGTTGCCAATGGTGAATTAAGAATTAAGTGTGATTCAGTAAAAGTGGGTACTTATGCTGCATCTCTGGCAATAAGATATTCTGGCCCGGCCATGCTCTTTGCAACCCTTTATTTTAGCACAATCCATCTTTGTTGACAGGATGTATTAGAAATTGATGCTCCAGTGGGTTTTTTTATAAAGAAAATCTAGTTTTCTTTAAAACCAAAATTCTTTAAAATCTAGTTGTGGTGGCTCAGTGGACTAGATCGCTGAAACAGTTGGCTGCAAAGTCAGCAGCTTGGCGGTTTGAATCCCAGGTACCTTGCAGCTGAGTGAGCTCCTGCTAAGCCCAGCTCCTGCCAACCTAGCAGTTTGAAAGCATGTAAACGCAAGTAGATAAATAGGTACTGCCATAAAAAGTGGGAAGGTAAGCAGTGTTCTGTGTACCCATGCCGGCCACGTGGCCATGGACTTGCACAACACTGGCTCTTTGGCTTGAAAACAGAGATTTTGCCCTAGAGTCAGACACGACTAGCATGCAAATACGGGGGGGGGGGGTAGAGAACACTACAGTACTTCTTTCAGTTTTCCGTTGTAATTGACAATATAAACGTGTTATTTCTAGGTCAAGAAAGTAATTATTTTGTCATTTTGGGAAAAAAATATTAAGGCAGCTATCTTGTCTATATAAATAAAAAAGCAAAACAAGAAATCCATGCTTAAGCCTTATAATACATTGCTTGACATGATTTGCTGTCTGCTGAAATAAGAGGTGTACATAAATCCACTCTCTCTATTCAATTAAGTCTCCTCATGGGAGCCATCTAGATAACAAACACACAAATTCATCCATTGGTACCCACATTAACCATTTAAAGCAGCCAGAGGAAATTTTGAAGCAAGGTATAGCAACAATTTGTAATATATTCCTGAAATTGAAGTCTTATTTAAGACATGGGCTTGCTTCTCTTTCTTTTGATATTTTTATTTCCCTTTCATATGGACGCTTGTCACTTCAAACCTTCAGAGGTCCCTCCACTTTTCTTTTGCTTTACAATACACACTAGGAGAGCCTACCTCCCCTTCTCCCCCCTTTTGCATATTCTTCCTATTGATCTGATCCATTTTGTAGTTGACCAGATTTAAAACACTACAGTATTTAGCATTCCTGCAGTGCCATTTTATGTATTTGGACCTTGCACATGCCCCTGGCAAATAACTACCTGAGATTCTTTTAATTACACAATACAGCTGCATTTACTTCAGGGCCCTTTTGACTGATGCTGTAAGGCAATTGTAACCATGGATGATGGGATTAAGTACCTCTTGAAGTGACTTTAGCATCTTGTGGGAACAAAGGCAAAGAAGAGAACACTTAGCCCCTTTTCGAGTAAGTAGCTTTTTCCCTCCACTAGCATATAAAGGAAATACAATTAACATTATCCCCAGAGGTAAATTGAAATGTACATGCAGACAAGAGCTGCTCTTGACTTCAATTAGACATATATGATCTGAGATGTTTTAGCCATTTGTGAAGGTTAATTCTCTAAAGAAACAACCTATCAGAACAAAATTATTCACATGCTAGACTGATAACTGGGATTATTAGTGAATAGCAATCAATTTATCCTGCACTTGTATCAATGAAATGCTGAAAGGCAGTTCTGAAAACTGAATCCAGTTGCTGGCCCCAAGCACAGTAACACCGAATCACAGATTTGCACAACTACTAATTCATCACTCTGTTGGGACTAGCAACCCAATTTAGCTCTAAAACAGTACTTACTTTATTATTATTCATAGGTAGCTAAATTATTGTACTTTTTAATTTTTTTAAAATCAAATGCTAAAAGCTGTTGACCCATCCTACAAACTGCATCAAAGCAGTGGAACAACACATACCCAGTATGTGTTACATGACAAAATGTAAATTAAATGTTATTCTTTATTATATTAAATTGCAGTGGATATGCACAGTAAAAACTGTGGTTTTTTAACTGACTAACCAAGTCGTACTAACTGTTGTTGGAATATTTATTATTTATTCAGAATATTATTATCCCGCCTTTCTCCTTAAGAAGATGTTGGAAGTAAGATAAGAGCTTCCCCTGGTAATCTTAACACCCAGGCAGGCTCATAAAGGGAGATGTGGTCCTTGAGATGTCCTGGATCTGAGCTGTTTAAGGATTTGTAGGTTAAAATAAACATGTTGACTTGTGTCCCAAACCAGAGTGGTAGCCAGTGGAATTACTGTAAAAGAGGAGTGGGGGATTAACATGATCCCTGGATAACAATCTGGCCAAAGCGTTTTGGATCCACTGAAGTTTCTGAGCACTTTTCAAAGGCAGCCTGACATAGAACACATTATAGTAATTCATCTAGGATGTAATGTAGACATGTGCCATTGTGGCCAAATCTGACCTCTCCAAGAATAGGCACTGCTGGTGTATTTGTTTTAAAAATGGAAAAATACATCTGGATTGTATCTCTGGGGGGGAAATCAGGAAGCAGTACACCATTATAATTTGAGGATATATGTGAGTACTAGAATTTATTTTGTGACGGTACAAGCTCAAATGGTGAATCCTCCATTGGCATTAAGTCTTATCTAGAGGGGACTACATTGATGTTCGTGTGCTGTTTGGTCTGCTGTGAGCAGACAGCTGGCTGGTTTGCTCCTTTTGCCAGTGACTAGACAACATAAGTGCCAGCTTGAATCAACTTGTCCCCAGAGTGTTCGTACTCATACCTTTCTGGTTCCTGTCAGATACTACTGGGTTTTTCTTAAAGATATGGGTAGAAATGCTCCATTTTGGTTCATTTCCAGCACATGTGATCAATGGGATCAAACCAAAGCAAGCTTCCTGCTTTAATTTCAAAGCTGGCTTCAATGTCCCTATAGCATTAGTGGTTTAAAGAGATATTGAGAGATTGGGAAATTTAAACTTCCTTCCTCTGGTCCTCCATGAAGCTGAGAATTGGGACAAACAATGTTTTAAATCAGTTAGGCATTATTCTTGTGCTGTAGCTTTTTAAGAGAGAAAAAATATTAAACCTTCTGGAGGTGGGAGCCAGTAAGAGGCAAGGAGGTCCATGGCTGAAAGATCCAGGAAGAAGCTAGAATAGACATTAAGGGGGGAAATCGACGAAAGCTTTAAATGCTTGGGGCTTGTGGGATCAAAAAGAGGGCATGGGAGGGCTACAACCAGCCCATAGTGCTTGAAGCACTCTCTGGGTGGTTTACAGTTTCATTATGCAGAATATACCTCCCCCACCCCATCCCCTGCCCCAGCAAGCTGGATACTCATTTTACCAATCTCACCAGGATGGAGGCTGAGTCAACCTGGAGCCAGCTATCAGGGATTGAACCCCATGTCATGATCATGACAGTTTAACCACTATGCCACAGAGATCCACTTGTGATTCAAGACAAGAGTAATTCAGAGACTGGTCTTGCAGTCCCCTCATTTGGCAGGATTGAGACGAGAGAGTCCAACAACTCCATGGTAGTCTATACTGTATTTTGCTTTATTTTCTGAGATGGGTTAGATAGGGTCATTAGAGGTACTTATATCATGTAGTTGCAAGAATTATACCACATGACCTGACCAGTATTTACCTGACCTTTAGCTCCTGCCAGCCTGCTCCAACCAGTCCATATAGCTAAACCCTAATGAATTAGCTAGAATTGACTGGGATAAATTGGTCTACTTTGTACAATCAATGTGAGATGCCATATTACCGTTGCATGTTTTCTTTCTTAATATATATGCCTTTACAAAAATAAAAACTTATTACCTGAAGCTTTCAGTAAAGATAGATTTTTTCCTGACCGTTGATGGATATGAGTGTTTACATTTCTGAAATCAGGGGAGTTTCCCAAAGAAGACAAAACTTTCTAAAAGTGTTGTGGGTGATGTTATATCCCCACAAGCAAGAATATTCAGAGAAAGATCTAAATTCTCACTCAGAATATGGAAACTCTGAAGCACATTACTTTTATTTTAAGAAACTAGTACAGAACAGTGATTAGGGATGGGACTTTTGCATTCTTTTGGACCACAGCACCAAGAAGTCTGCTGAAGCTGGGCGATCGAGAATTCCTAGGACTTTAGCATCCTCTCAAGCCCTCTCCATTGTTACTGGATATAACTTACAGCTGCTGCTTAAATTATAAAAGATTGTCCTACTTCTGAGTTCTGACACTCTCCAATAAAAGGAGGAACTAGCTAGGTAGGGTTAAGCTTTCTGGCACTGCAAGGTATTAGAGGTATTGTAGTTTCCTTAGAGGCACTCTGTACTGAGTGTAATGGGCAGGGACCTGAAATCTAAAGTCCAATCCCTAGCAGTGCTTCTTACAGAGTGGTATGGTTATGGTGCTGTGGATACTAAATCTTCATTGATGAGAAGCAGCTGAAATACAACATACAGTAGGAGCCTGGTATCTGCTGGGGATGAGTTCCAGGCCTTTCCTGTGGATAATGAAAATCATGGATAAGAGAGAATGCCCAAAACCCAAAATTGCTGTTTTGCGTCAGTAGCTTGCGTTATGGCTGCTGTTTTGCGAAACCAGCTTGCTTTACGGCTGCTGCTTTGTGACAGTAGCTTGCTTTACAGCTGCCGTTTTACAATAGTAGCTTCCTTTATAGCTGCTGTTTGTGACAGTGGTTTGCTTTGTGGCTGCTGAATTGTTTATTTATTTATTCCTCTGCCAACCGTTAATGAATCAGTGGATACAGGGGTCCTACTGTACTCTTCAGTAATGTCAAACCAGTGCTAATGGCAAATTTGTAGCACTGTCCACAGTTATGCCATCTTTACTTGCCCCATCCAGTTGATTCATCTTCAGAGGTGAGGGCGTGGATTAGCTCTCCTCTCGTGTTTACTTAGAGCAGAAAAAGTACAAAAAGAACACATCAAAGTGCTCATGTTTTGAGTGAGCGTTGGAGAGAGTGGACAGTTCTCTATTTCTTTGCAGTTGGGAATATAGCTTCAACATGTTTTTCTCCAAACTGAAAGTTTTTCTCTTCCTTTATAGTCATAATGGACAGTATTATCACATTCCCTCAGCCCCCTTAATTGTAATAAGGCTGCAGTGGGAAAACACTGACATTCCTATCTATTGTGGCAGATGGTAAAACATAGTCTGGAGTAATAGGAGCTGAAGTCTGGCAACATTGTCTTCACCCCGAATTAGACAGATTAAAAATAACATTTGCGGTGATTTAAGAAAAAGAAGACAAAGTGCTGCTGGAAGACTGATGGGTCCCTTGTCTTTTTTGTAGGAGGAGTCCTCGTCTGCCCGTAGCGGTTCCTAAGCTAGAATACCACTTGACACATTCTCACAGCTATATACCCCGGAGAGCTGTTCTCTACGTGCCTGCAGATGATCAGAGGAAGGTCCAAAAAATCCCATCTCTCAATGTGGATTGCGCCGTGCTGGATTGTGAAGATGGTGTTGCTCTCAACAGGAAGGTAAGGCATCATCCCTCGGGTTACACTGTATGCTGTGCTGCTGTCAACGTAGCTTCCTTTGCAAATACTGGTGGAATTTGAAGCCTCACAGCACTCTGTGCAAATCTGTGGGCACTGAGATATTTTGCCACCAAACCAGAGCCTGGAAACATTATTTGCCTGCACCACGGCTGCTAGAATTCTCCCACGCAGTGTGGCCAAGGGCTGTGCTAGCTGAGATGTTCTGTAAAGTGTAGTTTAAGAGTAACATTCCCAAGTTCGTCCCTGGCTTGCAATAATACTAAATTGCAAAAGAGATGTAAATGTTTTTTTCTCTCACCAGTGTGTCCTCTCCTTTCTATTGCTTGCTCTGATGTTCTCTTGGTGCAGGGAGCTGCAAGGATCCCTGGCAGGTGTTTGAGGTGTGCAGAAGTGCCACTGCTGTAAATCAGAAGCTTTGCTGTGGAATGGGGTGGGGGATCCTTCATGCACTTGCTGTACATCTTCATTCAGTTTCAGTCTCAATGGCTGGAAAACAAGGCTTCAGTATTTATTTACTTTATTTTGAATATTTTTTACCCCACCTTTCTCCTTGGAAAAGGACCCAAAGTGGATTACAACAATGAGAGACAATATACAGTCCAGAACATTTAAGACACATTCAAGTTAAGAATAGGGAGTTAGAAGAGGCATCTTAGACTATTAAAAGGTAACAGTAGAGCTACAAAGAGCATGCAAAAAGTAAAGAAAAATCCATTATGAGGTATAGAAAGTAACATGGAAAGCACTGGTCTTCTTATGAAATAATATGAAATATTACGAAATAGCCTTGTGGGCTCTCCTTAGCAGAATGAGTGCCACTAGGCACCCAGCCCAGTAGTGGGTCCTGTTCATAATCACGATGCCGCTGTGAGAATGTCCTTTTGTGTGACACAGAGTCCTTATGATGACCAGAATACAGCATGAGCAAATTGTTATGTCTCCCTGTGTGTGTGTGTGTGTGTGTCTGTTTCTATATTTCAAAAGAAGCAAGTGAACAATCTGTGAATGTTGGGTGAACTCTTAAACTGTTGTGCAACCCATTTAAAATGCTGAATAGGACAACCACATTCACTTTTGAATTTATTTATTTATTTATTTATTTATTTATTTATTTATTTATTTATTTATTTATTTATTTATTTATTTATTTGTTTGTTTGTTTGTTTGTTTGTTTACTCACTTATTTACTTATTTATGTTGAGATTCTATGTTGTAAACCACCCACAGTAGCCCTAGGGCTAGATGGGCAGAATACAAGTCAAATAAATAAATAAATAAATAAATAAATAAATAAATAAATAAATAAATGTGTGGCCTCCTCCCAATAAATATTTGAAGAGCTGCCTATTCTGCATACATATACACCTGTATGCATAGTACAGTATTGGATATGTGAGGTGTCCATATATGTTTTAAGAGGAGAGCTTCCCATGACACATCTGTTGCTAGCTCTGTTCCTATTGACCAGTGATAGGAACACATGGTTTCAATCGTCCCTTGCGTAATAGAGCTCCCCAGAAGAGAAACAGAAATTTTGCCTGACCTAGCATTCCTCCCAAAATGCTAATTTGAAAATTAAGCTTTTTTAACACAAGCAAGGACTCCAATATTTATATTGCTTCCTGCAGTTAGGGGTGGCATCTATCCAACTTCAGGGTGATCTGTGGAGTTTGATTTCTCTTGCATTTGTATCAGATGTGCTCGACCAGAACGGGGATCCCAAAACAGAGGTCACACAAAATATTTTGGAAGCACCCATGGCTACAATTAATGGAACCTGGGGCAATCTTAGTATCTAAACCCAATAATATAACATTGGTCCTACACAGAATGTTTTATTGTGTTTAAAATATGAACTAGACTTTAAGACTGCGAAGTTACAGTTACAGTTGCAATTAAAGCTTTTCGATATTCAGTAGGAAATGCGATCACATTTAAATATCTGCTTGGGTGTGTGTGTTTAAAAAAAGGAATATAGATCCTTTTGGATGTTCAATTTGCCTACTTTGTATGACGCAAGAAATCTGGAAGATTTCAGAAGAAACAAGTGAATTGTTCAAGGTGCAGGACATTTATCTGGTTCACTCTGAAAGAAACTCTTAACAGGGAAAGTATCTGTTTTTGGTGGACACTGTCTCCTGGTTGTTCCTAGAGGTCTATAAAGGTCTGTAAGGGGAAGATGGTAAAGTGTCAGGCTTTCTGACTTAACAATGGAGTGATAAGACCTCCAGATATTTGGGCGTTCAACTCTCATCAGCCGATGATGATAATATGTGAATGTTGTGCTCCAAGACTTCTGGATGGCCCAATATTCCCCACTGCATTATTAGAGGTTTGTAGGAATGTAGAGACCGAGAGACAACAAAGCATAGCCCTGAGATTTATCAGAACCATTGAGGAGAAGAGTGGTGCTGGAAAAGAGCAGTTTAATTCAGCATCATGCTTATGGGAAAGCCCGCAAGCAGGGTAAGAATACAGTACTCTTCTTTGTTGCTTCTCTTTCCTGACTAAGCTGTTTGGATGTGCAGCAAAACGTTTCAGTCTTTCAAGAAAAAGAACTCCAGTTGCCATGACTCAGCTTGCAGATAAACTCACCTGGATGACGGAGAATCTTCACAGATATATTCTCCTCCCTGTTACCCATTTCCCTAGTGGTCTACACAAAGAAGCACATGTTGGGATAATTGAAGTAGCCAACCGTTTTTGCTCTTCTTTTTGTATTAAATAGGCACCAAACTGTTTTGCTTGCAATTTCAAATAATCAGTGATACTTTTATTGTAGCCGTGTAACTCAAATGTGTGTGTGTGTGTGTGTGTGTGTGTGTGTGTGTGTGTGTGTGTGTGTGTGTGTGTGTGTGTGTGAGAGAGAGAGAGAGAGAGAGAGAGAGAGAGAGAGAGAGATGTACCTCTCTTTTTTCCAGCATGAAAATAGCCCTTTCTCCAATTGCACAGTGTGCCTACCTTGATGGATCATGCTTCCTTTCTTCTTCCAAAGTGAATTGAACAGAGGACTCTATTGTTCATTCTTTTTCGGGATCGGAGTGTAACTCTTTATCCAAAGATTTTCTGGGACAGTGTCTTATGCTATTGTTACACTTCAATCCTTGAAAGGAGCAGAAATAATTCTTTACAGCTCCTTGGTAAGGTCAACATGCCAATATTGCTGTCAAGAGTTCTTACTTTGGTATCAAACGAGTTGCTATTTGCATCTCCTCGGGTCTTGGGAGTCAAAAGTAGGCAGTGCGACATAAAGGCCCAGGGTATGATGAACCCAATGAGCTTCAAGTAAATCCTTTTCACGATGAACATGATAAATTAACTTTGAAATCGTCATTATCCGTAAGCCAGCCACGGTGTAATTAGGTGATTGTAAATGTGCAAGTTATAACCAGGCTAAGTGGGAGACCAGTAAGAAAGAACAGGTCAGCAGAAAGAGGAGCTGACAACTGCAGGTAAAGCACCAACAAAATGTTGTCTATGCATGGGGTTTGCTCAGCAGCTTCCAAGTTCATTCTAGAAATATCTTGATCAGTTCTTGTCTTGCTCATTATTAACAACCAGGTAACCATCTGGTAGGTTTGCAGTGTGGAAATAGCAGATTTAAAGCATGCTAGTCAAACTCCAAATACATCTTTTGGATAAGCCAGTTGATTATTTCAGAACAATTAATGGGGATGTGGAATCTTTAGGAAGCAACCCTGAGGAACGTGTTGAGCTGTTAGACAAAACACCAAGAAGAAAAACAGACAAATCATATAGCCTCCAAGTACTCCTTCCAAACAGAAACCTTCATACACAGACTAGAATTGCCAGGATAGTTTTTATCAAGCTAGTAAGCACTCTGAGATGCTCTTCTGGAGTCTTTGTCTATTATTTGTACTCCTACCTGGTCATGGGGCATTGCATAAATAAGCCAGTTGTATAGCCTCGCTCTAATGTCTGAAGATGTGGACTCGCTCTGCGAAAGCTCACATTGAAATATAGCAGTCTTTAAAGTACTTTTGTGTGCTTGTTTTTCCACATTTTGCCTGATGTGCTTCCACAGAAGTGGTGGTGGGAGAAGTGAAAGTTGGAACACTGGAGCCATTTGATTAACTGACTGCTAGCGTGATAACAGCAATGAAAATATAGGGCTGGAAGTTGTGAGATTCATGCTCTTCTCCTCACTGAGCCATGAAGTCTCCCTGGCTGACTTTGGCCCAATCCCTGCCTTTCATGATTTATTTATTTATTTATTTATTATATCTATACCCCGCCCATCTTCCCGAAGGAACTCAAACCAATTCCCAGTTATTCTAAAAGTGGGGAAGGCGAAACTCGTGTAGGCCATCTTCAGCTCTCAGGAGGAACGACTGGATGTCAATCTAATTGATAGACGAAGAGTAAGGACAGGGTGGGAATGGGGCTTATTAAAAACAAAGCAAAACACATGTAGGAACCCACAATGTTCTGCACCTTGATTTCACATGTTTGTGCCATGTTGAAGCTAGGAAGAACCAGATCTGTGATTTTTAGAAGCTGTTTTCTGTAGTCTGCAGATTGTGTCATGTAAAATAGTATAAATTCAGCAAGAATTGTTTCAGTTGAGCTTTATTTGATTGTTATAAAGACCTCAAGCTGTGAAAAAACATTTGATGTTTTATCTGCCTGAGCATGCAGAAGTGCCATCTCTGTCCCTCCCCTTCTCTTTCTCACTTATCCCATATTTATTCTTATCTGAATGGGCAGAGGTGCCCTTTAGAACCACATTTTGGACCATTTGAGAATCCCAGTGTATGTTTTGCAGGGTGCTGCATTGGTGATGCCAGGCTAGAGCACGGAATATCCAATATAATGCATAGTACAATGTTGTTTTGACAGGAGCATGTCAGTATAAAGTGTATGTGAGAGTAGTGTAGGCTGACAATGTATCTGGTGCAATTTCCCTTTAAAAGCCTCCCCCCTTCTGTTTCTGATGTTCCCCAAAAGGAGACCCTTGTTTGAAATTTGGGAGAGCTGCCTCTGATATAAGCAGCAGCCCCTTTCATCTATGTGCCAGCCAGGGTAAACAGTGCTGAGGTGGATGGACCAGTACTTTGAGCTAGTATGAGGCAGCTTATATCACTAAATGCTTGATTACATGGATGTAGCACAGTTTACCTCACCTAATTTTTTTATGAAGGGGAACCACCCAAGTCGGATGGATGCATGACCTTGTATTGAACACCTTCTTGGCACACGCTGTGATGACAGTGATGAGAGATGTTACGTTGGCTCTTCTCACTCTACAACATCTGACACAGTTAATTGCCTGGTTGATTTCTCCTAGCCTGGTGTAGCCCTTAGGACCATTTAGTCCATTACATCCATGGGTGGGCAGGCTGTGCCTCCCATTCCAGTTCGGCCCTTAGCCAGCTACCGTGGCCAGTGGCCGCAGGTAGTGGGTGTTCCAGCAGCACCCGTTCACCACACTTCAGGTGAATGGAGCCAAAAGAAACCATGGAGCAGCTTCAGGCATTTCCTGCTCAGGAGAGCCATGTCCAGTCACCTCAGTTTAGAGACTTCCCTCATCTTTCCTCATTTACCTGCCCAGGTGTGAGATCAGAACTGGAACAGGGACTGTCCAAGACATCCTCTGCTTGAGGAAATGGACAAGATGATCTGCCATTGACATACCATATGTACAAAAGCTGTCTGGGCTGACAGGGAAGGAAAAGGAAAGCAAAGTGTGATGCTTATAGACCACTCCATAGTGCTTAAAGCACTGTCTCTCGTGATTTACAGTTTAATTATGCAAGCTACACTTTGGCCCCCCAGCAAGCTGGATACTCATTTTACTGACCTCAGAAGGATAAAAGGCTTGAGTCAACCGTGAGTCGGCTACCTGGGATTGAAGCCCAGGCTGTGAGCACTGTTTTGGTTGTGTGTGTGTGTTGTGTTGTTACAGTCGTGACCGACTCTTCGTGACCCCATGTGCATGGAGTTTTCTTGGCAGGAATACTGGAGTGGTTTTCCAGTTCCTACTCCAGCCGCCTATGGCACCTGGTATTCCCTGGTGGTCGCCCATCCAAGTTCTATCCAGGGCCGACCCTGCTTAGCTTCCAAAATCAAGCGAGATTGGATGTGCTTAGGGCATATTGCTTCGTTTTGGTTGTAGTACAGCAGTTTAACCATGGCACCATGACAGCTGAGTCTTACTTCAGCATTAGTGACGGGATAGAGTCTTGCCATGGACCAGCAGTAGCAGGATTGTTTAGCGGGCCCAGGGCAGATTATAGGGCACATAGAATGCGGTCCTTAAAAGGGGGGATAGCTGAAGGGGCTGCAGCCATTGATGGTAGTGTTCCCCAACATCTAATGCCAAGCATGGTCTTTTTGGTCCTCAGTGGCCCAGAGCAGTCCTTTGTGCCTCCCTATAGAAGGAAGATGTGGGTATAATCAGAGCTCCGTGCCATCCTTCTCCAGCGGCTGTTTACTGTCAAAACATGGACTTGTGCAACAATTATCTAACTGTAGGAGCCACGTTTTATTTTGAGGGAGAGAGAGAGAGAGAGAATGAGAGAGAGTGTGTGTGCATGCATGTGTATGTCTTATAAGCTCAGGCATGTATTTACTCATTTATTAAGCCTACATCAGAATGAACTGTGATGATTAAAAAAATGAATTGTGACTAAAACTACTCCTAGATTTATTCCTATTTAAACTACCCATTGAGAAAAAGATGTACCCAGACCCATTAAATGTATGCATGCATGTTCAGCTTAAACCCTGCCTTTGCAATATTTTTACACCTTGACGCCTCAGGCTCTTCTTACTCATGTCAGCCCCTTCAAGTGCTCTATTATCACCAGTTTAAAGACATGGTTCAGGTGTAAAGTAGTGTAGGAGAGAAAGTAATAAACTGGGTCACTTTTGGTAGGAGTAAAAAATGCCAACCAGCTTCCTGCAAGGTTTTACAGCATTTGTAGAAAAAAACTGCAGTGGGCTTCATAAATCTCCAGCTACTTCAATTAAAATCAACAGTTTTCTTGTGTTCTGTGATGATAATCTGTTTATAAAAATGTCGAGTGGTTGGGATTTGTTAACGCATTAGGCATTTCTCTGAGCGCCTAAGTGAGAGTTTCAACAAGCCGTTCAGCACAAGAGACACTGAGAGCTGGAGTATTTCGCAAGGTCTTTGCTTCATATAGTATAAATTAGTGCAGTGGCTAATTGCTCCTCCTCCTACAGGGAGAAAGCCTACCCAGGAAAAGATAGCGATAGCTTCAAACCACGAAGAAAGTTGGAATGGAAATGGTCTTTACCCAGGTGTCTCTTTCTTATGAAAAGATCCAGCATGTGTGGGGAAATGTCTTGATTTGGATGTGAGGACAACATGAGTCACTGGTAATGTGTGAACTATACAGACAAACACCGCAAGGCATTATTGATCCATGAAGAGTTCTGATGAGCTTAGTTTTTTTTTCATAGAGGTTGTAAAGTGTCATCCTTTCATTATTAATCCCTGTATGGCCATAAAAAGCCTTCCATTCTGGAGCAGTAATGCTGACAATAATTCCTTCTCTTCTTTTAAATAACGGTCAGCCATCTTCCTCATATGAGAATTTGTGGAGTTTCTGGGAAGATCAAAATATCAGCAATTTTCTTCTTAATGAGCTCAGGCAGGGGGAGTATTACTAATTTACTTTCGTTGAAAACATTTTGGAACAGAGAGTTTTCTAGCAGCATGGAAACAGCCAGCTAATTTGAGACACAACTGAAAGAGTTTGCAGAATGCTAGAAATGAAATTATTTTGGTGCAAGTTAATAGTGAGAATACCAACACAATAATGGCAGGATTTTATTAGAGAAGTTGAAAGGCATTCTTCTCTTGTTCTGTATTAAAGCTATTGTAGACTTGCCAGTTGAAACAAAGGAATTTAAGGCTCTTCCCCCAAAACTTAAACCCAGGCTTCCAGCAGTTACATTAACCTAACCAGACACATAGTTGGAAAAAGTGAGTTGTGATTTCTAAAAAATGACTTTTTCAAGTTTTGAGAGTGGTAAGCAAAATACAAGACGTCCCTTATGGAGTTGTTAAAAGATAGCCATTTGAAAGTCTCTGGAGCTGCTGTCAATCACTAGACAAGATGTTGATGCTGTATCTAAAAGCAGTGCACCCATAACAGGAGAAAGCTATCTGTTGATTCTCACAGGATCTTACCACAGTCCACGTTTGGCAAATTAGTTTGCTTTCATTTTGTAATTGGTCAGATGGGAGATATAATAGTTTTACCTGCATGTCTGATGAAAGATCTTCATTGCTGGAAAGTAGAACAATAAGAAGAGGAAACAAGTTTTTGCCTTAATGTAACTTTCAGGTTAGACAATACTGGGCTGAGATCTGGTCTGATTCAATGGATGACTGCTTCCTGTGTTGCCATGAACCCATTCCACACCGTTTTTTATGCTCTTCCTGCTATATTGCGTTAAACATCCATTCCATAGAACCCAAACAGAGAAGTTGCTAATAATGAACGTCAAATTACATGTCTAAGGATACATTTAATTTTGTTTTAATCTCTCAAAGTATTTAGATACATATTTTGAAACATTTTAATTGCCAAATACTGTGTGCTAGCACTAGGGCATGTACAAAATCTGTTTGATAACGCAGTCCCAATCAACGTGTTATTCCCAGATCAGGATGTTCTGTATAGGAGTTCATAAACATTTACTCCAAATCTTTTAAAAATGGGCTTATGTCTGTTTTGTCATATGGTGCTGATAGTAAGGCCCATTTCCCCCCCAGCTGTAAACTTTTTTTGGCTGTCCAGCAACTCCAAACAGGTGAAGGCTGCCTACTGTTTCTTTTGTATCCAAATACAATGTGGGGAAATTGCTGCCTAACGACCTTCCTGTTTATTGTAAACAAGTGGCCAGGCCAGCCATGGGTCTGATTAGCACTTTGCACCCTTTGTGAAAGGATCAACAGAGCCCTACTGCTTTCTGTGTTTGACTCCAATTTGCATCTTTAAAGAGGCTTGACTCCACCAGGGTCCACACATTACATCTTCTGAAAGGCTGGAAATAGTTGGTGACAATGGATCATATAGTTGCCCAAGATCCCCATTCAAACAACTTGCACACCCATTTTAATACTTGTAGATATTAACATATTCTGTTTTCCTACTATTAAAAAGGGTGGGCCACCCATTTGTTTTATTTTAATTTAATGTAATGCATTTTTCTCCTGGTTCTGGAATCCATGGTGATTGGATCATGGGATCTGGAATCCATTTACAATTTTTAAAAGCTATCATTAACGAATAAATTAGATGTATCAAAATGTGATTAAAACATTTGTGATTTTAAAAGGCCATCAGGTTAAAAAACAAACCTTCCAAACCATCTCAGTTTAAATAATAGCTTACAGTAAAAAAAATGGTGACATCCACCACCAACAACAATACTCTCCTTAGTAGGCATTCAGTTACCAAAGGCCTGCCTTAATAGAATAGCCTTTGCTTGAGGATGGAAGGAAAGTGGGAAGGATGTCAATTTAGAGAATTCACAAACCCAGAAGCTGCCAGCTGGAAAGTCTGTTCTTGCATCCTGGTCAAGACACCACACAGGTTGTGGGGCTTTCCTGCAGGTCTCAAAGCCTGGGCAGACTTTTAAGGGCATATGTGGTCTTTAAGAAAAACCTAGACCTGAGTTATACAAAGCTTTATTGTTTCATAAACAGCACATTGAATTGTACCTGTTATAAAAGGAGGGTTGTGCAGGTCAACACTGTGGCTTCATTACCTTTTAACAGCCAAGACTTCTGTACACTCTTTAGAGTCAGCAAGCAGGAGGTGACAAAGCGTATGTCACTCTGGCCAGATGAGGTTTCTCCATGAACAGGAACATGCTTTAACCATACAAATGTACAGCTGGCCACAACAGGAAAATGGGGATACAGGTCCAAGGGAAACCAGGAGAACATCCAAATTATGAACCTCCATCTTCAAGGCAAATATAACCTTATGCAATGCAAGTTGAAAGACTGTTCAATGCCCAGAAGTGCTTCTGTCTTGTCTAGAACAACAAATATTTCTATCCAAATATTATCAGTGGGAGATGGCATTTTGAAATGGAAAGCATCCTGATATGAAACTACAGACCTAGTAAGCAGGAATCATACCTGGAGGTCTGGGAGATTTCAAAAAGCATAGTGTACTACCTTTATGTACATGAACTCACTCTGAATCATGCTGTCAGTAATAAGGAAGATAGCACTGAAAAAATAAATTCTTGGATTGGTTGCCAGGACTGGATTATTATTATTATTATTTTGACAGAAGCCATCCCTGGGATAAACTGAATGTATTCTGAAACTTAGGTTAGGATGAGATTAATCAACCTTACATGCACATGTACGCATATAAAGAAGCATCCACACACATCACATTACATTGTGCTTAGTATATATTGGCCCCAAATAATGAGGGGTTTTGAGCTATGGGATGAGACCAGTGATGGCGAACCTTTTAGAGACTGAGTGACCAAACTGCTATTCAAAACCCACTAATTTTTGCAAAGTGCCAATACAGCAATTTAACCTGAATACAGGTGGCTGTGAAGGGGCGATGTCAGGTGCCCACAGAAAGGGCTCCGAGTGCCACCTTTGGCACCCATACCATAAGTTTGCCAACATTGGATTAGATCATGCTACCTGCAAATGAAAGGATATGTTGTGTGTGGATGTGATTTTTAAATAATTCTCCTGATATCTGTAAGTCTGTTCCCAAACACTGATCAGGGTGGCAGTGAAGAGTAGCAAAGGACAAGTGAGTTGTCGTATTGGGGAAAACCTGCTCTAGTAAGAGCGATCCTTAATCAATTACACTCATTTTCCCTTTAAACTAGTTTAGTTTCTCTGAAACACTGGAGCAGACTGAACTACAGTGGTACCTTGACTATTTAATCCGTTCCAAAGGCGTGCTCTTAAGTCAAACTACTCTTAAGTCGAGGTACCTATCTAAAAATTGAAAAAATAAGTTAAAAAATCAAAAAATGAGAAAAATATTTGTAAGTTGAGCAGACCATATCTAAAATTTGTAAGGCAGCAGTTAAAATGCCAACAGTTTTCCGCTCTTAAATCGGATTGCTCTTAAGTCGAGCTGCTCTTACGTTGGGGTACCACTGTATTTCTAAAAAAGTCTCTTGTAACCATTTGTTGTCATTTTCATGATTACTGGTTATTATTACTATAGCACTTTCCAATATATTAAAGGGCCTTATGGTTCTGATTGAATTTTTCATCATCATCATCATCATCAATATGCTTAGTTTTAGTATCTTAGGAAGAATTAATAGGAAGCTGATAGGACAGGTACTGACAGGGAGAGGGGCTCTATCGGCATAATCTCTGGCAGCTGCCAGAGGGTATCACCACCTGACACTGAGCAGCTGCAAAGGCTATAACTCCTGAATGACAAATGAGGTTGATGCTGGGGGGGAGGGGGGGAAACGAGGAACCCATTATGTTATACTCGTGTCCTTCAAACTCAAAAGGGAATGCTCAGAAGCATTTCTTCATGGAAATGGACTCTGCAGACCAAGGGAGAGTGCCACCAAGATCTCTATAAACCCAACAGTCAGTAATAAGCATCTTTCGTCTACTCCACCACAGACTGCCAGTAACAAACCAATGAAGTAAGCTTGGAACTGCAGTAGCGGAGTTCTCTATGTCATAGTCAGGAATAGAGATGGGCACGACTTGAAAAAAATTTTTTTCGAGTTGTCGTTAGTCGGGCCGGTCCCGTTTCGGCTCGTTTCCGGTTTTCGCGAAAATTCGCAAAAATTAGTCGGTTCATTTTTTCGTTTTTTCGTTGTCGTTAGTACTGGTTTTGGGGGGGGAGCGGGCTCCTGGAGGCACCTCTGTGGGGTGGGTGCCTCCTCTGGCCCGCTATAAAGGGAAAGTGGGCTCCTGGAGGCACCCGTGGGTGCCTCCTATCCTCACCCACTAGGAAGGGGAAGCAGGCTCCAAGAGACCCCTCTACATGGGGGTCTCCCCTCCTCACCTGCTGCTGCTGCAAAATGCTATGCAATAGCCATATGGATATTGCATAATATAATGTGCAGACAGTGAGACCAGTGAGAGTGATAGCATCATGCCTTCCCTGCACAAGGCTCTCGCACCACCATGTCTCACACAGAAGGGAATTGTACTTGCTGCGTGTAGTGCAATGCAAGCAAGTAGATCTGGCTTTAAGGTGGCTTAGTGCAAGGGCTAGGGTTAGGCTAGTGACGGGTAAGGTTACGGTGGGCTAGTGGGTCGCACCTCTGGGTGACTCTCTGACCCACTAAGAAGACAGTCTGTGACGTATGGGTACGGAGTCAAGGGTTAGGGTTAGTGGGGCTAGGGCAGGTTTTAGGGGGCTTTTTGGCACATCCCAGAAGTCTCCATGGCCAAGTGGCCATGCGACTGGTGGGATGGCTCCAAAAATTTGCATGGTCGTCCACTCCCACATGGCTGGCCACTCGGCCAGCCCATCATTGCACAGGTGTAAAAAAAATAAAAATAAATAAAATCAATGGAGGACAGAGGAGGAGAGGAGAGACATTTTGTTGCAAGAAAAAACCCACTGCTACTGTGAAAAATCTGGCAGTTTATAAATTTTCGCGTGTTTCTGTTGTGCTTGTGTGTTTTTGGACCACGATTTCAAAAACAATATTGCGTTCGCCGCCCCATTTTGGATCCCCCGCCCGCACCGCATGGCATGGCGAAATGGCGACTCGAGTCCGGCTGCCCAGGACGGGGGGGGGGGGGGGAGGCGGGACCCCCCCTCCAGAAACCACCCCTCCGGTAGGTGCCCTGCGCCCTTAGTCAAGCAGGCATTTTTCCGCCTGCTTTTTTGGCCCGGGAATGGGTGGGGTTAGAGTTTAAAAGTTTTTTCCTGTGCCGTCCGTGCCGCTTGCTTGCGCTTTAATTGCGGCGGCCGGCGGCCGGCGAGACTGGGCTTTTTGCTGGCTGGCTGCGAGCCTGCGGCGAGTCCCACAGAGCAGCCCACAAGGACGGGGGATGGGGGGGAGGCCGGGGACCTCCAGAAACAACCCCTCTGGTAGGTGCCCTGAGGCACGGCAGGCATTTTTCCGCCTGCTTTTCGGCCGGGAACGGGTTTTTTTTAACTTTTAAAAACTTTTTTTCTGTGCCGCGTGGCATCGCGCGATCGCGCGATGCAAGGAACGAGCACGACAAATCAGACCAAAATTGTTCGTTCGTCGGTTCGAGCTCGAAGTCTGGCGGAGTAATTCCCGTTACCGTTTCCGTAGAGTAACGGAACCGAGTAACGGAAACGTAAACGGGAATACCGCTAAGTCGTGCCCATCTCTAGTCAGGAATCCTGCTGGTAAGATCTTGGAGTTACAGTACCTCAGAAGCAGATTATTTCTGCCCAGGGTTCATGGTTGTCTCTGCCATGGTGATTAGGCAAGAAATGTCAATTAAGAAATGTTTGGTGTTTTTTTTAACTCACTCTCCCAGAAAATGCCAACTGGCACAGTCAGTGGCCAAACTGCCTTGGAATCCTAGGAGTATTAGTCCAAAAAACATTTTTCCAATGCTGTGTCAAGGATAATTTTATTTCCTGCTCTTCTCCACAAGGGTAGGGTATGTTTCAAAAGCTAGAACGCATCAAAGGGCCTTTTCACACGACCCCTAAGATCTGCTGGTCCCTTAAATTCGGACCAGAGATCTTGGGGGTTCGTTTCTGTTCCTGCGTCCCCACCCCTCAGCACTTCCTGCTCCTGTCGGCGTGAGGGGAGGGAGGGGGAAAAAGGACAAAAGAAGCCTTTACTAACCTGCCGGTGCCGGTCGAAGTTGCCACGAGCCCCGTTACTTCCTGGTTCCTTCTCAAGGGGCTTTTCAAGGGGCGGGAGGCAAAAAAACAACAGACAAGCCAGGAGAGCCCGGCACTCTTATCCGCATCAAAAAAAATTCACCTCCAGAGAGAAGGTACAAGAAAAATGCGCTGGGTCGCGCTAAAGTGGGCGGGGTTGCACTTAATTGTCTGCAAACTCCGGAGCTGGTGGGGAAACATTTCTAAGCTCCGGAGCTGGGAGCCATTTGCAGCGCAGCTTAGGGGTCGTGTATAAACGCCCTAAGTACATGTGGATAATTTAGTTGCCCACATGAGTCTCATGGGCCGTTTAATCACATTACACTTATGGTTTATAGATGACCCTCATCTTTTAACTGGACAATCAAAATGAATGCATTTCATTCCACCAGCAAAACACAAAAACACCTTTGTAACCATTTATTAAACTGAGGAAATGCAGCTCATTTAAATGTACATTTTTATAACATAAAAGGGAGAATTAATGCACTGTCAACATGGATTAAGCTGTTTATTTAAATATGAAACATAATCCTTTGTAATATGTAAACACTTGTTAGACCTCAGAGATGAGGCTGTGATTGTACCCAGGGTACCCTATTTATCTTGCTGAATAGTTTCCTCTATTACTTCAAAAGGAATTGCATGCATTTAGAGCAGTAAATGCCAAGACAGCGTGTATTAGATTTTATATCTGTTAATGGAAGTCTGTTTTGTGGCTAATGAGTGAGATTTTTAAATCTTGGAAAACATAATCCTATTATAAAACTGGCAAGCGACTTATCACTATCTAGGAAGGCTTTGTGGATTAATGAGGCCTTTTTGAAAAAAGTCATGACCAAAGAAAAAGAAGAAGCAATGATTAAAAGATTATTCGTTATTTCTTGCAAACATAGGGGATGAAAGGACCTATGACCAGACAAAAGGCAAACATTTCCAGCTAGCACATATTTGGGGGAAATACCAAAGATTGCTGACTGAATCTGTAGGGATGAAAGACATAACCCTAAATACAAAGAAAATCGACTGTTGTTGCTAATTAACGTGTTAAACTTTTGGATTAATTTTGCAATTAATATATAACTTCCGCAGGTTGCTATGGTGTAATCATTATAGGCATAAAATTATGAGCAAGCATCTCATCTTCCTAGAGGAAGTACTTATTGGGTGTTTTTTTTAGGAATATGTCCAAACCTTTATTAAGATCTTATGATTTGGCTTGAGGGACTCTGCAACTCAACTCTCCCTTGAGATCCCGATTAGATGTTATCAAGCTGTCAGTGGTTTTGTTGTCATTCGGAAATAACTCATTCAACCCAGCAATAATGGAGGAACCATTAGCTTAGAAAAAAGATATAGAGCATCTCTCTGGACAGGCTCATAGGTTCCGGTCTTAATGAGATGCAGCATGAATAAATGTTGCCTTTGTACCTGTGGTGGCCATTTGTTTTGATGACTATTACAGGCTCAGGGGTACCTTCTTCTGCCTCTCTTTGGTCCTGTGCTCCTGGGAGGCAGCATGCTACCATCAGGGTAGCTTGGCTTGTGCTTGATCAATGGAAGAAGAGTGTCATGTTGTTTATAAAACACATTGCTGTACGTATACAGATAGGGGTGGATTTAGGGGAGAGAATATGTTCTGTTTCCCACTTTCTCTTTGCTATACATTGGTTATAATATAATGCTCTGTTTTTAATTTTTTCTATGAGTATCATGCAATGTGTATTGAAAAGGAAGATTTCTTATTTGTTACATTTTTTTTTCAAGATTGTAAACTTCATAGTGTGGGTAAATGGAATCCAAGATCTGTTACACCAAATCTTGCAAAGTTATTTTGAACCACAATTCCGAAGATCTCCCCAACCAGATTCTGGAAGCTATCATCCAAACATAATGCTTCCAAAATATGAATTAGCACAGAATTCTGGGTTGCTGTTGCTTTCATTACCCCACTGGAGGTAGAAGAACAGCAAGATGAAGGAGAGGAGGAGAAGGATGAAGAGAGAACAAATATAACGGAGGAAGCACCATGGAAAGGTGTTGCAGGAGCAAAAGAAGACACATCCATATCTTATAGAAAGAACAGAAGAATCATTGTAGTAGAATTCCTTCTGCATGGATTGAAGCCAAATTAGTCTGGGAATAGCCATGGATCTACCAGGTATACGTTCTGCATGGTGGAAAGATTAGGGCTGTGATGGAAGGATTGCCACCACTTAAAAAGCCCATGGATGTATATCTCTTTATTCTCCTTGGTTTTCAAGATGCAGTACGCCAACGCCACCATCCCCAGTGAGCTCCCATGGCCAAAATGAGATTCACATGAGCCACTGGAGAGAACACCTTCCTACCACCAACTCTCCTTTCTATGCTTCTTGGCATCTTTGAATTCACACACAGGGTGTTCTTTGCACCTGCGTGAAGATCGCCAGTCTTGCTCAAACTTCTAGCAGAATCTAGGACCGCCTCTTCCTCAGTGTGCATGCTCCTCCCTTCCCACGCTTGCAGCTTCAGTTCCTCTTTTATCACGACGGCGATCGGTCACTTTTCTTCTCTCTCTTGTGAAAATGAAACAAAATTACAGTGGTACGTCTACTTCCGTGCACCTCTACTGGCGAGCAATATTACTTCAGAGCAGAAAACCATTGGTGTTTTAACAGCTTCCTTACAAATTTTAGATGCAGGCTGCTCTACTTACAATTTGTTTTTATTTTGCCAATTTTTAATTTTTTTTAGATACAGCATTGTTATTTCCTGATCGGTGAGCTAGTTTTGACCCCCCCCTTTCAGCATTTTATGGCCTCCGCGGTACCTTTTAAGAGGTGCATGGTTTGCCCTAACAAAATTCCAGTTTCTGGCAGCCACGATCAGTGCCTCTATTGTTCAGGGGAAGCTCACCAGCCATCTCAGTGTTCTGAGTGCAAGAACTTAACCAAACCAGCACTCAAACAACATCTTGGTAGACTTCGGGCTCATCTCTGGGAAAAGTCACTTCTCCCTATGGAGTCCCAGGATCAAGCGGGAGCAGGATCGGCTCCACTGACTTCTTTCCCCACCTCGAAAGCAGCAGAAGTTGAAACCACCATCTTCCAAATCTACCCTGAAAACGCCTCTCCCACCAACAGAGAAAAGGATGAATAAAACCTCCACTACCCCAAAACCCGACTCGAGACTGGCTAATGTTGCCTCGAGCCCAATGTCTCCACCAGCCCAAGTCTGTGCTCCAGCTCCAACGGATCTTCAACACCTAGACAATGATGACTTGCTAGCTAGGCAACTCCAGGCACTGTCTCTGAGGTCCAGCCAATCCTTTACTGTGGACTGTCACAATCCAGACTCCATCTCTGCAACTTTTCAGGCAAGTTGTTTCTACTTGCTTAATGGTGTGGTATATAAGTCCAATAAATAAATAAATAAATAAATAAATAAATAAATAAATAAATAAATAAATAAATAAATAAATAAATAAAAATCGCCATACAGATTATTTATTGCATGATAAAATGCCTACCATCATTTCTTAACATCTCAAGAATTCATTTGCATTGCTTGCAGTGCACTCTGGCACTGCTAAATAAGAGATTTTGGCTATTTCTGAACATTAATTTATATTTAAACTAAACAGGATATGGCATGGTAATGCCCATTGACAGTTTTACAATTAAAAGAAAGGTAGTGGCAATTTTTCAAAAATTTGAACCCATTGTGCATTGGATTACCTGTAGTGGCAGAGGGATAGACTGCTGTCCTCACTCACTTGTCTAAGTGTATGTTAAAATATAGCAATTTGTTTTTAAAGTGCCGTGGTTAGTTTTTCTTCATTTGTGTTTTTTTGCTGAAATGCTTGCATAGGCTGAAATGGCTCCAACTCTGAAAACTACTTCTAAGATAGTTACTACTAATGGGTTACTAATGAGAACTACTTCTCATTAGGTGCCTCCTGCTGTACAGGTATAGACGCGTACAGGTGTACAGGTATAGACGTGAAAATCCTCATTTGTCTCCAAAATATATATTTATCCATTTATTTTGGGTGGAGAGAACTTGGTTGTAATTAGAAGTGATAACTTACGTTTTGTGTGTAAAAACTGTTAATAGTTAGAACATTGTGTTTTCGTTGAGATGTTTAAGAAAGCGTGCCTTGTCCTGCTAAAACCATGCCATCCAATTATCAACATTCCTCCCCAGTTTTGGACTCACTCGGTGTGAGTTTTTCTCACACAAAAAAGTGGAGCTACCTCTAGCTGTTTTGTTCGCAGACTCTGACAAAAATATTTTCTCCGTCTCTAATTTCATTAAGATATGCTTGACTGAGATTGCCAACCTCAGTAGGGATTGGGTCTCTTTTCAAAGTTTGTTTCCCCTTTTATTGCAGCGGCTGAACAACCCAAAAGAAAAGCATCTAAGAAAAATGTCACTCCGGTTATGATGAGTGGGCAAGAAAAGAGTACAAGGCTCTCATAAGCCTGCTTCTCCTTGAGCGTAATTGGTTAGCAGATAAACATTGACAAATCTCAGGGTTGTGAGGATTTGGCTTTTTTCTCAGATGACAGGTTCGAGGCTGCCAACTGCCAGTCTCCCATGGTTTGCCCCCCCCCCCGACCAGGGCAGAGAGGAAGACTTCAGCTTGCGAGATGAAATGTGGGGGTGGGGGTGGGGCTTTAATTCAAACTAACCTGCTCTGGAGAACAAAAGACACGGCAGTGCCATGCATTTGACTTAAGCATTTCATATTTTTAGAATCACAAGTGTTAGATCCTGAGTGTTTTGTGACTCTGGTTCAATTCATTTCAAAGCAATCTGATGCAGATTGCATCTCTCTTATTGTTCTTATGCCAATAATTCAATCCATTGTGTCTCTTAAGGCTCTCTCTCTCTGTGTGTGTTGTGTCCTTAGAGTCGTGACCGACTCTTCGTGACTCCATGTCCATGGAGTTTTCTTGGCAGGAGTACTGGAGTGGCTTGCCAGTTCCTACTCCAGGCACCTACAGCACCTGGTATTCCCTGGTGGTCGCGCATCCAAGTACTAACCAGGGCTGACCCCGCTTAGCTTCCGAAATCAATCGAGATCGGATGTGCTTAGGGCATCTAGGCAGCTCTTACAGCTCTGTACACAAGGCCAATTCATTTTGGAAGGTGCATGCTGATATGCATATACTGGACTGCATTATTCGAAAGGGCAACAGCAATGATAAGCTGTGATCTGCAGAAATACACCTATGATGCCATCTCCCCGTTGCAATTTCAGGGTTCAGTCTTGAAGTAAATTTGACCGAGAGATAAACCCATGCATTCCCTTCACTGGGAAATAACAGCTTGGCTCCATATGGTTTCATCCTCCTGTGAGTGCTGTGTTTTCCACCCACAGGAAAACAGATTCCAAAGTGGCAGAAGAAAGTTGTGCGAGAAAACCGAACTGAAATGCAAATGGTTTCTCATTTGCACTGGGCCAGGCATACTTTTGGGCACAAGTCTGTGAAGATTCTCAGTCATCCAGGTGAGTTTATCTGGAAGTTGAGTCATGGCAGCTGGACTTCTTTTCTTGAGAGATTGAAACATTTCTCTACTCATCCAAGCAGCTTCATCAGACTGACAAAGCTGCTTGGATAAGTAGCGAAACGTTTCGATCTCTCAAGAAAAGTCCAGTTGCCATGATGCAACTTCCAGATCTTGGGCACAAGTTGCACGATTTTTGTCTTTTAATGGTTCATGGTTTGAAAACTACACACAGCGGAAGCAGAGATGGTTGTATCTTCCCATTGTGTTTTCTCCTGTAGTCAGATTTTTTAAAACTGTCATACTCTTTCTATTTTAAATATAAAGACAATCCTGAATTTTTTTTTTGCCCTTGTCATTTTATTTGTGTCTTATCGACCATGTGTAGGTATATTGGTTTCAACTGTTATCTTTTGTTTACCCTTGTAAACTGCCCAGAGTGGCATTTGCTGTCAGTTGGGTGATATAAAAATCCAGTGAATCAATCATTCTTTCTAGCTCAGTATTCTGCACTTATTGGCTCCCTATTGTTTGGGCAAAAGATTTTTCCACCTTGGACTGAACCTGGAAGCTTTTGCACAGGTCTCTTCCTCCATTTGGCCCCGGTTGTCAGTGCATGCACCTAGCACAATGGCCGTAAACACCATTGCCAATCATCTGGCCCCGCCCCCTGAAGTGGGCAGGGAACAGTGATGCCTCATTGCTACAACACAGAACTTAGCCACTGCCACAGTTGCACTGGGCTTTTTGTCTGCAAGGAGCTGTACAATACAAAACTCCCTGGGCCTCCCCTGAATTTGCTGCAAAAATGATTATCTGAATGCTAGTTTTTATTCCATAGGCTCAGAGCAGTCAGGGGATGTGTGTATTCTCAGTACAGGAGCTGTGAAAATGTATAAGCATTGATGAAGTAATTCCAGACAGTCCCATCATTTTTAAGTTGTCTGTGAAACTGGAACATTAATTACATGTACACCCTATTTATCATAATGATTCTGGAATATTGAGTGGGTGGACTTTTTGCAGATAATTGGCCAACTGGAATCATGAAGAATAAAACAAATAGCGGAACTTCTGCTGTGCAAGGCAGATGATGTCATCAGCCATGGCGGTTTTTTGAGAAGTTAAAATTTCTGATACCTACCTACTGGAGATCCTGAAGCTTCCTTAGGATTTCCTTTGTCCTGGGGAAAGGAAACTGTTGACAGTGCTCACGAGTCCCGACCTGGGGTTCAATCCCCTGGTAGCAGGCTCAAGGCTCACTCAGCCTCCCATCCTTCCAAGGTCGGTAACATGAGTACCCAGCTTGCTGGGGGGGGGGGGCAATGTGTAGCCTGCATACTGTAATTAAACTTTAAACCACCCAGAGACTAAGTGGTATGAGGGTGATTTTAAGGTCAGCAGAGGTTTTTTTAGAATAAAAGTTACAGGGATTTTTTCTTTAATTAAACTACATTCCCTAGTGTTGAGGCAGAGGCTGGGTTTTAATTCTGCAGTTGTGTTGGCTGGGTTTTAATTCTGCAGTTGTGTTTGTATGTTATAGAACATAAGAACATAAGAAGAGCCATGCTGGATCAGGCCAAAGGCCCATCTAGTCCAGCTTCCTGTATCTCACAATGGCCCAACAGGATGCGTCTGGGAGCGCATGAGACTAGATATCAATCTCCTGATACCAGTCCCCTGCATCTGGCTCTTGAAGTACCCTGGTTTTAAGCCTGGAGATTACACATCTCCATCATGGTTTGTAACCTGTGATGGCCTTTTCCTCCAGGAATCTGTCCAATCCCCTTTTGAAGGCATCCAGGCCAGATGCCATCACCACATCCTGTGGCAGGGAGTTCCACAGACTAACAACGCGCTGGGTGAAAAAATATTTTCTTTTGTCTGTTCTTACTCTCCCAGCCCTCAATTTGAGTGTGTGTCCCCTAGTTCTGGTATTTTGTGAGAGGGAGAAGAGCTTCCCTCTATCCACTTTACTCATGCCCTGCATTATTTTGTATGTCTCAATGTCATTGAAGACCAAGATTTTTTTTTAAATAACTGGGTTGAGATCTTTCCAGGATTCCAAGTCTATTGCCCCCAGTTCCAATGCATGAGATCAGGCCTTCCGTGAGTATGTAAGAGAAGATTTGTGAAGCTCTCGGTGTGGGCCCAGCTGGCTCTGGGCCCCTGTGAGAGTCCCAGCTGGTTCTTGATGGGGAACACTTGTGATAATGACAGCAGAACATCAAGGATGGGTCTGAGAAAGCTGGGAAGAGCCTCCCCCTCCTGTGACACCAAGGCCGGTGCCAAGGCCATCAGCCTGCCAGCCAAAAAGAACCGGACATTGCTCCCTTAAGAGCCTGTCAGTCCTTTTCAGCCCCTTTCACTAATCAACCAGAGGGCTACACTCTTGACTGACACAATGCACTTGCCCCCTCCACCGCCCCCAGGCCGACTCGGTGGGTTGCTTCTAGCATTCTCATAAGCCTTGCCAGCCCCAGGAACCAGAAGCTGGGCTGGGGGGTGGGGGGTGGGGGAATCAAAATGTGTTTTTCTGCATGACTGTGCAGCGCCTACAAACAGCAGGCTGTTTTATAAATATTATATAGATTTGGTTTTCTAACATTGGGTAGGTTTGTTTTCTTGAGATTCCGCCCACCCCCCACCCCATCGCGACCCCCTTTCACTTTTGCCAGAGGCATCAGTACATAAGGAGGACATTTTTTTCTACACTACTCCAAGCCTAAATGTGAGTTTTGAGGTTTTGGTCCATCTCATTACCGGGAATGCATCACCTGCGTGACTCAGTCATTCTTTCAGCTGCCTGGGGAGCAAGCGCGTCCGAGAGCAGGGAGAACGATAATCCGCCCTCATTATGGTGCTTACAGGTTGCTGCTGCGAGAGTAGGCAAATGTCTTCTCAAGGAAGCATTTTCTTTCCCTTTTCTTTTTGTTGTTTTATGGTTTTTCGGGGGGGGGAGGAAATCGTTAGTACATTTTGTGCAGAGAGAGAAAGAAGGAGGAACAGAATGAAAGAACCATCCTGCTCCGTTAATTAAAAAGTGAAGCATCAGGCAAACGTGTCCCAGCTCAGGAGGTTCCACTCTAACATACACACCCCTGCCATAATGCATGGGTGTAGCAACTAATTTCACCCAGTAACCCCCAAAAAGGAGGGTTGTGCTGAGGCAGCTGCAGAACAGTATTTGTAAAAGCTGATGTAACAGCTGTGATGCACATTTGCTTCTGTACTGTTATCCTCACCCTCCCGTCCAGTAGTCCATGCACTATTTGGTCTAAATTCAGTTGCAAGACTCTGGCTGCATAGATATATGGGAGCAATGGGATTTATATAACTGCTGACTTAAAATTCAGTGACTGCTTAAATGGGTCTGTTCTATTTAGGATTTCTGATGCCCAGAAACTCATGCCCTAGTTTCATCTTCATCAGCAAATATAAAGGCAAGGCCACATGTCTCTCTTGAGTGACGTAGCGTACAGGTTCTGCCTGAAGAAATGACCTTCCAGATCTTCAGGCAACACCGGTGTTTCCTGATCTGTGCTAGTGGACAGCCATTTTAATCTGTTGCTGCAAAAACAATAAAGGCTTATCACAAACACCAAGCTATAGTTAATGAAACCAACTAAAACTGATTTGTCTTTAAGTTGCTACACGACTGTTATGGTATATGCTGATATCCGTTTTGCTTCCAGGCACAATTCAAGGTGCTGGCTTTGACTAGAAGGGTCCTAAGACAGGCTTAAGGATTGCCACAAGGGTCATCCTGAAGGTGGCATGAGTTGAATTTGGTTGCAAAATATTATGTCTCTGTTGTAGGGGCAAGGAAGAAAACGGCAATCTGTTGTCAACTTTTGTCAGTGCACTGCAATTTGTTGGGGTACTAACTATGAAAGAGAGCTTCCATCAATTTCCTTCCTTGTTTCTCTTCTAATGTCCACCTTGATTTTCTTTGTCCTCAGGAAAAAACAGCAGGGTACAGGCTTTCTTGATTAGGCTGTGAAATTCTGTACAAGCTACAGAGCTTGGCAACAACACAAAACAGACTGAATCTGGGGAGGGTAGCTAGAGAGCTTCTGATGCAGGATACTTCTGACTTGGGAAGCAGCCCCGTCAGAGCCTGGGGCAGCTTGTGTATTAAATGCCTCAGAAACTACCTTCTCTCCTCTGTACCATCATGCCAGTAAGAACAATTGAGAGAGTCATCCATGTGTCTGTTGTAACAGGAAGTGCATTCAACATTTGACCACTTCAGTCAAGGGTGGGGGGAAAGGTGGTCTTCCACAGGCTGTTGAACTGCAGTTTCCACTAGGCAGAGCCAGTAATGAGGAAAGACAGAAGCAGGAGTCCAGCAATGCCTGGAGGGTAGAACAGACCTCCAATTTTTTTTTGCCAAACTGACTGGTTCTGTTGTATTTGAATCTGGAACTCATTTTTTCGCACTCCATATTTTGAATAAGTATACTGGTGGGCTACTGAGGAGGTCTCATTTACAAATATAATAACATAATAGAAATACTAGCAACAATATCCATATTCTCTGTCCATAGCTCTAGCCATTCTGAGATCATGTGAATATTTTTTCCTGTAGTCCTTGTGTTCCTCCTTTTTTTAAAATAAAAACATAGTATATAACTGTGGGATAGAAGTGTCACCTGAGGAGACACACAAAGCAACATGCTTCCGTTCAGCTCATTTTTATAGAACATCTGACACAGCTCTCCTGTATTATCTGTCTGTCTTGCTCCATATCCAGTGTATTGCTTGGTAGGCCACTAAGGTCTAACTCTAAGCCAAGAAACCTTTCTTATCTTGTCCAGAGTTAAGATTCCTAACTATGCAGGAGGGAGAAGTCATTTAAAAAAAGGGTTTCTGTTTGACTTATTTATCCAGACACGGTGATGGTTCTTTCTATCCTAAAAAAGAGAATACATTGATGGCTCTTTTTCTTCCATTTCCAGCCATACTATCCAATTTAGTTGGCATGATTATACTCCTTCAGAACGATTGTTGCCCAAATTTAATTGCTAGCCCCAATTGGACCAGGGCTATTTATTTGTTTCTTATCAATTTCTCAGAAACACGCACAGAGAGAAACACTTGTGTTCATTCCTCCACATTGGAATATTTACCCATTCAGGGCAACCAGTCTGAAGCAGGGAGGTTGGAGCTTGAGTGTAGATTCTTCTCATGAATGAACCCTTACTTTCCCGGGTTATTGCTTTCAGGAGAACATAGATATTTCATTCTCTTCAGAACACACCCCTTCCCATATGAAGAAAAGAGAAGTAAAGACTGAAGGGGGGGGCTCTTGTATCAATGTGATTCTTGTATGAGGTGATCTGTAATTCAGCCATTAGCTCTGCTTCATTTGAGAGTAGCACCTATATATCTATCTATATCTATCTATATCTATCTATCTATCTATACATACATACATACATACATACATACATACATACATACATACATACATACATACATACATACATACATACATATGTGTTGTGTCATTACAGTTGTGACCGACACTTCGTAACCCCATGTCCATGGAGTTTTCTTGGCAGGAATACTGGTGTGGTTTGCCAGTTCCTACTCCATGCGCCTACAGCACCTGGTATTCCCTGGTGGTCTCCCATCCAAGTACTAACCAGGGCCGACCCTGCTTAGCTTCCGAAATCAGGCATGATCAGATGTGTTTAGGGCATCTAGGCTAGCACATACATACATACATACATACATACATACATACATACATACATACATACATACATACATACATACATACATACATACATACATACATACCCTGCCCATCTAGCCTAAAAGACTACCCTTAGGACTGTGAATGTTCACCAGGGGTGGGGAACCTTCTGCCCTCCAGATTGTTTGGTCTGTGACTCTCAGAATTGTGAGCCTGTATTGCCAGTTATTATGGGCTGTGGGAGTTGTGGTCCAAAACATCTGAGGAGGAGGCAAAAATTCCCTACCTCTGCTGGACTAAAATGAGAATCAGAGAAACAGGTGTATGTAAATGAGGTGATAGGCTACTGGAATGCACAATTTTGTACTACCTGGTGTGTGTGTGTTTGAAATACTCTACCATGCAATCAGTTCCCTTGCATGTAGTTCATCAGCAGAAGCTCAGTATTATCCTCCTCTTGGTGTGCTGACTCTGTACAAGACACGTGATTCAAAAATACTGTACATGTTTCCACCTGTAGTGAATTGTTTAGCTAAAAAGTGCTTATGCCTAGTAGGTACATATAACAGAATGAGGTTGTAAAATTCTGAAGGCATAACATGATATTTTTCAATTCTTTCCTTTGTGAAAAATTCCAAGACGGAAAACAATCACATCAGTCAAAATTCTAGGCTAAAATCTTGCCCTGGATATCCAGATTTTCTATTGGCATGGAGGCTTTCTTATCGGTTCTTGCCGCTGATTTCTCAGGGAATATTCAGTGCAATGTGTCACCTATTCTCAAGGCAAGGTAATAGATGGCACAAAACAAAGCAAATATTAAATAAGACAGAAGTGTTGTGACACCTTAAAGACTAATTGCTGTATTTTAATGTGAGCTTATGTGGACAAATCCACTCCTTCTGCCCACTTCTAATAGTCCATTCTGCAATCATGCTGCATATGTAGATGCAGCATCAGTCCTATTTGTCCTTGGCCTTGTATAAATGTTCCCTATAAATTCAGCAAGACCGAAAGAAAAGGAGGGATCTGCATAAATATAAACATACCAAGGTAATAGGAAATGGTATATCAGAAATAAAAGAAGAAGATTGGGGGAAATATGGAATATGAGGATCTTGCTTATCAATTAGAATAAAGGAAAATTATTTTAAATTAATTTTAAGATGGTATATGACACCAGTCAGATTGAATAGAATAAATCCAGGATATTCTAATATCTGTTGGAAATGCGGGGGGGGGGGGGGAGATAGGTACCTACATTCATCTTTGGTGGGAATGTGAAATAGTTCAAAAGTTTTGGCAATTGATTTTTAGCAAGCTAAAAGAAATACTCCAAGTTGATATTGAATGTAAGTCGGAAACAGCATTGTTATCACTACCACTTATTAACGAACATGATGTAAAAACAAAAGAATTAATTGCAAACCTTATGATAGCAGCAAGACTGATTATAGCGAAAAACTGGAAATTGAAGTTAGATTTTAGGATTGAAGATTGATATAATGAAGTGTGGGACATAGCTTTAAATGATAAATTGTCTTGTAGTTTAAAAGTTCTGCGAGGGGAAATGAAGAAGGATATTTTTATGACATTTGGGGAAAATGTCTAGACTATGTATTATTAAAAGGAAAAGGGAAAGAACCAATTTATAATCCAACACAGTTCTGGAGAAAAGGACTTTAAGGGCCTTTTTACACGACCCCTAAGATCCGCTGGCCACTTAAATTCGGACCAGAGATCTTAGGGGTTCGTCGCTCTTCCTCTGTCCCCACCCGCCTCCGCACTTCCTGGTTGCTGGCTGCCTGAGGGAGGGAGAAAAAAGAAAGAAAAAATTCCGTCTTACCTCCGTTTTGTTCCCGGCAGCATTCAGATCTCTTAAAGGGGCGGGGCGCAAAAAAAGAACAAACAGAAGCCAGGAGAGCCCCGCACTCACTATCCTTACACCGGATCAAATATTTGTCACCTCCAAAAAGCAGGTACAAGAAAACTGCTGTTTGGTCGCGCTAAAGTGGGCGGGGTCGCACTTAATTGTCTGCAAACTCCGGAGCTGGTGGGTAAACATTTGCGGCGGAGCTTAGGGGTCGTGTATAAACGCCCTTAGAAGAACGTTAGAAGAAGAGAAGATGAAGAAGAAAAAGAAGCTAAAGGAACAACTGGATGGTCCCAGGGGGATTGGGGGTGCACAATTATTGTTTGTTTGTATTTTAATAAATAAAATAAAAAATAAAAAAGGAAATGGTATATCATTGTGACAGTAAAGTTGGTATGTATTCCAGGTAAACTGTGCTCATGACCTGGGATTTCAATCCCAAGTAGCAGACTCATGGTTGACTCAGCTTTCCATCCTTCCAAGGTCGGTAAAATGAGTACCCAGCTTGCTTGAGAGTGAGGGCTATGTGTAGCCAACATATTGTAATTAAACTGTAAACCACCCAGAAGTGGCGGTAGTTGTGTGTGGTGGTATATAAGCAGAACACTTTTTCTTTTTTGGTAGGAGACATAACTGAGGGTGGGGCCCAGTTTTGTCACCTCAATACCTATCATGTTCAATATCCCTATTATTGTCAGTACTGGGCTGGCAGCCGGGGAAGGAAGAGAAACCCATTCTAGTGGCAGCCAAGGGACAGTGTCTTGCGCCTAAACTGGCAAGCTGGTTCAGAGCGATTAGGCATTGCCGCTGCTTGATTCACAGCCTACTTTATGCTTCTGTTTGGACAGCAGGTTGCTTTGGTGACAGTGTCCACACTGCTGACCTCTCAATCTGATGGAGTTTGATCCATACTTGAGCCACTAGTCCCTCTTCCTTTGATCCCACAGTCTGCCCATCCCCACATCTCCCTTTATGGTTCATTGTAAAGCCCAAAGTGTTGCACTGTTTATTTCTAGAGAAAACTTGAGAGTTTCCCAGTGTTCTCCATAGTGTACAAACGCACACATACATACTGCAGACACATAGTAGTCTGCTATAGTTCACTGGAATTGTTTCTCTTTAATATCAATTTCTCTCTCATTCTCTCTCTCTCTCTCTCTCTCTCTCTCTCTCTCTCTCTCTCTCTCTCTCTCTCTCTCTCTCTCTCTCTCTCTCTCTCTGGTCCATGCTGTGATGGTTTAGCACTAAACCTATTATATCAATATAGTGTTAAGGTGATCTACCATTAAACTTGGTAGTTTCGCCTTTAAATAAAGAAAATACTAAAGGGTGACTAGCGGAAAAATTATGGGAGTGCTTGTTCTCATTGTCCAGAATGCCATTACCAGCTGCCCTGCCCCATCTTTTTGGACAACACAGCAACTGATCACATGGGGGAAAGCCTGCTTGAATTGATTTGGCTTGAAGCCCAAACATCAGAGGGAAAAAGGCAGATTAATTTGAACTGGCCTTTGTGTCATGTGATCAGCTTAGAAATGTGAATTTACCAGAATTTCAACCGCTTCAAATCTCACAGTATTTGATTGTGTGATTGTAGCCAGTGAGAATCTTATTTCAAGCAATTATTTTGCTTCCTTCAAGAGCTGTGTAGCCGTTTATTGCCAAAATACAGGGGCAAACTGCTACACCCATTTTCAAACCAGCATTTGCTACATTGAATTTGGTTTTTGGCATCTGCTGCCAAGCTTCCATGGTAAACCACTACAGTACTAATGGTTTTTAGAAGACTTCATTGAGGTTGTCTCTGAATTTTGAAGCTGTCATTCATGGCTGCCATTTTTTGCTGCTGTTTTAAAGATATAAGGGCCTTTTTACATGACCCCTAAGATCTGCTGGCCACTTAAATTCGGACCAGAGATCTTAGGGGTTCGTCGCTCTTCGGGCGTTCCCACCCCCCTCTGCACTTCCTGGCTGCTGGCTGCATGAGGGGAGGGAGAAAAAGAGAAAGAAAAGCATGCCGCTCACCTCGTTCTGCCTCTCGTCTCTGTAAAAGTAGCTCTTAAAGGGGCGGGAGCCAAAAAACAACAAACAGAAGCAAGGAGAGCCCCACACTCACTATCCTTACACCGGATCAAATAATATTCACCTCCAAAAAGCAGGTACCTGAAAGCTGCGCTGGGACGCGCTAAAGTGGGCGTGGTCGCACTTAATTTCCTGGTGGGTAAACATTTTTAAGCTCCGGAGCTGGGAGCCATTTGCAGCGGAGCTTAGGGGTCGTGTATAAACGCCCTAAGACTGTACGTCTCAAATGCCTACCGACAGCATAATTCTTATCCTGATTCTAGATTGCCTAAAAGGTCTTTTTCAGAATCCACAGATGGCCCTGCCTGATGGCAGTGCAAAACCAAGAAGTGCTGTGTTTTATCTGAAAACATCTTCTCTTTTTATTCTCTTTAGTGCTTTGCTTTGTTGTTGTTGTTGTTGTTGTTGTTGTTGTTGTTGGTGGTGGTGGTGGTGGTGGTGGTATTGGTGTGTGTGTATATGTTTTAAAAAAGCAGCATTTTTTTCTTGCATGGGATGCTGTGGTTTTAATAAAATTGTAAGGAAGCTTGTCATGATCTTCTCCCACAAGTAACATTTCTACATTTCAGTTCCAACATGTTCTCAGTAGGGAGTTAGGAGTCTTTCATTGTCACGTTGGCTCCGTCTGCAGGCAACACAGACTGTGAATTTGATAGGCTGAGCTGCAGTACAGAGGGAAGAAATGGGAATATCCAATCCGAAAGAAAAGGCCGAGAATTTGACACCATAATTGTAAGGGGAGGTGAAAAGCTTTTTCCTTTGTCTGCCTATCTATGTGCTGATCTGTCTAATTCAGATCTACGGAAACCTGATAACCTGGTTGACACCTGCAGCCATGCCAAGCTTTTGTATCTGGTCCAAAAATGAGCGATGCACATATGCTTAATGAACGATTGGCAGGAGCAAGCGCACAAATCCCATACAGGCAGCAGTTCGCATTTCCCATATTGGCAGACTTCTCCACGCAAAAGAAAGAAGGGAAGCAACACAAAGGGCAGAAAGCCCAAGAGACACATTCTCTGTAACATCAACAATGACTGCGGCATTAGGCACTATATTTAAGTCTAATCCAAATGTGTCTCAAACAGGAAATTTTTATCTGCTGCTGCCACAAGGCAGGTACAGTGTGGATCTGCCTGTTCATTCTTCTTTGAAGGCAGGGGTGAGGGGGAACCTTCTCCCGACTTGTTCTTAGTGATCTAAATTTAGCTCTAGTGTAAGCATCAGCCGCTTAAACCTATTCCTATATGGAGTGTTCTATTTAGCTACGGAAACCAAATCCTTTTTTTCTTCTTCTTTTTTGAAAAATGTAAATCATGAGTCATCCTTTGGAAATTATCGGAAAGGCTATTCTTACAACCCGACTCTGCGAAAGGAGAATCACATCCAGGATTTCTAGATAAAGGATTTCAGTAATTTATTTCAGATCTTCAGGGTGCAATATCTTACATGTTAGGAATTAAGGAGGAAAGACAGGGAACTGGCGTGGTACTGAGAAGAAATATAAAACCTGTGTCAAGGTACCTTGGGAAAGGTTTTTCATTTCCCCTGCCTTAGAATAGAAGCAATAAATAGGGGAAAAAAACCTGTTGGAGGAAAATAGACTTTGCTGTATTTTCTGCCAACAGAAAGAAATTGAGCTAATTGTTTTTGGATGGGGGTAATGCAGAATGTGATTGACAACTTGTTTGAATTGTCTTCACTAAGGAATACATGCAATGAGCCTTACATTTTCCAGCAGCCTAAGATTTTAACTATAAAAGGAGTTTGCTTCAGGCAGGGATGTTGAGGGAAATACTGTACTAATATTTCTTAAAGTTATTTTGGCTCCCTCCATCCAAATAGTGTTTCCACTGATTTACACTGTGTATAAGTTGATGTTGGGAGACTGAGGCTGATACTTCACGTCCATCTCATTGCTGTCCGCGGTCCCGCTGGGGACTGGTACGAAGAAATCTAACTGCATGTCCATTGCGGGACGAAGGGAGTTTGTCCCGACCACGCCCCCTGAACTGTGATCTAAGCAGGATGAGAGATTCCCCTCCCTGGCCTCGGGAATCTCCACATCTCGCTTCTCTTTCCAAAACGAGAGCCCATGAGGTCAGTCTTCTCCCGCAATGTGCCATTCTCCATCTAGTGGCAGGAGTGCAATCTGCCATTCGCCAGTACATTCCCTGTGGAGTCAGCAACGAAGTGCAGAGAGATTAAAAGACAAATGTCTCAAACTCAGCTCCATAACGCATTGAAGGCAAGGCTTCAGAGAATCGAAACATCAACAAACGGACAGTCGGGCTCGAGGGGGAAAAAAAGAACAAAGGCATGGAATTTCACATCTCATCACGGAACGAGGACATGCGGTAACAGTCATGCTGGTATCATCCCTCATGCCCGGGCCGTGAGTACACGGGAACAGGGACAGAACCTCAAGAAGACCACATGACTGCAACCAACATCAACACGCAATGAACTCCCTCCTAGGATGAGAGTGGACGTGAAGTAACCGTCTAAGAAGAGCCCTCCTGCATCAGCTCAAGAGCCACGCTTCAGCAGTCTGTTTGTAGAGTGGCAACACTTGGAAAAATAATCTGTTAAATTTGTTACAGAGCATGAGTAGCTTCAGGCCTCGTAACACATTTCCACTGCCCACCTCTCAAAGTTTTGTTGCCTTCTCCAGTGTATTGTCTGTTTTAAAAATAGGAAACCACTAAAAATGCAATAAAATGACCTAAAATTTAAAAACAAAATAAATCTTTGAATGTCCCATTAAGACATGGTTAGTGCCCCCAAATAATGGGAAAAGTAACCAGCAAGTGTCACTCATTATTTGTCATGCCCTTGCTTCCCCCAGAAAACAGCTAGTTGAAGGAAATGTTATTATTTGTACCACATTGATTCCAAGCTATTCAAGCAGGGATAAGCAATGTTTGGCCCTCCAGATGTTTTGGACCACAACTGCCACAGTCCTTTATCATTGGAAATATAGACTCAGAATGCTGAGAGTTGCAGTCCAAAACATCTGGAGGGCCAAAGGTTCCCCACCCCGTGTAACAGTGTCCCTAATGGAAGTCCACAAACAACAATTAAGCAATTTGTTGTACAAATTAAGCAATTTGTTGCACACATCTATTGACAGAGGATAAGTTTGCTCATATTAATTTGTAACGGGAGCAATCTTAAAATCATAGAATCATAGAGTTGGAAGAGACCTCAAGGAGCATCCAGTCCATCCCCGTAGTCCATCAAAGTAGTCCCAACAGATTACCATCTAGCCTCTGCCTAAAAAACCACCAAAGAAGGAGACTCCACCACCCTCTGTGGCAGCATATTCCAATGCCAAACAGCTCTAACAACAGGAAGTTCTTCCTAATGTTCAAATGGAATCATTTTTCCTGTAGTTTGAAACCATTACTCCAAGTCCTAGTCTCTGAAGCCATGGAAAACAAACCTGTCCACTCTTCAATATGACCTCCATTAAAATCTTTAAACCTTGGTATCTTATACCCTCTCAACCTTCTTTTTCTAAAGCTAAACATTTCCAGCTCCCTAAGAAGCTCCTTGTATGACATATCTTCCAGACCTTTAACCATCCTGGTCACCCTCCTCTGGACTCGTTCAAGGTTGTCAACATCCTTTTTAAATAGAGGTGTGCAGAAAAAGACACAGTACTACATATGGGGTATGACCAGAGCAGAACAGAGCTGCACTATACTATCACTTCCATTGATCTAGAGTCCACAACTCCCAGAAGTCTAAGCCTAGATTGCCAATGACAAAGGATTGTGGGAGTTGTGGCCCAAAACATCTGGAGTGCTGAAGGTTCGCCACCACTGATCTAGTCACTGTGCTTCAGTTGATGCAACCAAGAATCACATTGGCTTTCTTGGTCACCGTGTCACGCTGCTGACTCATGGTCAGATCCCTTTCACGTGTACTATTCTCCAGCCAGGCGTCTCCCATCCTATATCTGTGCAATTCATTTTTTCTGCCTAGATACGGAACCCTACATTTCTCTCTGTTGAAACTCATCTTGTTAGCTTTGGCCCAGCGCTCTATCTGTCAAGACCATTTTGGATTTTTATCCTATCCTCCAGGGAATAATCCACCCCTCCCATTTTGGTATCATCAGCGAATTTAATCAGCCTACTCTCTGTTCCTTCATCCAAATCATTAACAAATATATTTGATAGCAGCCGACCCAGAACAGAATCCTGGGGCACCCCACTAGTAACTTCTCTCCATGCTGAAGAGAAGCCATTTATGATCACCCTTTGGGTATGATCAGTCAGTCAATTACAAATCCACCTAATGGTATCACAATCCACATTCTAACTTCTTTGCAAGTATATTATGGGGAACCTTGTAGAAGGACTTGCCCCTACTAAAATCAGTAGTAATTCAGCTTTGGACAGAATGGCATACACTGAATATTCTTAACCAACAAAACGAGAGGGAAATAAGTTTACCATGCAGCCTCGATCATCAGGTCCTGTGAAGAGCACATTGGGCTTTAGGTGTTCTTGAACGGATTTGATTGTTCACAAGTTCACAACATCTTTGGCATCATCCCAGGAAACACGGGTGATTTCGAGATCTTTCTTGAGTATTTGATGCCATGTTTTTTGAGGCTGGGCTCATTTCCTCTTCGCTCCAGGAGGTATCCACCATAGTGCAATTTTCAGATGCCTGATCTTCAGGCATGGATAGGATACAAACTGTATTCAACATTAATTCACAGTTGTTGGTACAGTATATGTTTTGAATCTGATCTTGGTGGTATTTCTTTGTTAGTGATATGATCACAATATGAGATGTGAAGGAGTTTTCTACAACGTTGTTGTTTTTGCATTTCCATATTCCACAGGCATAAACTGCAGTAGGTGTAACAATCCTCTTGAAGAGTTTTATCTTTGTGGTGATACTTATAGCAGCTGTTGACCAAATGGAGTGCATGCATTGAAATACAGCCGATGCCATTCCAATTTGACAATTGATGTCCTTGTATGTGCCTCTGTCAGTATATGCAGCCCCTATTCCTCTTGAAAATCTCATCCAAAGAGCTGGAGTGAGGTTGGGTGTCCAGAAAATCTAAAAGGTGCTGGAGGGGACCGCAGTGATTTTTTTTCTGCCCCCTTTTCCACCACAAGGAGCCACTCCTGTGTCAAAGCCCTTCCATGACCAGATAAGGCCGTCATTTCATGTAAAGATTCAGTCATTATTTTTACTGTAGAAAGATTGTAGCAAGACACAGCAGTGGAGGAAGACCACTGCAGGAAAAGCCTTCCTTGAATCTTATAATACTGGATAGCTGCCAGGCAGTCACTAAGATTTCATTTTTGGCCCAGGTGTTGGAGTGTGTGGTAGATTATCATCTTTGTGCATTTTCCCATTGCACTGATTCTCCAGATCCTTTTCAATCTGGTTTCATGCCTAGTTACGTGACAGAGACAGCTTTGGTTGCTGAGTACCAGGAACTGGAGAGATGAACCATGGCCTTATTGATTCTGCTGGGCCTGTTGATGGCTTTCAATAATATTGTTAGCCATGATATCCTTCTGGATTGCCTCTCTGGGATGGGATTTGAACTCCCAGGTTTGTATTAGCTCTAGTCCTTCCTGAAGGAGAAGCTTAGATAGTGGTGCTAAAGGACATCCATTCAGCACTCAAGCTGTTAGCTTGTGAGATCCTTAAGGTTCAGTTCCATCCATGATTCTATTTAGCCCATATGCAGGTGAAACTCAAAAAATTAGAATATCGTGTAAATGTTCATTTATTTCAGCAAGTTAACTCAAAAGATGAAACTAATATATGAGATAGACTCATTACATGCCAAGCAAGCTATGTCAAGCCTTACTTTGGTATAATTGTGATGATCATGGTGTACAACTTATGCAAACCCCAAATTCATAGTCTCAGAAAATTAGAATAATGTGAAATGGTTCCCTATTCACAGTAGTGCATGAAGAGCCACCACACACAGAGACGGATCTTGGACGTGGTCTTCAAATGTCATATTCCTCTTGTCAAGCCGCTCCTGAACAACAAACAATGTTAGAAGTATCTTACCTGGGCTACAGGAAAAAGAACTGGTCTGTTGCTCAGTGGTCCAAAGTCCTCTTTTCTGATGAGAGCAACTTTTGCATCTCATTTGGGAACCAAGGACCCAGAGTCTAGAGGCAGAATGGAGAGTCACACAGTGCACAATGCTTGAAGTCCAGTGTGAAGTTTCTCCAGTCTGTGTTGATTTGGGGAGCCATGTCATCTGCTGGTGTTGGTCCACTGTGCTTCATTAAGTCCAGGGTCAATGCAGCCATCTACCAGGAGAGTTTGGAGCACTTTATGCTTCCTTCCGCAGACGAGCTTTATGGAGAATGCTGACTTCATTTTCCAAACACAATTTTACCAAAGTAAGGCTTGACATATCTCACTGAGTATGTAATGAGTCTATCTCATACATTAGTTTCACCTTTTGAGTGGACTTACTGAAATAAATGAACATTTACACTATATTCTAATTTTTCGAGTTTCACTTGTATATGAAACTTGTCCAGAGTATGGATGTTTAATACCACCAATAAGCTAGAGAGGAAGGGTACTTCAATATGAGAATAGCCAGTAAAAATGTCCTCTCTGAAGTCTTCACCAAATATGGCTGCCCCTCCTTTCCATCTAACTTCAAGAAACTGTTCTAAACCAGTATTTGACATCAGTGATCAACTGTATATGAGGTCAGATAAACTGAAGAGTAATCTAGCAAGATAAAGGTGCTCTTGGCCAGTTAAAAGGCATACCGGCTATAGATATTCAACATATACAATATGAGGTTAGTTAGTTGTGTACTGTCAATTTGGAACCAACTTATGGCAACCCTAAGAGAGCTCTACTTCAAGGTAAGTTAGATATTCAAGGTGTGCTTTTACCTGTTCCACTCCCCCAGTGAGTTTCCGTGGCCAAGTAGGGATTTAAACCCTGTTCACAAGTGTCCTAGTCCAGTGGTGGTGAACCTTTGGCATTCCAGATGTTTTAGACCACAACTTCCACAGTCCTTTGTCATTGTCACCCTACGCTTGGAATTTTGGGAGTTGTGGTCCAAAACATCTGGAATGCCAAAGGTTCACCACCACTAGTCAATTACTATATCCACTATACCATACTGGGTACCTCAGTGGATGAGGTTATCTGTCCCCTTAGAACTCAAGCTGATAGCTTGAACTTATTTGTGGATTTAGTCCTGAGCCTGGAGGCCGAGGTTTTGACAGTGATTTACATGTTTTTGCATAGTTAAAGCCTGTGCTCTAACTTCATCATTGGTGAAGATATCTGACCTAGCCATTGTGACAAGCCTTAGTAATATCTGACTTGGATTACTGTAGCATGCTCTACAATGATATTGCCTTTGAATAGTGATTGGAAATTGCTACAAGTATATTCTTACTGGTTACAGGAAGCATAACATTCAATGGATGGGTGGATGGATGGATGAATTTTATTTTATTTGTATACTGCTCATCTAGCTTAAGGCCACTCTGGATGGTTCAAAACATGAACAATCAGTAAAACAATACTACAGATATAAAATCAAATCAAAATATAAGCATCATAAAATAAAACAGTAATTAAATGATTATAAATTAACAATTACACATTAAGCATTAAATGTTTTAAAGGTGGTAGCATTGACTCAGTGGCTGAAATACAGTACTCAATACGTTTCCACTGATGGAAATGCCTGTCTAAATGACCAAGTTTTTAGAAATATTTTAAAGGTAATCAATGAGGGGGACAGGTAGATATCTCACTTCAGGCTTCTCTTGGGGTCAGTACCCTCAGACTTCCCAACTGGTGTGAATGGACAGGACAGGCAGTTCTTGATGGAAGGAGGCATTCTGTCAGGTACTGAGGCCCCAAACCATTTGTTACAACAGCTTAACTGGCTGTCAGTCCGTTTCTGTGTCCAGTTCATTTCTGCCTATGACCTCTAAAAGTGTATGTAATTCGGGTCTTGTCTCTTCCTCTACAAGTCTTTACAGTGCCTAGGTCTTCAAGGGGTGGGGGCTTTCTTTTGCCGCTGCCCCGTTCATAGGCAATTCTTGATTCCTGCCCACTCCCTGGTTGTGGAATGCCATTCATTCCTCAGCTGGGCAGACTGTCCTTCTCCCTTCTAGACTTCCACCAGCAGGTAAAGTTTTATATATATAGACATGAACTGGACAACTCAAGAATAAGTTTTAATTTGAGAAGCAGTGTTGTTAGGGAAGATCACACAAGACAGAAGTGGCATCACAAAGGACTTCCACAAGCATGCTGAGCAATACTTGCCCAAGAATTACACCATCTGATTATGCATGGCTGATTTCCAGAGTGTAATACCCTTGCACGTCTCTGCAGACATAATGTGATGTCATGTGAACTTCAAAATGGCTTCAGCCTAGATATTTTACTATTTTACTTTGTTCTGCAGTATTCTTAGAGTGTCTTAAGGTGCCCTTAGTGTAGCAGCATATTATTATTTTTTTAACATTATAATTTGCTGTCTTAGACCTTGTTCTTTAGTATAGTAAATTGCATACCTACAGTAGGCATGGGGAGTTGATTAATCATTTTTTCTATGGATTTCATTGATTCAAATAGGTCTACTCTGAGCTAACTTCTGTGCTAACATTGCACCTAGAGGAGGTCCATTGAAGTAATGGAGCTTATGGAGGGGTGTGTGTGTTGTGTCATTACAGTTGTGACCAACTCTTCGTGACTCCACATCCATGGAGTTTTCTTGGCAGGAATACTGGAGTGGCTTGCCAGTTCCTACTCCAGGCACCTACAGCACCTGGTATTCCCTGGTGGTCTCCCATCCAAGTACTAACCACGACCGACCCTGCTTAGCTTCCGAAATCAGGCGAGATCAGATGTGCTTAGGGCATCGGATGTCACCTCAAATCCCTGCTGATTCCATGTGGCTGCTCCAGTGGAAATTACTGCACCAAGCAACAGGGTTTCAGCCAATGTGTTTTCATTCTCTTGTTTCCCAATCAGTTATGAGCTGCCTTGGATTCCTACATGAGAATAAAGGCATCATAGAAATGAAAATAATAATAATGAATAGGCGTTTGAGATGTTGTACGAGAACATAAATGGAAAATACAGGAACCTTAATGCATCTGTGCTGAAAAGAATGCTACATTTTATCTTGGAACAATTTCAAAAAACAAGGGTTTCTCTTTTCTACAACTGATGGACACGACTACACATGCCATGCTGTCTATGACTGGTGGAAGCTATAGTCCAGGTCTTCTGGAAGGCATCAGTTTGGGAAAGGTGGACCCAGATATACCAAGTGAGAATGGTTTGAGGCACCTTCCTTGTTGGCTCAGAAAGTTAGTACTGCAGTTGTCAATTGCCCAAACATTGCAGTAACAAGACAGGAGTAATGTTTCCCTTTATCTAACCACAACACACTCCTGTCTTCTTGGGATAAACGCAAATGTCTAGATCCGAACAAAGTCTGGCTGCAGACAATCCAAATTAGAATGATATTAACCACACATAAGATCAAAACAGTGGCAGATGGATAGAGAAAGAAAGAGTATAGATAGTCATCTTCCCTGCCATTATAAGCATAGACCCTTTCAAATTGCAATGAGCAACTTGCCATCTGCAAAATCTGAATTGCTTCGTTTCTTTTGAGGCACTGGTTCAAGATTCACAGTTTCCAAAACTCCTAAAGATTTTTATATTTCCTCTAAAACAATTAAAAGCCTGCCAGGCTAGTCTCTCACCAGTCTCCTCTTCAGAGTCCCTCCTGCAGATCTCTAGAATTATGGCTATGCTCAAAATGGACAGCGAAGTAGGGAAGTGAGTAAAAGCATTGCCATTCATAGTATTATAAAAATCATTCATGAGCCCATGACTTCTTGTGATTGCACCGTTGGTGGCACAACAGGATGATTTCTCAGTTGGCATGCCATGTTAACGTGTTGCATCCTTAGTAGTGCAAATCCTATGGATCAGTACTCCAATACATTATTCCATTCCTTGTGTATTTGTTTCACCCCCTTTGTCTGGAAAACTGGAAATAATGGTTAGGGGGTGAGTGGGAATGTGGTGGTTAGAACTGTTGTCCTGGCATGTTTCAGGAGTAAAAGGTGCAAAGAGTCTTGCATGACACCTTCAAGTGCAGCCATCTGGTGTTATTTACAATATATATATACAGTTTATTAGAAATAGTAATACTTGCTTTGGCTTTGTAATTTGAAAGAAATATATTCCAACAAGTTTACTCCAACAACAGTTCTTCAACTGGCAGGGGTAATAATGAATATTTAACTGTCTCTTTCTTCATTTTATATGCCATTCCATCACATGAATCTGCCTTGTAAAAGGAAGAAACCTTCTGCTGAAATGTATTAATCACCTGGACCCTGTTGTAAGTTGCCCTTTCTAGAGAAGGAGAATTAGTCAGTACTCAAGATAGGGTGTTCTGCGTAGCACCACACTGGCAGTGAAAGTGCTACAGTAGAAGAGATCTAAAGTGAGGGTATTTTGCTTTTCTGGGAGGTCCTGTCAGGAAGGGAAAGTGGAATGGAATTTCTTCCGCACTCAGGTCACTGATCAGGACTGGGACCACCATGCCTCGCTGCCTCTGCAGAAGCAGGGCAACAAACAGTTGCAGTGTTGTTCTGCCTCAGGGGCAACCAGGCTCACGAGTACCACTGGTCGCAGGCACAGAAGGACTGGCCTCCCAGCTAGTCTTCCTCCTCTTGACAGCATTACCTTCCTAGCTTCCGACCATACTCATCCTTCTGGTGATTAAATATTTGTTGGAGAGAGAAGGAAAGCCCTTTCATTCATTCATTCATTCATTCATTCATTCATTCATTCATTCATTCATTCATTCTGTTGAAGCGATCCCTGTCATTTTACAAGCTCTAATTTATGGTGAAGTGATCAAATGGCTTAAAACACAAGAGGAGATAGAAGAAGGTGTGCTGAGGCCCAAGGCAGTTCTCCTGCTATTTCAAGAGAAATGGACCTCAGGGCAAGAAAATGCCACAGAGAAGCTCTCTTATACCATCTGTCCACCCAGGGCTGGTTCAAAACATGCTGAGGCCCTAATCTATGTCAAATTCACCAGGCCCTACAGCATTAGAAGGAAGTGCCAATCTTTTCAACAGATTTTGGGTTTATTTAAATGTACAGTTATTTGGTGGACCATCATCATCTCAGGCCCTAAGCGTGATCAATTATTACTGTTTGCCTGACTGAGCAAGTATTGTCTGCTCTTTCCAGCTACCAAGCAGAGTATTTCCAACCAGACATTTAATTTCTTATTTTAACTGGAGGAGCCAGAGTGACCTTCTGTACTTGTATTCTGCCACTGAAAGATGCCAGCTAGGCTTTCAGTTTCCTCCCATTGCAGAACCATATAAACAACTAAACTATCACTGGCAACCATTAAAAACTTCAGTGAGGGAGAGTCCACCACTTTCCAAAGTTGTCTGTCTGTCTGTCTATCTATCTATCTATCTATCTATCTATCTATCTATCTATCTATCTATCTATCTATCTATTGCACTTTTATACCACACCATTTCCCAAAGGGACTCTGAGCGGTTTACAGATAAAACATCAGATAAAACAATAATTAAAAAAACATCAACAGGAGGACAACAATATGGGCAATAGAGGGAAAACCCTCAACAAGAAGCAGCGGGCACAGAAAAAAATTAGATAGAAATAAGGTCACCATAAGCCTCCTTAAAAAGCAAAGTTTTAAAAGTTTTTTTGAAGGCGGGCAGGGACGATGCAAGGCGCAGCTCACTCGGGAGATGATTCCATAATGACAGGCCAACAACCGAGAAGGCGCGGCTACGCGTTGCCAACTTCCGCGCCTCCCTGGGAGTGGCCACCCTGAGTGAACGCGCCCGTGACATTCGGGTGGGCCTAGCCTCTGTTGACCTCTGAGAGATGCGCTCCGCCAGGTATTCAGGTCCCAAGCCGTGGAGGGTTTTGAAAACCAAAACCAGGACCTTGAACCTTAATTCAACCTTGAACAGCCCTTACTACCTAAACGTTCATATTCAAAGTTAAGTAGTATGGAACCTCCATGGAGTTATGTGATGCCATAAAATTACTCATGCAGGGCAGATGTTTAAGCTTATAAACACATAAAACTAGATCACTAGGTACACTAGTGTGATGGGGGGAGTTTCTACACTCATTGTCATGGGATATTATTCTAAAACACAATTCTCTGCTGGCTACATGGAACTGGGTTTCATTCTGGAGCATTCTTTTCCCAAATTGCTCCCTGTTCATGTGTCGTTCTCATGGTGCTGCCAGCTTGCACCTGGCATCAGTGTAAACAAAGCGTTGGCAAGGGTTTGTTCCTTTGGGATGGAGACATCTGATTTTCAAGCTGAAAACATGTCAGTGTTGTGAGACACTCCAAACAGTGTTGGCTTTTTATTTTAAAGTTCAGTAAATTAACCCATCCAGCGTTGTGTTAAATGCTTTGCAAACACCGACTGGAGGCAAGGGAGGATATGGCAAAAACAAACAAAAACATTTAAATAAATTGTTTGCCTCTCCTCCCTAGAAGCAGAATAGCAGAAGCTCAGTGAGGATGGAGAACTGTCTGGGAATACAAAACAAAAACAAAACCGGGGAAAAAACAGAAGGGCGGGATGGAAATGAAGCATTTTTGGGCTTCTGCCTGGTTTCCCAGAATCCAAGAGCACCCTGTGGGGCCTTTCCCCTGCAGACGGTGGAGTGAGAGCCTCAACCTTAGGCAAGCAGCTGAAAATGCAGTAGATTGAAGAAGCAGACACAACAACTGATGCAAGAGAACGTAATTAGAAGTGTAAATCTTGCAAATGTTGCAAACCAGTGAGACCAGCAGCTGAGAAAACATCAAATAAATGGAGCTTGAACAGAGCTGTTTCAGTCCCATCCGTAGCAACAGAAAAATGCAGCCAGAAGAGATTGAAGCTCTGCTGGAGTGAAGGTGTTTTTTTCCTGGTCCTATAATGGTATGTTCCACAGTGATATAAAAATGCAGTCAGAGTAGATGGAGATAATGCAGCAAAACCTGGGCTTTGTGTACTTCACCAAGCTATGATCTCTCTATACAGACGGATACTAGCATCCAGTTCAGAATAAGGTATCTGCAGGATCTTGGGTTTCCACATTTAAAAACAGATTGCCAGCCTTTATGCCTACAAAATTACAGTCAAAATGTCCAGTGAAATTCATACTGAATTTTCATACTGAAAACCTGCAAAATTACAGTCAAAATGTCCAGTGAAATTCATACTGAATTTTCATACTGAAAACCTTCATACTGGGTTATTTAGAGGTAATGACCATGGCAGTGGTAGGGAGGAGTTCAGGTCACAGGATAGGCATACAAAGTAGAAAGAAGAATTCTGGTTGAAATGCCCTCTTTCTTCATGTATCCGATATGTGGCCTTCTATTTCAAAAAAGGTGTTTTTAAAACCAGAACATGTGTTCTTCTCATTTATACATCCTCATTAGGCTTTATATTTAAAACAGTAAAAATCAGCAATAGAAGTGCTTGAGAGACATTAGGCACCAACCAGTAAGCAGCAGTTGTAGATGACCTCTTGCATAGTTTGGAATAAGATGTTTTCACTTATTTATTAGTGTGTGTGTGTGTATGTGTGAGTGTATTTGCCGCCTTTCTCCCCAGAAGGAACAAGGAGGCTGACAACAACTAAAACTATACAACAATTATCAATTTAAAATGCTATTAAATAAAATAATTAAACATATCAAGATGAAAAACAGTTTTAAAACATTGACTTGATGAGTGTTCAGAAGATGTTTCACTCTCAACTTGTACTGTTAATGATTGTGAACTGACACTGCCGTGTTCCTCCCTATTATCACATGGGAAATGTAGTCCAGCTTCAGAGCACTGCATCCACATCACAAGACTAGGCAGGGGAGTGGGTTGCTTAGAAATTTTAACATCTCACCCCATATTATAGCAAAGTATTCTACTTATATAGCACCCATAGCACTTCAAGTACTCTCTGAGTGGTTTACAGTTTAATTAAGCAGGCTACACATTGCACACACACCCCAGCAAGCTGGGTAATCATTTTACCAACCTTGGAAGGATGGAAGGCTGAGTGAACCTTGAGCCAGCTACCTGGGATTGAACCTCAGGCCGTGAGCACAATTTTAGCTGCAGTACAGCTCATTTAACAACTGTACCACGAGGCTCCTATATGAGCTAATGTGAGAAATGCCTCTTAGTATAATGTATTAGTATTATGACTTAGCTAAATTTGCATATAGCAACTATGAGCCTTAGTGTCATCGTTCATTAGCATCCTCTGAAGTCACATTTTCCTTGGTTGAAACTGACTTTAGACCATGTAGAATTACAGTATTTTTAAAATTTGCCCCCAAAAAGGAAAGGTATGTTTATAATGAATGTTTGTTTGTATTTGTATTTGTTCTGGATGTTTTTATACCATCCATATAGACATACAAATTGCTACAATGATGCATAGATTTGGTTTCTCTATTTGTATTTTTTAATGAACGTTATATACTAATATCGTGAGAGTGTTTTAAGAATAGTTCTGTTACTGGCTGTCTCTTTAGCTTCCGAAAACACAGATTTCTTTGCTGAAATCTCAGGTACGAGATTAGAGTAGAGCATAGCCCTCTGTCAGAACAGTACATGTGATCTTGTACCTGCGATCTACTTGTGCACAAGATGCTGGTGCATACATCTAGCTCACACTCTGGTGCAGAATACTTAGAAATGATATACCATTCCCTTCTTCTCTCTAAGGGCATCCTGGGACTGTGCAGCTTGCCCAAGGCCACACAGGCTGTCTGTACTCACAACAGAGAAGCACAATAGGGAATTCATCTCCCAACTCCACGGCCTGATATTGAAGCAACTACTACGCTATCCAGCCAACCAGATTTCTAAAACATGCCCAATTAAAAGGCCAAATAGCCAGGGGAGGAGAGGCAGCCTTACTGTAACTTACCTGCTATGTGGTGTTTGAGAAAAGTAATTCCAAAAGTAGGAACTAATTTTGCTACCTGTCTTGAATGGATAATGGTAGTATGTGAATGGTGTGAAGTAGAGATGGGCACGACTTGAAAAAAAAATTTTTCGAGTTGTCGTTAGTCGGGCCAGTCCCATTTCGGGTCGTTTCCGGTTTTCGCGAAAATTCACAAAAATTAGTCGGTTCGTTTTTTCGTTTTTTCGTTGTCGTTAGTACTGGTTTTTTTGGGGGGGTAGCGGGCTCCTGGAGGCACCTCTGTGGGGTGGGTGCCTCCTCTGGCCCGCTATAAAGGGAAAGTGGGCTCCTGGAGGCACCCGTGGGTGCCTCCTGCCACTAGGAAGGGGAAGCAGGCTCCAAGAGACACCCCTCTACATGGGGGTCTCCCTTCCTCACCTGCTGCTGCTGCAAAATGCTATGCAATAGCCATATGGATATTGCATAACATAATGTGCAGACAGTGAGACCAGTGTGAGAGTGATAGGGTCATACCCGCCCTTCACAAGGCTCTGGCACCACCATGTCTCACACAGAAGGGAATTGTACTTGCTGCGTGTAGTGCAATGCAAGCAAGTAGATCTGGCTTTAAGGTGGCTTAGTGCAAGAGCTAGGGTTAGGCTAGTGACGGGTAAGGTTACGGTGGGCTAGTGGGTTGCACCTCTGGGTGCCTCTCTGACCCACTAAGAAGACAGTCTGTGACGTATGGGTACGGAGTCAAGGGTTAGGGTTAGGGCTAGGGCAGGTTTTAGGGGGCTTTTTGGCACATCCCAGAAGTCTCCATGGCCAAGTGGCCATGCGACTGGTGGGATGGCTCCAGAAATTTGCATGGTTGTCCACTCCCACATGGCTGGCCACTTGGCCAGCCCATCATTGCGCACTGCGCAGGTGTAAATAAAATAAAATAAAATAAAATCAATGGAGGACAGAGGAGGAGAGGAGAGACATTTTGTTGCAAGAAAAAACCCACTGCTACTGTGAAAAATCTGGCAGTTTATAAATTTTCGCGTGTTTCTGTTGTGCTTGTGTGTTTTTGGACCACGATTTCAAAAACAATATTGCGTTCGCCGCCCCATTTTGGATCCCCCGCCCGCACCGCATGGCATGGCGATGGCGACTCGCGAGTCCGGCTGCCCAGGACGGGGGAGAGGCGGGACCCCCCCTCCAGAAAACCACCCCTCCGGTAGGTGCCCTGCGCCCTTAGTCAAGCAGGCATTTTTCCGCCTGCTTTTTTGGCCCGGGAATGGGTGGGGGGAGAGTTTAAAAGTTTTTTCCTGTGCCGTCCGTGCCGCTTGCTTGCGCTTTAATTGCGGCGGCCGGCGGCCGGCGAGACTGGGCTTTTTGCTGGCTGCGAGCCTGCGGCGAGTCCCACCAGAGCAGCCGAGGACGGGGGATGAGGGGGGAGGCCGGGGACCTCCAGAAACAACCCCTCTGGTAGGTGCCCTGAGGCACGGCAGGCATTTTCCCGCCTGCTTTTCGGCCGGGAACCGGGTTTTTTTAACTTTTAAAAACTTTTTTTCTGTGCCGCGTGTGGCATCGCACGATCTCGCGATGCAAGTAACGAGCACGACAAATCAGACCAAAATTGTTCGTTCGTCGGTTCGAGCTCGAAGTCTGGGGGAGTAATTCCCGTTACCGTTTCCGTAGAGTAACGGAACCGAGTAACGGAAACGGAAACGGGAATACCGCTAAGTCGTGCCCATCTCTAGTGTGAAGCTTTTGCAGAAGTCAGCATCCTGGTGTGATAGGTGGGAGAGAATGACAGGAAGCATTTAACCACTCTTGACATTTCTTTCTTTCTTTTCTATCCTTTTCTTTCTTTCTTTCTTTCTTTCTTTCTTTCTTTCTTTCTTTCTTTCTTTCTTTCTTTCTTTCTTTCTTTCTTTCTTTCTTTCTTTCTTTCTTTCTTTCTTTGGATGAACGTAACCTTTTCCACCTGATTTGCAAGTTTATCCAAGATTTACAGACCACTTTGGAAGTTAACAGTTTGAGAAAGATGCGGTACTGGGAGACGGAGGCAGCAAAAGAGGGAGATGAAGGGTCAACCAACCTTATTTCTTCTCCTTTTCCCTCTGTTATAAAATACCATGCTCAGACTTCAGAGGACTCTGCAGTGTTCAGGAGCAAGAAGATCAAACTATTCTTGTCCAAGCGTTCCAGAAGCACATTCCCTTTTGAAAGGGAGACTTCCTAGGGAGTTGATTTAACCTGAAAATGTATCATTGCATGAAAATTGATTGAGTGGAAACCAGGTGTGAGATTGGACCTTGAGCCAATAATGGAGTAGCTCTTACGATTGTGAGGTTATTACCCACAGAACTGAGTTGTACTGAAAGTCTTTAATGAAGCTGTTTCTGAGGCTACCAAGTAAATTGTTTTGACCCGAGTCCGGCTAAGAGCAAGGAGGAAAAGGCCAAAGGTTCACAGTTTTGGATTGGTGAAGCTGCTCTAGAAATGTCTTTCCAGCATCCAGTCTAAAAGTATCCTTCCGTGTTAGGACCACGTTTTGGAGGAGTAGATAGAAATAAAATCAGTCTGAAATGAACCAAGAAGAAGCCACCTAGGTATGGTTCTGATTTGCAGGCTTCATCAGGTCAGGAGAGGAAGCTCCTCTGACCGATGGGGCAGTTGGCTGTTAGTTTAAAACTTGAGAGGTTGTCAATATGGATAACTGAAGGACACATGAAGGTCCAGGCTGTATGGTGGGTGGAGTGGGTGGGAAAACAAACACAATTTAAAAAGAAGATACGATTGAGGTAGGAGTACCATTATGCACTTCTGATGTTTTGTGGATGTTGAAACTAATGTAGGTGGTGCCCTGGCCTTCTCATTCTGCAGTTAAGGCCACCTCTCTACTTAGCAACCTCTTGACATGACTCTTTGTCATTTGGGCGTTGTTGCATGTCCTTGTACTAGAAAAACTGCTCGCTCTCTCCTACCTGTCCTTCATCTTTGACTCTCCCTCAAAGTCTCCTGCTCGTATAAAGCGCCTTGTTTGCTGATCCCCATTGCACTTTTTGGATCTCAAGGAAGCTCTTGGGCCTACAAACTCTCCACCATCACCTGCAGATTCAGATGGTAGGGTCCAGGAATTACTTTTGTGCATCATTTTGTCTATCACCCAAGCCTGGGCTATGTAAACTATTGAGAAAGAAGGATGGGTGAGAGAGGCCTTTCTCCCGTGATGTGGAATTAATGTTCCCTGATATGAATGAGACCAATGGAGCTTGCTTGATGCCGGCATTTTTCTTTTCACCTCCTGGTAGAAACACATGCTCATATTGATTTTGAAACCACCAAGCAAACTACATACTTGGGAATAGGAGAAGGTCAGTTTTATTTCTTAAGAGGCCTGTCATATTTCAGTCACCCATAGCAGGGGCTCTTGTGCTCCCATGCAAATCCCTCTAGAGGGCTTCCTAACTCATCTGTCCACATATACCTGTGTTATTCCTTTTGCAGCTTAACAGATGTAATAAAGGTGCAGCTTCATAAAGTCTGGCCACCTGGAGCCAGGCCGCCAATCCTTCCTTACTCAGCAAAGGCAACCTCATACATGTGTGTGCCTTCTCTTCATAGTCAGGGCAGGAACATGACCTGCCCTATATAGTTCCAAGGCAATCAGGGGTTCACCCTGGCTCAGCAAAAGAGGCAACTGCATTAGGACACTTCCATGTGGATAGAAGATGCCAATTTTAACATACGTCTTGCTCTACATCTCCTGCCACACTGTGCCAGCCACTTGAGCCCGGTTAAAATGGCTACATGCATTTTTTTTAATATGAATGGGAATATTTCCACCTGTTATTACAAGTTACTAAAGCTGGCTGTTCACCATTGCAGTTATTACAGGTATCCCATCCTTTGACAGATTGTTACTATGAAGCTGCCAGGCAAAGGTGTACAATGTAGAAATAATAGTATCCTGATCCAGGAAACATTTAATGTTAGTTGTCTGCAGTTTCTGCCTTTGGGTTACAGTACAAAGTCTTGTGGATAAATATCCATCTATAACAAAGTGGGCAAATCTTTTAAGTCTGCAGTATGATCCAAGAAGACAGATTATGGCAAAAACGGGAGGCAACTAACATCAATAGTCACCTGTTGATTTTAATTCACCGGTTCTGTGTGAAAGCCTGGTTGAAAGTGAGACCCAATAGGACAGGCCATCTCACCAAGGTTATTCCAATATCTGTTGGTGCCAAACAAGGCTGTGTGCTAGTGCCTACTTGGCTCCATGTTTCTATTAACTCTCTGGTTAGGAGTCTAACTGGAACAACTACCCTCATAATTTAGCAGGTACAGCTAGAACTCCATCAACCTCTTATCTATGCAGATGACATGGTGCTTCTCCCTTTAACTTGTGTTGGGTAGTGGCAGTTATTAAGAGCTCTGGGTAATTATTGTGAAGCTGAAAAGCGAGTAATTGATTATGGTAAATCTAAAATTCTAGTTTTTACCAGGAAATGAATGCACACAACTGGCAAATGAATTATCACCCAGCTGTGCACGTTAAATCTTATAAGCATTTGAGAGTGATTTTTCAGTCCTCGGGTTCCTAGAAATCTTACCTATCTAATGCTAATCCAAATGCTTAGAGAGTTATCAAGTCACTTGTATTTTTCTTCCTTGCCAAAGGAGGTCAGTATGTATCATCAGCCATACAGGTCTTCAGTGCTAAGGTGCTCGCACAGATGTTACATGGTGTGTAATCGTATGTTTACAATAATTTTGCTGCAATGGAATCCACTCCGACCAAACTTCTGAGGACTATCCTTTGTCCTCCAAGCTATGTGCTGAATATACTTTTATGGGTAGAACACGTCAAATAGTGATAAAGTCTCAGAAATGTAGTCTTCTTGTGGGATTGGTTTCCCTAATTTTAATCAGTCTAATCAGTCTACGTGGAAAAGGTCAATGGATGAGATACTATCTAATTTGGACATCTCATAAATTACTATTTCAGCATTGTGTTATACAAAAGCAAAATAGGAACTACACTAAGACATTACAAATAATGAGTCACAACAACATGTAAGTGCAGCTACTGCCTGTCCTAAATTTAGAGATAGCATTCGGGGGGGGGGGGTTAACCTCCAATAATATTTTAACCATTCAAAAATATACGAGAGTGTTTCGCTAGCAAATGTAATGTATTACTTTTAAGAGGTTTACTGGAAATAAGATAGAATATTATCCCTTCTGATACATGTTTGTGCCCCCATGAGACTGGTGGAGACAGCAAGGCATGGCCTGATGTATTGCTCCTTTTATAGTGTTTTTGCCATATTTTCATTTATCCAATTTTGCAAAGGATTCCTGGGAATGCTGATGAATGTGCTATTAAATAGTGTTAGCTTGCTGGTGATGAGTGATATAAAATCTTATAGTAATTATCTAATCAAATTTCTATTTCCATGAGTTAATTATGTGCAATGCATATTTAATCTGTATTTAGTAATACCCATTATTATATAATTCATCTATTGATTGTAATAAAGGAATTTCAATTACCTATATGTTGGAGCAGAAGGAAACACAAGTGCTTGTCAGGGTGAAGTAGATCCGATAACTACTGTAAATGTTTCTCTGGCATCTAAAGTCTATCTAAACTTTAGCTGATGTCTAAAAAGATAATGTAGTAGACAGACATGTTTGCTGTAACTAACCACCAGTCCTGTAGGTGCTATATTAGTATTTCTGGAATCAGTTATCTTGAACAGTGGAAGCTTGACTTACGTCATTAATCCGTTCCAGAGGTTTAGACATAAGTCAAACATGCCTTAAGTCAAACGAACATTTCCCATAGAAAGTAATGGGAAAGTGGATTAATCAGTTCCAGATGATGAAAAAGATCCCCGAAAGCAAAGCAAAAAGCAAAGTGTTCTGCTTATATACCGCCCCATACCACTACAAGTAGTCTCTGGGCGGTTTACAATTTTGATTACAGTGTGCAGGCTACACATTGCCCCCCCAGCAAGCTGGGTACTCATTTTACTGACCTCGGAAGGATGGAAGGCTGAGTGAACCTTGAGCTTGCTACCGGGGATTGAACCCAGGTCGTGAGCACAGTTTTACCTGCAGTACAGGCATTTAACCACTGTGCCACGAGGCTCATTAAACAGCAATTTAACACAAATTTGACTGAGATAGGAGATTCCTTCCGGGGATGTAAATGAAATGTCTCTTCAAAGAGAGGAGGAGGCAGTGGAATTATAGTCCACACGTTATACACCTCCACTTTTTAATGTTCATAGCAGCAATGACTAACATTTAAGTTTTAGTGATTTTTAACCTGACGTTCCAAGTTCTGAACAACTCTATGCTTACCATTAGAGTCCCACAACTGTACAGCTCCCCAACTAAAATGCTTCCATTGTGGACCAGAATTCTGCAGCCAGATTTTTTACAAGACTGAGCCTACTGTCTAACCAGCAAGGCCAGCCCCGAGCTCCCGGCCCTTCTTCTCCTCCGGCAGCAGCGGCGGCTTCGGTGAGGCCGAGGACCAGCTCCAGGTGCTCGGAGCGGGCCTCGCCAAAGCCGCCGCTGCCGGAGGAGAGGAAGAAGGCAGGAGCAGTTTGGAGGCGGTAGCCACAATGCTGGGTCGTGGCTGCCGCCCAATTCCAGTACCTTGCGCCGGGGCTCCGAGCTGTAAGTCAAAGCCTGCGACTCAAGTCAAACAGGCCCCTTCTTGCTGTAAGTCAAATATGCTGCAAAGTCAAGCAGCATGTAAGTCAAGGTTCCACTGTAGATATCTGTAGTTCAAGATCCTTAAGAATGGGAAAGGTAATTATAACACCAAGAAAATAATACAATAGATTCATGTTGCACTTAATATTATTCTTACAAGAACCTACCCCTGCAGGAGGAAGTTATTTTCTGTTTACCCATGCTTTCGCACAGCATTTCTGATTTCCAAAGTTAGAAAACAGAGTTTAGAAAAAGCTTAAAACAATATATTTCATATCTGTATATCTTATTTGTTTTTGTTTTCAAAAAAATCTGCATGATTTCTAGTGGTGTCCTTTAAAGAAATATGCCATATACTTTATGTTGCCTCAGTGTTATGACATTACCTCAAAAAGTGTTCTATGATATGCCCGCTTGCTCTACTGGCTTAACATGATGTTGTGTGTTGTGCTTTCTCCCAAGCATTCTCATATCAGGCTGTGCCATTGTATTTCCCAAAATAAAAATACAGGATGATGAGCTGTTCCACAGCTGCTGAATTTGCCAGTCTAAAAACTGTTGCAGGAATTGTGGGCAGATGGGTGGAGAATAAAAGGATGTTTTTCCCTTACAGAAGAAAAGATGCAGATACACTCAAAAGACTATGTAAATGGGTATAGGCAGCACTGTGTCAGAGATCTGTCAGATAATATTCCTCTATCAGAAATATTGAACAATGGTGTCCTTTTGTCTTTGATTTAGAATGGTGCTCAAAAACATATGTAGAGTGATTTTTTGTTTGGATAAAACAAACTGAGGCCCTGATTGCACCACACAAATATTCCCCAGTTATTTCCCATTTAGATTGCTGCATAAATTTCTAATCACATTACACACAGCCATTACTAAATAATTTACCCACCCAGTGTTGTAACTGCGAAACACTTTCCCTTGACTGGGAGGATTGTTTTATTTTATATTGATGATGTATCAAAGCATTTCTTGTCAGTACTGCTTGCATGAATATTCCTATCAGTTCTTTCATTCATACACACACACAAACTCTTCTCCATGTCCCTCCAAAGCTGGCTCCTCCCCTTCTCTCCCCCTCCATTCCCAAATCATCCTCCCATGCTGACCCGGCCACCCTCCGGCTGTCTGTCTACCCCTTCCCTGCCTCCTCAATTTGGACAGACCAGTGGGGCAGTTTTCTTGTTCCTGCCTTGCTGCATTGGTTGGCCATGTGCGGGTACAGTCAGGGCAGCCCAGGGGTGGGGGAGTGTTGTTTGTGGAGCTGACCGCCCTGCTGGGGACTTTTTCCTCCCAACTTGCTCTGCTCCCATGGCCAAGCTTGGAAAGTGGTGTCCATTTCCTCAAGGAAGAAGGCACCCAATGAGAAGCATTTGGGGTTGGTGGGTGGTATTGTGTGCAAGACAAAATGAATCATGTAGCCTGCCATAACAGAGGAAATAAATCAGTAATATTAAAAGTAATTGGTATGTTTGCCCTTGTATGTATACCATGCGACCAAGATTCAGTACAACAACTAGGGGACATTTCCTGGGGTGTGATCAGGGCTTGAACTGAGGACCCAATTCTGGCATGTTTCTTCTGTGGTCTTCCTGATGACACCACAGCCCCCCCCCCCAAATGGTCTCATTGTATGCACTCCTAAATTTGACAGCGCTCAGTGCTTGTTAATAATACGTACCATCAAGTCAATTCTGATTTGTGGTGACCTTTTCCAGGGTTTTCCAAGTACTCCATTCCCTTCTTCTGGGGCTGCCCTGGGACTATGCAGCTTGCCCACTGCCACACAAGCTAGCTGTACTCTCAGGAGGCACAGTGGGGAACTGAGCCCCCTACCTCTGGCTCCACAGCCAGATACCTAAACCACTGAGCTATCCGGCCAGCTCACTGCTTGTTATCATGACTTTAATGATGGATGGTGAAAAGCAAAGGTGTCAGTCTGAGCCCAGCCCATGCTACAAAAGACTGCCGATAGCAACACGTTCAGGGAAGGCAGAGTCAGTCTAGGAGCCAAAACCTGAAACCCAGGAGGTAAGTCCTTGTGATGTGATCTATCTGTGAAGATTGTCAGTTATCCCTGTGAGATTATCCGGAAGTTGAGTCGTTGACAACTAAACTTCTTTTCTTGTGAGATCAAAACGTTTTACTACTCATCCAAGTAGCTTTGTCGGACTGATGAAGTCCAATAACCTTGTGGTGTGATGTCATGGGGTGGGATTCTGAGGCAAGGCAGGCATGTCACAGAGGCAAGGCAGGCATGTTCAATTGGTTTTATATAAATGATATTGTTAGTTTCCTTCTACTTTCATTTTATTTTGCTTGCTGTACCACTATTATTTTATGTTTTGTTATTCATAAGTCTGTGAAGATTCTCGGTTATCCAGGTGAGTTTATCTGGAAATTGAGTCATGGCAACTGGACTTCGTTTTCATGAGAGATTGAAACCTTTCACTGCTCATCCAAACAGCTTCATCAGTCTGAGGAAAGCTACAGTAGTTGGGAGGTCTCCATTTTATAGTTCACTTTGACCTCATGTCACCCTGGTCTGAAATGGGCTCATAAGATGAACAGTGCTCATAATGGGCTCATAAGATGAAATAGGCTCATTAGGTAGACAACAGTCTACCTAACAGTACACCTCCACTTGAAAGAAAAAGGGCACTCATTCAAAGATGAGGATGCACACATTTTAGACAGAGAAGATAGGTTGTTTGAGAGAGGGGTCAGGGAAGCCATCCATGTGAGCATTGAAAACCCCTCTCTCAACAGAGGTGGCGGCCTCAGGCACAGTCTATCTGCCACTTATCAGGCCGTGATTTCAATGATACCTAGACAAATCACTAATACTTTACGCCTTCACTACCAAGGCCATAGCTAACGACCTATACTTTATGGGTTTCAGTACTTTAGGCCATTGTTCACCTTAAGGCTACTGAGACTTTTGTCTACTTCCGGGCTGTCCAACTTTGAACAGCCCACGGGCTCCTTTTGCTCATGGAATGCACAAGCGGGCTCCTTTCATAAGCATGCGTGCGCAAGTGTGCGCACACACACAATCCTTGGGACTGCTCCACTTGCTCCACCACCCCACCAAGCTCCGTGGTGCTGGTGGCAGCAGCGGAAGAGGAGCCCTGCTCCCTCATTATCACACCCCACCCACCAAGCTCCCAGCAGCAGAGGAGCACCCACTCGCCCCCCACACCAAAATCCGCAGTGGCGGCGCAACTGTTCGCCCCACCCACCCACCGTTCAAGCTCCCCAGCACTGGTGGTGGTGGCGGAGGAGGCGGAACTCGCCCCCACACCAAGCTTCATGGTGGCGGTATGCCCACTTGCCCCCACCCCCCAGCAGCGGAGGAGGAGGAGTGCCCACTTGCCCCCACACCAAGCTCCACGGCGGTGGCGCCCCCGCTCGCGCCCCCACCAAGCTCCTCAGCACTGATGGTGTTGGCGGAGGAGGAATGCCCACTCACCCCTGCCCAGCTCTGCGGCGGTGGCGGTGCGCCTGCTTACTCCCCACCCACCCAGCTCTCCAGCAGCAGAGGAGGAGGAGTACCCACTCGCCCCCACGCCAAGCTTCGCGGTTGCAGCTTGCCCGCTTGCTCCTCACCCACCCAGCAGCAGAGGAGAAGGAACGCCCACTCGCCCCCTCCAAGCTCCACCGTGGCGGCAGTGTGCCTGCTTACTCCCCACCCACCCAGTTCTCCAGCAACAGAGGAGGCGGAGCACCCACTCACCCCCCCACACACTAAGCTCCACAGCCGCTCGCCTCCCCCACCCGGCAAGCTCCCGTCAGTAGCGGTGGAGGAACGCCCGCTTGCCCCACACAAGCTCCACGGCAGCGGCACATCCACTCATCCCCCCATGACACACCAAGCTCTGGCGCTGCCACTGGTGCTGGCAGTGGTGGAGGAGCGCCCGCTCACCACACCCAAGCTCCATGATGCTGGCAGCGGCAGCGGAGCGCCTGCTCTCCCTCTCCCACCACCAGGAGGAGCGCCCCGAGGTCGGGAGGTGGGCTGGGACCTGGCGGTTGACTTCTTAGCACCTCTCGAGCACCAGTCGCCCACGATCAATGCGTTGGGCAGCCCTGGTCTACTTAATGAACCTATCCAGGCCATTTTTCATCTTATTTCAGACCAGGGTGACAAGAGGTCAAAGTGAACTATAAAATGGAGGACGGGCAACTAGCTTTCTTCAGAATGATGAAGCTGTTTGGATGAGCAGCAAATATCTCAAGAAAAAGAAGTCCAGTTGCCATGACTCGGCTTCCAGGTGTTATCCATAAGGTGTCTGTATACCGCTTTGTGTAATGCAAATTTAAAAAGCTGCTTATAGACCAATAAATAAATAAATAAATAAATAAATAAATAAATAAATAAATAAATAAATAAATAAATATTTGGGAAAAGGAGTTGAAGCCAAAAAAAGACAAATGAGGATTTTGTCTTAAAATTTCCTTTTTATTGGGGGTAAAGACTGCAAGTTCAGCTTTTGAATAGTTACTTTTCTGAGTGTGCAGATATCTTGCAGGCCAAAGAGGCAATGGCTTTACAAACTTATATTTTGCTGCACTTTTTCGGAGGAAACTGAAAAATGGTTCTGCGTTGACTTTTTTCCCCCTGCCCCTCGAGCTTCTTTGCCAGCAAGGCTGATTATCTGACCCAGTTGCATTCTTAGCAGGAGATCTGAAAGAAAATGTCCTGGCCATTCCAACACTGGCATTTCAAGGGAAGGGCCCTCAGCTTGTAAAAGAAGTTCAAGTTCTTTCCCCTTGGTGCAAAAAAAGAAAAAGGGAAAAAAAGAATCCTGCCAGAGTAATGACCCTCTTTAGGAAATATGTGGGCTGACTTTATCAAAGGAAAGCTGAAGCCTGGAGTATGGTGGCACTCAGTACAGACAAGAGACAAAAGCATTGGCAGTGTCAGGCTGCGTAAACAAACCACTACAGGGGACTAACATTAAATCATAATTGCATGTTTTATCATGTCAGTACTGTCACAAAACAGCTAACTCTGGCTGTGACTACAGTAATTAATTTTCTATTGCCACGAGAAATGTATGGAGTTACCCTTAACCATCAGGCAGAAGCTACAATCTCCATGCCACTGGACTGGATTATATTTTTTAGTTTCGCAAATTGAAAGGTCCTGTAATTAGCCAGGGTTTTTTGGGGTGGGGGTGAAGGTTAGTAGTAGTAGTGCTTTGTCTAGCAGTTTCAGCATTAAGGATGCTAAAAATATTGGATTCAAATATAGGCCTACATTTCAATTTTTTAAATTGATGTTAAATCTCATCCTTTTATTTATCCATCACTTTATGACTCTTTTTTCCCATTCATCCTTTCAAAATCTATGTACTGTAGTTTTAAAATCTTTTTGTTTTTCATTTACATGTCCATGTGCATCTACCCTACACAGTTCCAAGTGTCTCCCTTTTTTTGCTCCTGTGCCCAAAAAGAAAACAGAGGAGTCATTGGGTTTATACCTACACTGGTTTATATACAACACAATTAAAAAATGATCACCGTCATAATGTTTCCTCTGCAGATGAATATTACTGCAACCAACAGGGGCATATTTTGCTTAGGTATATTTTACTTTGTTTCTGGTGAAACAAAATGAAGCTAAATAAAATACATTGGGTTGGTACACCTAAGAGTGGAAAATCAGTATATTCTCCCTCTCACCCCCCCCCCCAAGTCTAGGAAAATCATCAATCAAGACATCTTGATTAAGTAAATTCCTTATAAACACTTTGGGGTTCCCTTCCTTTTCTTTGTGGCCAGCCTCTCATTTCAAAGGAAAGATTCCCATCCATTGAGGCTACATGGGGCGGGAGGGAGGGAGTATTTAGAAAAGGATGCTAATTCAGATGTGCTGAATTTGCAGTGAGGTAGTTTTTAAGGCACTGTTCAGAGGTGTATATATTTGGTAGTTTTATAAACGAGCTTAAGAGGCTCAGCATTCATTGTGGGTTTCTTGCTCAGTCTTGCGTTATGTCTGTCGTCTTACCCCTTCCGACAGTAGAACTGAGGGCAGCCTAATCCCTAGAAGTTTGGAACTAATGAACTAACTGCTGAGCTGCTGCCACACAGCCTGGTCCCAAGCTGTACTGTACTTCACACTCGATTTCTCCTCCAGATGGCGAGTCTACGCAGCCCTGCTGATAGGGACCGCCCCTTTCACTGGAGTGTAAAAGTGGACGGATGTTGTTTTTCTTTGCAGATTTGATAATTCAGAACTAGCAACTTGCAAAAGATGGTTGGTTGTTAGTTTTAATGAATGCCAATTGAACCAACTGAACTCATATATCCTCTGGTTTAATTTCAGTCTCTGTTGATGGCAGGTTGACTTGTTTTATCAGCAGTGCTTATGCGGGCAAAATCACTCTATGCTTCCCATTTGGTAACAAACGTCTCACCAATGAAGCATAAAATGTTAAAATTGGGGTATTCATATATTTACTGGTATCAATTTGCATATTCAAGAGCTTCGTAGTAGAATAGATCATAGGTAAACACTAATCCTCAGAGCAGGACTGTATCTCTACTGGAAGTAGCATCCTGCATTTCAATCAATTCTGTCTAGTCAGTACTCAGCCCATGTAAAGCCTATATGTTAAGTTTTACTGGCTCCCAATTAATTTACATTGCTGCAGTCTGGTTCAGTCGATGAATTGCTTCGATTGTTTCTCCATTTTGAGGAGCTGACATTTTAACTTTACAATGTTTTTGCACCTGACTGATATGAGTTCACAATATTTTTGAGAGAAAGCACTGAGTAGCAAATATTTATGAGATTTATTGGAGGAGGGCAGCATTTATTCGAATCTAAAAGGTGTGGTAGTAATTTCCGGCAACAGCAGAGTGGGGAGAAGATTCTTGTTTATCAACATCAGCACGCTGACTTAAATGCAGAGAATTTTTAATTGACTTGTTGTGGAAGGTGGAATCTAACTTTTAATAATGTAGAGACTGAACATAGATTTCTCCAATATGGTGTCCCTCATTTGTTCAGTTATTATTATACCCGCTATTCCCAGCAACTATGCTGGTTGGGAGTGTCTAGAATGGTGACAGTCAAAGACATGGCACTGAAAAAACACTATTCTAGAGTGATCTTCCCACTTGGATGAAGCAAATCCAGAAATGAAGAACATCTCTAGGGGTTGTAAAGCAATTTGTTTCTGGTATCCGGATCCTAACACTTTTATTGGAAAATAAGCTTCATTGCTACCTGTTCCTACCAATAACAGTTTAGGATTACAACCCAAATCTTAAGGAGATACTGGAGAAGGAATACATGTTAGATTGTAATTTTAGTCTTGTGCACACAACAGGCTGGTCACCGTGAAGGTTGCTTTTTAAAAAATATGTAGCAATTTAGAAAAATTCTAAATGATGATTCTGTTTCTTATCAGGAGGATGCCAATTTTTCAATTGATAATTTATGTGTATTTTAACAGTAGGATTTATCTTGCACATTTCATTTTGGGATGCAGTGGCTGAAATCCAGTAGTAAGTCACAACTAACTAGATTCATTGAATTCACAGGGATTTGGTGACTCAGGTCCTCCATAAGTTCCACTGATTCAAAGGCCTACTCTAATTGTGACTTACAGTACTACTGGATTCCAGCCACTGTTTTATGAGAAAATCAAGGTTGCTTTGCAAAATGAAACCAAGACGCTTTGAAGCTGACGGTTGGACAATAAATGTCTAAATTGCTTCAGTCCCCTTAGCAGCCGGCCATCCTAGCTGGAAGACTATGGAGGGTTATAGTCCAAAAAAGTAACTTTTCAAAGCCGCCATTTGCAGCATATCAACAGAGGTGTGTAGGAGCCATTGTACTGGTTAAACTGCTGGACCAGCTCTCATGAGACCTCAGTTCTTTTCTCCCCTCAGCCATGAACTCATTGGGTTATCCTGAGCCAGCTGCACTTGCTCAACCCGAGGTACCTCACAGGGTTGCTGTGATGATAAAGGGTGGGGGGGAAGGCATGTATTCTGCCTTGGCTTCACTGGATAAAGGGTGAAAGCTAAAGATAATAGGCTAGAGGAAGGAAGGGCGGGAGGGAGGTCCTTGTTTTTATGCCAAATGAGGTGCAATACAGTGCAAGCAGGAAGCAATGATATTATAATGGGATTTTAAGAATTATTCTATCTTGTACCACACCGGAATATTTTGCATCTTGCTGTTTAAAGCAAGTAATAAGTTTAAATTTGGTTTAAAAAATAACACTGCAACAACATCTTGCTGTCTGGGGCAAGTAAAGCTTTATTGTATAGCATAGGAATTTGACACAACACATAACAGAGAGACAGGAAGCCATATGGTGGTACCTGGTGGTACCTGAAAATTTAAAACAAGTTGTCTCCAGCCATAAACTCTATGAACAACACTCATATTTTGCTATACAATACAAATATCATATGATAGTGGGGTAGTGGTTCCAAGCTGATGATTATTTTGGGTGCCGCTAACTTTCTCCCCTTTTCATACTAGCTGGTAAGGGGCAGTAGCTTCTTTATGTGTAAACTCCTAATTATTGGTCTCATAAATCAGAGCATCCTACAGCTGTCTTAAACTGGTCATGGAGACCTTATCCTGATCAGCTCTGACAACTGTAAGCTACTGTTTCCTCACGCTGTTTAACACGGACCACATTTTTCAACCTCTTCTGCCGGGACTCCCAACGCCTGATCAGTTTCCGTCTGGTTTAAATCTAACATTTTCTGTTGCCTCGCTTGGTTGGTTTTGCTCTGGATACTAACTTTGATGATCTGCCCCTCCTTTTAGTTTGCCTCATTTCCTTGATAACTATTTATCAGTCAAATGGCTGCGTATTGTTAACACTGTTCCCCCTCCCCCGCCACCCCTGCTTTAAAACGCTCATCAGTCAAACGCTTTAAAGTTTTACTAGGACTATAAAAACTCTTCACAAATGAAATTGCTTTTGATAAGTGGCCATTTTGACAATGAGAATTTGCTAAGGGCTGTTGCCAAGTTGAAGGAATTTGTGTTTTGCAAATGAAATTGGCAGGAAGCAGAGAGTCCAAGGGCTTTCGTGCTATCCATCTGCATGCATTTCTGTCTCTGCCCCAATAAAACCCTTTTATTTTGTCAAGCTTTATTTTGTCAGCTTTTCAGAAGGCAAATATTAAAAAGCAAAGTGTTCTGCTTATATACCACCCCATAGCACTTCAAGCACTCTCTGGGCAGTTTACAATTTTTAATTATGCAGGCTACACATAATTGCTATGTCACATAAGTGCTATGGTCACTTGATTCTTAACACATTGTATTTCAACCTAGGAACAGGAGTTAGGGTTCTAATTGCATCAGCAACACACATTTGGAGTATAATTTGCTTAGATTACTGAGTATTGCTTTTTAGTAATTAAAATGGTTTTTTAAAAAATTGGTTGTCTATATTATCATTTAAAGATTCTAAGAACTAGGTTTGGGTGGGATAGGAATAATCATCATAATATATGAATAAATACCACCAGTGATGCTGCTAATATTTATAGAAAAGTACTTTGGGAGGGATAGTCCCTCAATTGTTGACAATCTTTCAAATTTCTATCTGGGATACAACTCAGTTGCTGGTTACATTGGGCAACTTTGTAGGCCCTCCAAATGTGGCTGAATTGTAGCCCAACAATATCTGCTCGACGACAGGTTCCCCGCCTTCTACCCTGTTTCCCCCAAAATAAGACATCCCTCGAAAATAAGACCTACTTACAGTTTTGCCTCTCACTGAAAAATAAGGCATCCCCTAAAAATAAGTCCTCCCTGATAATAAGATAACAATAAATGTGCACCGTATTCTTCTTCATGGAAAAATAAGGCATCCCCTGAAAATAAGACCTAGCACATATTTGGGAGCAAAAATTAATATAAGACACTGTCTTATTTTTGGGGAAACACGGTATTAGATCCATTCTGATCATGCAATTGTACATTTAGGGTGGCTCTAGAGAAGATCAAGGAGACCTCAACTCATTGTCTGCCACTGAATCCCCAGGCACCACTTTAAAAGCATCTGCTGAAAGTCAGAAGATCCCCTAGAGTGTGTTTTATTCTTTACTTCTAAAGTTTTATTTACTCATGGTATTTATGTATGCATTTTGATAGTGGTTTGATAGTGATTACTTGCACTACAAGTAAAAGTCCTTTCTCCCTTGCTCAATATATTGCTGGATCTAATTATATTTTCTCCACATGGTGGTGATAAGTCATTAAACTTTAGAAACCGAACGATGAAAAGAATGCACCCATTAAAATTTCTAGTAATTACAACTAGTGAATAAGGCTTTTTATTTAAAACATTGTTCCATTCAAATAGCTACCAGGCTGGCTTAAAAATGTTTGCCGTAAAATGAGTGAGATCCTGTTGCTTAGTGTCGTAGGTCACAGTTTAAGTTGGTCCACTGTGTCATCGGATCCTTTTGAATTGACTCACCAAATCCTCAATGATGTATTGAACCTACCCTTAATTGTGATTTACTACTGGATTTCAACCAGTGTTTCTGATCAACATTTTGTTTTTTTGTTTTTTGTTGTTGTTTTTTAAAAACCAACTACAGGCAGAAGCAAGACAGGCAAGTGTCAAAGTACTTGAAGAATTTGAGTTTGGATGGACTGAAAAATGTGTTAGGATCAATTCTGTGACCAGTGGTCTTGCAGAAGAAGACATGAAGGTCATTTTGGAGTCCAGAATCCTTCCTACAAGCCTGCTGCTACCAAAAGTTGAAAGTACAGAAGAAATAAGATGGGTAAGTGAGAATTTGCCATTACCCCAGCTTTTTACTAATGCATTTGTCTAATTACTAGAGCAAAGCCATTGAGACTAGAAGAGTTACCTCAGTTAAGTTCATATTTGCCATTAACTGCATTGTAGTAATTCAAAATGTGACGAGTCCTCAAGGCCCTCTTAAAGAGACAAAGCAGAATTAGGAATTTAGGATGTATTCCCACCAACACACCGCTGAGAGTAACCACATTGAACACAAATAACATATACCTTTTCAGTAAGTGTACAGAGTTGCATGATCATCTTTTAAAATATATTTCAAAGAGCAAGATTTCCAATAGCATATGCAGATGATTAAAGCTGCATGTAGAAGGTAAGCAACGCTTTTTATATTCCAAGTTGAATTGCTGTCTTGCATACTGTTTCAATAAACTATGCCATCTATCATTAAGGCAAAGTTCTTTTTAAAAGCCCCCCCCCCCCCCCCGGGAAAAAAACCCTTTTAAAAACTTACGGACTGCTATGTATAAAGCACAAACTTGGGGACGTTTTTTGGAGACTGTAGCTGGGAGCTGGGAGAAGGGAACATTTTAATAATACACAAAAAATATGGTAGGGGCAAGAAGGAAAGGTCACTCCTTAGGGCAACTAGAAGAACAAACAGGAAGCTTTTAACTAGTGTTTTTAATTAGCACAGATATTATTTCCTGTCCAGTTCTCTATTTCTTCCCTTTTAATTGCTGACAGGTGTGTTTGTGCTTCATGGCAGACTTTTCAGCCAATAAAAAACTTGAAATGTAAATGGCTGGTATGTCAAATGACTTAAGAAAACTTTGAAAGAGGCCTAATTATGCCTGTAATCGTTGTAATTGTTAAGAAGGGGTAAGTTTTATTTAGTGATACCATTATTTCAGAAGAAAAAATACCACTAAAGTCATGATACCTTTATTGTCTTGGTTTGGGAAGCCTGGGTTCATGCAGAGCGGGAAATCCACATAAGTTCTATAAGGAGAAATAAATGTAATTGATTCTATTTATTTATTTATTTATTTATTTATTTATTTATTTATTTATTTATTTATTTACAGAATCTTTTAGCCGCCCCATTACCAAGCGGTCTCTGGGCGGCTTTTGCAAGTCATGGGTAACTCTAAACGGCAATTCACTCTAGTTAAATTCATTTAATGTGAGTGGATTTAAAAGAAAAAAACTTTCCCAGAAAAGAATGTGAAAATGTGTGAGGCCAGCTACATCACAAAAGAAATACAGCGTAGTTTAATTACAAAAGCAGTGATATTCCTTTCAGAAATAAATGGGTGGCATGATCTTTTGGGAAGAGGATCTCCCAGGCCACTGCAGACTAACACATTTGGCACAGGATGGCCCTAGTAAATGTTCATATATCCTCTGCAGCAGAGACGTCCACCAGTATTACCCAGTGTGTCTTACTGCAATGTGAGAACTTGAAGTTTTCTTCCTTACCCATACTAAGAGAGAAACACCTGGAGTTCCATAGTTTTTGTTTTGATTTCTAGCATTTTCCGTGCTTAAAATAAACCAGCATTAGCTTACAACACCTCACAACATCCGTTGCTCCTACTTTTAAATTATTATTATTTTATTTTTTATTACCATTTCAAGGACATCTCAAGTTCAGTAATGCTGCTGGCTTTGTTTTAAGGCAGCAAGTGCCACATAAAGCTTTTTTCTTTTTTCTTTTTTGCTGTTTATTTTTCCTCGTCATTTTTATTTATGTTAAGGATAAAACCTGGCAACTAGTCCACGACTAAAAGATGGGCTTACTTGTTTTCTTTTGTGTGAGCATCTCCTGCTTTCCTTTTGTCCCTCGTATGGGTACTTGTTTGACTGGCATGGCTTATTGGACTATAACAAGCGTAACTCTGGCTCCTTTGTCATGGGACAATTCTCCCACAAATCCTGAACAGTGGGCATTCTTCCCAACACACTATCGAGTGTGCAGTGGAATTGAAAGCATTGCTAAGGGCTGCTCCTCCATCCCCCCTCCCTGATCTTTGTTTTGTCCCCTCCTCCTTTTTTTCCCACCTCCTCCCCCTGAAATGAACACTTTACTAGGCCGGAAACATTTAATCGTCTCCTTCAGAAAAAAAAATTAATTGAAACTTCTCCACTAGTCGCCTTTTGTGTTTGATGTTAATAACAGTTCTTTTGAAAAATAAATAAAGTGAAGTAGGGCGTTGGTGGAGATCTAATTTTTAAAAAAATCTTCTTTTTGGTTCCAAAAATAAAAAGGCATTAGAATAAAAAGTTAAATAGACAGGCATACTTTTGATTTTTAAATGACTAAATATACAAAGGATCTGTCAATTTGTTTTGATATGAAACCATTTCGTACCTGATACATGGCTGATATTATCAAGGCTAGACAATGGCACATTCCCTTTGTTTTATTATTAAAGTTGCAGGTCTGAGCACACATTTTTGGGACTAAATCCAACCGAACACCTTGGACCTTATTTTCCGTAGGCACATATAGGATTGGGCAAGCCTGTCTCTTTTCGCAGTTGCCTTGTGCTGTCTTGCACACAGTTTGATCACACATTTTCTCTTAATTCTTTAAATTCTTTGGCTGAAAGGTTTGACAAGCAACAGTGGCAGCCCTTGTAATGGCAATAAATCTGACAGTCATATTACACAGAGAGAAGGTGAGAATGCACAAAATATCTCATTGCAATAAGGCTCCCCCCCTTCTCCCCCCCCCCTTTGGCTAACACCAAGTTATAGTAAATTGCTTGTAAGGTGTTTTTTTTTTACATATTTCAGTGATTAGATTTCCATGTCTTTGGGGGAGGGGTGAAGTTGAAGTGGGGGGGGGAGAGCTAAAAGGGGAAATAACACCTCTAATCCAGCTTCTGGTAAATAGGCTGCCAGCTTTTAAAATGAGTTTCCTTTCTATTAGTCAGAATATTATGCTAAGCCTTAAGCATTAGTTTTTTATGTTGCCATAGCAGCCTTATTCCTGCAGGGTTGTGACCTGCGATGATTACAGTACAAAGCTTATAGGGTCTTGAAACCCCCCTTTGAAGATGAAAAGTCTTTGATGGTTTATATTTATGCAAATCTCTTAGATATGATTTACCCAACTGAGACTGAATGGAGAGATGATTAAAATTCCCTTTTCCTTTGATATCCATTAATGGTTAAATATTCCTTAAATATAAAATTGGCGAATGTTTCTCCACCCATCTTTATTGACTAAATTTTCCTTAAAATACCTGTGATATGTTTATCTCCCAACACACTACTAGATGTAGACAGACATAATAGATTTACAATATACAGAGGTGGTTTCCCCCTCTCCATCCCTTCCCTTTTGAAAGAGGGTGATGAAAAAAAATCTGTACAAGAGCTTTTGTATGTTTCCAGATGATAGATTTCAGAATCCGGGCAACCCCACCGGCAGCTCAGAGCTAGCTGTGAACTGGTCTCATGGAAAAAATTGGAGAGCTTTGGTCTTCAAAGAATTAAACTTCCTTTTTAAGGCCTTTCCTAGGTAAGCTAAAAAATTAAGAAGAAAAGGCCCCTGGAACAAAGGGGAACAGTGTAGTAATGAATAATGTGGGTGCCACTTTGGGAAGCTGGGGAACATTCACAGTCATGTCAGTGTCAGACATGAAACAAAACAAAATGTCAGGTGTATCAATAACATCTTTGTTTTTAAGCGCCTACTGATCTGCATCTGACAAAGTCAGGGTGATAGGTGTTAGGCAAATATTTTTGCAACTAAACCTTTACTCTTCAAAATATACAGTATTGCCCGGATTTCTCAAAGATAAGGCCCAGAAGAGCAGGCCTCTTTCAAAGCTTGGCAGGGGTTACCTTATTAGCATTCTGAGCTTTGTTTTTCTCTGTTTGTTTGTATTTCGCTTCAGTTAGCTGTACTATTTTAGAGGGTTTTTGTTGCTGTTGTTCTAAAAACAAGCTTGGTTATTTCTCTCTCCCTTTCCAATGATCTCAGTTTACAGAGAAATTTGCATACTACTTAAAGGGCAGAACTCTAAAACAACCTGTGAATTTCATTCCCTTTGTGGAAACAGCAATGGGGTTGCTCAATTTTAAGGTAAGAAATATTAACCTAACTTGGGAGTTCCTGCATAAAAGCCTCACTTAATAACGGAAACAGTTAATAAAATATGTCACGTTAATGTTATATTTTATATGCCTATGTTACCCAAATATTCAACTCAGTTTAACAGGGACACTTTCAACATTACAGTTGCCTTCTGTGCTCTTTTTAATTCTTTTAGCAGTTCTGTTTCATTTTAGTGAACTCTGACAGAGTGCACAAGCGTTTTAAAAAGATAAGAAGGTCTCCACAATTAATATATTGCTTGTGAATATTCTAACAGCTTTCCTGAGTTATTTCTTTTCAGACTCTTTCCTTCTCTTTTAACGTACAATTTCAGCGTCTCCGTGTAATATTGAGAAAACACTCTTTCCAAAGTTTCAAGAACTAATACTGTTTTTAAGAAAACCCCAACGTACTTGTAGTACTCATGCTTCTCAGTGAGAACTGTGAGATTTTCTAGGGCCGATAAAATGGGATTAAGGTGTGAGATGCTCTCCCTTCGGCATCTGCCTTATAAACACATTACCTCTTCCTCCTCCACCACCGCCCATCTTGATGCTGATCAAATATATGTAAATGGACTCCACCTCTTGGCATCCAGGCTCTGTGTTTCTAGGGAACAAAGATATTAACTGCGATGAAATTGAAACAGGACTGCACCACTCTCACGCCAGGATTTCCTCAAAAAGTTTTGTATTATTAGAAGGAGCTGCTGGGAGACCCTTACGGTCACTGTGCTGATATAAATCACTTTTTTTCAGCATGGTTCAAAGTTTTGTTTTCCACCTTGAGTGTAACAGATTGATAATTATACATGTTCACATTGAACAGAGTATACATACTGGTGTAATGTGTTTTTTTGTTCCTGTTCTTAAGTTTTAACAAAGAGGAAATCATTCCAGAAAAGGTTGAACCAGTAGCATATTTATATATGATCCATATAAGCCACAGTCTATGGGGGATATATCTGTCATACTAATTATAATATAATCAACAAAAGATATTTAGCTAATTGTAGCTCTGAGGGTTTACAGGGGAATCCTAGCCAGTTGTTATATATTCCTATTTACTAACCTATATTTTAAAATAATGGTACACAATTCGATAAAATATAGAGATAAATGTTTTTAGTAAATCCCAAGCTATCATTTGATTTTCTAAATTATATCTTAGGCTACTTGTTGCATTTTGTAGTTCTTGTGATAATTTAAAGATGTTGGATAATATTCTACCCTATGCTACCCAATAAACTGTAATTAAAGAATTTGATGCATCCCCCATCTGCAATGTGTTTCACCTAAGATAGCACAACTGCGGTATTATACAGATATAAATATTTTTCTAATAGAAAAGCATTCTGATATTAGCATGGTTTAGTACTAACAATAGTCCTGAAGTTACTGGCATAGTAGAAAGTTTTTGTGAAAAGCTAATCAGATAACAAAGATTTGTATCTGGTATTTAGGGTTCGATTCAATACCCAGTTTCTTTGGAGCACGTCCCAGTGGGCATAGCCTGACTTATTTTTGAGTAGATATGTAGGATTTTACTGTTTAACTCCCTTGGTTTTATATGCAATGGGGTTTGTTGTTTTTCTTGTTTTATTTCTCAGTAGAAAAAATAGAGTGCTAATAACCAGCTGCATAAGGGGTGCTGTAGCTTTAGCTGAAAGTATAATATTTATTTTTATTTATTTATTTGCCAAGGCTACTCTGGGCAGTTTACAGCAAGAGTAAACAATAATATCAATGGTAGAATGCAACAAATCATTTGAAACAGTATAACCTAAAGACTTGACACAACAAATTAATAGCAAACACTTTGAACAACTTGCACTTCTCACTAATGTTAGCCTTGCATTTTAAAGGCTGTTTGTGAAGAAACTCAAAGGATGGGACCCCGAGTTGGCCTTCATTTGGATGCAGTAGTCTTTGGCGGTGAAGATTTCCGTGCAAGTATAGGTGTGTCCTTTTATTCTTATTAATTTTACTACTAATCCTGCAATGAGGATAACAGTGATGGCAATGGTGGTAATGATTATTATCCTGTGTTTTGCTATAGTCTTAGTGCTAATCTCTTGGAAGTGGGGTGAAACTGGTAGAAGTCAGCATATGTGACTGTACTGCATTTGGATCATTATTTTAAGATATCTTGTACCCTCTGCCACATTTCACAAATCTGCATTTTTTTAAATCTTATCTTCCAGACCCCTCACTATTGATTAGTGAAGGTACTGGTGCTTCCATTGTTGCAATTATGATTTGGAAAAACATAATTTATGCATCATTTTATACATTCATGTTTTATTAAGCATCTCAAGGAAATGAAACAAAGAATAGATTTACGGAGTCATATTGTGACGTCTGACACTGGTTTTTAGTGAAAAAAGAACCCTATTGCAACTATTTCATAAATCTTCAGTTACTTGTATCCATAGTATTATTACCCTGCCATTTTCTTAACAGTCTGTGTAGGCAATGGCTATTTCTTAATGCCTCTTCTGTTTTGAGATATTCCCCAAAAATCAAAACAGAATGCCAGAATCTTCCTACTGTACTCATGCACCTCGTGTATGACTGGCATATAAACTGAACATGCCTGTTTTGATCTGATTCATTTAATAAAAACTTTTTGAATGTGTCCAGAACCAATTATCCCAAATGTCTAAGGGTGCAATATTTTAATGTAATTATGAATAATTGTAATGCCCTCCTGGTAAAATAACAATCTAGATAAAAATGGTGATGCTGAGAACTAGAGAACAGATTCATTTTTATTTTGTTTTGTTTCTCACACTTGTAACACATGCGAGACTAAGACTTAGAAGGTTTTGTAGCTTTTATTTTTAATATCAGAAATTAGAGGATTCAAACATAAACACTTCCCAAGGCCAACATTCAAAACTTCAAGAAAGTATAATTGAAATAATTGCAAGCAAGCAGTAATAAAATAAATGTATAAGATCCATGTGCAACCTTATGACTAATTAATAATAATAATAATAATAATAATAATAATAATAATAATAATAATAATAATAATAATAAACAACAACAACAAAACAACAACAAATGGAACTAATAATATAATAATAATTAATTATTTCAGCATGACTGTTGGAACTATTATTAAGGATTAATTATTTCAGCATGACTGTTCTACTGTACCCATGGCTTTATATTTGTAGTAGTGATTTTCATTGTAATGATAAAAGAGATTGGGAAGTGGTTGAACAAATTTATTTCTTATTTGCAAC